>OX638393.1:36998284-37640784 GCA_951813805.1 Limnephilus auricula
ACAAAGGGTGTGAGCATAAAACAACACCATCCACACTTTTCCACGGCCATACTGTCTCTGGACCCTGATCAATGTAAACTCATCAAATCTCAGTTTCAAAGCTTTAATATTATTTTATGGTCCATCGTATTCACTGAAACTGGGAAATACTAATGATAATCAATAACATAACAAGTCTATAATCCCCGCTGGAGGCATTCAATGTAGTTGAATATTGTGCTTGTTCGTATTCGTACAATCATAACCACTGAAATCATAATTTGTTACATACTGTAAAACAGGATATAGTTTTGTATGTTCGTCGTGTTTACTGTTCGCCAAAGTTAGCACCTTAAAATTTACACGTTCATTAGAGTACAATCCAAAGATTCTTACGCTGACTAATACTAAATTATATTATTTATTTGCATTCTTCTTTTGCAAGTCAATATGTTTGTTAGTGTAAAGAAAGCTAGGAGGTCCTGAAGAAAATAATTCCTCTCGGGAACTATCTCATCTTTGGGGAAGGCTGTGTGGAGGTGATTTTAGGAAAAAAGGAAATAAAGTTCTTTGGAGGCAAGTGCGGAGCCTGGCCGGTATGTGAATTGCAGGGGAAATCGTGCACACGCTGGAAGTTTGTCGAAATTGCGGCGCGGCGCTGTGTATTGTGTATCGCAGATCCGAGCTCTTTCCAGAAGGTGGTTAAAATTATATTGCCTAGCGAGGTAGTAGGTAAAGGCGGCCGTGCAGTAATAATCAGTATCGAAACTAGGTAGGCCGCTACAGTTCTAAGAAGGAAAAAGGAATGAGAGGTGGGTAGGAATCTAGGGGTCAGCGAGTCCAGGAGTGACGGACGTATGAATCTACCTCTTCCGCTGCAGTGCGAGGCAATATTCCGAGAGAGTCCTGGTAGAGAGTTCAAAACGTCTCCCACGACAAGTCTCTCCCGATCTGGCCTGCCACGCAATGGGCAGACACATCCATCGCCTAGATCCGGAAAAATCTCACCTCCGGGCACCTCTACTAAGTCACCAAATATAGCGAACCACTTGGGGTGACTATGGCAGAATATGTTTACTATTATATGCGACAATGAATAACAAAGTGATTTAATCATTTTCTACGTTTTTCCGAACAAATTAAGCATTTCCCTACTTAAATTTTCCGCCCTGATACACGTTCCATCTGTACCTTGATAGATCCAGTCGTATACCTGTCGAGTGTACGTGTACTTGTACGTTAGTTTCGTCATGATATACGACGTTACGTCATTCAATGTCTGCAAGCATTGTTCACGACAGGTTATATGTGGTCTGCCCGGAATACCCTTTATCCCTCCTAACTTAACGAAAATAAATTAAAAGAAACATTACGATGGTTATTTGATAGCTCACCTGGATTCTATGACAGCTGATCCCCCGACAGTTGGCTCCCCGGCATTCTTATTTACAATATGCAGTCGGTTTAGGGAAAATATGGTTCACCTATTTACACAAACTATAACTAAGTGTCCCCGAAGGGGTGTGTGGAGAGAATGTATAGCTAATAACAAAAGTAAAGAAAATATTTTCATTCAAATGCATCAAAGATAAAACTACCTGTATACCAGCGTATAAGTACAAAAATAAATTAGTTCCTGAGGCGAATCTGCAGTAAAACCATTTATGATCCTGTGAGAAATGTGAAGATCCGCAAAGAAGGCAAAACTGATGTAAGATTAAGAAAGTCAAGTTCAGATGGTTTTGGCATGTAGAGCTAATGAACGAAGAAAGGATAGTATGGAGAATATATAATGCAAATGTCAATGGTAGAAGAAGTCGGGGACGCCCGACAAAGACATGGGGCAATCAAGTGAATCAGATACTTGAGTCGGGCCATGTCAAGAGTCAGAATAATAATAGAAGAGTATGTATGAATGTGAATGAGCCGATCTATGAATATCTATGAATGAGATTATGTATGAATGTGAATATGAGATGATGTATTATTGTGAATGAGCCAAGGAGTGTGTCAAGACCGGTTGTTTGACTGTCCGTCCACTCTGCCTACCCTTGCGGAAAAACTGCGTTTTGGTTAGTTAGTTATTTAGGGCCCGGCGGTCCTTCCTATTTGTATATATACATTTGTATATTTTTACATATTTTTCTTGAACATTTTTTGTTTCTTAATTCTTAAATAATATATGTTATTTTTTAAGAAAATATCTATACCTTTGCTGAGCCGAAGCGGTAATTACATAAAATTCCCTCGATATAAAAAAAATCTTATCTTATAAAAACACAATTTGTTCTGTTATTTAGCAATGTTTTGGGTATGAAAAAATCCACAGTGTTTGTTTAAATATTACTTAAGATATTTTCGAAGAAATTTTTTGCTCGATTAAGGAAACTAACATATATATTTAGATGTTTAAGAGATATTTTAAACGAAAAATCACTTAGAACCACATACTTTGCTTTCTGTCAATCAATTATACATACAGCATCATAGGATAGGGCAGTACATATACAAGTCAAACACAAATAATTTACAAATCACAAAAATTAATAATAAAAACCATTTAAAAAAACCCTACACATATTCGTCAGAACTCTTATTCAAACAATTTAAGGTCAGAAAATTAAGCGCATTATACTTCTACCATGCAACATTACAAATTTATAAAGATAATATTATTCAAAATAAAGCTGCACCATTTAAAAATAACAGAAATTTTAGACAAACTTCAATACTTCCTACTCCAAAATGTAAAAAAACAATAGGACAGTTAAATCATAAATATCTCGGAGTAAATTTTTTTAATTAATTACCAGAAAGAATTAGAAAGATGAATACTAACATAAAAGAATTTAAAACTCACCTTAAAAATTATACTGAAAACTTAATCATGTCAAATAAAACCAATGTAATAACACCCCCCACACACAAGCCCTGCTTATTTATGGAGGTACATCAAATACATATATTATGTAATTAATCACTGTAAAAAATATATATGTTTGTAATTTATGTATCCTTTTGTACCCAATAAAAAAAAAAATAAAAAAAAAAATATATATATATATATGTAAAGGAATAAGAGTACCTACCTAGAAATGTCTAGGATTCCTTTATATTTATTTACCTACCTACCTACCTAGTATTTAAGTACCTACCTAGAAAAATCTAGGATTCATTCATATTTGAATTATGAATTTTATTTTATTCTATTGTTTTTTTTCAAATGTCATTACTTTGGTTACACTATGTATGTGGCTGATATTTTTAAGACATTATAAAAACAACCTCTATATGACAAATAAACTTTAACTGTCGTTTCTTTACACTCCAGAGCAACACATTGTTTTATTTGTCACTAAAAACCTAAAGACAACAAACAGTCTTATATATATATATATATATATATATATATATATATATATATAGTTTAGCGGCAAGGAGGGACGGCGGGAGCGGGAGGGGAATCCGGGAACGGAAACGAATGGGAAAGGACAGGAGAAATAATTTATTTATTTAACTGGCATTGCATCGCATGCCGGGAACTAGCTAGTTATTTTATAATAATTATAATATCGGGGGTTTAACTTGTCGGGGGATAAACTCAACTGTCAGGTCACTCTCACCTGTTTTTATCGTTGGCAAAAAAAGTGTCCGGTACCCAAATCTTCTCAGCGAAGTCTCCTGAAAGGGTGAGTACTTCTTCCTCGGAGCTGAAGGCGAGACGCTCATCCTTCCAGTACTGATTTAGGTACATTGTGATGGTATAGTCCTGAAATTAAACAAACATAATTTTCAGAAATTAATGACACCAAACATAGAAAACAAGAGATGCGACAGTCGGAGAGACCGACTCAATAAGAAACCAGAATCAAACCAATTTTTTTTTATTTTTTTTTTATTATTTCCACACTGGAGGTGCCGAGGAATATAATTCCCCTTAGGGCCTATGTCATAATTAGGATGCCATGTGCAGCATATTTGTAGGAAAGGAAGGATAGGAAGTTCTGGGAAGGAAAATGGTATGAAGGGTGGGTATGAATCTGGAGGTTAGTGTGTCGAAGGTGATGTTCGAAAAAAGTTTTTCTGGAGAGGTCATGAAGTCTCCCTCAACCCATGAACCCATACTCCCCTGCTAAGTCACCAAACGTAGCAAACTACTTGGAGCAATCCATAACAGAGGTGTTGGCTATAAGTATAAAAAATTATAATAAACTCCCATTAAAATGCTAGATATCAATTTGTCAACAGGTTTTAAGTATATTGATTTTAAATTTAGGATCATTACATAATATTAATTAAATTATTAATTTAAAAACAGGCATGATATATTTTATAGAAAATAAACAACAAAAAATTGTTGGTTTGTAGAATCGGAATGAAAAAAAATCAACCCAAATTTTTTCATTTTTTTTTCATCAGGTTGGGTTATGAACTATTTTTCTTGTTTTTCTTAGCTTGTAATGACTTTTCATAGAGGTGTTGAGTTGAGTTGATTCTGAGCCATCATGGAACTATACACAATACTTGGCAAATCAATGTTCAAATCGCTTTTCGGTTCGTCAACTCTTCAAATCGTCACACATGAGTGGAGCCGTCACACACCAAACGCCGAGCGACACGCGTCACTCTGATTTGACATTATGACATTTTGTGATTGAACCATCTACGTCAATATTATTATTTGCGCTAACCTTATAACATGTTAATAATCGTATTTCAATTATTTTAATGTAGATCTGTTTAACTTTTTTACCTGTTAAGAGGATACCCGGCGGTGATTTTTCCATACAAACGTATTCCCTATTTATCTCTCTGGATTTTAACCCTAGAGAAAATATTGTTTTTGCATAAAATAGATATCAACTACTAGCGTGTCGGTACTTTTTGTTTTTTTTGATAAGTTACTTTCTTTGACCTTCCAAAAATCAATAAAATTGACTGGTTTAAACACCGTCAAAAGATGTTCAGTATACAAACCAGACAATGTTTTTTTTAAAAAAGCAAAACGTACAGACATAGAATAGTTTTTTCTTATGTAGTTGGTAAAAAAAAAAATTGAAAATCAGTCCACTTTTGGAGGAGAAAAGTGGGGAATACAAAACCTCCATTTTAGTTAGGTGTCAGTGCATTGTCCCTTTCGCTCAATATCCGGTGGAGTAAGAAGAGCAACAGTGACAGCAATATTTTGGTAAAATCTATTTCTGCACCACCGGGTATCATCTTAATACTCGTATTTCAATTATTTTAAAGTAGATCTGTTTAAGTGTATTTATCATAAAGGATTCAAGTAATTTTTGATACTTTGTGATGTATATTCACAAGTTTTCCGCTGATACCACTAGTTTTCGGACACCGTATATAAGGATGTTTAGAAACGTACTTGACATACTTTTCTTTACACGAAATAATGTAAAAAATGTTGGTCTCCGGTGACTATTTTGATGTCTTTTTTTTCATTTTGTGTTTTGCAAAATCAAACATATAAAATTCTTTCACATATCGTTACTGATCACTCAGCCGAGTAACCGCCCAATCCCTCGCCCTGCTTCTAACTACCCAATACCTAGTGATATTTGTAATGTTTTTAGTTTAAAAAAAAAATATCATCCGTTACCAATATTTGATTGAAAATTGTTACTCCAAATGATGTCAGGAATCAATGCATAAAATGAGTCAAGTGCGTCCTTTAACAGCCTGTATGTTGATCGTCCAGCTGATTAGGCAGACATCTCCAAATAATAAGTTGTGAGATACCTTAGCACGGGGAAACCACCCAGTGAGGCCAACATTACTGGATTATACCATAAAATTCTTAAGATTTATTAATTTCAGAAAAATTAATAAAAATAAAATTCTTAAGATTATTAATTCTTAAGATTTATTAATTTCAGAATGGGCATAACAAGAGAATGTGTCAACTATGATTATCTACTATGTCAACTTAATTTATTAAAATTGTCCGAACGTAGAATAGTTAATGACTTAACATGTTTGTATAAAATCGTAAATTCAATAATTGACAGCCCTGAACTATTATACTTGATTTCTTTCCATATACCTCGCAAACCAACATCGAGGCAATATCTTCCGTTTTATTGTGAAAACTCCAACACGGAATCACAATTGTGTACTCCAATTCGCCGAATTCAGAATTTGGGAAATGAATATAAGGTCATTGCGGATATGTTTGGCACATCATTTATTAAGTATACACACCTCATTGTAAGATGTTTATCGGAAAAAAGATCAATAATATGTTATTGAATATACCACTAGTTCTCCTTGACTTAATCTACGAATTGTACTTATCCCATTCTGTTGTTTCTCTACCTTGCATGGTAGGGTACACTGCTTCTATCAAACTCGTATTTGATTTTGTTTTTGATTATGTTGTTGATTTTGCTTTTGATTTTGACTTTGATTTTGTTTATGATTTTTTTTTTGGATTTTGTTTTAGATTCAGTTTTATAATGTTATTTTTTGCTTTTGTGTGAAAAAGAGCCAACCAATTTTGTGTGAATTTAATGTAATTTATGATTTAGATGTAACTTGTTAATTTAAAAAAAAACATGTAAAAGCCCAACAGGGCGTGCAATATAAATAAATAAATAAAAATGTAAAAATATTGCATCAAATAAATATAAAAAATAAAATAAAAATTAAGAAAACAATATTCGAAAGCTCACCATAAATCTAATATCATTTACACGTGTCTGTTTTTTTAATAAAATAAAACCGGGAGGCATAACGGTCTGGTACATTAATTAGTATGACATTTTGAAATATCCTACTATTGACCCAGGAAACATCAATATTTTATTTAATTCACTACAAGTATGTCTGCATTATAAATGATTTGCTGGTGTTTATGAGTAATCTGACTATATTACCAGACGCATGATACACTTTTACATATAACTGCGTACTCAACTCAAATATCGATTTTTCGGAGATGTTTGACTAATCAACTGAACGATCGATGCATGTATATATTAAACCAGTTAAAACATCCTTTAAGTTGTAGTTTTCGCAATACATGAAATTGCTTTTACGTCGAATGACACATATGAGGTGTATAAAAACAAAGGCAGCAATCAGCATAGACCGGTCAGTGGTTGAGTGGGCATAGCGTTTGGGTCCCACCCAGGCGTTCCGTGTTCGATTCTCGGCTGGCTAAGTCCTCCATCACAACACAAGCAACATCTTCCGCTTAGTGTGGTGGTAGTAGGAGATTTTCAAACGTTGTTGGGTTATTCGTAACCCGGGAATGTTTGTCTTTCTTTTAAAAAAAAAAAAAAAAAAAAAAATCTCCATTCCGGCCAGATTGGTATGTTTGCTTTTGAAATGACGTGCACGGAGAAAAATGTTATTCGTACGTATACCAACAAATTATTCTTACATGTTCCCGCCAATAAACATTGAAACCCTATTAATTTGTTCGTAAGAACTTCAGTCCCGTTTTTAACCGTTTTTACGAATAAAATGATCGTATTTTAGAATAAAATTTTTCTCCGTGTGGAGAGTGCTATCATTGCTTTCACATACTACATACAAATATTGTACGTAATATACGTGTATACAATATTTGTATGTAATATTGTGCGTAAAAGTAAAGACAGCGGTGTCTATGTCATTTCAAAAGCAAACATAGCAATCTAGCCGAAATGGAGATTGCTGCCTTTGCTTTTACGCACCTCATATTTAAACTCTAAACCCAAGTAAGCGTAGAACTAAAAAAAATCACTTGATTTCATTTCGTTTTCTTAGTATTTCCTAGCAAGTATGCGAAGTGTGATTTTGTCCGGAAAAGCTAACGGTGAAAGAAAATCAATATTGGATGAGGCAGATTAATCTGATGAAAATTTTCAATGGAAATGGCTTCAGCGTTAACCCTCTCAAACACTTTTAAACCCCTTCGGTCTTTTTGAGCCCAGAACACCGATAGCATATTATTATACAAAATTGTAGGCAGAGAGAACGGACCGCCAAATAATTCGGTCTTGGCACACACTCTTTGCCTCATTCACATTCATACACCATCTAATACATATCTATTATTCTGACTCTTGACATGGTCCGACTCAAGTTTCGGATTCAGTTGATTGTGCCTTGTCTTCCTCGGGCTTCCTTCTCTTTACACTACTTTCTTCATTTATTCAGATGGTTGGCTTGGTCAGTGGGGGTAAGGCTCTCGACTCCCAATCGTTGTGGGTTCGAACCCGACGTGCACAAATAAATTTTATTTGATTAATTTGTGTTATTTCACAACTAATTATTTCAAAATAATGTATAGTATATTTGCGGCACGCTACAGAGTGGAAGATACTCTCAGTATCGCTCTGGTGTCACACAACCATTCAGAATTGAAACGTTGCTTGAAATGGCTTTAGCCCTATTTGGTGGCCAGATCTGAATAGCCAGGTACTTTCCCACCTTCGTCTTCCTCATCTCCTTCCCCTACACGCCATCTTTTGCCTCATAACATACCCAATTGGAGATGCCATAGTCTCACTGGCTACAGACGGGAGCAGTTGGGATTCTTGTGTGGTATTTAAAAAAAATCGATATACATGCACATTTATTATTTAATACTAGCCGATACCCGGCATGCGTTGCAATGCCAATTTAATTATTTATTTTTTTCTCCCTTCGTGTCATTTCCCATTCGTCCCCGTTCCCCTTCCACTTCCCCTCTCGCATCCTCTTCCCCTTCCGCCTTCCCTCATTACCTTCCCGCGTTCCCCCTCACCCCCCCCCTTCCCCCCCATCAAGCATTCCGAATCCAGCATCTTCGCCTTCCCCTCTCCCTCGTCTCCCCTCCCACGAAGCCCCCTCTTTAATTCCCCAACCGACCCTCCCGCATACCCCTCCCATCAGTCTTTTTGCCCTGACGTCTAACTCCATAAAATACACCAATTTTTCGCGTGACCTTTTTAATTTTTTATGCAAATTTCATAATGCCACAGCTCACCAGTATATATACATAGAAATAATTACGGGCACGTTCACAGCAATTAAAAAAAAAATAGCAATCGGATGAATAGTATAAGAAATAATTTCATAACGCCAGAGCCTCACTATCCTATAACCATCCCGGATATGCGCACATCATATTCCCAAAGTTTCATCGCAATCGGATGAACGGTATGGCCGCGCATTAGGTACGAACAAACAAACAAACAAACGAATATTAATTTTTATATTATTATAGATTCTTAATTGCATTCAAATCTGAATGATTCTTTTACCTGCTTTTAAAAACAATTTTTCATTTTGGGATATGTTCAGAAAAAGCCTATTTATTGGGAAATTAATGCCAACAGTTAATTATGAAAAGAAATGACATATATATCATTTAAATTAGTCCGACGACAAAATTTGAGAATACCCAAGGAGCCCTAGTGGTTAACTCTCTAACAAATTGCCGTGGATCGATGTTCCCGAAGAAACTAGACTGAATTAGTTCTGTAAATAACCCCAGCTTATGAAATAATTACAAATAGTACTTTATTTTGAGAAGTAAAAATGGACTTGAGAGGTCAAAATACAATACAGTGACGTGCCGCTATTTCAGTTTTTGTTCCCCGTCACCCGAGTCCTGTGATTTTTTCATTTTAAAATTTATGAAAAGCGGAAAGCCTAAAAAAATAGCATTTAAAAAAATATTTTTAAAATTAACAAATTGAACCTCATAGTTATCACGATAAACACCGACACAATGTCCGTTCCAGAATTATAAGCTACTTAACTAGCTGACCCGCCCATGCGTTGCTGTGGCTAATGAAACCCCATCTACTGGATGGTTACCTAACCTAGATGGTTATCTACTTGGTTAAGTGTTGTGTCAATAAATTAACTCACACAGCCATCTGTCAGAAAATGGAACTGACAAAATTTTTCAAATAATTGTCCCATAAAAAACATTTAATTCGCAATATTAAATATTGAGGTCAAAAATCGAGATAAAAACTATCATATCTTTTAAGTTGGACCAAATTACACACAGTAAGCTAAATTTCGTCAAAATCGGTTAAGTAATTTCAGAGTTTACCTTGGACGAACATTGTGACGCGAGATTTTTATATATAAAGATTTTATATTAACGCAGAAGGCTTTTAGGAAAATACTTTTTCTCAGGGTCTCTGTCATCTTAGATGATGCTTTTTGAAGGGTTATTTTAAGGAAAGGATAGAGTAGAAGTTCTGGAAAGGAAAAAACATTTGAGGGATGGGTAGGGGTCTGGGGGTCCGTGTGTCCAGTGGTGACGGATGTATGAATCCATCCCTCCAACGCGGTGCAAGGCGATGATGGGAGGTAAAATTACTTGACCAAAGTTAAATATTCATCAAGGGACACTCAAAATTCCTATAAACGTCAAATTCACACAGTGCACACCACAAACACTTTGTTTTGCACGAAACACTGGTCACTAGGCATATAATTAATAATATCTTGGTTATGAACTAATTTGGTAAATTTAACTGTCCTTCTTCTCGTGCCCTATCCGTTTAACGGACGATGGCTATCATGTTGGCTATGCGGTCTTTATTGCGGCCCAGAACAGCTCTACAGTAGACTGGCCAAAACACTGTCAGAGTTTTTCAGCCATTAACTGTCCTAAAACGGAAAATACTAGTGGGACAGTCAGTCTTTATACCTATACTAATTTGTAAATTTTCTAGCAAAATAAAATAAATAATAAAAGTGAAAGAATATTTAAAAACGTGATATTTAAAAAAATAAAATTTAAATCCGCAATGTTTTTGACCCTATTACAATTTTGTAATAGCGAGTACCCTGTATGCGTTGAATGCCACTCAAAAAAGAAATTTTTGTGTTCACTCGTCCCCCCTATCCACGAGAAATCCGCTCTCCCTCCCTCCCTCTCTCCCCGTTGCTAAAATATATGAAATACACACGTTTTTCAACAACTCGCGCGCGACCTAATCTACATTTGAAATTTAAATTTCATCACGCCAAAGCTCATCTTCATATATAGAAACTTTCGCGAGCATGCGCACAACAACTCACCAAAATTTCGTCGCAATTGGATGAATGGTACCTATAGGAAAGCACACGGAATAAGAAAATAAACTTTCATTTTTTTATATATAAAGATTGTGCGAATTGCACGCCACTGGGTCCATGTAGTAAAAGTAATAAAGTCATTTCACATACGAGTACCTACACGTGGGAGAAGTTATAAAGGTCAAAGATATTAGGGAACTCTAGAAAAAGACATCTATAAAGCTTTAGTTTTAATAAAAAGTTTTTATAGACTTTATTTCGAGTATTACTGCATGTTGTCAAGATTAAGTTCCAACCAAAAATTTATTAAAATGGCTGGACCTGAATTTTTTATGTGAATATCGTAGACGAGTCCTAAATGTGCCCTACGAAGCTAGTGAGACTATGACATCCCCTTGACTTTTCAAAGGGATGTCATAGTCTCACGCCGCGGACGGGGACTTCACTTAGTTTAAAATAGACGTTCATTTATAGAAAACAACTCAAAAATCAAAAGTAACAACGAGTAACAGCAACAATCGCCGCCATTTGCAAACTGTCGTTGCTCAATGGAACCACTGACCACGTGATTCTTCAAAATCTGAGCCTGTACTCTAGTCGACCTCGTCCCTACCCCTAGTGACGTCACAGCTGGGGTGTTATTGTAGAAGGGGCGCAGAGGGGTAGGATGGGGGGGGGGTTAGACTGGCTACATTAACTATCTAAAGGCTACATATAGATCGTGCTCAACGAGAGAGCAATCTTCCCACTGGTTCATTGTTATCTTATCGTCCCGTGCCAGTGCTACTCTGTTCTATATGGTTCTGTACGGTTCTATTCGGTTCTATTCTGTCCTCCGTCAACCCTGACCGATTCACTCATTACTGTGGCCGGTGGCTGTGTTCTTTCAGGAGATTGAATACATATAATATCATTGGCGTTGCACTGTGTTGATTAAATGGCGGCTGAGTGGATACGCGCTGGCCTGGAGACCGATGGTACGTGCAGGTGCAGTGTTGAACTTAGAACTGAAACGAATCTTTTGGAATCCCTCCTCCCTCTTTCACAAATTTGATGGTGAAAATTGGGGCAACACATTGGGGTTTTTTCACAATAATTAGTTAAAAATGTACGGAAGGTTTTATTTAAAAAAAAAATTAATATTCGATCTAAAAATATGTAATATTATTTTTTATTTAATTATTGATTTACAAAATCATTTAAAACCGCGCTTTCCTAAACGGTTCAAACTGGCTACAACATCATTGTGACGTAGAAAACGCTAAGGCGGATGTCAACAACGAACAAATGTCAGAAAGAAATACGAACATTGGCGGAAAATCTATAATGCACATTTTAAATCGTCACGGATTTTTTTTATTCGTCAAAAATATATAAAAATGTCATCATTATCATTTTTTTCTTAAATATTTTCAGCAGTAATATAAAGCAGGTATGGTAGGTACCATATACGAGTATTTAAGTTGTTAAAAATCTTAGTGCTGAAACCAATATAACTTGAATTGCCTTCATTTTCCTGTCCTACCGTATCTTATAATATCTATTTTTAAGTAAGCACAGCTGTGCCGAAATCAGTTTCTATAAGGAATTTATAATAATATCTATTCGGTGTTTCCGTAACTATTTAAATTCATATCTGCTTTTAATATTTTTTTATTTTTTTTTTACTTTTATTATTTTTTTTTTTTTACTAAATTAATTGGAAAATTCTCTAACTCTTAATGTAATTATTTATCAATTTTTATTTTCCATTAAAATAAATACCTGTCGGTGAAGTCAGTATATTATTCTCACCGGGGGGTCTAGAATATAAAACCCTATACCCTCTTACTCATAATCGTAGTATAACTAATACGCGTCGTATTATAACGTAAGAGTGAAAAACTTGACTTATTATCACTGCGTGCATGGTTAAAACGCCTTTAAACCAGGTTTAAGGCCTACTTTACAAAGCCAAGGATCAGTCGGCGGATACCGCAATTATGAGTAAGGGGGTTTATCATTACGGTATTGAGTACATCCGTCATCGCGAGCACGGTTATCAATTGATAACAGATATTCCGACCGACGATTGATAAATTTTAACACAGCCTCCATAGTATCAGATGAGTTTCGTTAAGTGTCAGTATACACATTTTTTTTAAATGTCTATAAATGTTTTTTTAAATCACCGGCTTATTTATAAACGTATTGATTTAATGTAGCCTTTAAAATTGAAAGAAGTCAAAATAATGGATCTAAGACGCAATCAATTTATTCCGTTCTATTGTTGAGAAATGAGAGTGGTTGAAGTATGACTAAAGACTTAATTAACTAATTAACTTCCATTTAGTGCAAAAACGTAAATGCATGATCTAGATTTAGTATAAATTCATCGTCTGTAAGTGGTTCTGACACCAGTTTGATAATGCCTTCAGAGGGCGAAACAGCTGTAACGCTTAATAATAAATACGAAGCAGAACTTGTTTAAAATAAACTGTTTTTATACATTGAATAATAATATTATTGAATATATAAAAGAAATAAAAAATTAAAATGGAGTTCTACAAAATAAACTTAATAACAATAAATAAAAAAACGTAAATGCAGACTTCCAATGCATATTTAGGTTAGTATTTCAGTTCAACATTGCCAATTTATAAATATTTTTATGTAATTGTTATAATAATTTGACGATTCGAAACGTGAACTTATAGAAAACACCGCCAGTGTTGCCAGCATATATTGATTTCTTATTTATTCCGTGTCAATGCAGACTGCCAATGTTAAGGTTAGTATTTCAGATATAATAATTGACGTTTCGGAATGTGAATTCATAGAAAACACCTCCAGTTTGCCAGCGTAAATCGATTTCTTATTTATTCCGTGTCAAATATCGGTTCGGATTTCAACAGTGGAACCGTGCTGGATATATCTGCTGATTAATATTATTCGACTGTTGCAATCCTGCGGACTTGCGGAAAAATCATGCGTGGAAATAAGGGTCCTTGTTTAAGTCCTTTCCTTGTATTCTATTTTTAAATAGTGGGGAAGATAGAGCTTATTTTCCACCCACGACCCCTCTGGGAAATAGCACCGAGGCGGAGTGTTTCCCACCCCCTCCACTTTCTCCCTCCACCTATCAGCTCGCTACTGGGTGGGTACGTGATTCTAATTATTTACGGCAAATACTTATATAAGGTAATGGGTTCAAAGATTAAGATTAAATATACCTACGACGATCAATAAAACCGTTGTGTTTGCATTAATTTGGTATTTGGGGGGGGGGTGTAAAATATATTATATCGGGGGGTGTAAAATATATTATTAGTCCTTTATCTATTTTTTTGTTTCAATATGATTTCTGTTTTTAATACATATTTTATAATTTGCAGTACGAATAATTTACTTATATTACATATTTTAGTTTCTTTGTATAATAACTCAGTCGAGAACATTTTATTTGTACTTAACTTTAATTTTGTGCTTTTGAAATATTTATAAAACATGCAAAAAAATCTTAAAAATGCAAAAAAAAATTGACCTCAAGTGATTGATTATTCAGTTAAAACTATCCCACAAAAAATGTTTTGTATTTTTTTTTTTTTTTTTTCACCAATTTTCATACAAGGAATAGAAAATCACAAAATAGTAATTTTCAAAAAATCAAGTAATACAATAATAACACGTGTTTCTTTATTGTATCGCATTCTGGAGAAGTTGTGACCTTAGAAATGAAGTCTGAATAAAAATAGGCAAGTGTATTTGCCAACCCGAACCAGAAATAAGTTAGGCAACGAGCAGAACTTTTCTTATTTACTTATTTTACAAGTCTGGGAAGTAGAGTTTGGCATTAGTTTTATTCAGTACAGGAACGGGCATGTCGAAGTTTGGATTTACTATTTTCAACAAACTATCTGGAACGCTCACTTCTTACTCGTGTATACAAGTTCAAGTTTTGAATGAATTTATTAAATTAATTAATTAATTATAAAACATTTATTCATTTATAATAGTAATTATTTGCTTTTTTATGGCGCCCGTTACGTAAAATAGATTTATTGTTACGTTGGTGTTATACAACATAAAATACGAAGAACGAAAATTTATGAAGACATTTTTATAAAAAAAACCGGTTTAAAATAGCATTCCTACAAAAATCGGGAAAAGTTATTTGATGGAATTTATGAACCAGAATGATGTTTTAATTGGTTGAATCTTACAACAGAAATTTTACCATTAAATATATAAATTTGTTTAAACCACTTTAAAATTTAATTAAACTCTACCGGTTTCGTAAGAACCCTTCCTTCGTCAGGAGAATATTAAAACTAACCTATGATACAAAATATTGACAGATATATACAAAAAATTTAGGTGTTGGAGTGGAAGGTTAACAAAGGGGGAGGGGTAATTGCGGGAATTCCGGCAATAACAGAGCAGTTCATTGGAAATATATCTAGAATGGACTAAACGATAAATTAATTTAAATAAATGAAAAGAAAATACTTTGTTTTAAGTCACTTTATTTTTATTTAACAACAATTATATAATATATAAGTATAAATTAATTTGGTTCATCAACCATAAGCCTTACCTCTCGACCATGGAGGAGTCAAACTATCTACCTACTAATGGGGGGATACTGAGAGTATCAACTTTACGACAAAGAGGAAGAAAACATGTGAAAGATATTCCAACTTTTTAAGTGTATTCTCAGTTTGCTATAAATGCCTCTATAGGTAAACATAAAGTTTTTGCACAAAGTATTACATCAATTAATGTAACATCAATCAAACCAATTCATAATAAATGTGTATTGGTGTAACACAAGTCTATTCAACTCTGGCGACGCCCCCTCGTGGAAACGGAAGCTAACATGGCGCGCCATATCCGTCTCCGGTCGGATGAAATAATAATATAATTAATTAACCGCCATTTGAAATTGAAACGTATTGATAGTAAATTAATTGGCAACTATATCTAGTACATATATTATCCTTGATTAAAATACTGAAGTTAGATCAATCTTTGTCAATAAGAAACCTATATGATTGATTTTGTCAGCTGCGAAAATTTTTATTTGAATTATTGGCACATTGAAATTATTTTTGTTGTTTATTTTTGGGATATTTTGCCGTGTTACGCTAACTCCTTCTTTAGCCGACTTTTAAAGAAGAAGTTAGCGTAACACGGCATAATATCCCAAAAATAAACAACAAAAATAATTTGTATATTATGCCGTGTTACGCTAACTCCTTCTTAAGCCGACTTTTAAAGAAGGAGTTAGCGTAACACGGCATAATATCCCAAAAATAAACAACAAAAATACTTTTAGCCGTGACAATCTTAAATTATATTCAAATTATTAATTAAAACTTACTTACTCTTGCAAAAGTGGTTGTTAAGTGTCCAATGACACTGTGTGGACTGTAAAACTACTGTGAAGCGTATTACGAATGTCCATAAGACTGTGTTTTTATATCAACAGGGGCCTTCAAGAAAATCATAACTATTTATATGATTGTTATTTGCGAGATTTGCGAAATGCTCGTACAAGCCCGACCGAATTTTCAAATATAACAATTGAATGTTTTATTCAAAACAACGAGGTGCAAATATGTTATTTTTTCAAGAGTTTTTTATTCATCTTCTTTTGCTTCTTAGGTAAGGGCCTTGATGAAAAAGGAGGGAAATCAGAAAGAAGGAGTATTTGGAAAGGAACATGGGTAAAATAGATTAATGTCCTAAAGTTTTGTCAACACTAAACAGTGGTACTTACAATATATTTAAATTTAAATTGATTTAGTTTTTACCCTTTTGTATATATTATCAATTATTTTAATTTTTTTCATATTAGCTTCACACAGAAGGCCCTGAGGAAAATGATTTCATTGAGAGTCTATGTGATCTTTGGGGATGCTGTGGTGGATTACTGCATACCAAATTGTAAAAATGTGTCAGAGTCATCTCACGATAAGTTTAACGCATAACATTATTTTTTTTTTCTGTATCTAGGTACATAAGAGTATAGTGTTAAAATATAGCTGCATATTTTTATGTTAAGTTTTTGTGCTAATTTTTATAATATTTTCTTTATTATTAATTTTTTCCGTTCTCACACAAGTAATCTAATAGCGAAATGAAAAGAAAAAAACAATCTGAAGCCGTTACAATCATCATCAGTCATCAGTAAAATGGGGTGAGCAAGTGAGCACCTGGGGGTAGTGGCAATTAATCCGAGGGATGTATCTGTTTCCATGGCAAAGCTCACCCTATGCGATGATACTGGCCGAAGAGCTCTGATCCGAAAGCTCTCTATAACCGCTTCTATTCTTACTCACGTTTCAATTTCGCGAGCTTTTGTTCTGCCGAAGGATTGAAGAGCTCATATTACAGTATAAGGGGATGGTAACGAATTAAATATTTTATTTTTTAATATTTTTTTATTCTTTCATATGATTGTCCATCATCTTTAGGTTGTTGTGTCTAAATTTTAAACAAATCGGAACAAAACTAACTATGATATAGAACTTGTAAAAACAAATTTTTCATGTTTAGTATTGGATTTTCTGGTATCCAAAACCTTAAAACGATTTTCTGACACTTTGTCATTTTGAACAGTTTGAATCAAAATCTACTCCATCGATTCTTTTGAAATTTTGTAAACTACTTCCTTACATGAATAACCAGGTAACGCTGAAGATTTTATGTTCAGAATTATTAATTTTACAATTACAGATAGGCCCATTTTTTCACTTTTAAGTGTCACCAAAAATTAAATAAAAATAAATTCCATCCAGGGATACTTTAGAAATCAGTTGAAAAGTAGTTATCTACTGATATTATTTTAATTTTTTTGATTTCCGATCATCCAGTCATGAGTTATACTGTTCACCGTATACACGAGGCGCCTCCGAAGATTTGCTGCAATCGGCTTAATTATTTATATATTATTTAAAAAAAAAAAAAAAAAAATTGTTGTATGTTGTACCTTAATGTTACGATCAATAAAATAAGTTTTTACTACCTGTAGCGTCCAAAAAAATTCTTAAAAATGGGCCTTTTTTCGCCGAATTAACGCTACCATCTCCAATTACAAAAAAATCAATGATTGGGATTTTTTTTTTTTTAGTAATCAATGTTTGATAGCAACCTCCGTGGTCGAGGGGTTAGGCTCTCGTCTAGCGTGTTCGAATCCTATAGGGCGCAAATCAATTTTATTTGATTAATTTGTATTATTTCACAATTATTTTATTAAAAATAATAAATAGTATAGAGAAGATACTCTCAATATCACCCTGGTGTAAGACCACCATTCATCTCCTACCCTCCCGACTACAATCAGCCTCACAACATGTCCAAATTTGGGTTGCCATAGCTGGCTCCAAACGGGAGAAGTTCGGACTCCTGCGCAGTATTCACATTAAAAAAATAATAATAACAGTTGTTTGTGTTTAGAAGATTTGTTAGAACACCATATTAATATGGGTACGAGTATATGTAATTATAATAAATTTATTTAAGCTTTCGACCTAGAGAGAACGTTAATATAAATATTTCGATTGGGAGAATAAATAATTGTTAGTTACTATGTTTTATATTAAGGATATCTTTTGTTTTACTTTCACCTATTGTATTTATAAACTGTATGTAAGAGTATAGAAATGAATAAATAAATACTATAGTTTTTCTAGTTAATATTAAATATCTCTTTTAATAGTTGTTTTGTTTTTTTCGATCCGGTTGTCTTTGCACATAATAGAAAATTATTTCGAGTACAAAAATTCCTTCTGGCTTAGTGAATTTTAGTGTGAGTACGAACACTGGTGCACTCCAATTTTATATCAATTTTAAACTTATTTGAACCAACCAGAATATTATTGCGAAGTTTATATTAATTTGGCTAAGTAAATGTTTGTATGCTATTACCAAGAACGTCACGATAAATGTTTATTTTGATAGGCAAATAATCCTTCTGCCCTTAGTCGTCTATAAGATGAAGCTATACGCTAAATCGCTACGAATCGGTTTACATTATTATCAATATGAAAAAATATTTTTTCTGATACATTGAAGCTTTTCCTACCTTTTCATCGAATGGAATTAAAATAAAATAATAAATTGCGTTGCAAAAAATATACGTGCAGAGTACTAAAAAAATTGTTTTTTCATTAGATGAATATGAAGTTATACATGTTTGACAGTAAATGTTTACGTTAATAAATTATACATGTTTGAGAGTAAATGTTTACGTTAATAAATTATGCATGTTTGACAGTAAATGTTACGTTTACGTTAATAAAATATACATGTTTGACAGTAAATATTTACGTTAATAAATTATACATGTTTGACAGTAAATGTTTACGTTAGTAAATTATGCATGTTTGACAGTAAATGTTACGTTTACGTTAATAAAATATACATGTTTGACAGTAAATGTTTACGTTAATAAATTATACATGTTTGAGAGTAAATGTTTACGTTAATAAATTATACATGTTTGACAGTAAATGTTTACGTTAATAAATTATGCATGTTTGACAGTAAATGTTACGTTTACGTTAATAAAATATACATGTTTGACAGTAAATGTTTACGTTAATAAATTATACACGTTTGAGAGTAAATGTTTACGTTAATAAATTATACATGTTTGACAGTAAATATTTACGTTAATAAATTATACATGTTTGACAGTAAATGTTTACGTTAATAAATTATACATGTTTGACAGTAAATATTTACGTTAATAAATTATACATGTTTGACAGTAAATGTTTACGTTAATAAATTATAAATGTTTGACAGTAAATGTTTACGTTAATAAATTATACATGTTTGACAGTAAATGTTTACGTTAACGCGAAACGCATCGAAAATTTAAAAACATACCGACATAATTTTCACCTTCTGGAAGGCAATATAAAAAAAATCATTTAGTGCAATTTTCTTCGTAGAGAAGTGTTTTTCCCCGGGATATCTTTTTGTATGGACCAAAAAGCGAAGTTCATCATGTTAAGATGAAGCTATATGCCAAATTACTATTTAGATTTATCTTTACTACGAATCGGTTTATATTATGAATATGAAAAAATATGCTTTGTATGCATCGAAGCTTTGCCTACCTTCTCTATTAAAAAAATGTAAGCGTCAAGTACAAATTTTTTTTTTTCATTACATAAATATTAAGTTATATAAGAAACAAGTTTTTTAAATGCCCCTTCATGGCTAAGATTATTTTTGACTCAACTGATTGACTAACTTTTTTACGTTCTTGTAAAATTATTCATAAATAAAATAAAACAACTTTGGCGCTACTTTCCTCGCACAGATAATACCAAAAATACGCGGAGTCCTAAAGGGATAAGAAGTAAAATATTTCTGGCGTTATATTCCTCTTAACACTAAACTACTCACGAACATGTACCTACGTGTACGTTGGCGTGAACGTTAAACGTATTCGCACCACGGGTGTATGTAGTTAGCGTATTAAAATTTAAATAATGTAACATATAAAGGGTGTCCAGAATCTCGTAGGAAAACTGGAGTAATTACATCACATTTTGAGTCGATTTTGTGGAATAAAGATTTGTTAAGCCCATGAAAATATTCCTAATGGGAACACATTTTCTAAGGAAATTAAAAAATAATTATAATTTTGTGATACCTCAAATATTTGTGAGACGGGCGTGGGTACCGCTGCCCCGGGAATCATTTATTGGATAACACCTCTGCCATAGGTCACCTCAAGTGCCCGAGTGCCCGATTTCATGGGGGT
The DNA here is from genome assembly GCA_951813805.1 of Limnephilus auricula. Classification (NCBI taxonomy): domain Eukaryota; kingdom Metazoa; phylum Arthropoda; class Insecta; order Trichoptera; family Limnephilidae; genus Limnephilus; species Limnephilus auricula. The sequence continues at coordinate 37,019,055 of OX638393.1, forward strand.
GAGGTTTGTCTAGGTATTGGAGGTGTGTGCATCGGCCCGCCAGCTGCGTGGCAGGCTGGATTGTGAGAGACTGGTTGAGGGAATCCTATTGATCTCTCCAGACAGACTCTCCCTGAATATCAACTTGCACCGCATTCCTAGAGACACCGACCCCTTGATTCCTACTCACCCCTCTTACCTTTTTCCTTCCCAGAACTTCCTCTCCTTCCATTTCTCAAAATACCCTCCACAGATCATCCCCAAATATGACTTAGGCCCTGAGGGGAATTATTTTCCTCTTGGCCTCCTGTGTGGAGCTAATGTAAAAAAAAACTCAAAAATCTACCTGTCTTTGATATGAAACTATTGATGTGACTATTTTCAGGTAAACAAGTATATTTTCAATATAATTGTTAACTATATAAGTGTACATATATATTGGTGGTATTTATATATTTATATTTATACTATTCTGTTAATTTAACCACCTGATCTAAATGGTATATATAACATCATCATTATAAATATATACCGTTTTAAAATGTAGCATGTTATTGCATATAATGTTGTCATTATGTACATGCTGACAAAATACTTCTGTAGTTTGTTTAGCAGATTAAAATGTTAATAAATAAATTTTTAAAATCCTATTCTTGCTTTGTACTTTCGTTGTCGAGTAAATAGAGTTCGAAGTTGGGTTTTTAGGTTTTTAAAAAATCTGTCGCTAGGGGGTTAATGTTCGATGCTTAATTTCATTTGATCCGGGTCCAAACGTTATTTTAACCCTTTAGTTGCCGAAAGCAATAGAAATTTGTTTAAAAAAATCTAAATGTTTAGATCAAAAAAACGTTTTTTAAGGTTGTCTGTACGATTCTGATTCACAAGTTTCCCGCTTGTACCTACTACGAGTTTCCGAACGTCGTGTCGTCGTAATTGTCTAGGATTTCTGAAAGATAAGTTTCATAAATAAGATAAAAGGAAGCTAGTCCTTATTACAGAAGAATTTTGAACCGCTAACCCACAAAATTTGATGTTTTGGTAAAAGGTTTTTGAAAAAAATGCTACAATATTATCTTACGATTTAAGCATATTTTAATAAGAAGTGGTGTTTCCAGTTTGAGATAAGATATTTGACGACCGGCATAGTCTAGTGGTAAGGCGTTGGAATCCCATTCCGAAGGTCCCGGTTTAGTGACTAGATCTGAATAGCCAGGTAATTCCCCACCTTCCTCTACCTCATCTCCTTTCCTTCCCCGCTTACCTTCAGCCTCACAATATACCCCAATTGGGGATTCCATAGTCTCACTGGCTCCAGACGGGAGCAGTTGGGACTCTTGTGAGGTGTTTACTATAAATATATATATACCTATGTCTCTTATCGATTTATCACATAGAACAGGTATATATATACCTGTTCTATGTGATAAATCGATTTTATGGATCTGATTTTGACGTTCTCAATGCGAAAAGTTTCAATGGAATTAATAAAAAATATTGCTCGAAAAATTCTGAATTTCCAGAGTAATATTTTGCTATATTTTTATAATATATCTTGCTCTTAGGTCCATTTTCATGAATTATTTTAACATTCCAATTCCATGAACAATTGCTTACTCAATTTCTGAATCAAAACTATTTTTAAAATCAATATTCCTCCAGGAGCGTGGTTTGGTAAGTCTAGTCCGCGTGAATTAACGTTCCACCCTCTAAGAGAATCCTTGTAACTCACTAGAGGTAAATACATTAACTACTTTGGCGGGCTCGTGACCGCCATTGACGGGGCTCCCTGGAATAATGAGATTTCTCGATAAACATCCTCCTTGGACTAGTTACCAGACCGGATGTCCAACGTCAGATCCGTCAATGTTTACATAAGCAGAAAATCAGGAAGTCTGGCGTCAATTTTTTATGGTACTTATTAACCAAGATAATATAAAAATATATTTTTTTGATATAAACCACCTCAATAGGCTTTGAGCCTAATCCGAGGTGGCATAAATAAAAATAATTTTGATATTTTAAACATGGTAGATAAAATAAAATAAATTTTGAATATATATTTAAACAGATAATTAGAATGAAAGAAATAAAAATAAAAGAGAAAGAAATGCAAATATTTTCAGGTCTCCACATCAATTCCACCACGAGCTATAAAGCTTTGAAAAATAGGTAATAAGTAATAAGTGTCAAACTAATACATTTTTTAAATTTATTTTATATATATATTTTTTAAATAAAATGGAGTTCTACGAATTAAACACAAAAACAATTAATAAGTCAAAATAGTAAATAAGTCACTGGATGTGTGTTACATTTTTTTAGATTACTTATTGTCATTAGGGTGAAGCCGTATAGTAACTACCAATCTTCGATCATATACGTCAACATTTTTTTTGAAATGTTATTGATAATGTGAAATATTTATATTTAGAGAACTTAAAACACTACTTAAAATAAATGATAAATGGGGCTTGTTATTGTTTATCTTCTCTGATCTTATATAATATTTATAATAAATTATAAAGGTTGTAAATATACCTACACAACGTTTTTGGAAAGGTTTCATTTGAGCTGATCAAGCACCACAATCAATTACTATATCTAAAATGTAGATTGTAGAGCGTATCTAACGGCGTAACTAACAGAGTAGCGAATGGCTTTAATAATGTAACTAACATAACCTAACCTAACTAACAGTAAGTAACTAACAACCACTTAAGAGGCTAGACTTTGAACGACACGCGGAACACCCGCGACTGTCATTCTGTCCCGCTCACAATAAGCTCACGCACACTTACAATACATGCGAATGCGAAATGTGTGAATGAGACAACGCTCAAATTTACTTACAGAAATCGCTCGAAAAGGGGTTTATGGAGAATACACTTATCTACACCGAAACTTTCACGAAATTGAAATTTTAAAAAATATATATTTTTTAGAAAGAAGAAGCTACGTCGGTAGCTTTTTATAATTTTATAATTCTTTATGAGAGTTGAGTTAGCAGCACTTTATTCTTAAATAATATTTTTTGATAAATCGTACATGTTTGACAGTGAATGTTTACGTTAATACGAAACGCATCGAAAATTCGAAAACATACCGACATAGTTTTCACCCTCTAAAAGGCAGTATAAAAAATATATATTCATTTTGTGCAATTTTCGATGTAGAAAAGTGTTTTTTCCCGGGCGTCCTTTTTGTATGGGCCGAAAAGCGAAGTCTATTGTCTTAACTGACAGCATTCTACGGCGTAGAGTCTGTCGCAAAATGAATTACATAAAATACTCTTACGACGATCGGCGAAGTATCTCAAAGCAGGTTTGTTGCTAGCCTGAAGGCTTAGGCTGGGAGTATCGAAATCAGAAAGAGCTTTCTACCAGTTTCTCTCTCGTAGGCAAAACTATGTTAAAACTTTCAAATTCTGCCTCGAGCGAGGAAACTTAGTAACTTTAAACATTCTGTGGCATGTGGAGTACTCTCATTCAAGGTCATGAAGTCTTTTGACTGTGAAATATTGATATATTTATAGTTAGTAGTATTATGTAACTACGAGCACTTTCGGATCCACATAAAATACACGTAACATAACGAATGTGTAAGATTTAAAAAAATCGTGAAAGGAAAAATAGTATTTTTTTTGTTAACACAACCATTTATGTTGCATGAAGTTTGAGTACATATAGTAAACTTAAGTGGTGCGAAAACAAACTTTTTTATTTTCGTTGTTTGTTTTTATTTCATTGAAGTAATAAATAAAAATAAAGAAATAATTATAAATTTAAACGAAAATATGAAAAAGAACAAGATAGAGAAAAATAAAACGGTAACGGTTGAAGCAGGGACTCGATCTCTCCTCTTTTTCTGTGTCTTGTTCTTTTATGTTTTCATTTAGATTTTTTGGTAATATCTTCTCTTCATTGGCTTGAAAAGTTTTTACTTTATTCCAATAAATGTAGAGAATCAACAGTTATTCCAAACAAAAAAAAAACAAAACTTTTATTTCATTTATAATTCCATAGCAAAAATTGTTAATTTGAAATGTATGCGCATGTACTGAGAACATTGTGCAGTACAATATATTTACTTTAGTGTAATGTAGTAATTATTTATTTCTGTATCCAATACTCGACGCACAACGAGAACATTTTCTGATGGATAAATGGATTAATGACCTTAATTTTTTGCTTATTTATTATTTGTTATCATGCTGTTAAACGTTCCGATAAAGAATAAATCATTTATTTGGGTTACTATTTCGTTTCGCCTTCTCTCTTCTTTAGACAACGTTTTAGACAGAGATAAAAGTATAAGTGTGTAAAGTCGGGTCTCCAGCGACAAAACATTTTCAAAACATCAAATAAATATTCAGAATACCAGGGGCAAGGCGACAGTGTTTTTGTTTTCCGTAGCCGGTGGAAAACAAAAAAGTTGTGGCCCCGACCCATTGTTTATGTTTTTGTCAGATGTTTTGAAAATGTTTTCGCCGGAGACCTGCGAATAAATAAATTAATAATAATCGTTGGCTTAATAGGAAGAAGCGCAACACGGTATAAACCAAATATTAATTCATAATAAATTAATGATTGCAATGCACGGATGTGTTAGGAATGCTCTCATATTTTCTGAAAATACTTACATTAGAGATTAGACGTAAAATAAACCTTTTTATTCAAAATAATTAACTCTAAATTCGACAGTTGCGAACTCCTGCAACTCATAAACTTACGAATACCCACAGGAACAACACGACAAAATACACTATTCTACTGCAGCATTCATAAGCATAACTACATTGCCCACTCTCCGATACAACGATTTCACACAATCGGAAATCAATACTTAGATGATGTTGACATATTTAATATCCACTTCGGCGAGTTTTGTGGATCATCTAAAATATTTATTCCAACACTATTCCTAAACAGATCTTGTAATTTTTTAAATCTATTTAATCCCTGTTTTTTTCAGTTTTTTTCCTTGTATTTTATGACTCGCGTGCATTTTTACTCCCAACAAAATGTCCCAATTTTTTTTTACTACCAACAAAATGTAACAAGTGTACTGTTCCATTATGTAAAGCCCTCTGGGCATTAAAAAAATAAATAAATATCACAAAAGCTGCTATCCCATAATACTAACAACAGGAAAGAAAGTGGGTGATATTTCTATTACCTGTAACCTACAAGCATATACTTGTTTTAGGCGTAATGGGGTATTTCTACAAACCATGAATACCGTTGTGTAGAAGATTTAAAGTTTAGATACTTCTCTAATTCTGATCACTTTTAATTTATTTCTATCACTTTTAATTTTTATCACTTTTAATTTTAATACTTTCATTCATAATTATTGATTTTAAAAACCGCACATTCCGAAATAGTCCCAACTGGCTACAACGTCATTATGACATAGAAAACGCCACTTGCTGGTAATACAGCTGTCACCGACATTGTCTGGAATGACGTCAACGCCGCCGACTTCACGAATGAAACCGAACATGGCGTTTTGGCGGCAAAACCAAAATGGCACATTTTAAATCGTTATAGAAAATATATTCATTAGCATAAAAAGAAATTAACTCAGTAAAATGATTTCACTTACCATGTTGACTTCTGATATTGCGTCAAAGCTCGCAATCGTCAGATCCATTCCGACGTATAATGGCTCCCCTAAAGAAAAACATTATTAGAATTTACACACATTGAGTAATTAAACACAGAAATAACCTTACAAAAATCGTTCTTAGTGGAACATAAACATAATATATACATTAGTTTCTAATATTTCATTGAATGAAACCCGTTTCTAGTAAGCATTATCCACGAAATATTTTTGATGTTTCCAATAACAATAATAATAAATCAATACATGTGCAGATTATTGATTCTTGTAATATTTTAAAATATGCAATCCGTGTTCGACAGGCCTGCACTATTGCAAAGCTAATAAACAAGAATGTATCTAGCAAAACAGAATTAATTATTATTATTTCCTGTTTCTTTACATGCTCGATATATTACTGTTTACAGTCCTATTTTTAACCTCACTAGGTCAGGCCTATGATGAGGTTAACAATTCTATAAAGTAACAAAAATAACAAAAAATAGAAAAGGTTAAAAAAATAATACCTGAAAGAACAATATTGTTACATTAACATTTCCTACAGGTACCCACTAAGCTAAAGGCGGCTAGTACATTACAATGTAAATATGTAGGGTCACTAAAGTGTTGATATTTGATTTTAAATAAAAATATGCCATTTATTTAAAAAGGACTGAAATGAAATAATAAATATATGTATGTAATATATTGTGTTATTAATTTAGCAGGAAAAAATTACAAAAGATGAAAAAATCAATTATCAATCCTCGGTCAACACAAATAATTTAACTTATTTTTTAAGTGCACAAGGAATTAGATGACTTAATATGTTCTGCAAGGCTATTAAATATGAGTGGAGCCTGAAAAAAATAATTTCTTTGACCAAAAGAAGATTTAGTTTGAATTGCCATAAAGTTCAAATCACAGCCAATTATAGTAGAACGAATTTGTTGTGTTCTTTCTGCAATATTAATATTATTAAAAAAATCTTCAAAGCATTACTGAAATATAAAGCTATTTTACATTCATGACATTACATTCCTTATAAAGTAAATGAGATGGATGTCTAATTTTTTTTCTTGAACATAACTGGAGTGTATTTTTGTGTAATTTTGTAATCGAAGGACCTTTGAAATGTGTGTTCGATGAAACCACTATTGGAGAAAATATGCACAGAAAGGAAAGAAATGACGAGAGCTAATTACGGAATATTGATGCGGAGACGTTAATGCGATGAGGATCAATTTGTAACGGAATATAGGTAATAAAAATGAGAGTTCTAGGAAGGAGCAGGTAGGAAGGAAAATATGTAACAATACTAACTACCAAGTACAGCGGTTCATGATATATAGATGTATAATGTAGGTAAGAGTCGATGTGTAGGTATTGTGTAAATACCCCACCAATAACGTTTTTGGGCATTATTAAGTAGTTTTATATATAAAAATATGTGATTTTTTTTACTATGGATCGTGTATAACCCACTAAGGGTTAAGATTAGATTAAATTTGTGTTCTCCTTATTTACAGACCTAACTTAAAAACTTAATTTAAAAGCATCCGGCTGCCGGAGAGGACCCTTTATTCCTAGCTTAGCTTTCAAGGCACGTTCGTTACAGTGTCAAAACAAATTATGTAGGTACCTACTCTAAGGATGTATTTAGGCACCACATATACGTATTTCCAGAAGTTTTATGGACGTACACTCCTATTTATATTGATTTTCTTTTAGTCATTCTGTTTACTGATTTTGAAATGTGTTACGGAGACATTCGAACTCAATTCATCAAAAGATTGTACCGGGGTAAGAAAATAAAAATAAATTATTTAAATTACAGAAAATGAATACTTTTATCAGCAGAATATATAATATCTCAATTAGCTTTCTCTTAAATTGGAACTGAAAGTTGTGAAATATCGTCATTTCAACGATTTGAAAGATCTGAAAACGCTCGTATAAAAATGTTTTAGTCTATAAAGTAAAATTATGGTGTTACTAGTTAATAATAATAATTGGATAACTTGTGTAGCGCCGTTTTTGTGAGAAATCACCTCAAGGGCGCTAGTTAAGCCATCTTTATTACAAAATGTTGCCAGCAGCAACACGTTAAGATATTTTTTGACAACGAAGAAGCCACAATCCAAAAATGTATATATCCTTAGTGTACCTTATATCGCCACGAATATACGAGTAGTTAAGAAGTATAAACATCGCTTTGCAAACGAAGTCACGATTTCAAGCGCAGAAGTTTTGTATGTTTATTTTGTGAATAATTTTATAAGAAAGAAAAAAAATCAATAGGTCACAGATAGTTCACACTTATATTTTTTATAAAGTATTCAACAACTTTATTCCGATTCTACTACAATGGAAACGATAGGAAAAACTAAAATTTATCTATTCCATATTGGTCACATTTATAATGTAAACCGATTCATAGTAAAGATTAATCTAAAATGGTGATTTAGTATTAAGCTTCGCCTCTTGCAGGCCGCAGTCCCCCCGCGAGTCCGGATTTTTGAAGCGATTTTGCCCCTTATATATAAAGAAATTGTATGAAGAACAAGGTCAGAATCGCTTGGGCCATTCTCGATCTTGACATAACGAAATACTGGATAGCATTTAGCCACACCGAATAATTCATATTAATTGCCAATGACGCGCCGGGCACCAAAGATAGCGGACAAAATGGTTTCCGCTTGAAAAAGGTGAGAACTGTCAAATATTTTACGTCGTATTGAAAAATATATTTTTTGTATGCTGGCTTTCAACAAGTTAAGACCAGCTTTATTAAAATAATATTTTGAATTTGTATTTGTATTTGCCAATTAAAATGCGAAGATACACCTTTATATCATACACAGTTACGTTTGCGTGCAGGTGAAAGTTGTTGTAATATTTTTATATCTGTTACATTACTTATGAATGTTAGGATCGATTTTCAACCATTCTTTGAACAATAAAATGTGTTAAGTGGTGAGCTAGAATCTTGATTGAATGAGGTTTATACCAAGTCAGACGTATTTAGGTGTATATGAAAATCCCACAATCCAACACAATATGTAGCTGAAGAATTCTTTAATCTACTTACCCCCGAAATTAGGACGCAATCTAATGTCGTATCCCTCCAGAATCCGGGAGATGGTTTGGGTCACATTCTCCAGTCGTTCGGACACTAACGTTTTTTGAGCTGAACTGAAAAAATCCAATTAATTAATATATATTTTAAAAATAATGTAGTAGTCGTATGTTCTATACATCGCACATACCGTAGAAAAGGATCATAAGTCAAAAAAGTAAATATTTTTTCCGAAGGTCGCGGGTTTGAACCCGGCGTGCGCAAATAAATTTTATGTTATTAATTAGTTTTATTTCACTATTAATTAATAAAAATAATATATGCTGTATTTGCGGCACGTTCCAGAGTGGAAGATACTCTCAGTATCGCCCTTTTTTTTTTTTTATAGAGAAACCTCACAAGAGTCGCAACTGCTCCCTTCTGGAGTTAGTGAGACTATGGCATCCCCAATTGGAGTATGATGTGAGGCTGAAGGTAAGTGGGGAAGGGAAGGAGATGGGGAAGAGGAAGGTGGGAAAGTACCTGCCTATTCAGATCTAGTCACTAAACACGGCTAGAGCCATTATTAAGCAACGTTTCAATTCTGAATGGTGGTCTTACACCAGGGCGATACTGAGAGTATCTTCCACTCTGGTGTAAGACCACCATTCAGAATTTAAACGTTGCTTGAAATGGCTTTAGCCGTGTTAAGTGACTAGATCTGAACAGCCAGGTCCTTCCCCACCTTCATCTTCCCCGTCTCCTTCCCTTCCCCACTTACCTTCAGCCTCACAACAAACCCCAATTGGGGATGCTATGGTCTCACTGGCTTCAGAAGGAGCAGTTGGGACTCTTGTGAGGTATTCTCTTTAAAAAAGTAACGATTGATGAAACAAATAGTCCCGTCGTAAAGAAACAATAGCGACATCTCGCAGAGATAGAGAGATTTGACCTAAATACGGTTTTTGTGGGGCATAGATAATCGCAACCACTTCACTATTCTGAGATAAAAAGAAAATTTTATAAAAAAAGCATTTTGATTTACAACCCTTTTCTACGGGATATGCGACGTGACTTCTCGGGATAGTCCAATTGTATCCCTATTTTTAATGTTTAGATCAAAATTTCAATAATTTTTCAAATTTAACGAAGAATTAGTTGTTAATTATTGGAAACAAATAAAGATTAACAAATGAAAATTATTAACTTAATTATTGTTACTAAAGCACATCATTTATACTTTAATATTAAATCTTACTAAATGTGTTTTTGTAAAATAGATATGTGAAACATTTTCATGGAAATAACGCTAGGATAGGTACTTACTTACGAAGAGCTACATTGCCTTGAATTAAAAATTTACGCGCTGAATTAAAAATTCCAATTTCAAGGTAGTTGAGTTAAATTTAGTTTTTCTTTTATAATATTTTCAATGATATTATTATTCAATTTAATAATAATAAAATAATCACAATTAAATTTAAAATGAGTTCCACATATATAGAATTAAACTTGATAAATGAAATTACTTAAAACATTGTTTACTTTAAATTAAAACCAATAACTTTGTATTAAACAACTATTATATAATCACAATTACCTACATGTTTTAAAACCGATGGTTTCTTCGTCAGGGTAGTAATTTACTACCATTTGTGCCATTTTACTACCCTGACGAAGAAACCATCGGTTTTGAAACATGTAAATAATTGTGATTATATAATAGTGGTTTAATACAAAGTTATTTGTTTTAATTTAATTCAAAATGACGCCACAAAGTGATTTTGCGAAGTTTGAAGAAATTGTTTAGTTTACTTGTTTTGCCTTCTGTGATCTTTTAAGATATTAGACAAATGTATTTTAGACACATTTTTTTAAAAATCCCAAATATAAACAGACTTACCTAACAATTTTTAAAGTGCAAAAAACCACAAACAAAAATGACGTAAAAGCAGGAATGGTGAAACTATGGAGTGTTTTTCTTCTTTTCATGTTTATTTGTGTTGCCCCCTGTGGCCTATCCAGCGTCACTTCATTTTTCCGAATTTTCGTTTTTTCAAAAACATCGGAAGTCTCACACAGTCACCGATTGCTGAGTCCATCACAGTCAGAGAGCCAACCATTCCGAGTGGAATGACTAGACTGTGAATAATATTGATAACTCCTATTCTTATCCTCATTCATTATGTCTTCTGTGACTTACTTTACACTGTATACTTTAGAATGACGCACTTTGCACATTATCAACTAAAGTTTCTAGTAAAACATCATATTTTAAAACAATATTATTACCTTAATTTAGTTACGTTTAGAATGAACAAAGAAAAAATAATATAATTTTTAACGAACCATTTTATAAGATATTTTTAATCGTGTAATTTTTTTAAATTAATTTATTTAGAGAAATATTTTTAATTCATATTTTTACATGTACACGATAAACACTCAAATGTACTTATGTCAAAAGTAGGTTAGTACTGAGACAGATTACTCAAATAAAGGGTTTATAGGTTTTTACGTCAACAAAATGTTACACAGAACCATTAGCACAACTGAAACCCAACTTGAATCACAACCAAACACGGGTGCAAAGTTTAGCACCAAAGAATGAAAAATTTGTAAGAAAAATGTTGTCGTTTAACGAAAACCTTCTGACTTGAAGGAGCCGAAAAATTTTCCGAAACGTTCGGTTTGATGTTTTTAGAGCATTGAAAGTGCGCATGCTCCGTGGAGGAGGGGGAGTGTTTCATCCCTTAACAGATGGAAATGGACCCTGGCGGAAAATCTACAAACTTTTAAAGGAAACTGCCGGTAAAACAGTGATCTTCATTATATAATTGTTTAGTGAAAGTGTGAATAACATTTAAATGCAAGCCGGTTAATAATAATTAAATGTAGACATTTCACAGAGTATTTTTTAAAACTTTTGGCTTACAGGATTTATTAAAAGAATTTCTTTAAGTTTAATAATTAAAACATTTTAATAATTGTATTATTTTCATCATTTCATTTCACTTCATGAAATTCATATAAATACATCGACTCAATGGCATAGCTGTCACAAAAATGACAACTAAAATTACTTTCTGAACTTAACTTAACAATATATAATTTTTTGTAATATCGGCGTAGGCCAGCGGTAGGATGTTGGACTACCATTCCGAAGGTCGCGGGTTCGAACCCGGTGTGCGCAAATAAATTTTGTTTTATTGTTTTGTGTTTAATATAATATATAGTATATTTGCGGCACGTTCCAGGGCGGAAGATACTCTTAGTATCCCTCTGGTGTAAGACCACCATTTAGAATTGAAACGTTGCTTGAAATGGCTTTAGCCGTGTTTAGTGATTAGATCTGAATAGCCAGGTACTTCCCCACCTTCCTCTTCCTCGTCCCCTTCCCTTTCCCACTTACCTTCAGCCTCATAACATACCCCAATTGGGGATGCCATAGTCTCACTGGCTCCAGACGGGAGCAGTTGGGACTCTTATGAGGTATTCACTATAAAAAAAATCATTGAATACAATACGAACGACTGTCAAACGAATGATATAAAACCGAAAAAGATTCCGTCGCATCTAGGAATTTAACACAGGACCTCTTTCTTGCCGGGGAAGTGCTCTGACCACTGAGCTGATTCGACCACATCATAAAAGTATTAGCCTAAAAATATGCCTTAGTAAAATAAAGATAATGTTGGTAAAGAATTTCTGAGAGCATTAGAAGTATGATAGTGTTAAAAATGACGAAAGTTGACACCACGAAACTAGCGCAGAACCGTAAAAATCACGGGATATTATAATTGTAGGATTTGTGAGGCCAAAAGTTTGGGTAAAGATCAAATCAGAAGTAGGACAATAATGAATTATTGGTGTAGATTGATATTCTCAATTATGTACTAATTTATAGGAAGATTGCCTGTTAGTTATCTTTATCGCTCTTCTTAGTTTTTGACTTATCAATTCCAATTTTTTAAAATACAATTTGAAAAATACAGATCCAATTTATATTATATGGACAATTTTACTAGAATGACTAATAAAATAAGTAGATACTTTACCGCTTATCTGAATTCTTGACACATACAATTCAAATTTTGAAAAGAACACTTAAATTCAAAGCAAATCCGATTTCCAGAGTTCATTGAAGCAGATTTACGCAAGACACAGGCGCAACCGAAATGAGTATTTTTGAAAACGGAAGTGTTTTTTGTGAACTAATCTCTTGTGAATGGTATGGTAACAGTTGTGTCATTTTTTTCCAAGGGTCGCAATTCACGTTCAGATTTAAAAAATGTTTGCATAGAGCCGCGCACTGTAGTGTAAGTTGTACCGGTTGTGCGCCTGTCGATGATATATTCTGCAATCCACAACTTATAGGTGAAGGGTTTCAAATTCCGGTGTGCGCAAATACATTTTAATTGATTAATTTGTATTATTTCACAATTAATTAAATAAAAATAATATATAGTATATTCGCGGCACGTTCCAAGGCGGCAGTTACTCTCAGTATCGCTCTGGTGTAAGACCACAATTCAGAATTTAAATGTTACTTGAATTGGCTTTAGCCATGTTTGGTGACCATATCTGAATTACCAGGTTCTTCCCCACCTTTCTTTTTCGTATCTCCATCCTCTCCCAAATACTTTTAGCCTCACAACATTTCCCGATTGGGGATGCCATAGTTTCACTGGCTATAGAGGGGAGCAGTTGGAATTCTTGTGCGATATTCATACTAAAAAAAAAACACCGGAAGCATTTAATTCTCTGGAGGGTTAAAAAAGGTGAATTTTATATTGTGTAAAAATGTGTCGTAAATGATTATTGTTATGAACAATAATCAAGAGAACGAGAGCTCGTAGAGGTAAACACATTGACCATAAAAGACTAGACAAGGGCGTGTGGATGTTAAAAATGACACCGAAACCAAAAATTTTGGTCCCAAAAATTAGGTTACGAAAACATTATTTATCAAAAAGAGAGTGCATTATTTCGCAATTTCAAAGATCCCAAGGAGCATCGCTTTTTATATATAATATCTCTTAGGCATAAAGCGGGCGACAAACGCGAAGTTCACATCAAAAAGATACTGCGTAAGTATCTTTTCTACCGACACACTACGTTATAAAATATGCCTTCCTACGGCAGGAGAAGGGGTCAGTTGAAATCGGAAGCGATCGAGAGAATATCATTTCTTTGTACTGGATATGTCAACTTGACAGCTCCCTGCATGCTCCTTGTATTAAAAATGACCCCCTCTCCTGTTTACGGCGAAGGGGGGGTCGCATAACTTTGCTGATATCGGGATCGTAGTGGTCACGAAAAATAACGCGAATTAGCGAAGATTCAAACCGCGATCACAGCACATTATATTTTTACGTCTGGCGGGTCTGTATGGGATTGTATGGCGAGCGCTACTGTGTTATAAGTATCTTTTTGATGTGAACTTCGCGTTTGTCGCCCGCTTTAAGCCAGGGACATACACAGCGTTAAAAGCGCCGGCGTTATTTGGCTTGGCCTACTTCACCATATCGCTCGCCATACATTTGCTATTGGAATGCATGGCGAGGAATATGCTGAAATAGGCCAAGCCAAATAACGCTGGCGCTTATAACGCCGTGTGTGTCCCTGGCTTAATACTTTCGAAGCGAGGCGACGAAATCAGATGTTTGCTTTCATTGGTTTGCCGAATTTTTCGACAAAATTTGTAAGGAAAGCCATATCTAGAGTTGATATAATCGGTGGGTAAACATGATTGAAAACATGCGCCTTTCGCAATTAACTTTTTAAATCTTCACAACATGGAAATTATATATATTGCAGAAAACACAAAATAAAGAATATAACACTAGAAATGTCTTCCGTTTTTAATGGAAACAAATGGGCCACTGACTTAGTACCTTAAGGTTATAGACTATTTAGCGGTCTTTCTCACTTACACTTGCCTGAAATTATCCATCCCATTTGAATTTCGTAATCGCGGTGAAACACAGTTTTGTATGAAAATATAAGCCAAAATCAGGCCTCTAAATGGATCGCGAAACTAATACTTAAAAATATTATTGGTTAACATAAAGTGGTACAAAATATACCAGGAGTATATGATGCTGAAGAGGTAAGCCATATCTAAAATAATATTACTTTTCTCTGGAGTATCAAACTAACCCTACTACTTCATAAATGGATATTTATGAACAATTTTTCAGGAGCACAAAAGTTTGAAGGGGTAATATATATGTATACTAGCTTCTGCCCGCTACTGCGTCTGCGTAGGATTAGTACTTCGAGTAATCTATTTACGTTGATACCAAAATTCTTAACCTATTTATTTAAAATATCTATAATTCTTGATTCGATTCAAAGTATAGGCGAGTACTTCAAATAAATTCACTATTTGAAATATTTTCTAAAATAGAATTTTGATGTAACAATCATTGTTTTGCAAAATGTCATTCTCAAATTTTGACATTTTCTATTAAACAATAATTGTTATTTTCAATATAATAAAAATAAATAGCTAGCTCTATAAATAATAGCCTATATTTTATTCTGATGTATGAGCTATATTATTGTAAAGTTTCATTAAAATCCATTCAATAAATTTTGAGTGAAAGAGTAACAAACACACATACATCCATACAAACTTTCGCGTTTATAATATTAGTAAGATAGCAAGATAAGATAAGATAGTAATATATGTATTACAAGTTTTTTAAATGCCCATATATGCGTATGTTAATATACACAAATAAATTAGGACGGTAGTGCCGATCAATGCACAATGAATGCACAGGAAAGGGAATGAGATTATTCTGGGAACAAGCTGCGGAGAAATTGAATCATAATCCTATGAATATGCAATGGGTTATTGTTCTAGTGCTGAGCCTCCGTTTGGTCGGATTGAGATTTGGAATCTAATTTTCATTTGGAAGCACATTATAGATGTGCATATTCAAATGATAATATCAAAGTCAATTAATGACTAAATTGGTACGATATTTGAGTGGATAGCTTAAAAATTACAATAAAACCTACATGCTGTTTGTTTTAGAAATTAGTACTTGCTTGGTTCGTACTAGGATGACATTTATCCAGTTCCTCTCTCTAAGTCCATCCGTTCACCGTTAACTGAAAAAAAAAACAGTTTTCAACTCAATTCACTATGTCAATGTGGTGGTCCGCAAACTACAAAACTTAAAAAAAAACGTTGTCAATGGCAACGCAAGCAATGACTCGAAATTCGCCGTGCTAGTTGCTACGGTGACAGCTGATTATTCTTCTTGTTAAACAAGTTGAGATAATTACTGAAATCGTAAAATTGAGTACCGCCGTGATCGCCCGCCGAGGTTTCAGTTTTCCGGTGAGCGGAGCGCCCAACCATCACTTCCTGCAAAAGTATTTAAAATTTTAAAAAAATAGTGAGAATTCGAGTTCATTCGTTTTGAAGACAGAATAAGATTTGAAACTACCTTCGAAGCAAGACGTTGATGTTTTTCGTGTACCTACACAATCTCGTTTTTAAGTTAAAATAAGGAATTTGATCATCTCGGTAGAACATATTATCGTTTTGTAATCATTCATTTTGTTGTGGCGATAATTATCTCTAGGTGTAGTACACGCCAAACTTTAAGACCGGCCTGATCGTGATACACAAATAGTCGCTACGGGCGAGTTTAAGGTGAAACAATTGTCATGCCTCCCCAGCCAATCCTTTCACTGTCGCACGTATGTTTTTACGCATCTTTCTCTTTCGCTTACGTTAATTACGTTAATTCGTTTCGCTTACGTCAGTACCTGCGTAAGAATAGATCGAATCAAGTTCAGGCCGGTCTTAATGTTTGACGTGTACTATATCGCAGTGGAACACAGTGGTAAGAGATTGGTCGTTATTTTTCCTTGCATACCTTGTTTTTCTTACATATATCAACCAATTCCAGCAAAAACCATTTCGTCTAGTTTCGTTTTTAGTATTTACGGTCCATTACAAGTCCATCTGAAGCTGTAATATAAGCGAATCCCGTTGAAAGATGCGAGTAGTTCCTATAACATGAATTATTAATTGAGTACCTACTCGTACTTTTTTTTATTTATTGTTTGAAACAATTACAGAGTGTTAACAATTATTAATGATATTGCCGTTGGAATGTGCACAGATATTAACACTCCAATTAAAAATCAATTGTAAGTGTACATTACCCACAAAGAAAGAAAGACAAGAAAGAAGGAAAGAAAAAACATAATCTTAAAGCAATTACTTAACTGTTCTCCATGACATCATGGTAGAAGATTGTTAATTTGGTTTAAAGCAATTACATAACTGTTCTCCGTGACATCATGGTAGAAGATTGTTAATTTGGTTTATAAAGTATGCGAGATTGTTTGCGAAGGTATCTTTACGGTCAAATTCAATAGTATTGTACAGACGACACATCACACAGTGGATTGAAGTATGCAGTATTGTTATTAAATATTTTAATACACACCTCAAAATATCTGTGATGCACAAAAAACTTCAATTTTTTTTCAGATGTACCAATTCAGAAAAAAAACCATTGAATTATCAAAGATGTAAAGAATCCATTGCGGCAGGCCGTAGCTCGAAGAAGTGACGTCACAGTTCACATTACACAGCAAGGAGAGCTAACAGCAGACTTAATATGCAACGTAAAAATGATTCGAGGGCCCTTCAATGAGGCGAGTGTCTCGTTGAGCCCAGTTTCCCCTTTGTGCGCTTCGGCTTCAGATCGGCCGCGACCAACCTAGAATAGGTCACCAAACTACAAAGGGGGAGACTGGGGCGGTTGAGACGGATTTTTTAAAAAGTGCTAAGTTTGCGATTTTCAGCGCTAACTCAGCCCCGATCTGGAGCGGGGTCGGGCTTTTGAGGAACGTTTGAATTATTCCTGGAACAAAGTGGTGGAATACTTGTGGTAGGTAAAAGGGAACATCCTTTGATTTTCATAGCTTTTCAAAAATATTTCATATAGTATAGGGTGGAAGTAATAGAAAAGAAGGTACCAAATCCGTGTTCCGAATCCCTAAGGTAGTTTTGCCGAAAGCACTGAGTAGCATTAGGGAGTACTTAGATGACATACCCAGGTCTTAATTCTGTCTTTTGAATGAACACAAAAAGCATTTAAAAGTCAATTTATTAAATTAAATCTTCATTGAACGTGAATAATTTTACGCATTACGATGGCCGTGCGGTGGACACGATAACGTCCAGGTTTGAGCTAGACCAAAAAAAACAAAAAGAGTTAGTTTCTATAGTCCAATACTTAGATGTTTTGAAAAATATTCGTTTGTCACAAAATGGCATCTATTTGAAGGAACAGATAAATATTTTTACCTAAATTTCGTTACTAAAAGTTGTACATAAAAACCTGTACGTATTTCGCTATATCACAAATACATTTTTAAATGGATCGATTGAAAATTGGGGGGCTAGAGTGTCCGCGAGAGGATCGATTGAAAATTGGGGGGCTAGAGTGTCCGCGAGAGGATGGATTGAAAATTGGGGGGCTAGAGTGTCCGCGAGAGGATGGATTGAAAATTGGGGGGCTAGAGTGTCCGCGAGAGGATCGATTGAAAATTGGGGGGCTAGAGTGTCCGCGAGAGGATCGATTGAAAATTGGGGGGCTAGAGTGTCCGCGAGAGGATGGATTGAAAATTGGGGGGCTAGAGTGTCCGCGAGAGGATGGATTGAAAATTGGGGGGCTAGAGTGTCCGCGAGAGGATGGATTGAAAATTGGGGGGCTAGAGTGTCCGCGAGAGGATCGATTGAAAATTGGGGGGCTAGAGTGTCCGCGAGAGGATGGATTGAAAATTAAGGGGCTAGAGTGTCCGCGAGAGGATGGATTGAAAATTGGGGGGCTAGAGTGTCCGCGAGAGGATGGATTGAAAATTGGGGGGCTAGAGTGTCCGCGAGAGGATGGATTGAAAATTGGGGGGCTAGAGTGTCCGCGAGAGGATCGATTGAAAATTGGGGGGCTAGAGTGTCCGCGAGAGGATCGATTGAAAATTGGGGGGCTAGAGTGTCCGCGAGAGGATGGATTGAAAATTGGGGGGCTAGAGTGTCCGCGAGAGGATGGATTGAAAATTGGGGGGCTAGAGTGTCCGCGAGAGGATGGATTGAAAATTGGGGGGCTAGAGTGTCCGCGAGAGGATCGATTGAAAATTGGGGGGCTAGAGTGTCCGCGAGAGGATGGATTGAAAATTAAGGGGCTAGAGTGTCCGCGAGAGGATGGATTGAAAATTGGGGGGCTAGAGTGTCCGCTAGAGGATGGATTGAAAATTGGGGGGCTAGAGTGTCCGCGAGAGGATGGATTGAAAATTGGGGGGCTAGAGTGTCCGCGAGAGGATCGATTGAAAATTGGGGGGCTAGAGTGTCCGCGAGAGGATGGATTGAAAATTGGGGGGCTAGAGTGTCCGCGAGAGGATCGATTGAAAATTGGGGGGCTAGAGTGTCCGCGAGAGGATGGATTGAAAATTAAGGGGCTAGAGTGTCCGCGAGAGGATGGATTGAAAATTGGGGGGCTAGAGTGTCCGCTAGAGGATGGATTGAAAATTGGGGGGCTAGAGTGTCCGCGAGAGGATCGATTGAAAATTGGGGGGCTAGAGTGTCCGCGAGAGGATGGATTGAAAATTGGGGGGCTAGAGTGTCCGCGAGAGGATCGATTGAAAATTGGGGGGCTAGAGTGTCCGCGAGAGGATGGATTGAAAATTAAGGGGCTAGAGTGTCCGCGAGAGGATGGATTGAAAATTGGGGGGCTAGAGTGTCCGCTAGAGGATGGATTGAAAATTGGGGGGCTAGAGTGTCCGCGAGAGGATGGATTGAAAATTGGGGGGCTATAGTGTCTGCGAGAGGATGGAATGAAAATATGGGGGGCTAGAGTGTCCGCGAGAGGATCGATTGAAAATTGGCGGGCTAGAGTGTGAACCGATTTTTAAAAGGCAGTTTTATAAAAAGCGAGTTAAATATTTTGTGACAATAAAAAAAATATACTTTTTTGTAATTTAGTAGTAATACCTACAATACCTTACTATGTATACTTTAATTAAAATAAAAATGTTTCTACTCTGCAAAAAAATCTTGAAATAGCGTAATTTTTTGGAGGGTCTAAAGGTGGTGTAACTCCTTAATAAAATTAACATGCGAAAGCGGCGTTTAGTTTTTTGTTTGCTCAACAATAATTATATCAAAACAGTTTGATTAGGTACAGTTCAATGAAACCAAAGCCCAAAAGTTACTTTATTGAATCAATTAAATGTATTAATTGCTTCCGTATTGGAGTGTTCTCGCCTCAAGCGATTCAATTGATTTATATCTGAAAACCAGACCAAATCCAAAGTCCTCTGGTTCTTTCCAGCTCTCGGACAAGCCAGTTAAGAGCTTTCCATAAGCTCTGAGCTGTTTCACTGGATTGCACCGAATAATTGTTATTTTTCCAAGTCTTCAGCCTAGAGCGCTAGGAATTTTTTAATCGTTCGGTTTGGAAAATTCCCGCCCTTATCAAAAAAAAATCATACCTCTGAAAATGGAGACATAAAAATTGTTTATAGTATAGAGAGCCATTGAATGCACCTATATTCGATCGTTTAAGAGTGTTTTACCAGAGAATACCGAAAATTAGTCCCGAGACGTATTGACTCTTTTTTACAAAAAAATTCGAAATTTAAAAGTATCCCATATTTTAGGATTCAATTAAAATCATTATATTTATAATCCCATGAATTCTACGTATTATTTACTTTTAAAAGTGCCCATCGCGGTATCTAACTGTTTGAAGAATATTAAATATTATGACTTTTGTATGTTGTCTATATGGCCATCTGAGCGAGTTCGGCTGGAGAGGTCAAAAGGCCTCTCTCGATCCAGCCCGCCACGCTGTCGGTGGGCAGACACATCCGTTGCCAAGACCTAGACAAACCTCAATCATTGAACCCGAGAACCCATGCTAAGTGACCAAACGTAGCCCTTGCCATAGGTCACACCACTTGGGGTGACCTATGGCAGGGGTTTTGGTTATCCAATAAATAGTTCCCAGGAAGGCAGTACCCATACCCGCATCCCAAATTGAAGAAAAAACCTGAATTGGCAGTTTTAATCCGTTATCACGATGCTTTCAAAACCGGTTATATTCCAGCGATGGATCATCATGAAATAATCCGTCTGACATTTTGAACAATGAGTTTGGTTTTCAAGCGATCACAATACATCGCACAAAGTAAACACATCACTATCGCCAGAAATTGACCGAGAAGGCTAATGCAATTATGTGCACCGGTAAAATCAAACTAACAAAAAACTCTTTTCAAATACATACCAATGATTAGTGATTACTAGTTACTTCTTACTACTTACTGCCCGGCTTCGCACGAGTTTTAATACGATGATTTTAAGCGGATTTTTTTTATTTTTAAGATCTAAATATCCAATTTAATAATAGATATTTTACCAAACTGTTGCTGTCACTGTCGCTGTAACCCCCTCAAATATTGAGCGAAAGGAACAACTGAGGGCTGATAATACCTAAATAAAATCGTCAAAAACCTCCAAAACTAGACCGATTTTGAAGATTTTTTTAGCAGCTGCATTAAAATAAATTGGGGAAATCGTTTATATGGACAAAATGCCACCTGGTTTTCTCATAAGTGTTAAATGATCATTAGGAAATTAAAAAGTATGAGCAATGAAATTGCTTACAAATATTTTGAGAAAATTTCGATTGGTATTATTAGACCGGAGAAAGTATTTTCCACAAACTTAAGATACATATTTGTTATGAGAAAATAAAGCAAAAACCAATATTGAAACTCTATCGGGTTTTAACGTAAGTGTTAAAAGCTTTTTATGGAGATGCCGATAAATCTATCTCTTATCCTATCTTTTTTTTTTTTTAAAGAAAGACAAACATTTCCGGGTTACGAATAACCAAACAACATTTGAAAATCTCCATCTACCACCACACTAAGCGGAAGATGTTGCTTGTGTTGTGATGGAGGACTTAGTCAGCCGAGGAATCGAACACGGAACGCCTGGGTGGGACCCAAACGTGATGCCCACTCAACCACTGACCGGTCTATCGAACTATCTACTCCGAACTACAAATTGTTGTCTTAAATTATAATACAAATATTAGCCGATAAAGATATTTTTAAAGTGCAGTCACGATTCATTTATTTAAATCAAAACACTTTTAAAGTATCATTGAAGTATATTTATTTTTATATTTTCATATTTTTCATATTTAAAAAAAATTAGGTTATTATTGTTATCTTCTTCTTCAATGATATATTACATTGATGGGAATAACCTTCAAAAGTTAAAAAGAGAGTTTTTCTTATAAAAATATCACTTTTAAAGTGTTTTAAACATATTTTTATGGGTCAGTTATTTCTTAACAATTGAATTAAGTGATTTGAATGCCGCAAAGGGGTCGCAACGGCTCCCAACCGCTGGAGTGAGGGCTATCTGGAGGAGTCTCTCTCCTTCCAGGGTTTTCAGGACGTTAGATGGCATGCAGGGTAAAATATGATATACTCTTCGCTTTGAAGTGATATATTTACGTACATCGATATCCTCTTAAATCAACGTCTTTCTTGGAGAATAACTTGTAATCAACAGTCACCTTGTCTCTGGTCTTCCATAGTATTTGATACCTATCTGACTGTGAGAATTTTCCATCAACCCTTCGTAAGGATGGATTTCAAATTTAGAAATATGTTTATTTGTAGAAATTCCGAACTTGCTTTGATCTGCTTTGTATCGGAAAACTTAAAGGAACTTTGAAGAATTTTCAAAGATAGAAACTTCAATCTTGAAAGTTATCCGGGACCGAAACTGAAGATGATGTATGACTAGTTTGAAGAGTTCGTGGATAGGAAATGCATTTCATATAAGTATGCTATACAATACCAATAAGTATAAGTAATGGTAAGTTGAGAATCTGCGAAATGGTAGTACATTTTATCGTCTTAACTAATGCATTTACAAGTGCACGTACGAGTATATACTCGAGTGAAGATTTTTAACACGAATACTATAAATTCTGCTGCGATATTTTTGTTATATCTAAAAAAATGTTTTCTTATAAGGGAGGTTGTCCAAAGAACTTACATGGAACTTTATACTATAATAAATACTTTGAAATATTAAATAAAAACAAATTACCACTAGCAGGTACTTACTTACTTACAAGCAGGAAGCTGGTGAATCTACCTCACATTTAGAGGTAAAATCTGAATGTCGAATGGTCAAAATGGTTGTTACGGGGTTAATATCAGCTGTTTAATGTATTTTAAAGTGTGTAAGAAAACTTTTAAGCATCGACCCTGCTTAAAATTTTTTTAACCATTTAGTTGCCGAAATTTTTTAATGCTCAGATCGAAATCATAAAGTTTTTTTGGGTTTCCTATGTGATATAGACTCACCAGTTTCTTGCTTGTACTACGAGTTTCCGGACATCGTGTATAATCACAATTTTATGTATACATAATTTTTTTTTCTAAGACATATGCCAACATAATTAGTTTTATACCATGACCCCAAGTGACTAGAACCCACATTACTAACTTCACCCAAGCTCTGAGTTTGCCAATCATCTCAATTAACCAATCGTAATATTAATAAGGACACAGGAGTTCAAATTCTTCACCGTAATAATAAAAGCAAGAGATTAAATTACTTAGAAGCGCTTGAAATTAGAAAATTTCTTAATAATAATTCTAGTATTTTGAACAACGAATTAATTTATTCCAGACACATTTCCAATCAATTGCTCTGTTCTCTTCGTAAGCTCCCCATTCCCCTTTGTGACCCCCCTTACAACACCCAAATCAACAGTTCTGAAGAACAATGTCGGATCTGCTAAAAATTTAAAATCTTTAGTTTGGCTTATTTTAATTTCCTCTTGATGATTTAAAAGTCTTTATTTTCTAAATTTTTAATAAAATGAAATAAAGTGCAAAATATCAAAAAACACTGCATATTTCTTGATCTCAAAAACAGTAAAAACTCAAACGCACAAAATCGCACATCCGACATTCAGGACCGTTGAAATGTCTATATTTATGTGTCAGAAATTTGTGTATTATGTATGTTAGTATTAATATTCCTCTGATGAAGGAAGGGCACTTCTGAATCCATTAGAACAAAATCGTACATTGAGTCCATTCTGAGAAAAACGATAAAAACTCTTTAAAAAAAATTACGAAACGGAAAATAACAATTCTATTTATGGACAAAGTAGGAAAATTATATTTCGTTCATTATAAGAATATATTAATGGAAACAATAATTATTTTATGCCAGAAAATTGAATTCTAAGCACAGTTTTTCTCACATGCTTCATATTCTAAGCACAGTTTTTCTCACATGGTTCATTTTCTATATACAGTTTTCGTATAATTTTAATACCATAATAATGTCAAAATATTTCATTTAAATTTATTCAAATTTGACAACTACGCATCACAAAATGATGTTAATATTATGTACATACCAAGGCAATTGAATTGTGTAGTGGAAAGCAGGGGAAATGATTTTTTTAAATTTTTAATTATTTATTTGGTTTATATTTATATCTATTTTGATTGTCCGCACATGGTTTATTGCCTTAAATATTTGATATTTTTATATATCTATTTTGATTGTCTCACATGGTTTATTGCCTTAAATATTTGATATTTTTACATGGCTCATATTGTAGAAGATGGAGAGGAAAAAAAAGAAAAATAACTGTATATTTAACTCAATTTCGTCAAAATCGTCACATTGTTCATGTAGTCGCAAAGGTGCGAATCATGACGAAGTGGACTGTATCAAAATAATATGAGGTGGCGTGACACAACTATACGGATGGTAATTAGGACTTCGGGAAGGATCTGACTTACCCTGAATTCCTGGTTCCGTCCTTGGGGAGTTATTGTGTCACTGGTAATCACTTGTACAATTAATTGCGCAAGTATCCCGTTTAAGCGATATTATAGCCGAGGGATGAATAATCACGCACTGCACAGCACTATAATAGATTCCAATAAAGTCGTTGTTTAGTAATGAGAGGTCCAAGCGACCATTGCACAATACAAAGCAGACGGGTTAATAGTCGATGTAAAAGACGAAGAGGGATGAAGGTACATCGCTGCACATCGCCAAAAACAGACTTCACAAGGTCGATGTTTATTGCATGAAGCACAAAAACAGACTGGTTTGAACACATGTAGTTATTGTTCACACATAGTATTGTCCCCTGGTGGGTAATCAGAAGGGATAGGTAGGTGGAAGGAAGGAAGGTAGGTATATACATGCATAGTTGCGCCAACATTCCGCCCACCTAATTTTAGAATAAAATTAATTAACAAAAATCAGTATAACAACAAAAAGTAGCTACGGTACTATGTTATCAATCGAAGAAAATAAAGAAATTATCCTATAATTATATTACTAAATTATAAGATTATCATTGAACGCTAGCACACTGGCTGTCTTCTGTGTAATCATCGAGAAAGAAACGAAAAAAAAATCGAATGAAAAGTAAAATAATATTGTATTACATTACAATATAAAAATACAATTAATAAAATTACAATAAAGCACTATACAAAAACACAATATTGTACGAGTGTAATACTCAGCGTAATAGTGCAACCTATTACGGATAGCTCTACGATAAGAACATTGCTGAGTATTGAATTCAAATGAGTTACAATATGTATTATAACCTAGCTTGACCGCTGGGCGGACAAGACGTCTTTACTTGTTCTAATTGTTCCGATTTGAACAATATCATTTTTCCCGGGATGAACGGCGAGAGTTCGATCTTGGCCGGGAGGCTTGTAGGCTTTCGGTCCCTTATGTATGTAGTGACATAATTTGTCATCTTATATTACATTAAATTAAAGAAAAAAATAGAAAGATTTGAATATCCCAGTTAGATATTGCTTTGCTGCTACAAAATTATGTCCGCAGTCACGAAGACACCGCAACACAAACCCCGTCGATTTGTGAGTAGGTTAAGATGCAATAAAAGCATCAGTAGAGATATCTGACATGATATCATGGTGCAAGGCCTTGGTAGCCATGCAGACAAAGAGGCATAGAAATGCCTTGATGGTTTTTGCTTCACGACGTTTATGTTATTTTAGCAAAAAAGGTGTACCAAAATCGACGCCTACACGAGAGAAGAGACGATTAGGTCGGACACTAGAGAATAGTAGATCCACCATCATGTGTGGATATGTGATGGCCTTAAACTTGTGGCATGTGAAACATTTTTATAATTGAGATCGAATGACGGTACGACCGGACATGATCCAATATTGCGTTGAATAAGAAATGGGAGAGTACGCGAGCTTACATGAAGATGTGCACGGTGATATTAATTAATTAACAACTCGATTAAATAACTAGGCTTGGGTAGTAAAACGGGATGTTTACTTTCGAATGGGAGTGTGGTGGCAAACCGCCCACCCTGAGAATACTTTGGGAATTAATAAAAGGTTGTAACTTTTGAAGGCCAGAAGTACACATTTTGTTGGAAGTTAAAAGTATAAGATCATTATGAAAATAATCTTCTTGTTCGAGTTTAATCATCTTCATGAGCGCGTTGTCAAGTTCTTGAATAATAAGTACCGCATTACTTAGGCTCTGTTTCGCCGTATTGGAAACGTAAAACAGACATTTGTTTTGCACCTGTGTCCTAGATATAACTATCTTCAATTTTGATGATGGGGAATACTTTACTATAAAAGAAGAGGATTTTATGTCTGCACTAAAAAACTGTAGATTTAAGGGGTTGAATTTCCGGCAATTCACTGATTGGAATGGTTGATGGCCTCTCCGAAGGCCAATCCTCGATAGGATTACAGAACTTTGGCAGAACCGAACGCCACGGTGGTTTAGCTGGTTTAATTGGTGGCCTCATCGAAGGCCAATCCTCAACAGGATTACGGAGCCTCGCAAGACTCAAAGCCCACGGCGGCTTTATTGGTGGCCTCACCGAAGGCCAATCCTCGACAGGATCGCGGAGCCTCAGCAGACCCGTCAGCCACGGTGGTTTAGTTGGTGGCCTCACTGAAGGCCAATCCTTGACAGGATTACGGAGCCTCGGCAGACCCGAAGGCCATGGCGGCTTAGTTGGAGGCCTCACAAAGGGCCAATCCTCGACGGGATTACGTAGTCTCGGCAGACTCAAAGCCCATGGCGGCTTAATTGGTGGCCTCGCCGAAGGCCAATCCACGACAGGATTACGGAGCCTTGGCTGACCCAAAGAATATGGCGGCTTAATTGGCGGCCTCACCGAAGACCAATCCTCGATAGGATCACGGAGCCTCGGCAGACCCAAAGGCCATGGTTCATGTTTTATAAAATGAGTAGGAAATGTACATAGGGACCCATAGTCCGCAATGTTATCCTCAAAAATAACATGGTTCCAAATTGCTCTTGGCATGTTGTCAGGGATCTGAACAACACGGTTCGCAACAAAAGTTTTGAATAAAAATAGTGGCTTATGAAGACAAGATAAGACAATTGTCGTGTCAGCGAAGCGGAAAACCTTTTCAATTTGCACGGCAAAAGGTGCTGACGACAATATATTTTTTATATGTTTTGATAACAGCACGGCTGCATACAATTCTAATCTAGGGATTGTTAATGACTTTAAGGATACGACCTTGAATTCGGCCATCAACAACTGGCTAGAGTTATTGTTTCGAACGACTAAATAAATCACTGCTGCATAACCTAGTTGGAATGCATCACAAAATTCTACGTGAATACAATAACTATCTAGGTTCGCATGGTAATATCGTTGAAATCGTAAGGGTTGCAGCGATGGAAGTTGTTTCACAAAGCTGATCCATGTAGATACGATATATCGTGGTACTTCGGAGTCCCGAAGATTCGAAAATTCCTGGATAATCCTTTTTGTAGTAACGATTACAGGAAACAACCACCAGATTGACAATATATTCCGCTTTGAATATACTGCCGAATTTGGTATCAAAAGATAATCCACTTTGGAATTCCAAAACACGCGTAAGGCGCTCCGCCCACTGAGGCAACTGAAAACCAACTAAAACCGGCTTTTTCTCTGTCTTGATTGGTCAAAAAGCTTGTTTAACCATAGACGAACTACGAGACAGCTGACAGCTAGCAACTAGAAATGGCCGCCCAGGGCAATGAGCAGTGACAGTCGCAAGATGGTCGCAAGTCACCGCTTGCGTTACCATTGACAACGGGGTTTTGTGTGATTGTGTAGTGTGCGGGCTATCACATTGTCGTACAAAGACAGTTGGCAGTTGAGAGTTTTCAGTTGCCTGAGTGGGCGGAGGCGCTAACATTTTAACATTCAAAATTTTGTTAAAATTCAATATTGGTTGTAGATATTCAGAATTACATTCGAATAATTCAGAATCTTCCGCTTTGATAATGTCATTGTTAAAATCAGAAGCGGCTGACATTTCCTCAGTTTTCCTAAATGTTTCCATTATATTATTTAATGACATATCTGACAATATGAGACATGACGTTGATGATGAATCAATTAATTTACTTTTCCCGAAATTAATATATCCGAAAACTATATTTAAAACACTTGGGTTACCACAAACGATATGTGATAAGTTGAAAAGTGAATGTACTAATCCATTTAACGGACTCTTATATTTCCTTAAAGATAACACAAGCGTTTTGGCACAGCCCTGAGATACGTGGCTATGGCTAATTTGTATAGGTACGTACGCAGTGTGTTGATTTTGCATGTAAACAATAGCGTTACCCAAAGGTACGGTGCATGCATTGCTTACATTTCCGTTAGAATTTAAAATGACGGTAGTAGTCAACGACGTATAACCACTTTTACATGTAGACAATGATTGACATTCACAAAATATATGTAATCTTAAACAATCAAAACAGCGATTTAATTGTTTTATCCGGTTTTTCCTGTCAGTAGAAGAAATAGTTAGAAAATTTGCACACTTGTGTATTAATGACGTTTCGAAATGTCGCATAGTGTCTTGATCTAGACAATGCAAGATTACATGGGGAACAAATTCACTAAATAAGTTTTCATAATTCATTGCAAATGAATTTTCAATGTTGGAAACAAACGGTGTGATTTTATTCGCGGGTAGATCTAAATTGTTACTATTATTAGCAGAATTTGATTTTAATTCAGTGTCTAAATTCTCATGTTTTCTTTTGGCACTTAAAATTTCTAAATATAGAACCTGCGATCGTTGCGAAACTGTGATTATCTCTGAATAATCATCAGCTGTGTTTGATTCTATTAACCGATTTTTAATTTCAATATTCAAGGATTCAATCTCTCCTACCCATTCGGAAATTAAATCACAACGACATAAAAATATTTGCTTTTTCTTTTCATCGGAATTTAAAAAGGGAATTAAATTATGTGTTGTTTGAATTCTTTGTAGAAAACGATAGCGACGCGCTGTCAATACTGCAATTTCTTTATCTCCCATCTTGCTAATTTTAATATGTTTTAGTTTTAGAATATAATAATTATTTCGTACAACATTATTATTTCGCAAGTACAATATTATTTCGTATAATATTATCACACAGAAAACAACCTATGCAGAAGGCTTCAATAATGATTTTATATAAATTTATATCAAATTTAATGAATTTAAAAATGAATTTAAATGCTAGTCTCATCCGGCTACGATTGGACCAAATAATGTAGTCGCAAAGGTGCGAATCATGACGAAGTGGACTGTATCAAAATAATATGAGGTGGCGTGACACAACTATACGGATGGTAATTAGGACTTCGGGAAGGATCTGACTTACCCTGAATTCCTGGTTCCGTCCTTGGGTAGTTATTGTGTCACTGGTAATCACTTGTACAATTAATTGCGCAAGTATCCCGTTTAATCGATATTATAGCCGAGGGATGAATAATCACGCACTGCACAGCACTATAATAGATTCCAATAAAGTCGTTGTTTAGTAATGAGAGGTCCAAGCGACCATTGCACAATACAAAGCAGACGGGTTAATAGTCGATGTAAAAGACGAAGAGGGATGAAGGTACATCGCTGCACATCGCCAAAAACAGACTTCACAAGGTCGATGTTTATTGCATGAAGCACAAAAACAGACTGGTTTGAACACATGTAGTTATTGTTCACACATAGTATTGTCCCCTGGTGGGTAATCAGAAGGGATAGGTAGGTGGAAGGAAGGAAGGTAGGTATATACATGCATAGTTGCGCCGACAGTTCATATTAAATATGCAACGACGATATATTAAAAATGCAGTTTAAAACAAATGTAAATGTTTATATTGTAAATATGCCAAGTCACAAAGTACATAAATGCTTTTTTGTAATACGAAATAGTTTTCCATTTAAATATCCTAAATTAAAATCACTTCTTAAATTTTTTTATGATAAATAATTCATTGATAATTTTTATACCACCCGAGAAGTGCTATAAATTCAAACATTCCCACAAAGATTTGCGTATTTATTTACTGCATGGTGATTGATGTTACTGGTTTATTCCTTTAAAAAAATATTACATTACCTATTAAAGATTTTCTTAAAAGTTTATCCGGTGTATACCATACAGCGTAAAGTTAGAATATTTATACCGAGCCCGTTTGTTTAGTTAGGCGTATAAAGCATTCCTTGAATTCTCCTGCGAATAGTTGTGGTTAAGTGTGCTTTACATGCAAACTGCTAAAATTATTAAACTGAAGTACTAACATAACATTAGGTGCTTTTAGATGATCTTAATTACTAACATATTCCAAGCATTCGGAATAATCCACAAATATGTTATCGTAATTATACTACGTAAGATAGACTTTTTTATTCAAAATCATCCAAAACGCTGTCGATCTTCTGGAATTACGAAATTATGGAATTACGAAACACAGGATCAAAACAACTATTCCACATCCCACACTCTAAAGCTACATACAATTTTCATTTCTCATAAGGACGTGCCCAAAATACAATAATATAAAGATATGAAAAGTCAGACGTTTAAATTTGTCCTCAGGTCAATTTGGTGAATGCATATTTAAAAAAAATATTTTTTTTACGAACCCCCCTACCCCTGGTGTGGTAGCACGGTCGCTCGGTATGATGTTACCGACCGATTGTCGGTAACTTCTCATCGTTCCCTAAGACAACTGCAGATCTCAAACGTACAAACGACAGTTGATATCGAATATATTAAGGACACTTAGTCATTGTGAACTGTCACCTATTCGTTTGCTATCTGCAGTTGTCATAGGGAACGATGAGAAGTTACCGATAGTTATCCTATCGATCGTTATAGAGCAAGCGTGCTAGGGCCTCTGGTGTGTGTAATATCTTTAGTTATTTTCTCATTTTCATTGTGTTGTTTTATCTTTCGTTA
Source organism: Limnephilus auricula (assembly GCA_951813805.1). Taxonomy (NCBI): domain Eukaryota; kingdom Metazoa; phylum Arthropoda; class Insecta; order Trichoptera; family Limnephilidae; genus Limnephilus; species Limnephilus auricula. The sequence goes on from OX638393.1 coordinate 37,050,092, forward strand.
TTTTGTTTATTTTTCAACATTATTTCATGAAGTTAATGTGTATTATTTTTATAAAGATGCTTCGTTTCATTTGTACAATTTATATCTATGTACATCAGTCAGTGGCATCGCGTTTGGGTCATACCCAGGGGTGTTAGCATGGTCGATTGATATGAAGTTACCGACCGATTGTCGGTAACTTCTCATCGTTCCCTAAGACAACTGCAGATCGCAAACGAATGGGTGACAGTTCACAATGACTAAGTGTCCTTAATATATTCGATATCAACTGTCGATTGTGCGTTAGCGATCTGCAGTTGTCCTAGCGAACGATGAGAATACATATTATATATTAGAATAGAATATATATCATATCGATCGACCATGCTAGCACACCAGACGTCCCGTGTTCAATTCCTCAGCTGGCTAAGACCTCCATCACGACACAAGGAACATTTCCGCTTACTGTGGTGGTAGTAGGAAATTTTCAAATATTACCAGGTTATTCATAATCCGGTGTGTGTTTGTATTTCTTTTAAAAAATAACAAAAACATTTAATCTTTTGTGAACTTAACTTTATGTTTCTTTTCATTCATTTATGTTTTTCTGCATATAATGAGACTTCACTGGTTCCTGCAACCTGCACGCAATAATAGGAATTTTATGCTGAGACTTCACTGGTTCCTGCAACCTTGTACCGTGTAATTATTTAAATGAACAGTTTTGTTTCCTGATGAACTAAAATAAAATAAAACTATTTTAGTGGAATTACGGTGCGTGGCAAAGGGCGGATGCTTTCACCTTGTTAGCTTCTTATTATGGTAAAATTGTGTTTTCTTCTTTTCACGTTGCTAAAAAAAATTATCAATCTGGCTTTGTAATCTAGGAAACGAATATGGACCCTAAAAATATTTTCAACTCATCTCTTCTTAAAGACAAATCTAAACTCGGTAAGCGAGTATTTTCACCGGACCACGAGAAAACTCCTTTGCGTGTATTTAACATTTCAGTAGTTTGTTCTTGTTTAAACGTGGTAGGTATATAACATTTCAGTAATTTGTTCTTGTTTAAACATAGTATTTAACATTTTAACATTTAATTGCAGTATTTTGTTCTTGTTTAAATGTAGTATTTTGTTCTTGTTTAAATGTAGTATTTAACAATTTAATATTTGGTTCTTGTTTAAACGTGGTATATAACATTTCAGTATTTTGTTCTTGTTTAAACATGGCATTTAACATTGCAGTATTTTGTTCTTGTTTATATGTAGCATTTAACGTTTCAGTATTTTGTTCTTGTTTAAACGTAGTATTCAACGTTTCAGTATTTTGTTCTTGTTTAAACGTAGTTTTCAACGTTTCAGTATTTTGTTCTTGTTTAAATGTAGTATTTAACATTTCAGTATTTTGTTCTTGTTTAAACGTAGTATTTAACATTTCAGTATTTTGTTCTTGTTTAAAAGTAGCATTTAACATTTCAGTTTTTTGTTCTTGTTTTAACGTAATAAAATTAATCCCTTCTGCGTTAATTTCTCTATTTCATAGTATGTAATTTCATTTCAAAATCGGAACTGATGGTGATAGCCTAATATCCCATGCCTCAAAAATATTGACTAATATCATTCTAAAAAGAATCGAACCAAAAGTAGAGAACATCCTTTCCGGAGACCAGTATGGCTTTAGAAGAGGTGTAGGAACCAGAGAAGCAATATTGTCGCTACGCATACTGCTAGAAAAAAGAATAAAAAGAAACCAAAACACATTCATCGCATTCATAGACCTGGAGAAGGCTTTCGACAAAGTAGAATGGAAAAGGCTCTTCGAGATTCTGAAGAGAATTGACATCAAATATAGAGATAGACGAATAATCCAGGCGCTATACAAGAATGAGGCCGCTATAATTAGATGTGACAATGGTACAAAGGAAGCCAGTATAAGACAAGGGGTGAGACAGGGATGCTCTTTGTCACCTGTTCTTTTTAATGCCTATATACAGAGTGCGATTGATGACTTGAGAGAGAGAATGAGTCACAGAGAAGGTGTAAAGATACACGGACAAAAGGTGGATATGATAAGGTTTGCTGACGATATTGCTATGGTTGCTGAAAGCGAAGAAGAACTGCAAGAGGCCTTAACAATCATGCAAAGCATTCTTCAAAACAACTACAACATGAAGATAAATAAAGACAAAACAAAGCTGCTGACTGTAGGCCGAACGCAACATCAGATGAGAGTAGAGATGTCAGGAGTTTCACTAAAGAACACCAAGGAGTTTGTCTACCTCGGGAGCAAAATAACATGGGACGGTCGGTCTAAGAGCGAGGTCGACAGCCGTATACACCAGGCTAGGCTTGCATTCAATAAAAGGTCGAAAATAATAGAATCAAATAATATAGACCTAAAACTGAGAATACTTCTCATCAAGACCTATGTATGGAGTATCTTGATGTACGGCTGCGAAACATGGTGCCTATCCGAAAGAGATAAACGGAGACTAGAGGCTTTTGAGATGTGGTCCTATAGAAGAATATTAGGAATTTCCTGGAGAGACCACATTACAAATGAGGAGGTTCTCCAAAGAATCGAAGGAGGAAGGCACCTGCTCAGAACCTTGTCCGAAAGGCGTGCAAGATGGATCGGTCATATAATACGACAAGAAGGCCTCTTGCATGCCATAATGGAGGGTATGACCGAGGGGACAAACTCTAGGGGACGCCCACGCCGAGAGTACCTGGAGGACCTGCTGGTGGACATGCGCTGCTCATCATATGCAGACCTCAAAAGAGCCGCACAAGACAGGGAAGAATGGAAGAAAAAAATAAAGGAAATTGCTGCAAACCAATCCCAGGATTGAAACCAGAGAGAGAGGTGCCAAGAATTCAGACAAGCGTTAAAGTACAAACAATATGATATTTGAATAAATAAAAATTTAATTGAATTTATAAAATTGGAACCGATTTATCGCGAATTCAGACTATCCCGTGATATCTGCACTTGTGTAATATTTTTAGAAGCTCTTTGTAGTAAGCAACTTAACTAACATGTATTATTAAAAAATAAATAATTTATACAAAACATATTATAACATACAACCTAAGTAAGAATCGTGTCTCCCTTATCAGGACAAGAGCTTCTCTTTTCTGATAAGGTAAACATGACCAATATAATATAATATTTAGTAAAATATATATGTATTAATTACAATAAAAAGTGTCTAAAGAAGACCTTGTTATGCTTTCAAACTCAATACGTTTTTAATACTCCGACAAAAGAATGATCAAAATCATCCATAACGGTCAAAATTACTAGTAAAGGGGGTGTTAAGATACTTTTCGGCAACATAAAAAAGGCTTATTCTTTGTTTAACGCGTTACTTTTGCTATGTGAAATTACTTATTCTCCTTTGATGTAATCCTTCGTTTTGACATCCTAATCTTCAAAGACGTTTTCCACGTCATTCGTCAGAATTACGCATGCGCCAAGATGAAAATTCAAACGTAGGTTTTGGTTCAGCGTACTGCGAAGCGATGGCGCTCCGTAAATATCCAAAATACGACAAAGTATTGTGTTCTGTGTCCGGCATTCACACACAAACCATTCCCTCGGACATTAATACTTTCTGTTAAAGTTTATGTTATCTTCTTTAAAAAAAACATTTTTAAACAGACGCCATCCGAGCGGTGTGTTCTTTTCATGAAGTTTTAAACTTTTCAAATATCGAGCTTTGGTTAGTTTTTTTAACAAACGGCGGGAAATATTATTATAAGACAATTTTTGCTTGGTACTTATATAAAATGTCCGAGAATTTAAGACCTTTCTTCATAGCTGTTTTCATGTAAGTACTTACCTAAAGTATTTAATTTATTATTACAGTGTGGTTACGTTTTATATGATAGTGTATAATAATGTGGTTTAAAATATTTAGACATTTATTCCATTATTCGTAATAAAATAACATATTTATGAATCGTATTTGCAGAAAAAGATTTTAACGCGTTTGGTTTTTGACATTAATTTATAAAACGACGCTTTTTACACATACGAATATAAAGGAATTGTAATTTATGATTAAATTTTTGATTAGATTTTTAGCACAATAAATTTATAGTAAGTACATAAAAAGTAAACAAAAAATGTTAATAATTGTCAAAAGTTGCTTCAATATTATATTAACCAGTGCTGCTTTTATTTTATGTTTTATTGTTTATTGCATACCTATTTATATCGTCATCAAAGTGATTTCACAATGCAACACGTGGTGCAATATGTACGTACATATATTTCCCATTTATATTTATGTTTTTATTGGTTTTTCTATTTATAAATCAACATACAAAAAAAATTCGGAGTCCTTTTCCCCGAATTTAATTGTTATTTCATTTAAATAGGTACATCATTATTAAAATTCAAGAATTGTAGAATATTACTTTGCCCTTCCTGACATGTTGTCAATTGCGTTACATGTTTATTTATTGTATTTTTCAATGGAAAATGACGACTTTTCGTTGTAAAGTTTTTTATTTGGCTACACAAAAAAGTGAACACGCATGATTTGGATGGTTTCTTGTAGTGTAACATTAAAACTCGAATCTTTTAAATAGTTTTACCTACAAATCCCAACGACATGGTTAACTTGTGGATTTTCGGAATGCTTCCAAGGTATTTTAAATGTGCTATTTATTTCTTATTTTTATATGGTTATTGCAAAAAAATACAATTTTAGGAATAAAATTAAATTGCTTTGTATTTTAAACTAGCTGATACCCCTCGTGCATTGCAATGCCACAAATAAAGAAATTGTTTCTCTCTGCGTGTCCTTTCACATTCGTCTCCATTCCCCTTCCGTCACCTCTTCCCCACCCTCGTCCCCTTCCCCTCCCGCGTTCCCTTTCACCGTCCCGCGTTTCCTCTCCCCTCTCCCGCTGTCCCCTTTCTCGCGAACCTCCCTCCTCACGAATTCCCTTTCCACCTTCTCCGCCTCCTCCTCCCGCCTTTTTTCCCTGCCGCTAAACTCCATAAAATTCACTCATTTTTCAAAGAACTTTCGTGTGCCCTATTTCAATTTTTTTTTGCAAATTTCATAACTCCAGAACGCATCAATTTAAAAATATTGCTAAATAGAAACCTTCACGGGAATGTCCACAACAACTCACCAAATTTTTATCGCAATCGGATGAATAGTATAGGAAATATCTCTAAATATATCTAACGCGCTAACTGTCAAACGTACGAAGTTAAAATATTCGTTAATTTTTCTGAAATTATCCAATTTTCTTATTTTTTATTTCCGTAAGAACCTTCTACAAAGTATTAAAAAACTTTAAAAAAAGATGATTGACATAGGTAAAGTCGTTCTGAAGTTATGGCGTGACCAAGGGAAACAGGGATTCATTTTTACATATATAGATTATAGATAGATAAACATTGACAATTCTAAATAATAAAATTTTTAAATCAAACATGAAATTGTTAACAAAAAAAATTATCGAAACATTTTGACTAGAAACGTCCATACTTTTGAAAGAATTCGATATTTAGAAAACACATTCTTTTTGTGTAGGGAATAAGTAAGAAAACAGTTGCTTCACTTTTTATGCCTTTCATGCAATAAAAAATATTAATATCTTTTTATCTTTCAGTGGTCAAGGAAAAATCCTGTAAATTTTTAATTAAATTAATAACTTCGTTAATTTTTTTGGATTTTATCCAGGAATCATGATAAATATTTTAAAGAAATTAAGAATAATAATTATTTATCTTTCCAATGACAAACAAATCAAATATCTTGGCATTTTTTTATTTTTTTTTTTACATTAGGTCCACACAGGAGGCCCTGAGGAAAATAATTTCCCTCAGGGCCTATGTCATCTTTGGGAATGCTGTGTAGAAGGTATTTTTAAGGAAAGGAAGGAGAGGAAGTTCTGGGAAGGAAAAGGGTATGGGGGTTGGGTAGGAATCTGGGGTTCAGTGTGTCTAGATCATCCGCCGCCAAGACCTAGACAATGAACCCCATGAACCCGGGCACCCCTGCTAAGTCACCAAACGTAGCGAACCACTTGGGGTGACCTATGGCAGAGGTGTTGGTTATCCAATAAATGGTTCCCGGGGCGGCGGTACCCATTCCCGCCTCCCAAATTGTAAAAGAAAAAAAAGCTTTTATAATGTATAGACGCCCTGGTCAGATCTATCCTTCACAGACACTAATGGAATATGATGGTTGTGGCTGTATTTATATATAATATTATTTCCTGCTACACATATTATCAGTTGTAAAACTATCTTGTGATGTGTAAATAGGTAACAAAATAATTCAGCTATAAATTTCATTGGTGTAAAACAGTAAATTCATATAAATTTGGGTAATTGATAATGTAAGTACCTATATATAGTACATGTGTGAAATATATATACTAACTTTATTAATTATCATTCAAGAGTTTAAAAAAACCAACATTTCATAAACAATGTTTAATTCTTCAGGGTAAATAGGTACAAAGGGAACAAATTTAAACCTTTTATTTTTATTTTTTTAATCACCAGATTTTCAGGAACGAATTTAGTTTTTCCCATAGAAAAAATAAACCCTTTCATATACTTTTCCATATAAATGTTCATCTAGTAAATCCACGTTATGCAAATGTACTATATAAGTATAATTAATACAAAACAATACAAGAACAACACGTTAATCTATCAAACTATTAAATGGGAATATAATTCACCGTCTCCAGATATTTTCATAACAGAGCGTTCGGCTCTGTGGAATTCCTAATTTGACCGATAAATCCTACTGATCCCTCAATATAACTATTTAAAAAATCTTTCGTAATTCTACATGTATTTAAAATGGCTGATTTTTGCATTTTTATTTACAAATTCTTTGACAAATCTAATATGCATAAATTTTTAATAAGAGAGCTAGGTAGCCGAAATAACAAAAGGTAATATTTTTATAGTCTGAGAATACCAAATTCTTTTAATTTCATTTCCTAAATCTGTATACTTTCTTATTTTTTCAGAAACAGATTTTTTAATATTACAGGAATTTGGAATAGCTACATCAATAATATAAGTTATTTTTTTAATTTTGTCATGTAAAACTATATCAGGTCTATTATGACCAATTGGTCTGTCTGTTAGCATAGTTTTATCATAGTAAATTTTAAAGAAATTATTTTCTAAAAATGAATTTGGGTCGTATTCATAATATGGTACTATATTATGACAGTCAATCAAGTTATGTTTAATTACCAAACTTTGGTGAATTATTTTTAAAACCTGATTGTGTCTAAATGTATACTCAGACGGCGCTAATATAGAACATCCTGATATAATGTGTTCTATAGTTTCCGGAAAAGCCATACATTTTCTACATAAATCATCAATTTGATTTGGATCTTTGATTATATGCTTCCTATAATTTTTGGTATTAATTACTCTATCTTGAATAGCAAGCATAAAACCTTCTATTTCTGCGCTCAACTCTCCAATACTCAACCATTTGTTTGACCAACATTATTATAATATTTTAATTAATGAAGGTAATATTAGCGAAAGTCAATCGAAAATCAGAAACAGAAAAATTAGAAAAAGATACGGATACATCTGGGACTCGAACCCAGGACCTCTGGCGATCCGGGCCAAAGCGTGTCCACTGCGCCAACGTATTCGTTTTTTATTTTTGATAATATTTTAACTCTTCTTTATACTTTTACCAATTTGCAAGATTTCAAGTTGGTCTAAATAGATACCAATAACGTAACCGTGTAGCAAATCTATACCATTATAACAATCCAATGTATATGGTTCATAAATGATTTGAAAACTCCGAGAAACTGTTATTGTTTCAATACCACGTATGCTCTTCACCCTAATTTCAATAATCAATTTTTCTGTTTTATTACAATAAAAATTGTAAAAAAAATTTGAACTATTTATCAAATATTTTAAGTTAATTTTCACGTTCTGTATAAGTTCTATTCAAGTTTTGTTATTATATCATTGTAGGCCAGTTGCTTCATAAAACTGAAATAATCAATGGACTTAAAAAGAACTTTCACAGAACGTGAAAATTACCTTCAAATAATTGATAAATCGTTAATATTTTTCTAAACAACCTGTGTTTATTGATTTGAATCTAAACGTGTTCATAAAATGTAGAAGTAACCATGTATTTAGAACAAATTATTATTATTAAATATGTTTTACTCTTCAGAACAGTAAATTTTTCCATGACGCGGCACTTTTTTCAAATGAACTATTTTCAGGACGAAATGAGTTCTTTTATATCACACTTCGTATTCAAATGCGAATGAGAAAATGAAATGATTCCGAGTTGATCGTTAACCTCAGCTATTTGATTGTCACCAACCCGGAAATTAACACCGTCACAAGTTTTCATAACGGCGGCCTATAATTTATTCTACGAATCGGGCTCGATGGATATGATATGATTTTTAAAAGAAATTAAAATGAAATACTTACTCGTAGATGGAGGTAGATTCTTGGCAGCATTCGTCTTCCCACCAACTGCTGATCAGGAAAGACTGGTTGAGGGTGACGTTTTGACCTCTCCAGAAGGATTCTCTAGGAACATCGCCTTGGACCGCAGTGGAAGGGATGGAATCATACGTAATTAATTACTATTGAAAAATGTGCAAGTGAATTCCTAGCGTGGAGGACAATATATAATACATTTCTAATATAAATATGTTTAGAATATAATAATAAAATAATAATAATATTATAATACATTAAACTTGAAACACCCCTTTGTTAGAAAATTTCCATTTTGAAATTTTTTTAATAATACCGAATATTTTGCTATTTTGTGGTAGCATTAAAATTTTGCACATTTTATTTGCGAAAAACGAAAACTAGGCGTAGAAGCAACCGATTGCCGGGAAAATGGAAATTCCTGAATCATCCATTCAATTGAGAGACTAACTTTTTTGTTGCCTTAAAACGGCTGCTTTTCGTTCGAAAAATGGTGTGGAATAATATTAAATTCGATGTAAAAAAACTAGCATTCGAAAGTGATATCAAGGCTGAGTATTTATTGAAACATCAAACTTAAGACATAATAGATGTTTACCGTTATCTTCATAAATTAAAACAATAAAAACTGACATTTTACGTCAGTATAAATATAGTAAACTACTAAACAGACTTGGTAGGTACAGCATTTTAACTACGATTTAAAGTTAATCTACTAAGATTTCAGACTTGGTAGGTACTGCATAATAAGCAGTACGATTTAAAGTTAATCTACTACGATTTCGGACTTAGTAGGTAGTGCATGATACGCAGTACGATTTAAAGCTAATCTACTGCCATTTCAGACTTAGTACACGGAGAAAAATGTTATTCGAAAAACGATCATTTTAATAGTAAAAACAGTTAAAAACGGGACTGAAGTTCTTACGAACAAATTAACCGAGTTTCAATGTTTATTGGCGGGAACATTTAAGAATAATTGGTTGGTATACGTAATTTCGTACGTATACCAATGTTAATTTGTTAGTAAGAACTTCAGTCCCGTTTTTATTTTATTAAAATGATCGTTTTTTAGAATAATATTTTTCTCCGTGTAGGTAGTGCCTAATACGCAGTACGATTTAAAGTAAAGCCAGGCAAAGATCATATCAACTTCATCGTGGAATATTTGAAAGGAACGTTCGTGGTAAATTGCTTCTTTTTTCAAAATTCAAAAAATATTTATTGCACAAAAATACGGTAAGTACAAAATGTTATTTCCTTATCTTATAGTATTGATGGGTGACAATTACCATTCTTCTGTAATTGACAGGACCTTTACAAAACAATATATTTATATTAATAACGTAGTATCAATAAGTGCCTACATCGATAATTTTTTTTATTTGTATGCATACCATAAATTTGTGGAAATAAAAACGCGAGTTATGGCCCGTACGGACAAGGCTAGTAGTTTAGTCGAATGGCGAGTAGTTCAGTGAGTAAACCTGTCGGAACACCATGAAGTTATTAACACCTAAATTACTTGCTTAGTCCGAACGGGGCATTAGTACAAGAATTTTATTTATTTATGGGCACTTGTTCAGTCGAAAAGGTATAATAAAAATAATTATAAATCGTTTTTCGTAAATTTACGACTTCTGGCCAATGCCAATGCCCATTGGCCAGAAGTCGTAAACATACGAAAAAAATTAAAACAAGTGTAAAAACTATAAGTAAGTCGTCCAGATCAGGAACTTTTATAGGTACTTTATAACGACAATATCACATTATATTAAGGATTTTTTTTATAGTGAATACTTCACAAGAGTCCCAACTGCTCCCATCTGGAGCCAGCGAGACTATGGCATCCCCAATTGGGGTATATTGTGAGGCTAGGTAAGTGGGGAAGGGAAGGAGATGGGGGATAGGAAGGTGGGGAAGTATCTGACTATTCAAATCTAGTCACTAAACACGACTAAAGCCATTTCAAGCAACGTTTCAATTCTGAATGATGGTCTTACTGATTTGTATTCTATTTGTATCTTACTATTTTGGAGAATTTGAAACTAGCATTTAATATAGCATTTCAACTGAAAATTTAACTGGAAATTATAAAATAGTTCTACAATCGAAAGAAACATACAGGAATACGTCTACAGGAATATGACATTCGACATTCTGTCAGTCTTTCTTGTACTACTAAATATTTTAAATTTTCGTTTGGGAATCGCTTATATTATCTTCAATGATTAAATAATAATATTACAATTTGAGGTTTTACTCATTAAGATATTCAAAAAATAAAAAAATAATATTTATATGCCTACAGGTAGGATCAATGCGTGCTTTAAAACATTAACATAAAAGTTATTTAAAAGATTTTCTCTTTCATAATCGGGAGTTAGTTAGGAAGTTACCTGGTTTCCAGATTTTACAGCTTTTACATGCCTGTCGTGCAGGTGACAGTGATGATATGCAAGCCCAATTTTGCATGACGACCCAATGTTCCAGAACAAAGTGTTCTGTCATGCGATACAGAAGCATAACAATTGGCTTCCTTGAAGTCATTGTTCGGGGATACAGCTCAAGATGCCTCCTGAACTCCTGAGTAGCTACCGAGTACTAAGGACCAGTTGTTTCATAAAATTTTATCAGTTCTTCAAATTTCAAAGTTAATTTTCAAGTTCTGTTTTTATATCGTGGTGAGCCAATTGCTTCACAGAACGAAAATAAATATTCAAACTTGAATATAATTTTCACAGAATTCTGAATATGAAATATGAGTTGACGAAAATGACGTACAATAAATAGGTCCCAATGGGCGAGTTGTATAAAGCTCTGTCCAGGTATGACAAGAGATCTTGTCTTCGATTCCTAGATACCACTATTGCCTTTTTATTTTTCTGTGTCTTGTTCTGTTTCGTGTTTTGGTTAGATTTAATAGTTTTATCGTCTTCTATTATTCACCATATTAGTCACCATATATACTTGTGTACAAATATATTTTTTTGGGAATAAAAAATATATTTTAATATCAAAATATATTAAAGTTACAGAACCAGAGTGGCCTCACAGACAGACCCATAACTTGAATTAGTACATTTGAAGACGGAAGGTTATAACCTAAGAGTATGGATATTAGAGAGACGGCATGTGAAGTGTGCCCGCGCGCTCCAAGTGTGCCTTTTCAAGAATTTTACCCAAACGGCTTACATTGGCTGCTGGTTTTTGGTCGTTTAATACGTTCCGACAGCAGCCATTTTACATGGTGACAGCCAATGTCAGCCATGTGGGTAGAATTCTCGAAAAGGCACACTTGGAGCGCGCGGGCACACTTCACATGCCGTCTCTCTAATATCCATACTCTTAGGTTATAACACACCACGTGTAATAAGGGAAGGTTATAATGGGGGGTACGTTATAACGAAAAAAACCATTGAATATTAAGATACTACGATTCATATTTTCGTAGCGCGCGTAGGACAAGTGTGCACGTCAGCTTGGGAACGTAGTATTACTTAAGTTAGATACGTGTGTCCAGTATGTCCTTACCGTTATGGTGCTTTTCGGTGTAAAGTCACAGCGAGCTGAAAGCTCCCGCGACGGGCCAAAGCAGCTTATTCCCAGTCACGCCCAGCGGTGGCTTTCAGTCAACGATGAAATGTCAATTTATTAGCTACGTTTACTTTGGAAAACTATTACAGTTAAGAGCAGACGGGTTCAATATTGGCGCAGCCTCAAATTATTAACAAATTATTATTAATTAGAAACGTTATCTTATCACAATTTATAATTTCAGTCAAATTGAGTTTGTGGTAGATAGGAATATTTACATGGTACAGTACAGATTGTGTTTTATTTTATTTTATTTATTGTACATGGGGTATCGTTGTGAGGCTGAAGGTAAGTCGGGAGGTGAAAAGGAAGGCGGGAAAGTACCTGGCTATTCAGATCTAGTCACCAAACACGGCTAACTCCATTTCCAATGTATATACTACGGCCGGCGTAGTCCAGAGGCAAGGCTTTAAACTCCAATTCCAAAGTTCGCGGGTCCAAACCCCGGTGCGCGCAAAAAAAAAATCTGATTAATTTGTGTCATTTCACAATTAATGAATTAAAAATAATATATAGCGTATTTGCGGCACGTTCTGAAGTAGAAGATACTCTCATTATCGCCCACCATTCAGAATTGATACTTTGTTTGAAATGACTTTAGCCGTGTTTGATAACCAGATGTGAATAGCCAGGTACTTCCCCACCTTCCTCTTCCCTTCTCCTTCACATCCCTACTACCTTCAGCCTCACAACATACCCCAATTGGTGATGCCATAGTAAATTTGTTTGAAATGGCTTTAGCCGTGTTTGATAACCAGACGTGAATAGCCAGGTATTTCCCCACCTTCCTCTTCCCATCTCCTTCTTATCTCTACTACCTTCAGCCTCATAAAATACCCCAATTGGTGATGCCATAGTCTCACTGCCTCCAGACGGGAGCAGTTGGGACTCTTGTGCGGTATTCATATAAAAAAGGATATTCTATTTAAATTCAATCAAATAGACATTAAAACACGTAAAAAAATTGGAAAGCTTAAATAATTAGTTGCATTAAATGATCGTAATCCTAACATTGATTTTAGGCTTGTAGAATAACCTCAAAAATCTTTGTTCGTACCTAGCACCTACTTAGGTGGGTTTTATGGTCCTCTGTATCGCGTCGAGTTGCGAAACTTGAACTATTTTCCAGTTATTTACACCCTGGAGCTCTTTTGGAGACATGTCTTCTTCTCCCAGCTTACCGTAACTTGGCCGACTGTCCCACTAAGCTTCCATTTGCTGCCAGCAAATCTCTACACAAACTGATAGATATTAACTACGGGACCAAAAACCCTAGGGACCAAAACCCTAGGGAAAAACCCTAGGGTAAGATGGACATTCCTTGAGCATGTATCCATTGACGACCTTTGTACAGAGCCTCTTCTGGGCCATAGTATCATAATTCTCGGTCACAAATTTTGTATTGTTAATATTCTTTCGGTATTTCAACGTTTTTTATTGCTTAAAAAAATTACGGCATTTTTATTTTATTTTTATATTGACGAATAAATTTTCACAGCGAGTCTAAGTTTTCCATTTTTGAAATACCGCTAAAACGATAAATTGTGAATATAAATATTTATTAAGTTTAATTTAAATGTATTAATGTGTTGCGCTTCTTCCTTCATTAGTCAACGTTTCAAATAGCTATACATGTGTGACGGTTCACAGCGAGTTCATCGAAAACGAATTTAACCTAACCTAACCTAACCTCTCGTCGATAAATTTGCTTTCGATGAATTGATTTTCCACGAATTCGTCGGTTACCATGTGTGACACACCTGCCCTGATGATAACACCCCAAAAATAAGTAACGAAAATACTTATGGAGGTGAAATCTGTAAACATTTCTAAATATAACAATTTTATTATTAAATTCTGCAATATTTTTTTAATTTCATTATTGTGACAGCTGTTTCGGCTTACAAGGTCATTTTCAAACTGTGGTTAGGCCATTTTGACACTACTTAATTATATGATTATATTATCCTACAATTTCAATTTTAAGGTGCCTAAAATGATTTATTACCGATTTACCGAAAGAAAAAAGTCTTTACAAACCTTAAAATTGAGGGCTTCAATTACACAGGGTTATTAAATAAAATAGTTTCAGGAGCACTGATTTATTGGGCCTACGAATTCATTAGCGCATTCTCTTTTATCAGTCTCATTAAATAATAAATATGATCCAACAAGGAAAAACAAATTTGGCTAAAATTCAATTTTTAAAAAGTGACAACTACCCTCGTTCTTGTCATAGCGTGGACACCAACTGAAAAAATATTATGCCCATATTTTATTTCCATAAATATCGCTTTGTTTTATCGTAAAACATTAAGTTAACGACGAAACTGGAATATGAAGCATTTCTTATTATCATATTGCTTCGTTTGGGAGACAACGCACTAGTGGTTCGAACCGCACTGGCAAAAAATACCCTCTCTAAAAGAATAACCAATACAAAAAAGAATTTTTTTTTTTTTAAATAGACCAGCTTTATTTATTAAAAAGTTATTTTGTTTAAAATAACTCCTCGTCTAGTACCGCTATGGCAGGGATGGATTCATAATTCCGTAACTTCCTACCCACCACTCATACCTTTTTACTTCCCAGAACTTCCTCTCCTTCCTTCCCCTAAAAAGACCATCCAAAGAGCATTCCCAAAGATGACAAAGGCCCCGAGGGAAATTGTTTTCCTCAGAGCCTCAAGTGTGAGGCTAATGTAAAAAAAAAACTCCAGGGAAACGATATACTACACGGGATATTTTTTTATTTAATTAATATTGTTGATATAAGGGTAAAACATCTCGGAGCTCTAACTCGGAATTTTCAAATCATAATGTTAAATAATATTACATATACATAGGTTATAATGTTTCGTAGATAAATAATTTAGAAATATTAGAGATTAGAAAAGTGTTAATATTAAGTAAAATACAATTAAAAGGAATAAAAAAATAAAAATGCAAATTAAATGACGTTCATCAAATACTACATAATAATGTAGGTATACTTACAAAACCATTTTGGAATAGATTCGATACATCGAAAGTAGTAATCTACTACTTTCGATGTATCATGTATCGATGTTTTAGTAATCTACAAAATTTTACAGAACTTATATTAAAATACATGTATGCAGATATACTTGTCTACGTTTTAATAAATATTTAGGGAGGAAACTAATTTTATCGTTCTTTGTGCCAGTAAGACATTTTGTTTTGACATGACCGCCAGGACTCACAAACAGACACATATTCGAAATTCATAGCATTTAATGTTGACATGAGAATATCAGAATGAATGTGCTGGAATGATATCTAGTGAGGAGATGGAAGAATATGTTTGTAGAAGAGGACACAATACATCTTGACGCGTGGCAATATCTGAAAAGAAAACACAGAGAAGAATGTGCAGCCAAAGAAACAGACAAGAAAGGAATAACGGGACACATGAATGGGATTGTCATACTCGCACGTGACACAATATGATAGAGGTTCTGCAGAAACATAGCTTATTTTCAAATAAGAGGAAAACAAAATGGCTACATTTATAATTCCCGCGAAAACGCCACGGCGATGACTCGCTGCATCTCATTTCTTTAATACAAGTGAGGAAGATGCAAGAAAATTATTGCTTTTACTTTTGGAAGCAGATTTGCGTACATCGCTTGTCTCATCCTTGGTCTCACTATTATTTAGTGTTTAATAACTCAGGTACGGGACAACGTCATTCCTATGTCTACCTACGTTAAATTATCGTGAAAACACGCTTATGTGTCCAAGCGGTTAAGATAGAACTGCAGCATTATTGTTGTAAGGAACGTGCGTTTAATGCCTTTACCTACGTATGAATTAAAGCTTTTGTGGAAAATCATGCGCATATTAGAAAATCCGTGATACAGTGATTCTGCTAGCTCAAATGTTTATATGTGTGTATAGAAATAAGTACCTAGAAATGCCTAGGATCCCTTTGTGTTTGATTTATGAATTTTTATTTTATTTTATTTTATGTGCTTTGCAAATGTCATTAATGTGTTGACTTGGTTACGCATTTAACAGCATTATTGTTTACTCGCTACGTGGCTGACATTTGAGTGATTGAAATATCTTTAAAATAATTTAATTTGTTTAATATAAAAATATCAACAAATAAAATTTAAATGTCGTTTCTTTGTATTAAAAGGTAATGTTTATTTCAGGTAACGTTACGTTGTACTACGGGTAACGTTACGATAATGTAATTAGTGTTTTTCTAAATGTTAAAGTTAAAATAAAAACATTGTATTTCAGAGCAACACATGGTTTAATTTGTCTTTAATAATTGAAAAGACAACAAATAGACAAATTGTCTTATGTATGTTTAATCTACATCACATTTCGTGTCAATTTTGTAGTATTCCTTTTTTTTATTTGGGCTATCATTTTCGTAAATCAAATATAAAGTTGGTATTTTTTTTGGTCAAATACGAAAATAAAAATCGAACGCTTGTGGGTTATTATCACCTGTTTAAAGTTTGTTAAACTAGGTCGAAGCGTAGACCTGTCTTCGAAAGTTTTTAAACCCTTTAGTTGTCGAAAAAAGTGGAATTCTCAGTTCGATTTTTTTTTTGTATTCTCTGTGTTGTAGATTCACCAGTTTCCCGCTTGCACTACAAGGTTAAGTTAAGAACTTTTAACTTACTTTAAACAGTGATTCCTAAAAAAAATAAAAAAATAACACGGAAGACCAAATTTTCCATTACATTAACTACTTCAAATAATGGCAGGAATCACTGGATAAAGATGTTTTTAAGGGCGGGGAAGGTTTAGGCCCATTATGCTATCTCCCATTTTACCTCATTCCTTTAACAGTAACCCAGTCCCTTTTATTAAGTTCACCAGGGTTTTCATTGGATATAAGGCTATATCTTCCTATTCCACAATATTTTTTCCAAGGTCTCATCCCTCCTCTCGTCACGTACGTTCCTTAACTTCCTGCATAGGTAAAATACCCTGTGTTACTCCTAAGATTATGTAAAGAACGACACGGTGTTGCAAACCTGTTGACTATTGTTTTATAGTGTAACTCTCCAAAATTGCAAATTTGTGAAATCAAATGTTGATTTTACAACCGTGGGACCCATTTTCAAAATGGTAACAGAGCTGCTTTACTTTGGTTATATACAATTATAATATACCTCATAACGTCACCGCACTGCATAAATCATTCTCCCGTAAATATCATTTAAGCGGGTAATTTAGCCGGGGAAATTTGACCCCCGCTGTTTCGAGAAGAAAACGCTCTTAATTGGAATTTATTATATCCGGCGTTAACTGGTTGGCTGTGTGTTTTGTTCCTCCTTCGTTAGGCTGTTGACTCCTTACCTACAACTGGGTCAGGTGGGTGCGGAGGGGATGCCAGAGGTAGTGGGATGGGGGTGGGGTGCACACTCTTCAGTAATCTGTTGAAGAGGCTGAGCTCAGGTTAAACGGAGTCGATCTCACGGTGTCAAGTAATGCATAGCAAAGAACCTACGTACGTACTTATTATTATTATTTTTTTTTTTTAATTGATAAACTAATGTTTAAGACAAGACTTTTTATGCATTGCACATAGGGTAACGATTATTATAAGCAATAATTATTAGCCGGAAACACTCATCCATATTAAAAACAAATTACCTTTAGATATAAGAACGGAGGAAAACTATGAAAATTTAAAAAAAAAAAAAAATTTTAAATTCTCGAATACCACCTCATAACTTTTCTTATTGCTTGATATTATGTTTTGCTAATTATTTCCTTGTATCATTTATACTTACCTTTTTATTACTTTTACTGTATTTTCTTCTTGTATCATTTTATAACTTACCTATGTTTTTATTAGTTTCAATGAATTTTTCTTATGTAATTCTCTTTTGTAATTTAAATAGATGTAAAAATATATATTTGTCCTCTCCTAAACACAAGCAACTGCTTTATTACGAGAGTGATTCAAGTGTTATATTAAAATTAAATATTAAATATTGTACCTCTAAATATGTTGAAATAAAATTTAAAAAAAAAAAAAAAACCTCCCGAGAAAAGATACATGTCACCGATGGGACTCGAACCCGCGCCCCTGTGATTGATGGTCAGGAGCTCTATCCACTAAGCTACGGCGGCTTATCACTTACATGTCAAATGATTCAATATATACTAGTGTTTCATTCAACAATTGCCTCTTATTACATTTTTCACCTGCAAACAACCAACTTTATTTTTATCTGAGAAAGGCATTGTAATAATAATAATAATATTTGGCTAATTTATATAGCGCCGTTTTCGTGAAAAATCACCTCAAGGGCGCTGTACAAATAAACTAAGATTTATAATTATAACTAGGACTTGCATCTAAGACTTATAGCTAGTGACTTACGACTAAGACTTATAACTACTGACATAACTAGTGACTTACATTATTACATATTTACACCTGTGACTTAAAGTTAGAGATTTACAACTAACATACGTACTTATATTTAAAATTACGTGTTTTGGTTTTTGCCAGGATTGTCACTGATAACAGTGATAACATTAAAAACCACATAACAAACAAAACTCTGTAAGTATAGGCACAAACAGGTAACGTAGAAGTATTTTACACATACATATTAAATTATACATTCTACACATTATATACATATTATATATTACATACACTTTTTAATATTTTTTAGCGCCAGAAGAAGAAGGAAGTTCTTATATAATACATTACCATTTTTGACACGGTTGTAAAAATGAACTTAATGGGTTAGCTAGATTTATAGGCAAGTTTGAATTCGTGGACATCGGCAATTATTAGAATATAATTAAACAATAATAAAAAATAAAAAAAATAGGAATGTTTCAATAGAATGACGAATTTATGGAAATGAGTGCCTGAAGAGATGAGTTTTTAGTTTTGATCTGAATTCTGTTGGGCTTGTTATGCATCTCAATTCCATAGGAAGTTTGTTCCAAGCTTCAGGGCCCGATACTCCGAATGCACGATCACCAAACTTAGTGTTCGGATTTCGCTTAGGTTCTTTTAACCTTCCAATTGCAGATGTTGTCGCTGATCTAAGAGTTGACTGCCTTAGACCAATATTTTCTGGAATGCAAAGTTCAGAGATATAGGTTGGAGCCATTTCATTGACAGCTTTAAACACCATCCAGCAAAGCTTGTACTGGATCCTTTCAGGACACTTCAGCCAGTGAAGATTTCGGAGGTGTTCCGAAATGTGCGAAAACTTGGGTACCCCAGTGATAAGCCGTGCTGCGGCGTTGAACACTGATTGCAGTTTATCAGTTTGACATTTAGGAAGACTTGCGTAGATGCCATTGCAGTAATCAAGACGTGATATTACATATGAGTTCACAAGAAGCTTGGTTGCCTCTGTTGAAAGGTTCCTACGAACTGACTTAAGTTGTCTTAGGTAGAAGAACCCCGTGCTAACGGTCCTATTCACCTGACTTTTTAACGAAAGGTCTGAATCCAGGTAAACTCCTAGAAGTTTGACGGTTGTTTTCGCAATTACGTCGCTGCCGGAAATGGCAATTGGTGAGTTATCTATTAAATTTTGACGTCTATTCGTGGCTGCCCACAGAAACTCGGTCTTTGAAGGATTAAGCTTCAGTTTGTTTGAGGACATCCAGAGACTGATTGCTTCTAGACACTCAGTTATGCGAATTTTAAGGCCTGTGATCTCACTCGGTGAGCAGTAAAAGTAGACTTGCTAATCGTCAGCATAACAGTGAGATAGGAGACCAAATGACTCGATAATTTTTGCGACATCATTTGTGAAGAGAATGAAAAGAAGTGGACCCAAAACGGATCCCTGAGGTACCCCTGATGAGAGTTTTGTGAAGTTAGACTGTTTATTTCCAACCTTCACTGCTTGTGAGCGATTAGATAGATAGGATAGTAGCCATTTTTTAGCGATCGAATGTAAACCAAATGTTTCATCGAGTCTCTTAATGAGAAAGTCGTGATCAATGGTGTCAAATGCGGCACTCATATCTAAAAGTGAAATAAGTGCTAACTTACCTGACTCTATGGCAAGGGTTATGTCTGATAGGACACGAAGTAATCCGGTTTCTGTGGAATGGAACCTCATATATGCCGATTGATAATTGGAAAATAAATTGTTCTGGTTTAAGTGGGAGGTTATTTGAGAAGCAGCAATCTTTTCAAGTAGTTTTGCTATGAAAGGCAGATTTGACACAGGTCGATAATTACTCAAGTTATCGGCATCAAGCTGTGGTTTTTTTATAATTGGGGTAACTACTGCAGACTTAAGTGGTTCCGGGAAGTCACCTGTGCCTAGAGACTTATTAAACACGTGAACCAGGAAGGGGGCTAACACGTTGCAACATTTCTTGAGAAGCCACGTTGGGATAGGGTCAAGAACACATTGTTTATTTGGCGAACTTAGAATTAACTTTCCTACTTCTTCTAGCATTGTTATATTAAAAGATGACAGTGTCCCTTTGGAATTAGCTGTAAATATTGGCGGGGGGGCAGAAGATGTAGAGGCGCGTATAGATTCTATTTTATCAGAGAAAAACTTAGAGAAGGCCTGCGGAGTAATGTCTGTAGTACTTTGCACGGCGTTATCAGCGATGATACTTTTAACTGAATTCCAGAGACATCGTGGATTTTTTCGCTCAGAGTCAATTTTATTTATCCAGTATTCAGATCTTTTGTCACGGATTATCCTTCTATATTCTATTTGAGCATTAATCCAATCGACTCGTGGAGTAACGTCGGGGTTTCTTCTGTATGACCTCTCTAGTCTACGCATTAGCCTCTTCTGGCTCCGGCACTCTTCGTCGAACCAGCCATCAGACTTCCGAACTTTCCTCGTTTTCGAAGTGGTTGGAGCATATTTATTGAGTAAACTCGACAGGATTGAGTTGTACTCCTCGACGAGTTCTGTCGGCGACTTGATTTCCCAGCTACTATCTATGCATAAAGATGAATTTTTCACGTCCTCGAGGAAATTATTAAAATCAAATTTTCGCCATTCCCTTGATTCTATTTTTCTGTACGGCACTTTAGGCGGGTTGAATTCAATTTCAGCGCGGACAAGACGATGATCTGATAGACCTATGTCACAAACTTTTGTTATCAATGTTGGGCCATTACACCTGGATACTAAAATGTCTAAGATTCCACCAGCATCATGAGTTGGAGCGTCGACCCATTGACGGAGTCCAAAGCTTTCCAACAAGTCAATGAATTTGACAGCGTAGGGTGACGTTTTGCTCTCGAGGTGAATATTTATATCACCTGTGATAACGATCGTTTCAGAAAGTCCCACTACCCATTCCAAAAGACTCGATAATTCCCTAAAAAATTCCACACAAATCGGTTTTGAACCGGGTCGGTATAGTGTAAACAGTATGAATGACGATCCAGCAGAAGAAACACGGCATCCAATGTACTCAAACGTATTGAATGTACCGTTCACCACCCTAGTAAGCCGCAATCCTTGTCGGGCTATAATCACAACACCCCCGTGATTCACGTGCGTTGTATTGTGAGAATATTCCGTAGCTCTAGGTCGTGCCTCCTCCAGAACAGCATACCCAAGAGCTTGAAGTCTCTTGATTGAATAAGAGTCACTATTTTCGTGCCAGCTTTCTGTGACTGTGAGTATGTGGAGTTTTTGCTCATTGAAAATATCATCTACCTCCTCTACCTTGTTGTTAAGGGATCGTGCATTCCAGGAACCTACCCCAAGTCGTCTGCTTCTAAAATTGGCATGTCGTTCTGATCGTATTGCATTCAAGTTGTGGCATTTGTCGGAATCGCGGAGGGCTTCAGAATCTAGGCTGCTCCTTTCGTCGGATGGTTTGTCCGCTTGAACATCCTGTTCGGACAGAGAATTCCTTTTAATACTATCAGTATTAGTTGAAGAGTCTTGTTCCTTCCTGTGTAGATATTTTTTGTTGTATTTTCCCCCGCGGCAACCCCTGTACCTAGTTTTAACTTTCGGATCACGCACAAGATTATACAAAGAAACTTTTTCGGCAACCAAAGGGTCTATCAATACACTTTCATTTTTAAAACTAAAGAGTGTTGCCCGATTATACACAATATTCGTTTTTACATTGTGCATTGTTGTATCACAAAACAAACATCGTAAATCACTACACTAGAGATGAACACTTGGGACTAGGTGTTGGGTCCAGCCACGTGCGGTACGCACATGTGTCGATTTTATGTGCCGAACTGACCATCCGATGCAAACGTACTGCATTTTATGTAACGGCGTAAGATTTGAAAATAAAAACTTTATTTATTTTAGTAAAAGTTAAATTGAGCTGGAAACTGCGACATTAAAATTATTTTGGTTTTGTACACTTAACCTAACAGTAATTACACTTATTTTAACATATTTTGCCAAAGAAAAAAATAAGGACTTCCCAATATTTTCAGTATAAAGCTAAGAGCGATAGAAAAAGCAACCGGCAAGCTTCGAGAGCGCCGCAACTAAGTGCTAAATTCCTCACTAAGTGCTAAATTCCTCACTAGGTGGCGTCGAGACATATGATGTGTACATTTTTTGGTGAATTACTTTTAACCCGTCAAATATTAATTATTATTATTTATATTTTTTAAATTGAAAAAAACTTTTTTTTAATTTTTTTTTTTTAAAACACCCTTTCATATATTTCCAAATGTAGTAAAAATTTCAGTGTATTTAGATTTTTTAATGGGGTTTTAAGGGTGTGCTACCAGCCGTGAAAATGTAGTGGTTTGACCAAAAAGTATACGAAGTTGGTATTTAAAATATCAGACTTGTCTACAAATAACTGTTATGAGCAATTTTTTACAAAATGTAGTTTCACACAAGATTAAGGCCCGGTAGTACCCCTTTCAAAAAGAAGAAGACGGGGAGATGCGTAAATACGAATGTTGGAGGGATCACGCTAATATTAAAAACGATAATATTCAAGCGAAAATTGTGAAAATGTTTATTAAAAAAGACGACTCGTTTAAAATAGAGCAAACATTTCTCGACCAAACCTTAAGTATAATAACTCAACATATTACAACATTTTCTCTGATGTAGACATCTTCAATTGTAACCAAAATAAATATAAGAATTCAATTAAAAATGTATCAAATCATATATTATGTAATGACTAATGACGTATATTATGTAGTAGATAGACATATATTATGAGTATCTCGAGTTATAATAATCGTTCTATTGTTATAATAATGTAATTTTTTTGTTGTTGTAAGTATAATATTGTAATGTTTTCTTTTTAGATACATATCATGATAGTATAATGAGGAAATCTATAATTGGTTTCTCAGTTAGGTAAATTACACACACATTGTAAACTGTTGACTTCTCTCTGCGTGTCTGCGACCATCTGCGTGGCAGGCCGGATCGGGAGACACTGGTTGAGGGAGACTCTTTGATCTCTCTAGCTGGACTCTCTCGACCCATAGCCTAGCACCGCAGTGGGAGGGATGACTTCACACGACCATCTCTCCTGGACATATTTATCCCCAGATTCCTACCCACCTATCAAACCTTTTTCCTTCCCAGAACTTCCTCTCCTTCATATATCCTTTAAAAAACCCTCCACACAGCATCTTCAAATATGACACAGGCCCTGAGGGAATTTTTCCCTCAAGGCCTCCGGTGTGGAGCTAATGTAAAAAAAAAACATATTTTTTTCAAATTTTGGAACATAACTTTACTAGAAAATAAAGCAGTCTTTCGAAAGCAATTTATATTTTTTGTACAAAAGAGTGGATACGTCTAGAATTTGATTTAAAAATGACATATTTCCGGTTGTGTTTGGTTATAAGAGTTTTTTTGGTGATAACTTTTTGGGGTGTAAGAATGTAACCCACGCGACAAAAGAAGTAGATGGGAAGTTTCCCCAAAGCTCGGCGCGTCCCTCGCTTTTAAGGCTTTAGTCTGCAGGCGATGGTAATGTACATCCTCTTCCGCTCAAATCGCATCTCTCCAGGCTGGATTACTTCCGGAGTGCAGCCTCCGGGAACATTCACATTCATGGGCCAAATACTGCTTAAGGTGGATGCACTCCAGATCGATATACGATACTAACCACAACCCACAAGAGTAGCTACAAGTTACAAAATACATCGTATCCTTCCTTTTTTACTGTGGCACTGTGTAGAGCTTGTAAAAAATATCATCTTTAGGGATGTAGTAAGCGTGGTGGTTTTAAGGAAATGAAAGAGGGGAAGTTCTGTTAAAGAAAAGGGTGTGACGGGTGGATATAATTCTGGAGTCATTGTGTTCAGGAGTGAGGGATATATGAATCCATCCTTCCTACTGCAGTATATACAAGACGATGGGTAGAAAGAGTCCTGCTGGAGATGGCAAATGGTCTCTCTCAGCCAGTCTTTCCCGATTTGTCCCGCCACCCAAGAAGCGGGCAGACGCATCCGCCGCCAAGACAAGTGTTCAGAAATCAAAATAACGTATAGATGTATTTTTGTGCAATTTGTCATTGATTTAATCAGGTGTAACTAATTTGTAGCTAGGTATTTTCAGTTGGTATTATAATATGCTTTGCGCGGTGTTATTATTGAATTTCCGTAAATAAATGTAATAATAAAATAAACAAATAACGAATGAACCCAGGCTTGCCTTCTAAGTCACAAAACGTATAGAACTAACTAATTGAAGTGACCTGTGGCAGAGGATATCCACTAATTAATCCCCAGGGCAGCGGCACCCATCAACCGCACCCCAAATTGGAATCCTGACACCTGAATAAAAACGAAATTAAATACCTAAAAATCTATAGACACTACTTGAAAATATTTCTGCTGAATCAGCAAAAGCATCCAAAAGGTGAACTTTGACGTCACATTAAATTAATTCGCTTTTACCTGTCAGATTTTGGAATTCTCACCGATTGAAGCAATCTCTTATATTTCATAAGCTGCGTACAAACGGGAGAAAAAATGTGCGAGCCGAACCAAGAACTATGGGAAAGGATAGAAACTCCGTTTGCGGTTGCTTCGTAACTTTTCCGTAATTCGTGCATCGGTTCGTGTATCTTTTCTTCTGTTTATATGTAGCCATGTGAGTACTATTTTGTGTGCCTGTTTGTTTTTCTCAGTGATATATTCCTGAGTGAAATGTGAAATCCAGATCATTGTTCATTTTCATTGCCGGCAACCCGGGCGTTTATTTAGTTAAAATAATATTTTATAAACAAGTAAGTTACCCGCCTCACTAGACGATGTTCTGAGACATGGAATACAATTTTTTTGTTTGCTATTGTGTTATTTTCAAAATTGGAACTGCTTGGGTGAACAATAATTCGGACAAGCGATAAAATAGATATTTTGTTTTGAAAAGTTTTATTTTTCTATGTACATTTTTTGCTTTAATTTTATATATCTGCTACCGGTTTCGACACATCCGTGCCATTCACTAGCAAACTTAAAACTAAACTTAAAATTTAAGCAAATACAGAAATGAATTAGATGTTAGTTATTTTAGGTGGCAATAGTGGGAGGGGAGTTTTAGGGGGAGGGGGAGAACAGTAGGAGGAATCAATATACAAAAAAAAAAAAAAATAGATACCTACCTATTACATAATATTTTAATGCGTCGTGTACAATTCGGGATCAGTTAGCTAACAATAACACTCTTTATGCAGATGACGATAACGTTTAAATTCCCTTTTAATGTTTTACTTTTATTTTATGTGTAATTTAATTTTCCACATTATACAATAAAATTATAACTGAAATGGGGGTCGTAAGTAGGAGATTTTGAACTTTTAAGTAGTTTTTATAGGCCGATTTTATTTTATGGGCTTTAAATATTAGGACTCTATAAACTAAATTTTAAAAAAATATTCGGATATTTCTAAAGCCAAGATGTGCTTTACTCGAAGCATTTAATTAAAGCATCTAACGTATTTCTAACATTCAAACCAAAAACATATTCACCTAAAATTATTTTTATTGTTTTTTTTTCAAAATTAAAATTATAATATCCCAAAGACAATATTAGCGACTCACAGAAAAATCTGAAAAGGATATGGTCGCATCTAGGAATTGAACCTGTCTTATTAGAATCTCAAATTAGTCTTGCCGGGGCGCGATCAAGACTAAGGTCTCTTTAACTATTTCTTTCTCATGTTGAAAATTATCTCCCATTTTGAAGATGTACTACGTATATGTGCTAGCTCTCTGGGCATTAAATAAATTAATTAATTAAAAAGATTTCTAACTCAGTGATTTTTCTCAAAGAATTACCGACGTGGGAAACATCTACATTACGAAAATAATACAATGCTGAAAATGATACGTTACGGAAAATGATATATTACACATGTAACAAATTCCGATTACCTGCTACAAAGCTACACACTATGGTCTTAATGAAATTTTGGGCAACATACCTGAGAGCTTTGTCCCTAGAGACAAATTTTATTCCTTAGCTTTTTGTCTATCGCCGACCATCACGTATTTTGTTTGACAAAAAAGGTTTTATTGCATTATTTCCTTTCCCACATTTTTGAACACCCACTCACTTCAAACATTTGCAGGTTTTTATAAAATAAAAGTATTTGAAATATAACCTACGTAATACCTACCTAAATATAACCTACGTAATACCTAAAATATTACGTAGGTTATATTTAGAGCATATTATCTATAATATTTTATATATTATAATATTTTAGGTATTACGTAGGTTATATTTAGAGCACATGAATTACTTGTCATTAATGAATATTTTAAATATTCCAACTTTAGAAAACAGACGAAAAATAACTGACCTAACCTTTTTATTAAAATTATTATACTCTAAATTTGATTGCTGTGAACTCTTGCATTTAATAAATCTGCATGTACCTACACGAACTACTAGACAAACATTAACATTTTATATACACACATCTCATTCTAAATATAAATTGCATTCCCCAATACAACGATTACATAGTCTTGGTAACCAATATTTAAACAATATTGATGTTTTTGACAATAATTTGAATTTGGCAAACTTTAAACGCCGTATGTGGGAACTATTTTTACTTAATTCATAAACTATTGTAAATACAATTTTATACATTTTTATTAATACCTATTATTATTGATTTGGAGGATATTGGCAGGATATCTATTTTTACATTATTTATATTCTGTATTACCTACATTTTGTCAACACATATTTTATCTAGCCTATATTATGTGTCTTTATATTTTCTCTTACTTACCTGTATTTTATTCACTTCTAACTCTTCACTGTAATTAATCGAAACATGTATTGCTTTATGTATGTAAAAGCCCTATGGGCGTTTAAATATAAATAAATAAATATTTGAGTAATTAATTGAGTAATCTGAATGTATGTAGCCTCTTGTATGCTGATGATGCGGTGCCGATTTCTAACAGTATGGAAGGTCTATAGGTCTCTTGTTTAGGATAAACGAATTATGTATGAAAAACGAATTGACGGTCAATAAAGGGAGAGTACAAAAACTCTGTGCAATATAGTTATGAATGATGAATACCTGGATCAAGTGGATTAAATTGTTTTCTTGTGAGGTGTGTTTACATCCAGGAAATTCCGTTAATGGAGGACTGAACGTCGTTGAAAGCTTACCAAAAAATGTCGAAAAACGAAGATAGTAGTCTACAAAAGAATACCTGATGTATGACAGTGAGGCAAGGAACTGACAGAGGAAGGATGAAAGTGGAAATGAGATCCCTGAAGCGTATGTATTTACCACATAAAACCAGGTATGATCGTGTGGTAAATATGGAGATTCGCAAATACTAAAATTAAGAAAGCGACGTTTAGATGGTTTGGGCTTGTAGAGCAAAAAGGTGTAATGAGAAAATTTAACGCGAATGTGAATGGCATAAAAAGTTGGGAACGCTGAGGAAGATCAAGCGAACCAAATACGTAAGTCAAGCCGTGTTAAGAGTCATAACAGTGAATAAAAAACGGATGTATGATACGATGTATGAATTATGAATTAAGCAAGGAGGTTTTAAGACCGAATATTAACAGAGATCAGAGAGATTAACATCAATATTTCGTTTATTTTTAGGATATCTCTGAGCCATAACGTCCAAACTTCAACTTCACAGATAGCAAAAATTGACGTGACAAACGAAAACATAAATATAACATTGAGCTCATACAAAAACTACCATCTCTTTCCACTCCACAACACTGAATCTAATAAACCAGCGGAGGATAATTCCCTTGAACTAATAAAGGGTAAACAAAAAGAAGAAAAACACGGCAAGAATACATTAAAAAACGATTCATCAAAATACGGTTTCAAAATTTCACTCAACAACTTTTATTTCCGAGAAAAAAAGTCATTAACAAGAAAAGATTTAGCCTATCAGAGTGACGATAACGATTTAAACAGTGGATTTAGCCTGGACGAGGCTGAGAACACAACCATAATTAGTTTCATGAGATTTGACAAAGCCGATAAGATGAGGCACGAATCGAAGAGCGAACTCGTTACCAACTGGAATTGGGATAACGTCAATAATTCTGCTTACGTTATCGATGACTCAGATGGGATGTCAATGATTAAATCTGAGACGAAAAGGAGCCCCATGAATAATATCGTTTCGAAGAATATAACAATGTTGCTTGAGAACCTGCTGAAGAATTATGAAAATTCACAATTGCCTACGCACGGACAAGGTAAGCGAACTAATATAAAATGAGAGAGAGAAAGAGGGTTTTTTTTTTCAATATGTGCAATATACAAGCTTGGGTGGTGTTCTAGCAAGTAGTTATATAATATAGTAATAATATAAAAAGCATTTTGCGAAATTTTGGTGACATTATGTTTGGTTTTCATTATAATCAGATTATCTGATAATATTATTATGCTAATGTCTGTACAGTTTCGGATTGTTGTAAACGGAAGTAGCGCCCTGTTATTTTCTAAAAGAACCAAACGTTAAAATTTTCAGACAATGATACAGATGAGAAAAATCAAAAAGACAATTTACAAAACTTTCTTAGTTTCAAAAACTTTTAAACAACTTCCAAATGTGTACAATTTCTAAAAGTTCCGATTGTATTTTCAAAAACTTTTGTACAATATTCAGAGCAATTTTTTCCCATTTTACAATAATTTTTCCAGAAGAAAAATTAAGGATTTTTTTAATAAATTCCAAACTTCACAAAACAAATCCATAAAGATAAAAAAAATTCCGACCCATGTTCCGATTTTCTAATTTTCTCAGAAGATTTTTTTAGAAAAATTTGTATTTTTCATCATTGAAAATTTCCAAACTTCATGTTATATCACAAAAAAATCCCGATGTGTTTTCCAACCAATTTTCGTATTTTCTAAAACATTTTCTGTAAAACAATAAAATTTTCCAGGTTCAAATATTTTCCAACACGAAACATTTCCCAAACCCCAAAAAAAAATCAAAAAGATATATGTCTAACCAAAGATAACATTTTACAAAATCGAATGAACCCAACTTCATGTTCTACAATTTTCCTGTCGCGGTTTTTTTGTCCCCGTGACTTTACTGCCACAGGCTGGTCCGATATTATGTTTTAAGGAACCGGCTATTTTTGGAATCGGTTCTTTTTGGCTTTTATAAAATTCGATTATTTGAGCTGTGCCTATGAACGAAAAAATGTATCTAAAATGGTATATTATATAGGTAAATATCAATTTTTTAATTTTAAAGCTCCCAAACCGTTTTGGTTAAAAATTGCTGAAGGGGAGATAGGGGGGATAAACTTGAAGTTTGTGATAAAATACACAATTTCGGCTTCGATTAATTTCTTCGTCGATTCGCAGACATTTCTTACTTAATGGGAGATTTTTATAGAAATTAGTTTTTATTCGTCCAGTGAATTTAATGAATGGAGTTATATGGCAAACCTACATATATTACGGAAGTATTCACAAATGGTTTTTATTTGGAGAGAAATGTGAATATATATTTTTACACACAATAATTGTTGTTTTCATACAAAGAGGCAAAACTCTAGTAGTTGTGAACTTTACATAAATATTTATATATGTAAATATTTTTTTGTATATATATTTTTTATAACCCTCAATTGTAAAGTACCTACTTACAACCCAATTTTTTTCCCTTTTCAGGATTACCAACTATTGTTCAAACGAATATGCTGATCAGAAGCATGGGTCCAGTTTCTGAGTTAGACATGGTAAGATTATATGTATATATTTATCATGAATAGCTTTCTGCCACTTATAATTGGTTGAGCGTAGCGAAATCGTATTAAAGCAACCGTTTAGCATTTAGTGTGTCTGTAAATTTGTTTGTACGTTAAGTTTCATAAATGTATAATCGTCGTGTTTATTTGGACTTTCTTATTCACAGTATTTTAAATATTTTGATACCCAACTGCCTGAAAAAAGTTTGAAGTAAATATTGTCATTGGGATAGTGAAATTTCTTTACAAAAATTATGTAATTCCTTATTTGAAACACAATAAAATTATATAAAATTAGCGCTTCTCTAGACACAAACTCAGTTGCGACGCGTGGTGGAAAAATATTTTTAATGTTTTTTTTAGAAAAAAATTTCATCGAACAGCAAAATGACAAATACATTTATTACTCAAAATATGCTCAGGAATCGCTGGGAAAATCTCTCAAGTATGTCCTGTTACATCCTGTATAGATATCAAGTCAATTTTTCAATAGTGTTTTTTCTTGTTCGAATGTACCTTTATATGTAACAAAAGTTTCGTGAACGAAAATAAATTATATCTATTAAAAAACACATTGGAAAAACACTCGGTTGTACCAGACTTCCCCCTTAAACTCGCCACATCTGTGAAAGTAAAGATTGTGAATTCTTTTAAGTATCACCTTAAGTAAGAGTAAATTAGAAACTTCTTTTTTAAACGCGGTTTCTACTGTTAACTGAATTACTAGTATAGAAATTTAGAGATATCTAAGTGGTGCCTACTTCCAGGATTATTCCATGGACTGCTACTTCCGCCAGTACTGGAGGGACGCTCGGCTCAGTTTCCTCGGGCCCATCGAGTCCCTATCTCTGTCCATTAAGATGCTGGAGAGGATCTGGAGACCAGATACATACTTCTACAACGGGAAGCACTCCTATGTCCACACCATCACGGTGCCCAATAAGCTGCTGAGGATCACCCAGGAGGGGGATATCCTTTATTCTATGAGGTTATTTACTGTGATATTTATTTTTATTTTATCATAAATAGTAGTTTAAGAGATAACTCGTATCATATGGTACTGGTAAAAATAAAGCTGTCGATAATGCAGGAATTGAGACTTAGATAAATACGGTGGCAAGCCCAAGGTCGAGGCCTAGAATCATTCCCACCGGCTGCTAATAAAGCCATCCGAGCTCAGTGTTTGAAAAGCCATTTTTTTTTTTCGAAGGAAGCAAATACTTGGGTATTATATTATACCTATTTCTGACTGTCTTGGTACGAGAACACCAGCAGCAGATGGATGATACTAACACTTATTTTTCTTCTCAAACACAACTTATTTTAAACACTAAAAAATACAAGTGCAAAAAGTTTATTTCCCCTTTGCTGTCATCCACACGATCACCAAACTGAGAAAAAGAAAACGGGTCTACTTCTTCTTCTTCTTCCCCTTGTCCTATTCGAGTCGGGGACCCACTGCATCAACAAGGCCTCTCCATACGTCCTGTCTTGCGCCAATTGTTCGGCCTCCGTCCTTGGCAGACCCATCTTCTCCTCGCACAGTTTCTGGAGTTACCTCGTCCGACTGTGCCTGGGGCGGCCCACTGGACGTCAACCCTCTGGAATGGCACTCAGAAAGGGGTCTAATTTCCCTTAATCTCTTTCACTGTTAAAATAAGAATAGTGTAATCTCCCTTAATCTTTCAACTGTCGGTACCCACGTACCTCTCAGCTTAAACTCTAATACATAACTACTCTACAAAATCAAAAGTATCTATTTTTATAGCAAAAACATACAAATAACAAAAAACCCTATTTAAACATACAGAAAATAAAACAATAAACCATTATATTGAGAAATCGGCAGAAATTACCACTTCAAAAGATAATAAGGACGTGACCCAAACAAAAATATTTACAAAAGAATCAGGATATCTTGGAAGATGAAATTTTTATTACAAGGGATGTTCCGGTAGATCATAAACGCCGGCAGTGCCCTCTTACAAGCTATTATATATGTACAATTATTAATTAATTATTATTATTATAACGCTCTAAGGCTAATAAGCATTTTGTTATAACATTATTTTTAATTTTTTAAAATGAAATGTGTCTATACGATACTAGGCCATTATACATAGATAGGTACTACTTTAATCTGGCTAAAGGTTCCGACCTGAAGTGAAAAAATACACTTTTTAATACACCACTTTTGATTTGGATTAACAAATAATAATTACGAATAATAATAAATAATAATAATTTACACATAATAATTACGACCGTTCAGTGGCTCAGGTGGCATCGAGTTGGGTCCCTAACGCGATGCCAAGAGTATGGATATTAGAGAGACGGCATGTGAAGTGTGCCCGCGCGCTCTAAGTGTGCTTTTTCGAGACTTTTACTCAGACGGCTGACATTGGCTACCACCATGGAAAATGGCTGGCGCCGTAAAAATTTCGTGACCCAAAACCAGTAGCCAATATCAGCCGTGTGGGTAAAATTTTCGAAAAGCACACTTAGAGCACGCGGGCACACTTCATATGCCGTCTCTCTCATATCCATACTCTTAGCACCTAGGCGCCCCGTGTTCAAGTCCTCCATCACCAAACAAGCATCATTTTCCGCCTTCTGTAATGGTAGTAGAAGATTTTCAAACATTATCTGGTTATTTGTAACTCGGGATTGTTTGTCTTTCTTTTTAAAACAAAGGCTTCATCAGAGCTTATTATATTAATTGAAAATAATAAGGGACAGAAACATACATAAGAAAGTAAAACAATAAGTGGAAGAGATAGAAAATAGCAAAGAAGACACCTTATTGGTGACAGAAAGAGATGTTTTTTGCGTGTAATTTGAATTTTGTGCGGAAACTTCGAAGATTCATGCAATCACATGTAGTTATTTTAATAAAATATGAAAACTTTGTTTTCGTAATAAACTAACATAAAAATAAAATAAATCCACACTTTATTTCAGGTTGACGATAAAGGCCAAATGCCCAATGGAGCTTCGAAACTTTCCGATGGACCGCCAATCCTGTCCGCTAATTTTTGGAAGCTGTAAGTACCGATTTTTGGGATGTTGTTTTAGAGAATTTTCCCTTCAAGCTAATTACACACATGTATGTAGTTACTTCTTTCCTTTCCCATAATTCGTGGTTCGTTTCACGTTTTGTTACATGCATGTATACGCAGACTTAGGTATTCGCATTTGAATGCGCTCTAGGAATCAATAATACATATATGATGCTCTTTGATGAAACAAATTGATCGTTTACAGAATAAATTAAAGCTTTTACCGTTAAAGATTTAGACGTGGATTGCGATTTTTGATTGAAAAATCATTGCTAATTTTATTGGCCCTCTCCGGGGCGTCATATAGGTGAGTTATAAATGATACAATTCAAGAAGATACAATAAAAGTAATAAAAACATAGGTAAGTTGTAAATGATACAAGGAATAATATGCAGAAACGTATATCAAACAATAAGAAAAGCTATGAGGTGGTATTAGAGAATTAATATTTTTTTTTTGTAATTCTCATAATTTTCCTCCGATCTTGTATCTAGGGGTAATTTATTGTTATTAAGTTTATTTTGTAGAACTCCATTTTAATTTTTTATTTATTTTATAAATAAAAAAGTAATTTATTCAATAATTTTATACCCTTGAATATATAGTGATGCTGTGCTATGTTTGTAGTTCGTACTTCTAGTACGGTTAGTCCTCCAACCGAAATAATTCTTTTGATAATATATAATTCTGGAATATTATTTTTATCAAAGAATTCTTTATGTAATTGAAGTGGTGCAATTTGTCTTTATTTTTGAGAGAGGAGGAACCGGGAAATCTTGGAAAACTTTGGATAGTAAATAGGCTTTTTTAAGATGATTTTTATTAATATTTTTTGAATTGTAAAAATAGGGATGATTTAAATGCACCTCCCCAAGCCACGATTCCATATTGTAGTACAGAATGTGCAAGTGCAAAATAGATATCTTTAATTAATGATACAGTATAAGTCTGAAAAATATATAGTTGAGTTTTCTCATTCTGTCTACCGCGGAGTATTTTGATATTACCATCGATAATTATTCCAAGATATTTTATTTTTCTTTACTATTTATATGTATATAGTTTGAGTTACAGGGTGTGATTTAAGAAGGCAATTTCTTTCGTGAATTTTTATGTTTATATATCTTAAAAGCCACCAAATCTTCTTGGTTTAAGTGCCACAATTTAGTAGATGGGTGTGGGTAACCAACACCCCTGCCATAAGTCACCCCAGGTAGTTCGCTACGTTTGGTGACCTAGCAGGGGTCACCTGGTTCATGGGGACGTTTGTCCACCTACTGATTGATGGGTCGGTTCGGGAGAGATTGTTTGAGGAAGACCTAACGTAGACCTCTCCAGCCGGACTCTCTCGATCCATCGTTTTGCACAGAAGTGGGAGGGATGGATTCATAAGTCCGTCACACCTAGATAAATTGATTCCCAGATTCCAACCCACCCCTCATTAGTGGCGGTTCGTGACTTTTGGTGAGCTAGAGTGCTAATTTTAACAAAAATGGCATTATTGATGTCGTTGTAGCCGAAAAATATTTTTTATTTTTTTTTCAAAAATTTTTTTTTTGTATGAAGAATTTCAGGAAATCGGTGCGGCGCACAGCAATACTGAAATTTCCTGAAAATCTTCATTAAAAAAAAAAAAAATTGAAAAAAAAAAAAATTTTTTGGCTACAACGACATCAATAATGCCATTTTTGTTAAAATTAGCAGTCTAGCTCACCAAAAGTCACGAGCCGCCACTGCCCCTCATACCTTTTCCTTCCCAGAACTTCATCTTCTTCATTTACCAAAAAGATCCGCTACACAGCATACCCAAAGATGAGATGGGCTCTGAGGGACATTTTTTTTCCTCCTGTGTGGAGCCAATGAAAAGAAAAATAATAATAAAAACTAATCACTTGCCTGGTAAAAATGAAAGAATGAATCTAAAAACGCCATCCATGTCCACCAATGTTCTTACAGTATTTTTGTATTTTGCTTTTTCTTAATCATTCCCAGATGCCTACACTGATCAGCAGATAGTGTACGAGTGGCATAAAGAAAATGTGACCTTCGTGCCTGGAATGACTCTCTCGCAATTCGACCTAATGAGTTTCCCCTACAGAAATTTCACGTTTACCAGACGCGATGGTGAGTCTAATGCCAGATTAATTTTGATTATAATTTCGCCATAAAAATAATAGCCTTATTATTATTTTAAATATAGCCAGGTGTGAAAGCTTTTTAATTTATTGTAATGTTTTTGTAAATTCAATTAAAAACCCAGTAATGTCCGTCTTTAAGACCAAGAAGTGAAGTAGACACCCAAATTTCCTAATCTTCTACCACAGCCTAGAGGTATAGTAAGAAAACTTTATAGACTGGAGTTTTTTGTTCCAAAATACCCTTATAATAGTATATCTGTCATTGGCGGAATCCCTAATAAGATATGGAATAACTACTTGGAGACATTCAACAAAAAAAATCTTCTTTTAGTTCAAAATGTACAATATTCCTTGGTAAAATTACTATTAAACAAAGCTGAATACGAACAAAGACACGATGTACTGAAATTATTACTATACAAATCTGTGAATTTATTATCTGTTCGTGCTATATTGTGGCTTAAAATTGCGAGTCAGCATAATTCTCAATATAATAAAATACTGGTACAAGTTCATAATAGTTAGTCTTAACAGCAAACGATGGAGGTGTAATTCTCAGATACCTAATGGCAGGGGTTGATACATAAAACCCGTCTCCCAAACTCAAGAAACTCAGATGCAGGGCATGTACAGTATGTACACTTGGATCAGGAAGTAGCCCGGGTGGCCGGACAGTTGAATGACACCTGGAGGACGGAAATGTCTCCTGGAAACAGTGCGGTGTGATTTGTACATTGTTCAAGTTTGAAAAAGCTTTATTTAAAGTGAGGAATCGTTAGGTTATTTGTAATTAAGTTAATAATAATAATTAAGTTTGAAACCCAGCGAAAATAACTTACAGATTTACGCAATAGGTACAAAACCATGTCATTTATTTAACATACCTTACAACTTATATTTAATGTACTGTGTATATCTTATAAACAAATAAATAAATTCAAAACATTTCATGCACAAGTGTTATATTCCATACACGGTGTTAATATATCTTGTATATCGCTGATAGCTTCGTAAGGAGGCATACATTAATAATTAGGTACGTGAGCAAAAAATAGGAGAGGGGTCCCACTCGATCTCACCAAGGGGGGAGGAGTCTAAATTGAAAAACAAAACAGCTCACGTAATTAATGTATGCCCTCTAACTTATCTCTAATATTTCTCTATAAAATATAAGCTACCTTTGAAGTTTTTTTTTTTCTTTCACGTAACCAATTTTTTAGCCATACATTTTCTTCTAAAAATCATTTCACAGCTTTTTATCCACTAGAGCAAATAAAATATTTTTTCTCGTATTGCTAAAGGAAATTTTTCCGCCCACTTTAAAAAAATCATACCTTTGAATTTGAATATGGAGACATACAAACTGATTATAGTTCTATGTAGCCAATGAATTCCCCTATCTTTTGTCTATTATAACATATTTGTAGGATTTATAAAAAAAATATAATTAAATCTTTATCCTTAATACATTTAAAAGAATCTAGAGAATATTTATTTTGTTATATTTTGAATGTACAATATAATATATAGTCGTTTTAATAAAATTTAAAAAAAAATGAAAATTTGCCACATTTTGGCAACAAAGCAATCCGAGGTTTTGGAAATAGTGCCATAATGTGGCAAAAAGCGCTCGAGTGGTTATTGAATTGTGTAACATGTTGTAAATTATTGGAACAAGGTATTCTAGAGTTCTTTGACTGTTGATTCACTGCGAGGCCACCTCGGACCCCACCTCCGGTAATCCTATATTGTCTGTTTCCAGGACACTTCTCCGTCCTCCAGGTGTCCTTCAACCTGTCCCGCCACACGGGCTACTTCCTTATACAGGTGTACGTGCCCTGCATCCTGATAGTGGTGCTATCCTGGGTGTCCTTCTGGATCCACCGGGAGGCCACCTCGGACCGGGTGGGGCTGGGTATCACCACCGTGCTGACGCTATCCACCATCAGTCTGGACTCGCGGACCGACCTGCCGAAGGTGCGCTACGCCACTGCGCTGGACTGGTTCCTGCTCATGAGTTTCGGGTACTGCATTGCGACACTTTTGGAGTTTGCTGGCGTTCATTATTTTACGAAGGTGACTGTTTTAGGTTTTTACCACAATTATTTCTAAAAAACGTATTATTTAGTAGAGCGGTTTTCAAAGTGGAGGTGCGATACCTTGGGAGTCAAAATATCTTATTTTAGTGTGTAGGTTTTCGTAAGGTTCCTTTTGGTAAAGTATGCCTTATAAATTAATTTTGTTTACTCATCGCTTTTCATAAATAAATGATACGTTTAATAGTAATAACTCCAAACATATTTTTTATAATTTGGGAGGCGGGAATGGGTACCGCCGCCCCGGGAACCATTTATTGGATAACCAACACCTCTAGCATTGGTCACCCCAAGTGATTCGCTACGTTTGGTGTCTTAGCAGGGGTGCCCGGGTTCATGAGCTAAGGTTTATCTATGTCTTGGCGGCGGATGATTTAGACACACTGAACCCCATATTCCTACCCAACCCTCATACCTTTTTCCTTCGCAGAACTTACTCTCCTTCTTTTCCTTAAAAATACCCCCCACACAGCATCCCCAAAGATGACGTAGGCCCTGAGGGAAATTATTTTCCTCGGGGCCTCCTGTGTGGACCTAATGTAGAAATAAAAAAAAATATATATAGGTACATAAGATTGTTATTGTTATATCATTGTTTCGTTGTTTTTAAAGCATGTATGAAATGAAATAATTATGGTGTTTCCTGTGTGTGAAGGTTGGCTCCGGAGAGATCCAGATAGATGACGAGGAGTGGGAGGGGCTGATCGAGGAGACCGGGGGGGATCCCCTCGCCGCCAAGCAGCTGGCCGTCCGACGGAGGAGCAGCAATCTCCAGAGACCCTGCATCATCGTCAGTACCTATCCATCCCATACCTATTTTGATTCAATTATACTACCGGGGCCAAATGCAAACCTTCCAGGAAGCTTTCAATTCATATTAGATAACTCCTTAACGAAGTCAGACTGCTTTCGAAATTTCGAACGCGTGACGTAGTTTGAAGTAAAACACTGCCACTTGTATTGCAGTAAATTCAAATCTCCTAAGGAGCGTGGACTTCAAGGTACGTCACGAATTTTTAGCCAATCACCGCTCTACCCCCTCGTTGAGCTAACCTGGTTAAAAACGTTTTCTACGAACCACGGGTTGTACCTAATTTTTTCCCAGAAGCTTGTTCGACATGTCATCCTTTGTGCCTGCTGAATATGATTATTTGGTTTACTAAAGCAAGTGTTAGGTTACGTAATAGATCATTTTGGGTAAATTAGATAGATATGTTTGCAATATATTTCAGTCCACCGCCTGTTCGGGCTCCCCGGACAAGGGGGGCGTGCGTCTCACCATGGAGAGGACCACGCAGACGGAGTTCAAGATACCGCAGTGGAGGCAGCTGCTGTACTGCCTCATGGGGAATGATAACTTCAGACGACAGCGCCAGCGGGAGGCAGGTTGGTGGCCAATCCGCATTATTGACTGAGCGTTGTCCTGAATTTTTTGCATTTCGCCTGTCTGAAAATTTTATATTCCGTTTGCGGTTCAAGTTGACAACCATTTTAATGGTCCAATAAAGATAATTTTAGAAATTTGAAATTGTCGGGTTTATTTAGGCTTTCTTATTAGATTTTTTTTAAGATCATTGTAATTACTTAAAAAATAATTTTTATTGAGATAGTGGCAATTCTTTGGATAAATTGTATATTTTTCCATGCTACAAATATATAGTAGTAATAAATATAGGTTATTATTAAGTAGGTAAGTATCTACTTACAAATCTTATGATTTTCAGAGAAAATTTTGGTTTTGATTAAAATATGCGAAAATTAGAAAAATACTCTTTTGAAAGCGAGGTCTACTGTTCACAGAACTTCTTAGAGGGGAGCTGGATGCAGTAACAACTTATGATGAAAATTGCAGTTTTGAGTAAAACGCCGTTAAAATTTTTGAAGTGCCTAGTTTTCACTTGTTACTTAAACGCCCTTGGGGTGATTTTCTCACGAAAACGGCGCCATATAAATTATCTGAAAATTAACTTGTGTTCAAACTTTTGCGTGTAACTCCATCTGTGTAAAACCCACAGAAGTAATATTTATACAGCAGATAAAGAAGGGCTTGACAATATCGAAAAGACGATGGGAGTAAAAACGACTAATGCCAAATCACTATTTTCTATTGATCTTCACCATGAATTGGTTTAAATTATAGATACAAAAGTAATACTATAGATAAATTGAAGATTTTCCTACTGTTTACATCGAGTAGAATTTAAATAAAATAGTTACCTACTTATTTTATAAAAAAATTAAGCTTATTACTAATAAAAAAATTATTTTTTCAATAGAAATGTATGAACGCATATAAGAAACAACTTTTCAAAAACATTATTTTATGCTTACAATAAATGTGACAGTTTCCATCAATTAACTTTTTTCATCTATATATAATTATAACTATTATTCACAAAATAAATAAAAAAAAAACCTCAATGTAATTAGCATTGACGAAGAAGATAACAATAATAATCAAAAAAATTTAAATATGAAAATGAACAAGACACAGAAAAAGAATAAAAGATAATGGTCGCAACTGGGACATATTATATACATATTATGATATATTACATTGATGGGAATAACCGAATAACATTCAAAAGTTAAAAAAGAGAGTTTTTCTTGTAAAAAAATAATTAAAAAAAAACAATATTCCTTTAGACTTTTATAAAAAGTCAATAGGTGTTCCATTAAAATAAAATCGGATAAATTTATCCGAGACACTATCTAGGTAACAAATACATTCTTTGAATACTTGTTTCCAATAATAAAGGTAGCTGCCAATAATATGAAGAAAAAAAACATTGGTCGAAGATAATATTGTTAATTCTGAAATTTTAAATATGAAGTTGACAATTACGACAGTCTCATAATAGATCGCAGTGGCCCAATTGGTAGAGGTCTATGTCCCGGTAAGACGTAAGGTTCTGGGTTCGTGTCCCAGTTGAGACCATTATCTTTTATTATTTTTCTGTGTCTTGTTTATTTTCATATTTGAAAAAATTAGATTATTATTGTTATCTTCTTCTTCAGTGATATATTACATTGATGGGAATAACCTTCAAGAGTTAAAAAAAATATAGTTTTTCTTATTAAAAAAAAATAATTTTAAAACTCGTTTACGCCTAAAATTGTGAACTCTAGACTCCATTTGCCAAGCGAGTTTAATGCCTATTACATATATTCGTGGCGATATAAGTCACACTAATATGTAATACAGTATTAAGTTGTTATTGCAACCAGCTCCTCAATTTACTATCGTACCCATGAACTCCTGATACTGCAATATTCTAACAAATGTGCTAAACCGATTGCAGAAAACGGAAAACACGGCGCCAACCGCCACATCAACAGCGTGTCGCACATAGACCGCGCCGCCAGAGTCCTCTTCCCGGGATCTTTCGGCTTCCTCAACCTGATCTACTGGCTCGTCTACATCACCTACCAGGAGGACTTCAAGTGGACAGACCCGCCCATACACACGCTCAATCATTAAATACTTTTACTGTCATGATGTTTATGTATAATTTACTTTTTTTACAACATACCAGTGAGACTATGGAGTAGGTATGCTGTGAGGCTGAAGGTAGTGGGGAGGGGAAGGAGATGGGGAAGAGGAAGATGGGGAAGTACCTGGCTATTCAGATCTAGTCACCAAAAACGACAAAAGCCATTTCAAGCGTTGTCTTAAACCAAGGCGATACTGAGAGTATCTTCCACTCTGTAACGTGCCGCAAACATACTATATGTATATAGTATATTTGCGATTTGCGATATACATTGCTCCCGGGAAGAGGACTATATATATATTGATGAACTAATTGGGAAATAACATATTATATTGATATATTATATTGATGAACTAATTGGGAAATAACACAAATTAATCAAATAAAATTAATTTGCGCACGCCGGGTTTGAACCCGCGACCTTCGGATTGGGGGTAGAGAGCCTTAACCCTCAACCACGCCGGCTACTATTTTTTTTTTATTATTATTTAATTACCAATGTTTGTTACCTTATTTTCTTAATAGTTATAAGCGAATAGTATTTTTAGCTTCTAACTATTATATAAACACTATCTTCTATCAGCACTTTACGAGATGTTAACTAGAATGCACATTACATACTTATATAATAAACTATCGCGAACCTGGCATGCACTGCAATGAAAAAGTGTTCCTTCCCTGCCGCTTAACTATATCACACATACACACACTTTTCACGGTTGTTCTTGCGAAAAGCACAGATTTTCCAAAATTTCCCCCTCCTACGCACACCCTATTGTAAATTTTTAAATAAATTTCATAACGTCAGAGCTCACCATTATATATAGAAACCAGTACAGGTTAGCAATAATTAAAAAAAAAACAATAATAATTAATTGTGGCATTTAACTGTGAAAAGACATCAGAGATATTTAAATTAACTGAAAGATATTAGATGATAAATATATTTGCAATATGATTTTAATGTAGATGTTATTTGTTACAGCCCATGATAAAATACCAATAAAATGTTATTATAATTTTATATTAAAAAGTGTTTTGATTACACAAATACTTATTTTCAATTTTAAACATCCCCTCTTCAAAAAAATCTACGCCTATTCACGTTCAATTCGTTTCACCAATGACGCATTGCCAAATCTACTAAATACGTATATTATTTACAAATTATTATGTGATAAATAAATAAGAGTTTTATTTTTCCCTCCATGGGTACTTAGCACCCTCGGTAGTCCCTTATGAGATAGATGCTTGCGACCTTGCGACCGAAAAGTTATTTTAAATTCTAGATTTTCAGTTATCTGTGCCGAGCGTTCCAAAATTGTATATCCAACCTAACGTTCGCGACTGGGACCGGGTTCGAGTCCCAGTCGCGAACGCTATCTTTTATTTTTCTGTGTCTTGTTCATTTTCATATTTTAATTTAGATTATTAGTGCTATCTTCTTCTTCCATGATAAATTACAATGATGAGAATAACTTTCAAAAGTTATAAAAAGAGAATTTTTCTTATAAAAATTCAACTTTTAATATGTTTAATTATAT
The DNA here is from genome assembly GCA_951813805.1 of Limnephilus auricula. Classification (NCBI taxonomy): domain Eukaryota; kingdom Metazoa; phylum Arthropoda; class Insecta; order Trichoptera; family Limnephilidae; genus Limnephilus; species Limnephilus auricula. The sequence continues at coordinate 37,092,689 of OX638393.1, forward strand.
GGTATTCTAAAAAACATATAAATCAGTTTCCTCATTCTGTGAACCGTTTTTTTTTTGTTTATGTGAATACCACACAAGAGTCCCAACTGCTTCCGTCTGGAAGTGAACAGTGAGACTATAGAATTCCCAATTGGGGTATGTTTTTTTTATTTATTTACTTTTTTTTTCAACTAGGAAGAATCCCGTTTTAGGGCAGTCAAATTAGGATATAATATATGGAACAACATATGATGTATGGAACACAGATATTTAAATAATATAAAAATAATAATAAAAAGTCCTATATACATTTGTTGGATAACATAAGAAGAAGAAGAAAACAAAAAGAGAAGAAACAGAATAAAATAACCAATTAAAATATGAAGATAACCATTGTTTGTTTAGCAAAATTATTTAAATAATAATAAAAAAATAAATATAAGTTTTATCTACTTAAAAATAAAGGATTAAAAGAAAATAGCTAATTGGTGTTTGCATTGCAAACTATGGTCTTACATACATATTTTTTATGAATAAAAACTGGAATCAGAAAAAAAAAAGAATAAAGTAAGATAACTTATTATTTATTATGCATGATTATGACTGTTGTTTGTTCATCAGTTATTGAAAAAGTAATCTTATAAAAGGTATATGTAGTTAATAACAGGGATTTAAATATATCACAATAAAGGTAACTGATGTTTGAATTGCCTATTATATGAATATGAATAAAAAAGAAAGGAGAATTAAAAGAAATAAAATAACCAATTATTTCATGAATATTACTGCTTTTAGAAAAGATTTAAGAACAGTAATAAAGTTTAAGGTATATACGTGTATTCTTAATAAAATAGGATTACAATATAAAGGTAATATTGATGTTTGCATTGAATAGTATAAGCCTAGATACATATATTTTTATAAATATAAATAACAAAGATAGGAGAAAGAATATAATAAAATCAATTATCTGCTGCTTTTTGGCATACTGTTTTAAAAGAAATAGGTAGGTACATACATATAAATAAACAGAAGATTAGAACATGTTGTGTGGCTAAAGATAGAAGGGAGGGGAAGAATATGGGGAAGAGGAAGGTGGGGAAGTATTAGTCTATTCAGATCTGGTCACCAAAAACGACTAAAGCCACTTCAAGCAACGTTTCAATTCGGAATTGTGGTCTCATACCAGGGCGATATTGAGAGTGATATGAATGGTATAGGAAATAATTTCATAACGCCAGAGCTCACTATCCAGTAACCATCCCGGGTATACGCACATCGTATTGCCAAAGTTTCATCGCAATCTGGTGAATGGTATGGCCACGCATAACATGCGAACAAACAAACATTAATTTTTATATATTAGATTATTTAATATTAATTAATTGTGAAGTAAGACAAAGTAATCAAACAAAATTTATTTGCGCACGCCGGGATTCGATCCCACGACCATCGAATTGTGAGTCAAGAGACCTACCCTTCGACAGCGGAGGCCGTCAACTGTGGAGTTTAGTTGACGTTTCCGTGTTAGTATCAATAATTATTCCGATTTTTTTTATGATGATTTTTAAGTAAAACTTCTTTACGCACGCTTGACTTGGTGGGTAAGCTGGCGAAAGCGTTACGAAAAGTGTAATGCGTTGCGGGCGAGGCGAACGGGCTGTATCCCACTGTAGAAGCAAGAGAGAGCAGTGCGCGCGCACATTTTCTTCTCTTTTCCTCTCATAGCCAGTGCATGAAGATTATTCGTAATTTCATTTCGTTCTTGAATAATTTTATAAATACTGTAGGAGCAGGAGAGAGCAGTGCGCGCGCACATTTTATTTCTCTCTTGAAGTTTTACTTCAGTCGTGTGGTCTAAAGACTCTAAAGCACACTCGTTTTTTTCTTTACCACTTAAGTGTATACAATTTGAGTTACAGGGAGTAATTGAAAGTAGACAATTTCTTCCGTGAACTTGGATTTAATCTTTTAATATTTGGATTTACACTGAACAAGATAAAATTAAAACTGTTCCCCTCACCATCGTGATTTTTAAGATTCGACGCTTTAGAAGGGGTTGATTATATTTTAAATATTAAATTTGGCTATCACCGATGCTCAAGTTAAATCTCTAAAATGTAATGTAATATAACACACATGTATGTCAATATCTTGAATATACTCAGTTTAGGAAAGTATGTTGTACATAAACGAGTTAACCTACTAGTGTGTCACTTTTATATGACATTTTGTTATCAGTTTTTGATCAAAACTTTCATTGATAATTATTGATATAAAATATGATGTGTGACGATAATTATCGATGTTCATGTTGCTTTCTAACCATACTGTGCTCACTACTTTATAAGTACACTGTAGCACAGAGCCGGAACAAGGATGGACGATCGGAATACTAACAGCTAACAGAGGCACAATTTCTGAAGGACGCCATTGAAGTAAGACTTCTTTAGGTGCATTACCAAGAGTAACCCAGATCTTTTTTGGACGGAAGTAAGAAAATTATTTAAAAAAATAACCGGAAATGACGTTCGATTTATATTTCATCATCGTATTAACGTCGTAGATACGCCTACCAACAAGACACCTAGCAACGAATAACAAAACGTCAAATCAAACTCAAATGTCAGACGTCATCCATTTATCTTGTTAAACAGATTGTTGTTATGTTTGTTATTTTTGATTTAACAAAAGATTTTAGATGAACATATTGGTTCGTCTTATTTATCTCTCCGATTCTTGTGAATTCTAGCTATTGAAGTATAAAGTGGCAGAAGTGTGACAATAAAAACAGTATCGTTTATAATACAAATAATGTCTGAATCGCAGGAAAATTTTACAAATTCGTCTATAAATAATTATAAACAACCTAATCATCTTCCTCCACCTAAAAAATGTAAGTTTTTTCATTTAGTTTTTAGTCAAAGAAGTTTTACTTCAACTGCGCAAAAAGGTTAGACGCACTATTTTTTTTAAAGCAGATTACTATATTTTAAGCGTATTTTCTAGTTTTTGTTATATTTGTGTTTTTCTTCATGGCATGGGAACACCGTCTCTAGCATGGCAAGACGGGACGACGCCCTTGAAAGAACGGCTCTTCATTCGGCCAGTCTCGTTACTCGTCGGCTCTTTGCGGCAAAACTCTGTACCTATATTTAGTTATATTCTTACTAAAAGTGGCAATGGATCTATTCTAAAGGTGATGAATTTTAAATTTGTAATAAGTATATTTCTTTGTGTATATTTTAATAATAATAAAATAATTGATTTATTATCAAAAATATAAAAACTTGTTCACTTTCATTTCACGTCCTTCAAAATGAATCAATGTCAATGTTTCACATCTTCCAGGCTTCCCGCGACGGCTTAGTTTTGGAAAATAAAGTAAAACCCTAAATACACAAAATGAGGTGTTTTTTAATCAAATGAAAGCCTCAAAATAGCGTCATCTTTTGTCCGTACGAATTTCTTGCTTGTGGAAGCTTTTTTACCCATGGATTGTACAGGTATTTTTTGTTGGGGCACTTTTTAAAATATATTATGGGCCAAGATAAAACTCTGTTGTTTGTTCGACTCTGTTGCAATGTTCCCCACGGTGTTGGTTTACCGCCTTTATTTCAAACACAGCCAATAGTTTGCTTAATACACAAAACAAGGTGTGTTTATTAAAACGATCTACTAATGGAAAAGCTTTATGTATTGTGTGTGAAACATAATACTTTGATATTTGTAAATGGCGCGGTTTAGTGTGATAGCTGACAACTCTCTCCAAAGCTGTCCATAACTAATTCCAACACAAAAATCCACGCGTAAAGGTTCTGTTAACCCTCCTGGAGTCCTAGCACAATGAAATCGATAACTTTACAATATCGAATAGACAGAGGCAACTACCGATAATATTATACCGACTGACATTGGGTAGATAAAGGTTTGGTAAAACACGCTAGCAACACTGGAAAGATTTTCTATGTTGTCTATGTACATAAAACGTCAAACATATTGTGTCAAATGTCAAATTATTTTATTCAAACCTTAGCGGTTAGTATACATTAACAACAAAATGAAAATCATCAAATTTCCGTTTTGATATATTTTAAAGATCGATTTAGATACATAACAAACACAGAATATTTGAAGTGAGCATAATAAACAACATTATTATTACATTTCTGACAATCGGCTAGCATGAACGGGCAATAGGCAACGAACGATTCTCCAACTGTTTTCACATTTATTGGAGTTTTTTTTTTATTTACAAAAGATTTGAAATTATTATTCTTTTTTCTCATGGAATTTCGTTGAGATGGACAAATACGTAACGGCAGGTTATATTCACCACAAATATATTTTATCATTTTTCTTGTTTTTTGTTTGAGCAAACATTACAGCTTTTTGTTTTTTATCCGTTGCGGGTATAGGTCACGGCATATATTTAGCCAGCATTTTGGCAGATAACCGTAATGGAACATCTTGTGACGCACGTGGACCAACTTCAGGGTGCGACGAAATATGATATTTTTCTAATAATTGTCTTATAACATATACTTAATTGATAATCAGGAAAACTAATATCTTTTGAACTAACGGTTTTGGGCATTATGTATGAATTCGGTAAATATTAATATGTAGGATGAAAGAAAACTTTTTTGTACCACTTAATTGATTTTCGTAGGGCATTTACACTAGTTATATCCGATTTATCTCTTAAGCCCATATTTTTGTTATAATCTTCGATACAATTTGGATTTGAAATTATTTCTCCTCTTCTAAAATTTATTTTCCCTGTTGGAGAAACTGTATCATCGTGAAGCGTTGTTAAAATACGCATTTATCCTTTGTCGTGCCATTTTAATACTATCAGTGAACCAGAATAATGTGAGGCAATTTACCCCTTCTTCGATTTATTGAATTTTGATATGTTTTTACGGTTTTTTCGAACTGTTCCACATACGTAGGTTTGGTAGTCATGCAGAAATTTAAATGATATTTTATTAGTGTACCAATTATCTACATACAATTTGTGGCCTTTACCTACGTAGTCTTTTAATAGAGTGGTGACAACAGCTCCGGAAGCCCCAAGACATTGTTCGTCAGTAACATCCATCACTTCACCACAATAAATAATTACATCTAAAATATAACCGTCTGCACGTTGCACAAAACAAATATTTTTATTCCAAATCGTTGGCGTTTGGATGGAATATACTCCTTAAACTTAAGACATCATTTGAACTCTATAATGCTCTCGTCAAGCATAGATTTTCATACGGCACCACTGAGTCCTTAAAAATTTATCCAGTGTAATTGACAAGAACTCGAATTTCATTTAATTTTTCTCCAGCAATTTGAGTAGCAGGATCTGACACATGCATACAAAACTAAATGTAAAAATAGAAGAGCAAACTTTCAATTCAGGTATAAAAACACAAATCCACATTTCAAAAACATTAAAATAAACTTTTAGAACCACTCCACAATGAGCCAACGCGTCATTTCTACAGACTCGACAAAGCGCGGGATTTTGAAACAAAATGGGCGAAGAAAAATGCACTCCTTTTTTGGATGCTGCTTTGAGTAATGTTAACAATATAAATAATCAACTTTTTTTGGGTAATCACGCTAATAAATAGTTCATTATATTTTTACGAAGTAATATTTAGCCTCATATACAGTTAGAGCTTTGAAATATCATCCTTCGAACATTTACACCCGTGATTTACATCTTCCGTTGTATTACCGTTCCGACGGTTTATATCGAATGTCCTAGCACGCTTGCACCGTTGCTAAAGAAACCGATATCGGAAGGAAAAAATACTAAGTCGGTATAAGATGGCAACACTGGCACCTTTTTGATGGATTTACGTTACTAAATTTCAAATGAGATATTTAAAAATTAAAAAAATACTAATAAATTGACAATTTCAAATTGAAATACTAACTTTAATATACATCGGCGCTTCGCATTTACTTTTTGCGATCTCCGGGAGTTAAATAGTTGATACGATCCAAAGACATATTTTATCAAAGTTCGTATCTCGAAGCTAAAATGAATAAATTGATCTCGTCTTAAATGAATGCATGTAAGTTTATGGGTCGCATATACGATTTCTTTAAATACTAGGAGGTTTTTAGGTTAACCTCCATTAATTAATAAGTCAGTTAACTTGCATAACGAACGACATTATTTAAATAAAACTGCATATTGATATCTTATCTGACACTACGGAAGCCGCGCTAAAATCAGTGACCTTTATCTACCGACTAACGGAATAATCTTTTCACTGTGCTCGCAATTATTGCTAACTGACCATAGACAACGAATTTAATGAATTTCATATCTATACTTGGGTTTTATCGATGGACCATGCTAGGGTCACAGCCAAGATCGCATACGATTTGGCGAGCTTTTGTCAATCGTCGGTTGGATTATGTCTTATCAATAGGTGACTGTGCTAGCACATATTGATAAGTGACCAAATATGACGGATTTTGTCAATGTAGTATAGATATAGGGTTATATCGATGGACCATGCTAGCACCCCAGAGGCCCTAGCACGCTCGCTTTATAACGATCGATAGGATAACTATCGGTAACTTCTCATCGTTCCCTAGCATGACTACAGATCGCCAACGAATAAGTGACAGATCACAATGACTAAGTGTCCTTAACATATTCGACATCAACTGTTGTTTGTACATTAGCGATGTGCAGTTGTCCTAGGGAACGATGAGAAGTTACCGATAGTTATCCATAGAGCGAGCGTGCTAGGGGCCCAGGGCTGTTTTTTTGGTTTTCGAAACAACTCATAGAGGTCCAATAGAAATCATTGTGTCTCCCTTATGCTGGGGCCGCACCTGCGCGTATCTTCACGAAGTTAATGCTTGCTGATACTTCGTACGTTTTGACACTAAAAAAAAAATTGAACAAACGAATGTTTTGAATTGCGAATGTTCGTGACGATAGCCGATAATGGCCCGTCACATTTGCGCGTATCATGTCATAGCACGAAGCTTCGCGACGATACACGCAGGTGCGGCCCCAGCATTACTATAATATGATATAAACGGTGTTAGAAAGAGAAAAGACCTCGCTTTTTATTCAAATATAAAAGTTAACAACACAATATATCAAATGTACACTTATATGAAACCAAAGTTTCGAAACGCAATTTGAAAATAATTATGAAACTTTGGGAATTTTTTATTAATAATTTTTGCATGGAAGGACAAAGTGAGGTGACGATTACGTTTTTTTTACATGAATACCGCACAGGAGTCCCATCTGCTCTCGTCTTGGAGCAGTGACACTATGGCATCCCCAATTTCGGTATGTTGTAAGGCGAAAGGTTATGGAGAGGGGAAGGAGATGGGAAAGAGGAAGGTGGGGAAATTCCTGGCTATTCAGATCTGTTCACCGAACACGACTAAAGCCATTTCAAGCAACGTTTCATTTCTGAATGGTGGTCTTACACCAGGGCGATACTGAGAATATCTTCCACTCTGGAACGTGCAGCAAATATACCATATATTATTTTTAAATTAATTGTGTAATATATTATTTGTCTAATAAAAAAATTAGATATTTGTTTTTATTTTTTTTTTTCGTTATCAATAATTTCAGTTAAAGAAACGTAAGGTGAACCATTTTTAAAACTTTTTTTCATGCAAAATTTTTATATCTTATTTAATTATATTTTTTTTGATTTATAAAATTTGAAAGCTTATTTTATCACCTTTCAAAAACAGTTTTTAGTTTTCAGATATGGTCAGAAATATTCCATTTGGTCAGAAATATTCCATTTGGTCAGAAATATTCCATTTGGTCAGAAATATTCCATTTGGTCAGAAATATTCCGTTTGGTCAGAAATATTCCATTTGGTCAGAAATATTCCATTTGGTCAGAAATATTCCATTTGGTCAGAAATATTCCATTTGGTCAAAAATATTCCATTTGGTCAGAAATGTTCCATTTGGTCAGAAATATTCCATTTGGTCAGAAATATTGACAAAAAACCATATTTATGGTTGAGGCCTGAGGGGTTAAATCTGTTTACGCCGAAAATCGTGCGTGAATTGCACAAATACATAGTCAAATTGATTAAAACGCGCTTTGAGTGCCACAGCGTGCAACTCGTCTGCTGACTGCTCGTGTGATGTGTGATATTCGTGTGGTGTTCGCACGAAAACCGAAAGCGACAACTTCCCACTGCTCACAGAGTTGCAAAGAGTAAAGTTGTTTTAATGTTTTGTTAGTTGTTAAAACATCGCGCTGCAGAGCGGTGCTGTTAAACTATTGTAGAATCCAACAAGTGTTGCGATCATCATAAATAGAAGTGTTTTATCAAAATTAAAACAAATTTACAGTTTCGTTGCGATATCAAGGGGTAAGTGATAATGAATTACATTATATTTTATTATATTATCGAAGAAAGCAGTATATGTGGGGCTTGACAATATAATTTTTTTAATTAAAAATATTTGGTTATAACTGAAACTAGTTGACTATTTGTATAATTGTGTAATAAAGTGGTTTTAAACAGAGTATTTCTTCATTTAAATTATATTTAGTTAGGTGTGATTTAAGGGGTTATTGCAAGAGAATACCGGAAATTAGTCCCTTTTAAATCAAATTCCAGACGTATTTTACAAAGAAACATAAATTGATTTAGAAAGATTGTTATTTTATCTGGTACACGCAGTTTTAAAACTTTGAAAAACTAAGTGAATTTTAAATATACTAAGGTTATACCGGTGGTCGTTGGAAGATTGGTTCGATTTTCAAACGATAGATTCTATTAAACAACACAAATTTCAAATCTTATAACTTATAATCATGCAACAAAATAAATCAATACACAATCTAGTCAACACAGTTTAAAAAAAATATATATTAGTTAAAGTCAAATCATTAAAAAAAAAATCCGAGAACGTGTTTTGTGACAAAAATACCGCAGTTTTTCTATTTATTTAAAGTCTTACAAACTAAAATATTTAAAAAAAAAATTACATACTGATTTTGTTTAGACATTATTGAAAAATCATAAATACTTCTGATCAAAAAATACTTACAAGAAGTACCTACAATATATTTAATAATTTATCATCGTGCGTTTTGAGCATTTTTATTACTTACTTGAATGTAGATATATATTAAAGCAAGTTTTGAATAAAATAAATTGACATAAAATTGTCCATCATTTGCGTTACGGTGTCCCACATCTGTCCTGATGATGGACACTGTAACGTGGTCCGAAACGTTACCTAAAGGAGAAGGTAGCGCAACACGACCTATACCTTAAAATAAATATCAAAAATTATATTTTTTGGTAATTATACCCCTAAACGCCGCACTTTTAGGCACAGATTGTGGAAATGACACTTTGTTTCAACAATTATTACAAGAGCTATTTACCCGCATAAATTAGGTTATTCGGTTCTTAGTTTGGGTTAACTAAGTAAATCATGCGTTCTACATAATAGATTGAAACGTAACTCACGCAAATGTCAATTCATATTCAAAAAAAAAAGGGCGGGAAAGAAATAATTTTATCCAGTAAATTTTTAAATTTGAATAAAAATTTAAAATAAAGAAATTTTAGTGCATCTTTTACCATCTATTCAAACGTAATTAGTTGTTTCTTGTAGTAAATAAGTTGAAACGTAGTGAATTTACAATATCTGTACCTATTTTACCATCTTATTTAATAAAAAGCAAGTTAAGTCGATCAAATTCGAAGAACCAAAATGGAGTATCGTTGGATGTTGTTATTTTTTTTAAAAATAGGTATCACAAACGTTATAGATTAAATCATTCTACATCCGTACGTTTATTCGTTGTGTGTTTTTTTTATTAGATCCAGTCTGTCTGGTTAGTCTGAGTTTTTCATTATCTTTTGTTTGTTGAATGAATTCATTTTTATTTTTAAGTCAGGTGTGTTATTTAAAAAAACTTTGGCGCATTATTGAGCGGTCGCAAATTAGATATTGACATTGTTGTGAAGAAATATTTTACCGGTCAAGGTCGATTAATTTATTTATTGACTTTGCGGTGTCCTACTTATATAATAATTTGTTTTTTTTTTATTATTTTGTCCAGCGTCTTAACCTTATTATCAATTAAATTTATGAATAGAAAAGGTAAATATTGACACTTGTATGCATTTACACGAACGTACATTCTGCAGTTTTCAGACATGCGCTGTAATTGTTCATGCCAATGCAAGCATTTTGTATTTCTGGCAACAAAGAATATTGGTTTTGCCTTTTGAAATTGTTCGTTTAAATAATGGGTAAACTTCCGTAATAACTGGACACACTTAAGAGGGTTTTACCAAAGAATACCGGAAAGTAGTCATTTTTAAATCAAATCCTAGACTTATTGACTCTTTCTTACAAGAAAACATAAATTGATTTTAAAAGATTGTTATTTTATCTGGTAAACGCACTTAATAAATTTTGAAAAACTAAGTTTATTTTTAACATACGAAGGTTATACCGTTGGTCGTTGGCAGATTTGTTAAATTTTCAAACGAAATACTGTATTATACAACACAAATTTTACATCATATAATCATACAGCAAAATAAATCAATACATAATCTAGTTACCACACTTTTCAGAATTTTAATTTTAGTTCAGTTAAAATCATTAAAAAACAAATCCGAGAAAGTGTTTTGTGACAAAAATACCTCAGTTTTTCTATTTATTTAAGGTCTTACAAACTAAAATATTTCAGATTTTTTTACACACTTATTTTCGACATTATTGAAAAATCATAAATACTTATGACTTATGATCAAAAAATACTTACAAGAAGTACACGATATTTAATAATTTATCATCGTGCGTTTTAAGCATTTTTATTGCATACTTGAATGTAGGTATATATTAAAGCAAGCTTTAGTTGAAAAAAAATTATATAATAATCGATATTTCTCATCGTAACTTCCCTTTAGAGTTGCAAGCATTTGTAAACTTTTATTCTCAGCCGCTGGTCAATGGCTCTTAATACAAATATTTTTTTAGAAAAAGCCTTTGGTTTCACCTTAACTACTGTAAATGAAAACTATTTTCATTCGGGGCGATGAAAAATACTGAATTTAAAATTTTAACTAAGTACGTAAAATGAAAATTTTCTTTCGTCCTATCGGACGACAGTTACAGCAGATTACAATAATGTATGTCCTTATTCTATGACATTTTCTGTTGAAATTTTGAATGGAGTGTTTTTCATGGCTCCGAATGCAAAAAGTGTCATTTTTTGTAATAATAAAGGTGAATAAAAAAAAACAAAAAATATTCGTATTCATCGTGTCCAATAATTCCGAAAATTTATCTAATAATATGTTATTAACTAATAAAGCCTTCGAGGCAGGTCATTTTAAGACATTTGTGGGACATAAGACCTTTTATTTTAAAGCGATCAAAAATTGTGCAGAGGCTTTCATTGTAATTTTTATTATTTATTTTATCTTTTGCATAAATTATTGGAGAAATTTATGAAGATACCATAGTTTTTTTCTAAACTAGGTCAGTCAATATTACAACAACGTTTGTGATTGCATCAGAGAAGGTTTTTTTTTATTTATGTGAATAGCGCACAAAAGTCTCATCTGCTTCCAACCGTCTGGAGCCAGTGAAACGTAGGCATCCCCAATTGGGGTATGTCGTGAGGTTGAAGGCAGTGGGGGGGGGGGGGGAGAGGATCGTCAACTCTCGAACGTACTTCAAATATATCTTCTACATATTATTTTTAATGAATTAATTGTTAATAACACAAATTAAATCAAATAAAATTTACTTACGCATGCCGGGGTTTGAATCTACGGGCGAGTCAAGGGTCTTACCCCTCGGTCACGGAGGCCGTGATGCGTTTGAGAAGCATGACGACTATTATCGGTCATTACTTGTTATTGTTTTAGTCTTTGAAAAAGCAAAACACACTTTTTTTTTCTTATCTTGGATGTTTTCTTTACAAAGTTGAATATTGATGAATCTATCTGACTGGGCGTCCTCGGTTTGCGTGAGATAAAAAAAAAGCATAGATAGTAAAAGTGATAACACTGATAAATGACGGATATTTTTTCTGTCTGTTTTTGTGTAAAGTCGCTTCTTATTATTATTAGCTAAAGAAAAATTGAAATTAAAATCTTCCATCTCAACACCTATTCCTAACTAAGCATGAAACTACTTGCAACCTACTTTGGAAAGAAAGACAAAAAAATTATTAAGGTGATGCACCACGTCGTAAAAATTTCGGGATCAGACCGCTAACAATAACACAACTTATGTAGACGGCGATAAGGTTTAAATTTCTGTTCAACACCAGCCGCCCGTTTTGATTTATTCACGAAAAAACATCACTAAAAGCGTGTTTTATCTTATTTTGCGATGCTCAGGCACAAATATTTAAATACTTTACGATCATTTTCTAAATAATTTAATTTTATACAATAAAACCATAACCGGAAAGGGGTTCGTAAGTAGAAGATTTCGAACTTTAAAGCAGTTTTTATAGGCCTAACATTTTATTTCTTTTGGGCTTAAAAAAAGACTTATAAGTAAAATTAATATTTTGCAGGCCTGTACATATACTCGAAGTATTTAATTAAAGCATTAAAAATATGTCTAAACGATCTAATTTTCAAACCAAAATCACACGATTTTTCATTACTTAGTAGTGCATCACTTTAAATGACAGTATGTGCCAGTAAGCTGTGTTTCCTCCTTCTCTTCAAGACTCCTTCCTGTCATCAAAAAGACCCTCAACACAGCATCTTCAAAGATGACGTAGGCGCCGAGGGAATTATTTTCCATAGGGCCTCATGTGTGGAGTTAACATAAAAAAAATGTCACTACAAATAGTAAATACTTAAATTAGATGGTCTCCGTGGTGAAGGGGCAAGGCTTTTGACTAGCGATCCGGAGGTCGCGGGTTCAAATCTTGACTGATAAAATGTAAATGTGTTTTCACAATTTAATAAATATAAAATAATATAAGGTAGGTATATTTGCGGCACGTTCCAGAGCGGAAGATATTCTTAGTAAAGCCCTGTTGTTGTTGAAATGGAGTCGTGTTTGTTTCTGAATATGTACTTCCCCGCCTTCCTCTCCCTCATCTCCTTTCCTTCCCATTTTACATTCAGCCTCATAACATACCCCAATTGAGGATGCTATAGTCTAACTGGCTCCAGACGGGAGCAGTTGGGACTCTTGTGAGGTATGCACATAAAAAAGTAAATAGTATTCACATTAGTGTTGTAGGAATATGAATGTATTCCGATGAATACTTATGACTTACATCACTTATTTCTTACAACTTACGATGATTTATTAACTATTGATATATACCTACACTATCCACGATGGTTGCGAAATAAAGAAAAACATATGATATATAGCCCATTACTTACAATTTTGATTGCTTTATAGAAATTCTAATCTAAGCGAAGTTTATCCATTTACCAATTACTTTGTAGGACGTAGGTACACAACATGTAATCTGTTTTGTATTATGTGTACTTAGATGTGTGTTTGTGTATAGGTTTCTACGGGCCGAAATTGATTAGGCAATCACAACACACAACATAATCACAAGTAATCATCTCCAACGCTGCATTACCATAAACGCACAAACCTTATCTTGGTGCGTCGATTGGGATACTTGTCCAAATAATGTGTAAATCATCGCTTACATTACAACAACGTGTATTTCAAAAAATACGTTTTTTTATTTTTTTTTAAACTGGCTATGGTTTGAACGCGCCATAATTTAAATGCGCTATGGTTTGAATGCGCCATGGTTTACATGCGCCATGATTTGGATGCGCCGAGGTTTAAATACGCCATGGTTCACATGCGCTATGGTTTGAATGCGTCATGGTTTACATGTGCCATGGTTTGAATGCGTCATGGTTTACATGTGCCATGGTTTGAATGCGTCATGGTTTACATGTGCCATGGTTTGAATCCGCCATGATTTGGATGCGCCGAGGTTTAAATGCGAGAATATCGTTATCTCAACTTGTCGATCAAATATCTATAAAATCTATAAATAAGTATGAAGGTGAAAAAATGTTTAAATTTTTGTAAACAAAAATCCAAATCACGAGCGAAGACGTGTAATAACAGAGTTTATAGCAAAAATTAGCGAGAAAATTTTATGTAAACGGGTATATCTGTTTTTACTCCACGAGCTACCGATAAATTGAATCTGAGAGTGTTTCGCTTATAAAAAATGAAATGCTAACTATTCAACGTTCTTCTAACTGTTTGAAAATGAGTTGTGTCAATCAAAACTCAAACACAGCTATGCAGTGGAAAGAGGAATGCGCCATTATTATGCAACGCCCTTCGGAAGTTTCACTTTTATTGTGTTCAATGATACTACTATCGTGTGCTGTTTACGTAAAACTGGTGTAAAATGCAAAAGCGACCACAAAATCGTACATTGTGGGGTAGACTGGGGATGGTTGAACCAATTTTACTTTAACTATGTGTAGTGATGTATCTTATGTACGAGAGATAAGGTGTTTATACTAGATGAATTATAATCTATCTAGTTCCCAAATAAAATTTATTGGGTGGCGACAACTCGTACAGGTAAACTACAATAATCGTTAGCTACAATAATAGCAATAAATAGCTTGTTTCGATTATCCCCATAGTGTGGACGATTGAAACAGTATATGGGGATAATTGAAACGCTCTAAATATCTTTGCAATAATTGATGTAATTTTAATCAATGTTAAACATTTTCATTATTATAACAGTACTCAATGAGATCACTCAATCTATAAATATAAATTTTTTGAAATGAAACAACTATAAATATATTTTTTATTTTTTTGAAATGAACCAATTTTAAATATATTTTTGATTATTTCGTATTAACTATGAGTATTTGGCATAATCAACGTGGTTGTACTGCGATTATTTATATTATTTTGGAGCAGATTAGTATCGCTACTGCGGCATTTTCTACTTCCAGGTCAAAAATAAGCCATTTAAGTAGAAATTAACGCCACGGAAAAGCAATAGAAATACTATAAAATAGGTAAAGAAGAGAATACAATGAAAAGATTAGTGAAGCTGCGAGAGTAAAATGAGTTATAACATAAACTAAAATGTCTTAAATATTTACTTTTGAGCTCGAAATCCAATTAATAGATACCTTTTTAAAATTGTAACTACTACTTCCTACCTATGAATTGTAAGTCTCCTGTTCTAAAATGAGTTTTGTAACTCATCGAGATTGCTCTAGCAAGAAATCAAAACATTAAAAAAAAAGTCTACTATGCACGATTGTGTCACTCACCGGATATTGACGACAGGTCCCAACTGTCCCAACTGTCCCAACTGTTGGAGTCTAGAGTGTTGCATTACACTCTTAGGAATCATAGTTTTCGAATAAATTGAGATGTTTCAATCATGAAGTGTATCAATCGTCCCCAGTCTACCCTGCATTATATTATTAACGTAAACACGCGGTGAAATGAATTTTCGTCTTTATGCAAGACGTGTGAGAGTTTGGATATTATTTATTTAACGAAGTATTTTAGCAGATGATCTCTGTCGATGACTCACTGTCGACCTCTGCCGGTACTAAGATCATAAAACTGAAAATTTTATTTACCTGCATAACAGCTAAAACGCAATTCATTTAAATTTTTTAAATTAAACTAAATAGAAGAAAGTAATAATAGTAACAAACAAAAGAGAGTACTTTTAATTTTTACTTTCTTACTATATGTATAAGTACTGATATTTAGATATTTATATTTATACTGTTCGGTTAATTTAACAAAACCGTCTAATTTTTTTTGTTATCATCATCATTATACGTATATATGGTGTTTGAAAATGTACCATGTTACTGCATAAAATGTTATCATTATGTACCTGCCGACGAACTACATAAGTAGTCTAGAAGGTTTGAATGTTGTTAATAAATAAATAAAAATAAAAAATGTTTTTAAAAAAGCGTTTATACATGTATAAACATCATGGCCAGTCAGTGTCCGGTTGGCATTGCGATTGGGTCCCGCTCAGGCGTCGTGTGTTCAATTCATCGACTAGCTAAGTCCTCTATCACGACACAAGCAACATTTTCCGCTAACTGTGGTGGTAGTAGAAGATTTTCAAATATGGTCAGGTTATTCGTAACCCGGGAATGTTTGTTTGTCTTTTTAAAAATAATAATGAGTTGTAAGGGTTGTATTTGCCATTTAAGATGTATGGGTTGTATTTTTATAGTGTATATATGACTCATTCTCAAGACTGTGGGGGTATGTTTCTATACTTTCTATGTGTAGGGTATACAATAATACTGTTTATAATAATCAAATTTAGTATCGTAAAAGTGATGTATATTTAAACAAAAATGACATAATAATACACATACAGTAACATACCTGCGGACCTTGCTAACTGACCTATTCTATCTATCGTAAACTAAGAGTATGGATATTAGAGAGACGGCATGTGAAGTGTGCCCGCGCGCTCCAAGTGTGCCTTTTCGAGAATTTTGCCCAAACGGCTTACATTGGCTGCTGGTTTTTGGCCGTTTAATACGTTCCGACAGCAGCCATTTTACATGGTGACAGCCAATGTCAACCGTGTGGGTAGAATTCTCGAGAAGGCACACTTGGAGCGCACGGGCACACTTCACATGCCGTCTCTCTAATATCAATACTCTTAGATCGTAAACCTCTAAGGCACGCGCCGAGGAGCAGCGAAACTGGTAGCAGACAATCTCCAGAGGCCCTAGCACACTCGCTCGATAACGATCGATAGGATAACTATCGGTAACTTCTCATCGTTCCCTAGCATGACTACAGATCGTCAACGAATAAGTGACAGTTCACAATGACTAAGTGTCCTTAACATATTCGACATCAACTGTTGTTTGTACGTTAGCGATATGCAGTTGTCCCAGGGAACGATGAGAAGTTACCGATAGTTATCCTATCGATCGTTATCGAGCGAGTATGCTAGGGCCTCTGGTGTGCTAGCACGGTCGCTCGATATGAAGTTACCGACCGATTGTCGGTAACTTCTCATCTTTCCCTAGGACAACTGCAGATCTCAAACGTACAAACGACAGTTGATATCGAATATATTAAGGACACATTAAGGAATATATTAGTCATTGTGTACTGTCACCTATTCGTTTGCGATGATGAGAAGTTACCGATAGTTATCCTTTCGATCGTTATAGAGCAAGCGTGCTAAGGCCTCTGGTCAAGACTTGGAAATCTTCCGTGGATGTGGCGAGGTCATCAACCGTCAGACATCAGGCAGTGACAATCGGTCGCTCCAGTCATCATAATGCAATGCAAAAATCCGCCGGGAGACTTCGGTTGTCGTGTTATGAAAATCCTCTTGGAGTGGCTCGCAAATATACGCATTGCGCCTTCCAAAGCCATCTAAGTGCATTTTGCGCATGTGTCCGCTAAAGAAATCGGTTAATCAAGCCGCGGATGATTCCGATTTTAAGCCCAACTTTTCAAGGGCACGCCATACGTGAATAATCAAAGGCATAAATCTATTCACACGTAAAATTATAATGGCGCAAGTTTTATTTTTCACTTTTAACGATCGGTCGCGCGGTACAAACTTCAATAGTTTCATACTCCGCCTACTGGTTAATACGGAATATTTTTTATTCAAACAGTTAGATTTAGCTTTATTATTACGAAAAATGAGTTTTTACGTCGGGGGAGATGAAAAAACATGCAAAAAATATGCATTTAACATTTTAATTTTGTTTAAATTAATTCACTTACGCGGTATGAAATCTTCGCCATATTTGGCCATATTCTATTTACAATTTCATAGACAACACACACCTTTTTTACATTTTCCATGGTACCAATGCTAAAATATTAATAAAGATTTCCATACCGCGAAAATCGAGGCTAGAAAATTTTGAAGCTACCACGAAATCTGGGCGTGTTAGGTAAACACTAATTTACCGGAGTTTTGGAAATAAAATGATGTAAAAAAACATGCTTTTAATTTCAGTAAATATTTTTTATAAATTTTATTCACTTTTGTATCACAAACCATGTTACACAAACCTAGCGTAGCCGCTAAAACTACTTGAAAACTTGAATTTTTTTCTTGCCTTGACGCGAGCAGGCGCTACGAAGGGGTCACTTTCTTTTGTATCACAAACCATGTTACACAAACCTAGCGTAGCCGCTAAAACTACTTGAAAACTTGGATTTTTTTCTTGCCTTGACGCGAGCAGGCGCTACGAAGGGGTCACTTTCTTTTGTATCACAAACCATGTTACACAAACCTAGCGTAGCCGCTAAAACTATCTACTTGAAAACTTGGATTTTTTTCTTGCCTTGACGCGAGCAGGCGCTACGAAGGGGTCACTTTCTTTTGTATCACAAACCTTGTTACACAAACCTAGCGTAGCCGCTAAACTACTCAAAAAATCAAAATCTAGGTTAGGTTATAAGTGTCTAATTTTACGATTATACTATATGAATGAGCTCAACCAGAAAGTAGGTAGGTACTGTACCTACACTCATTGACAAGAATTTATTTTATAAGGTTGGTACAATCGGCAAATGTCATATTTGATTGTCTATTGATTAAAAAAGGAACGCTCCGTATTATCCGTGTATCGAACTTCGACAAGAAACATTCCGTATTATCCGGTAAGCGGAGTAGTAAATATTTACCCAAACTTTCGAATGCCCCAAAGCTGATTCTCCCATTTTTAAATAAACTCAAAACTAAAAAAAAAAAACGAAAAACCAAAACATTTCTCGATATTCTGTCGGGTCCTTCCTTCGACGGAATTTCAAGAGTGACGTTTTCTGGAATCGTTCATCTATGTTGCCAATCCATAAATTAAATTAAAGGCGATTAATTCATAGTGTTTCTGGTCAGGAAACAGCGATATTAGAAATCAGCTTACACTAAAAAGAAATAACGAAAGGCTTTAGGTAAGGGTAATAATTATTATTTACCTAAACTTACCTAAACTTTACCTATACTTACCTAAAGCCTTTCGTTATTTCTTTTTAGTGTAAGCTGATTTCTAATATCGCTGTTTCCTGACCAGAAACACTATGAATTAATCGCCTTTAATTTAATTTATGGAAGGGAATAATTATTATCGTTACAAAGTACCTGTTAGCAATGGTAGGATGATGATTGACTTTTTTGTTTATTTGTAATATTGTGTTGTAAACTTGATTTACTATTTATTATATTTATTACCTTGGTCCTTCACCTCTCGCTTCCGCTTCCCCTCCCACGTTTTTCTCCCACCCTCCCGCGTTTTCCTTTTCACCTTCCCCGCGTTCCGCACACCTCCATCACCCTCCCGTGACCCCCCCTCTTCTTCGTTCCCGTCAGCCCCTCCTGGAATCCCCTTCCCCTACCGCCTTCCCACTGATCCCAGCCGCTAAACTATATGGAATACAATCCTATTTCAAACAATTCGCACGCCACCCATTCTGAATATTTTATACAAATTTAATAACCATCGTGGGTGTGCTCACCCACGTTTCATCACAATCGGATTAATGGGATAAGAAATAATTTCTTAACCCCAGAGATCACCATTATAATATGTAGAAACCTTCACGCACAACAAAATACCAAAGTTTCATCGCAATCGGATAAATGGTTTAGGAGCCCATAAGACACATAAAAAAGAAACATTAATTTTTATTAATGGAAAATTAAAACACTTTGTTTTTACCACGAAAATCTTTATTTTAACACATCGACATGTTTCGAGAACGATGTTCTCTTCCTCAGTAAAATAAAGATTTTCATGGTAAAAACAAAGTGTTTTAAATTTTCCATTAATAAAATGGTGCCACAAAGTGAATTTGCAAAATTTGAAGAAATTAATTTTTATATATTAAAATATGCGTTAAAAATAGAAAATGTGTTACTTCAAGCCGAATGAAGATATTACAAGTGACCGGAGACCCCATTCTGTTCAGCTACCATAAACAATAACATTGATGCAGTCTTTTAACTTATCGTACTTTTATTATCACGACTCGTGTTCCCTGTAAATGATAAGGCAGGATGCAATTAACAAAACAGATAGTATCCTATCAGGGCTATACAGCAAATTTTCCTGCTGTCAGTCTATAACAGTAACAGTACAATCAGTCTATTATTGAAGCTTGTGCAATGTACGATAATTTTATCGATTAGTGCAATTTAAAGCGACTCAATTAAGAAATCTTGTCAGCGACCATCTGATAGTCCCTCGGTGTGTATTATGTGAGATTGTGCAGTGAATACTGTCAGTATCACAAAAACGATTTTTATTAACCAGAATATCAGAAAATCAAGGGTAAGCCAGTCAATAAAAGTGATGGAAACAAAGTTATTTGTATTTTTATAAGAAAAACTCTCTTTTTAACTTTTGAAGGTTATTCCCATCAATGTAATATATCATTGAAGAAGAAGATAACAATAATAATCTATTTTTTTTTAAATATGAAAATGAACAAGACACAGAAAAATAATAAAAGATAACGGTCGCAACTGGGACTCGAACCCAGAACCTTACGTCAAAAATAAAATCGGATATATTTATCTGAGACACTATCTAGGTAACAAATACATTCTTTGAATAGTTGTTACCAATAATAAAGGTAGCTGCCAATAATATGGATACTAAAACATTAGTCGAAGATAATATTGTTAATTCTGAAATTTGAAATATGAAGTTGACAATTACGATAGTCTCATAATAGATCTCAGTAGCCCAATTGGTAGAGGTGTATGTCCCGGTAAGACGTAAGGTTCTGAGTTCGAGTCCCAGTTGCGACCGTTATCTTTTATTATTTAAATTGATTATTATTGTTATCTTCTTCTTCAATGATAAAGTTATTTGTCTTTTTATTAAAATAAGTAAGTCATTCGTTTACAATTCCAACCTTTACCAACTCTCATAGTTATGTCAATTTGAAACTTATTTAAAATTATTGATTACCATCCACCAATTGATTCGCAAAATATGCGAATACACACACACACAAATGTTGTTTGTTAATAAAATTTGAGAACCAGGGCTTCTGGTTATGAATTGAGATTTTCACCGCCAAAAATATTGTGATTTATTTTCGGGGTATTATGCCGTTTTAGGGGCTTCCACAGACGCTACCTCCTTCTAACAGCGTTTCATCATCAGGGCAAATGTATTAGACGCTGTAACGCAGTCCAAAACGTTGACTAGAGAAGCGGGAAGCGAAACCCGGCGTAATAGTTGGGGGACGAGTATATATAAAAAATTGGTTAAACAGGTTAGGTTATAGGATATTTTTCAATTTTGTTTTTCATAGATTTTAATGCCTTTTCAAAGAGTGTTGAGTTATTATAGAACCGTTGCAAAATGATACCTAGTAAGCAAAGACGTGCAGTGTGCAGCGAGATAATGTTAAAGTTACGTGGGATATCGGTATTGTATCGACATACTTCACATTATTTTTTTGTTGTCATTCCTCTTGCAACTCTGTTGCAAGGTAGTTCTCAATCACATATCATGAAAACATATTTTCTCCAATAGTACAAGGTGGCGCAAAAGTTGTCACCCGATATTCCCTGGCTGTATTTTTTTTATGAAAGAAAAATTTTGGCTCTGCTTTTGGATTGTGTTTATTTGATGTATTTTCCATTAGTTGAGGGCGAAGTGGCTGCCGCACAGTGGGCTGAAAATCGCCTTTCATAGACATAGTGACTTGAACTTTCAAGGGTCTTTTTTTGGCCAGAAATGGTTCTGCTGATCATTAATATGCTATAAAATTCCGTACGAAGCAATTGCGTGTACAAATGAAGGAGTTATCATTTTTTTAAGAAAAATTTGTATGGCACTGACATTAAAAATGAGGCTATCTCTGGAATCATAAGGTTGGCCATTATATCCTAACACACAGATATACCTACTACTATTTATTTTTATTTTTTTGACATACTTCGTATTGTGGCGCAACTTGCGCTTTTTTTTAAATCCACAATGTTGAAAAAAAACTTTTTATGTTGATGATTCATTTTAATGCTTAAATATTTTACACATGAGTATGCTTTCTCTAGTTTACAATATTTTATTGACATTATAAACCAAAATTTTGCAGTGATGAAAATTCAAGTTTCTATGTCTATGAAAGGCGTTTTTCAGCCCACTGTGCACCGCCATCCTCCTCCTAGTGATGACTTTTGCGCCACCTTGTAGTTAATTGAAAGCATTGATGACACGTCGCTAGGTTCCGCAGAACTGCATTCAGAGGTGTGGAGGGATTTGATGTAAAAAGCTTAACGGGGAATTAATGGGGATTAATACAGACGGTGCGGCACATAGCACTTTCAGGCATCCCTTTTGTCCCTTCCTCAAGTTGCCGACACAAACCACATTCACAAACATTTTACGACCAGAGATCTTTTAAAGCCGGATTCAGACGTCGATAAAATTATTTTTCCCGGAGATTTACCGTTCAGCATCATGCGCGCTTTCGATAAGTCAAATCGTTGATATTATTTTATTTATTTAGGAATGGTTGTTTCACAGAACTTGAACAATTCATTTAATTTAAAAGTAAATTTTCAAGTCCTGTCATTATGGGCCAGTTGCTTAACAGAACTGAAATAATAACCTTCACACAACAAAAATCTTCCACGTGTTATCACATCACTGATCGCTCAGTCAAGTAACCGCCCAAGCAAGTGGCGGCTCGTGACTTTTGGTGAGCTAGAGTGCTAGTATTAACAAAAATGGCATTATTGAT
The DNA here is from genome assembly GCA_951813805.1 of Limnephilus auricula. NCBI lineage: Eukaryota > Metazoa > Arthropoda > Insecta > Trichoptera > Limnephilidae > Limnephilus > Limnephilus auricula. Next base: position 37,115,442 of record OX638393.1, read on the forward strand.
GTCGTTGTAGCCGAAAAATATTTTTTTTTTTTTTTTCGAAAATTTATTTTTTGTATGAAGATTTTCAGGAAATTTCAGTTTTGTCGTGCGCCGCACAGATTTCCAGAAAATCTTCATACAAAATAAAAAATATTTTTCGTCTACAACGACATCAATAATGCCATTTTTGTTAATATTAGCACTCTAGCTCACCAAAAGTCGCGAGCCGCCACTGCGCCCACCCTGACCCTAACCGTCGAATATCTACTAATTGTTTTATGTTTAGACCAAAACTCCTAATAATGTCAGGAATCACTGGTTAAAATAAGCTCAGTAGGTCATGTTACACCCTGTATAAGATAAACATTTCGTAACAAAATATCATTCTTCCTACCCCAAAACTAATTCATATTTCTGAAAATTTTAGTCAACCTAAGTATTTTCAGGTCGTAAACTCATTTTTATGCTTAGAAATTTCAACATAATGAGCGATTTTATTATTACCGTGACGACCGGCGGAAACGGTTTCGGCACGGCGATGGTAACGGCTCGAGGCATCCATTTCTTTAATATATTTATACGGATATATTTATCCGCGACACTATCTCGGTAACAAACACGTTCATAGAACACTTTTCCAATGAAAAAGGTAGCTGTTTTAAAAATTGTAAGCCCTTTAAAAATTATTCGATAATAATATTTTTAATTCTGAAATTTGAAATATGAGATTGACAAATATGACGTTTTAATAATTGCTGGCAATAGCCGTATTGGTAGAGGCCCCCGTCCCGGTAAGACGAGAGGTTCTGGGTTCGTGTCCCAGTTGCGACCGTTATCTTTTATTTTTCTGTGTCTTATTCATGTTCATATTTTCATTTAGATTATTAGTGTTATGTTCTTCTTTAAATACTAGTTTAATGGCCAAATAAAATTAGGATTATAACCGTTAATTTGCAGTATTTGCACTAGTCCACAATCCATCTTGGTAAAATAGAATTACAGATAATTGACGTGCCTCCGAGAATAAAACAGGCTGATGATCGATTCCAGTCATATCCAGTATATAATGGGAGTGCTATTAGTTATAGCTCCGTTAGAAAAGATTAAATAAAAGCATTATTATTAGATATACAAGGATCAATCAAAAAGTAATGCCTTCAATTTGTTCTCCTTTTAATTGTCAAGACTTTAAAATGCAATTGCACAGGTTGAAAACCACATTATTGACGATTATTTTGTCATTTTCCAATATAATATCTGTCCATTTCCACATTTTTAGTCCATATTTTAACAAGGGCGTGAATTCCGGTGTGATAAAAAGCACGGTCCTGCTTTCTATCTATATACGCCATTGATGCTCGGATGCTTTCACGGCCTCCGCATTTTCTAAGTGAATCTCACGATGAGCTTTTACTGAAGGAGAGAATGCGTCTCAATTCATCTGTAGTTATCCGGCGGTCACCACGAATGATGTCATCGACTCGCTAAATGTTTCGGGTTCCGACTGCCAACCGCTCCGTTTCCAACTGACGACGTTTGTTCTTCAGCTTCGTTACAGCAATGAAGCCATTATCTAACAGTGTTGTCATCCACTGTTACATCACCGTACATATCTCTCAGTCGTTCATGATTGCGAATTTTACCTTCTGCATTCAATAATTCAATCACGGAACGCTGTCTAATACGAACACCGATGTCGGCCTCCTGTTGATGCAGAAAGTTACTACTGCAGTTGATTGTAGAAGGTTGGAGGGATAGCGCCAAATTCAAAATTTTCACTTCACTAACTTTATGTAGAAAAAAATAGACAGCATCAGTTTTTTACCGACCCTATACGTAGGTACCTACATCAATCAGTAATTTCCTCGCAAGAAAGTTCAAAGACTGAAGGCGAATGACACCGTATTATATTGAATAACTACTGTTGTTGACTGTTGATGTGTTTGAATTGATAAATTGTGTTGCGAAACAATGCCGAGGAACAAAGGAACTTATAAATGATCGTTCGTTAGAACTAACCTTGGTAATATCAATTTAAAACGTGCGTTTTTGTGGAAACAACGAGCTTCGATAAGTGTTTTTCTGCTTTTTACGGTCATTTAGGAAACACTAGAGCAGACCCGTGAAAAATTACAGGATGTTATAATTATTTGTAAAACTGAAAGCGTAAAGTAAAAAAAATGCCTAAAATATTTTTTTTTCGAAATGTTCTATTTCCAAAAAACTAAAATCGCTATACCAATAGAGTAAAAAATAACGTACGTCAGGTTCTTCTTTGTAAAACTAGGCATGCGCAGATACATGCTTTTTTTAATTTCTCCAATTGCTTTTTTTTTTACTCTATTTTAATTTATAATATTTACATTTATAAAAGTAAAATATAAATATAAATTATAGCTAATAAATATAATGTAGATTATTATTTTATTATTATAGCAAGACGTATAGTATTATAATAATATATATCTTTTTTTATAATATACGATTTTTGTGACAACAACGCGATCTAGGATTGTACTCACTCTGCTTTTTAAATCTCAATTAGGTACGTAAGTAGGTACTTATTATTTTAGAAAACACTAGCTGATGCCCGGCATGCTTGCAATGCCAATTAAATAAATAAATTGTTTCTCCCTTCGTGTCATTTCCCATTCGTCCCCGTTCCCCTTCCGACTCCTCTTCCTCTTCCCCTCCCGCGTCCCCTTCCCCTCCCGCGTTCCCTTTTCACCTTCCCGCGTTCCCCCTCCCCTCGCCCACTCCACCCCCCCTCTCACGCAACCCGCTTCCACCTTCTTCGCCTTCCCCTCTTCCTCGTCCGCCCTCTCGCGAAGCCCCCCTCTTTAATAAGGAAGTTGAGTCCATTTTTTAATTTTTTTTTATCAATGTTCACAGGCAAACTTAAATACCAGTATTTTTTTTTTAAAGTTCGTTTTCATAATTAAATTAATTTTACAAGTTTGAATTTTGTTAAGCCCGCGAAAACGGCGCAAAGAGCATAATACCGTGCGGTAGAGTTCGTGACGTAACCCGGCCCTTGCTTGTGTGAAATATAAGGGAAACTATTTACAAAACCGGGACACGCTTAATATGGACGAAAAAAATAAATTAAAAAGTTGTAGTAGTTAGATATGTACTAGTACTAATCAATTCAGTTATTGGAATGTCGAAAAAAGTGCATTTTAATGGTTATTTGTTATATTTAAAAACACGAAATGTCATTTTTCAACGAAACTTGCAACAGTTCCTAACATAGCGGTCGGTGAAAAATGACATTTCGTATTTTTAAATTTAAAAAATAACCATTAAAATGCACTTTTTTGAAATTCCAGTAACTGAATTGATTAGTACCTACTAGTAAATATCTAACTACTACAACTTTTTTAATTTATTTTTTGTCCCGGTTTTGTAAATATTTCCCTTATATTTCGCATAAGCAAGAACCGGGTTACCTCACGGAATCTGCTGTGCTCTTGCCGCCGTTTTCGCGGGCTTTAATAAAATTCAAACTTGTATAATTAATTTAATTATGAAAACAAACTTTAAAAAAAAAATACTGGTATTTAAGTTTGAATGTCATCTACATGAACATATTTTTTATAAGTCAAAATATTTTTCACTCAACTTCCCTATTCCCCAACCGAACCTCCCGCATACCCCTCCCCCCGGCCTTTTTGCCCTGCCGCCTAACTCCATTAAAAAATTCGAAGGTGGCTTTATATGAGGATGCATGGCGAATACCCACGATTTATTCGTCACATGGATTTGCTCTCTGAAACCCACTACGAAAGTCTCCTATCTAGAAGGAATGGGACCCTTTCAGAAGCTTAGGCAACTGAAAACCAACTAAAACCGGCTGTTTTCTCTGTCTTGATTGGTCAAAAAGCTTGTTTAACCATAGATGAAGAACAATCAGCTGACAGCTCGCAACCTAGCAACGGCCGCCCAGGGTAATCAGCCGTGACAGTCGCAAGATGGTCGCAAGATGGTCGCAAGTCACCGCTTGCGTTACCATTGACAACGGGGTTTTGTGTGATTGTGTAGTGTGCGGGCCATCACATTGTCATACAAAGACAGTTGGCAGTTGAGAGTTTTCAGTTGCCTGAGTGGGCGGAGGCGCTAATATGCATTTAAAAAAAAGACAAAGTTTTAGTGTTGCTATGCAACTGAAAATTTAAAGATCAAGACAAAGTCAATACGCTAACGAGCCCAACATACGCGTAGGTACCTACCTAACAGTAAAAATAATTACAGTCATTATTCCACAAACAATGTGTCTTTTCATAATTATTTTTACAATCTAATTACCGAATCGTAGTTTCCTACCAAATTAGGTAATTAGATTAGTTATTACGTAGGTAGTTAGGTACTAATTAGTAAAGTACTCTTGAGTGAGATTATAATTAGGTGTTATTTTATCTAATAACACTTAATTGTTATTTCATTTGTTTTTTTGGTAAGAATGATGGCTGAAGGAAGTGTTCGCTATTCCGATCTGGGGGCCTAGTCTATATCTCTCACAGCGCCCGTAACGCGGGTTTAGCTACGTCACGAATCCGTATTAACCCTCCTCTGACCGTGCTAAAAACTTTCTCGCGCTCCGATGCTGTACACTCAGTAAATATTAGTGTAATGTATTTATTTAACCCAATACATAAATGTATTGTGGAGGAATACCTAAAATGTTAACTCTATGTTTAGTATATTTACAAAGATATTTCAGTAAATACAAACCGTGACCGCTTAGTTGGCAGCACCGTCAAGAAAGGTTAAACGGCAAACGTGCTTGTTTGTGAAACCGAAAGATCGAGACTAGGCCCCCTGGTCACTAAATATCTCAAGCAATATTTCAATTAGTAATGCTGGAGAATTTTTCAAGACAAGGGTCTTCTTTATTTTTTATATGAATACCGCACAAGAGTCCCAACTGATCCCGTATGGAGCCAGTGAGTCTATGGCATCCCCGATTGGGTTATGTGGTGAAGCTGAAGATAGTGGGGAGGGAAAGGAGATGAGGAAGAGGAAGGTGGGGAAGTACCTGGCTATTCAAATCTGGTCACCAAACACGGCTAAAGCCATTTCAAGCAACGTTTCATTTCTGAATGGTATTACACCAGGGCGATACCGAGAGTATCTTGCACTCTGGAACGTGCCGCAAATATATTATATATTATTTTTAATTAATTAATAGTGAAATAATACCAATTAATTAAATGAAATTTATTTGCGCACGCCGGGTTCGAACCCGCGACCTTCGGTCTGGAGTGCAGAGCCTTACCGCTCGACTACGCCGACCGTCTACCGAAGGTCACCAAATGACGTTTAATGTAATTATGCAAGTCATATAAAGAATATGAAAATTAATTATTTCGGTTGTTTGAGTGTTGTGTGTAAAAGTAGATCATTGACCTCGAATTTGCTTTGAATTTGAGTGTAATTGACAAAATTGGAACTGATAGTGTGAAGAATTAAGCAAGCGATAATGTACATAACTACAATATAATATTTTAACAGAAAATTATTTCAATTGTCTTTTTCCAATTTAAACTGATTTTTCAAGAATTCTCACTATCCCGTGATCTTTTACGGGTCTGCGCTAGTATGATTATAAAATCTCAGCCACAGTTCTAGGTTATAAAAATATTTTAAACCTTTGTATTCCCAATTTATAACATATTTCCCTTTAATACTTCAAGTTTTTAAGTTCTTAAAAAAACATGTTATTTTTTTAAATATTATCTATATGTTTGCTGAACCAAAACGGTAAGTATATGAAATATGCTTTAAAAAGTATTAAAAACATATTTTTTTCTGTTTTTTTCCATTTTACAGCTATGAAAAAATTCACACTGTATCTTTAAATGAAACGCATAGACAGATTTTTGCTCTATTTTAAAGGAGTCGGGTTTTATTAAATTTATCACAATTTTAGTTTAAATATTATCGTTTTTTAAATATTACCGCGCTCCCTCTAACGTTCGTATTTACGTATCTCCTCTTCTTCGTCTTTTTGAGCGCCTTCTACCGTGCTTTGATGATCACTGTAATGTAAATTTTGCGCCAATCTGTAAACTAAACTTGCTTGTTTATTGCATATATGAATTCACGGCGCATAGCACAAAACACTCCAGTCCTGTATACATTATGTATGAGGTTATTGACTCGGATTCCAAAGTGGTTTACAAAATGACCAAATTTAAGAAAAATGTTTTTTTAGAGGCCCGTCCAACCGCTGAGAGGCTGAGCGATTAAATAAATAATTCCCCAGAAATAATTCAGCGATTGGCCACTTGCATGCATTTTATAATTACTAGGAATTAGGAATCGTGTGGATAGACCTTTCTACTATGATTTATCTGCAAGTCTAGGATGAAATATTTTTATTTTTAACTTATTAACTTAAAGAGTTAAACCTTAAATTATAATATTTTAATGAATGAAGATAATATTAGCGAAAGTCAATCGAAAATCCGAAACAGAAAAATCAGAAAAAGATACGGATACATCTGGGACTCGAACCCAGGACCTCTGGCAATCCGGGCCAACGCGCTATACACTGCGCCAACTGCTTGTTTTGTGACGAAAATACCTCAGTTTGTATATTTATTTACGGTCTTACAAAATAAAATATTTCAGATATTTTTACACACTTGTTTTGCTTAGACATTATTAAAAAATCATAAATGAATGGTGGTCTTACACCAGGGCGATACTGATAGTATCTTTCTCTCTTGAACGTGCCACAAATATACTTTATATTATTTTTAATGATTAAATTGTGAAACAATAATTTAATCAAATAAAATTTACTTGATGGAGGCCGTCAAGATGGGAAAATACCGTAGGTACCGTAAAGAGTCCAAAATGCTCCTAATCGTCTGGAGACAGTGAGACTATGTGTGAGGTTGAAGGTGGCGGGGAGAGGAAGAAGATGGAAAAGTCTAGTAGCTATCACCAAATACGACTAAAGCCAATTAATTTAGAGATAAGTTATGGTAGATTCAGACTGGGTCGACGTACGTATGCATCGCTACGCCTAACAATATCTGGGCTACTTAGCAACCATAGATTTTCAATGAAAATGTATGTTTTAGAATCACATTGGCCACACGCATCGCGATGTGCGATGTCTGTGGCCATTTTCATAGAAAATGTATGGGTTGCTAAGCATTGTTTGGCGTAGCGATGCGTACGTACGTCGTCCAGTCTGAATCTACCTTTAAAGTTATTTTTGGTTTGGTTCAGTTTGGAATTTTGTATTAATAAGTTATAAGTTATGTATATCTAACTGAAAAGCAGCGAATATTTATATATTCTGTGCTTTATTTTAACCACATGGCAGGTACTATCTTACATTTAACAACTATTTAATCTCGTAGAGGATCCGGGTCCAAATTAAATGTTTCATTATAATTGAAAATCATAATTACATACTTACAAATCGGCGGTCAGGCATAATGTTAAATTTTTTATCACGGTCTTAACAATGTCGTTCCGCAGGATGAACTGCCCAACGAAATTCAGAAAAAAATTGAATGCGACCAACCTTTACGCGCGGTTGAAGTAAAACTTCTTTGACTAAAAACTGAATAAAAACTTACATTTTTTAAGCGACGGAACATGATTAGATTGTTAATTTTTTCGTTTATAATTATTTATAGACGAAGGGGTAAAATTTTCCTGCGATTCATCCATTTGAATTCCAAACAACACTATTTTTATTGTCACACTATTGCCACTTTTTACTTCAATAGCTAGAATTCACAAGAAGCAGAGATAAAGGGGTTAATATTTATCGTAAAAAATAATACAAATCAAAAGGTTCAACTAAATTCTTTAGTCAAATCATATAAGAAATCAACAAAACATAACAAAAACCTGTTGAACTTACCTTATACATTAGTAAACAAAAATAAACGTCTGACGTTTGAGTCTGTTTTGACGTTTTGGTTTTCGCTGACAGGCGTCACACTCATTGTTGTCATACCAACGGGGTTAATATGATGAAATATAAATCGAACGTCTTTTACGTTAATGTTACTTCCGTTCAAAAAAGATTTGAGTTACCCGTCGTAATGCCCATACAGAAGTAAAAAATTCTTATAGAGTTCGTCGTGTTCATAAATTTCAGATAGGACCCCCTCCATATGTAATTCCTTCGGTGACCACACAGCTCGCCCCTTGATGATGCCATTTCGCATTTTTATGATATTTATGCATTATGGATGCGGACTATCATAATAGTGTGATATTTATGCAAAATGCAAACCTTTCACATTGTAAGGTTTCAGAATTACGTGAATTTTATATTAAAAAATTTGGGTTATAGATAATTTTGTAAAGAAAAGGAAGCAGACATAATCCCGCGAAGTTCCACACAGATTAAAATGTTGATAAAAAATACAGCATTTATTATTATTATTTTAATTTTTATGTTTATTTATTCTTTACATAGTAATTTTTAAAAAATGAGGATTTTATGACCAACATACTAGGCACGTGCCCGTGTTATAATGTCGGATTTTATACACAGTGGATATAAAATATTAAAGAACATAAAATAATGTAAAGGAAAATAAGAATAACTCTAAAATATACAAAATGAAACAAAATCAAATAATATGCAGGAATGTAAATGAAAATAAAATAATATAAGAGAGTTTGGAAGAATACAGCAGAGATGAAAGAGTATAAAAAGTAAAGTAGATGAAAAATATATAAATAAATAGATAGCTATGTTCTTTAAAGAAATTCTTATATTGTAGAAAGGAAAAAGGTGAACACACTCGTTTTGATAAGCTTGTTTATATCTAATATTTAAAAAAAATATTTATTTTACAATAATATTATTATTTATATTATAAAAAAAGCATTTTTTTATAAACAAGTTCTGCTATGTAATTATCATTTCGTTTGATAGCTGTTTCGCCTTCTGAAGGCATTGTCAAACTGTTTGAAACGCGATAAACAAAGTGATGCGCGTTTTGTGTAGTTTTTTTAAACGAAGGACCTTGAAATGTGTATGTTTTATGTGTTTGAACCACTGCACAAGTAGAAGGTAAGCACATAAGGAAAAGGAGAGAATTGCTCACTGCGGGACTTGTACTTTCTTCATTTGGCCGGTTTTATTGCACTGTGTTAATATTTCGGATTATTAAAGATGCGGAAAAGGAATGCGGATGTTTATAGGTTGATGGTCGATTATTGACTGATGTGGGTAACAGGAAAAAGTGACAGGTTTATAGGGAAGGGTAGGAAGGAAATGTGACAATACTAGCTACAAGTACAGCATTTTATGTATGTGTATAGGTTTGTATAGATGTATGTATGTAAGTGTAGCTGTGTAAATGCCCAACCACAAAGAAACATTCATTTTTACATATATAAAGATATGCATCCATATTTTAGATATGCATCCATAAAGCGCTTTTCAGAAAATATATATTTATAGTGTGAGTTCCCTACTCTTTACCGTCATTCGGCGGAACGTAATTATGTTAATGTTTAAATTCAGTTTTTCAACATCTACTTATATTAAGTTCATTGTACATTTTTTCCACAATTCAACGCCAGCCACCCGCTGTGCTGCTCCGTGTATTGTGTTCCGAAATAAATAATGAATAGTTAATCACAACGGATTATCTGCTCGCAAAACACATTATTATGTTAATTTGACAGGAAAATGGCATGTCGTTTATGCAGGGCCGGCCCTGAGCCAAACGACGCCTGGCGAGAGTCAAATTTTGGCGCCCCTTGTCAAAAACAGTACGCAACTAGGTAAGTGGTCATTGTAATATATAAATTTTGATGATTTGTATGTTTGTGCAGCGCCGTTTTATAAAAAAATAATCTCAAGGGCGATCTCATATGCCTTGTTCGCACCTGACAAGTAGTAAGTCGAGTGGCGAGTAACTCGCTACTTGACTCACCAAAAAGTGTTCGCACCAGTTCGCACTACTGTCAAGTAGAGTTCATTAGTAAGCGGCGCGTCGCAACGTGACGGACTGCAATGCAATAAATTAAATACACTAATTAAGCTGATTGGAATGCTTATTTTAGAAGTGGAAGAATAAATTAGTGAGATGAAAATAAATAAACTATGGACACGAAAATAGATTAATAGCCGCAAAAATAAAGAATTTTAGAGTAGCATTTTCGCTCCAACGGGCTACATATCGCGCGTGTTTACTCGCCAAAAAAATAGAATCAAATGGATTCAATCTACTAAAGAGGTGACTGGCCTTCTCTTCTAAAATTGTGGTGTTCGGACACATTTAGTTACAAATATACTCGCTACTCGTAAACTAGACTAAAATACTCGCCCAGTCAGAACGGGGCATTAGTGTTAGACAATTGAGCGCCTTGGCCTTTTTAATTCGACGCCCGGAGCGGACTACTCCAAATGGGCATTTTCATTTGGCAGGGGGATTCTGATAATTTTACTAAAAATTCGTAATTTCAATATTTTCATTCATATTCATTGATTTGAAAAACCGCACACTCCGAAACGGTCCCAACTGGCTACAAGGTCAATGTGACATAGAAAACACCACTATCTGGTAAGACCACCACCAGGTAAGACCATCACCAACGTTGACCGGCGTGACGTTAACGCCACCGAATTCACGAATAACATCGAACATGGCATTTTGGCGGCAAATCTAAAATGGCACTTTGTAAATTGTTATAAAAAATTTATTCGTCAACATAAATATAAAATTTAAATACTTTCACCAAATATACCCAATAGGGAAGTTGAGTGAAAAATATTTTGACTTATAAAAATATGTTCACGTGGATGACATGTAAACTTAAATACCAGTATATTTATTTTTAAAGTTCGTTTTCATAATTAAATTAATTCTACAAGTTTGAATTTTATTAATGCCCGCGAAAATGGCTGGTAAGAAACGGGAGAGTGTGTGACGTCGTCTCACGTCATCTGGTCCCTTGTTTGTGTGAAAAATAAGGGAATTTTTTTTACAAAATCGGGACACGCTTAATATGGACGAAAAAAATAAATTTAAAAAGTTGTAGTAGTTAGATATTAACTAGTACTAATCAATTCAGTTACCTACCGGAATTTCGAAAAAGGTGCATTTTAATGATTATTTTTTTAATTTAAAATTACGAAATGTCATTTTTCACCGACCGCTATGTTAGGAACTGTTGCAAGTTTTCAAGCGGGCGTTTTCGCGGGCATAATTAAATTCAAACTTGTAGAATTAATTTAATTATGAAAACGAACTATAAAAAAAATATTGGTATTTAAGTTTACATGTCATCTACATGAACATATTTTTTTAAAGTAAAAATATTTTTCACTCAACTTCCCTATTGGGATATTTAAGTTTGCATGTGAACATTGATAAAAAAAAATTCAAAAAAGGACTCAACTTCCTTATTGCCCCTACCTAAGGCCGGCCCTGAGTTTATGTTTAATCAGTCACCGTTTCCAGTATTTTATAACATTACAGATATATTATGTAAACTACTGGGTAAAAGAGCATCCAGTTAATGTCATTATAATAACAATTAATTGCATTATAATGTGTGGTTCTTTCACTCCTACGTGCGAGGTAATTGAAAAAATAACACTATATTGGACTCTGATTTTCATAATCGTAAAATATCTTCGACGGGTAAAAAAAGCTCTAACGTATCTTCAAAATAATTATTGTTCCTAATTTTTATAAACGTGGGCTGAAAATTTTGACGGCAATATATTGCCGTCCTTTAACCGGTGAAAGAAGAAGCCGGCGATACATTGCCGGCATAAAATTGCCGAAAAAAGTTGCTTGTTTACCAGTCTATTATATAACCTCAGTTATTTGTTAGACCGGTAGGTACCTGCATTTATACTGAATAATAATACTTATAAATAACACCGCTATGTAGGTACCTAGGCATTATTCCTTACTTCAGAAAGAGAAAAATCTTGATCAGAGAAATAATGGAGACTGCGCATTCTTCGAGATCGATTTAACAAAGCTCACATCTGTGAAGTCTGTGAAGCTCACTGAGTTGTGACCGTTGTGACTTCACAGAGTGACAGAGGTGCCTAAATAATATTCTAGCAGCTGATCACAACAACAGGCGGGCTAGCTAAATATTGTCCAAATAATCCACAAGTTTCCTAAAAAAGTATGCTAGTTTATTTATTATAAAATTATTGTTATGTACGTTACTGTTATGTATTATTGAAATAATACATTTCTGCAAGTTTCTCAAGAAACACGTAGATATTTGACGCTCATTTTCCTCGATCAACAGCCAACACTTTCATTGTAAGGTAAGCAACTGTCAAAAGGAAAAGGTGACGTTAAAATAACTGAAGAAAATCTGCCTTCATGTCCGGTCAAAACACTGTCTTTTAAATAAAAATAAATATGGTTTCAATACGGAATAATAACAATATTGCAGGCAGTTTATTTGTATGTATAACAATGTAATTATTTTGTCATTTTAGATGAAATGTTGTCAACGTCGGAAGATAAAAATGCTCACTTCCGCAAATTCGCCGTTGGCGCGATCTATTTGATTTTTCTGACAGCTGCGAAATGTCAAGCGGGAGGAAGGCCCAATATTATCTTCATTTTAGCAGATGACTTGGTAAGAAATCATTAATAAACTATTATGATATAAATAAGAGACAAGAGAGAACGATAATAATTCATTTTTAATTCATAAATACATTAATTTAGAGATTTATGTGTAATGCAGGGCTGGAACGATGTGGGTTTTCACGGATCCAACCAAATCCCTACTCCTAACATTGATGCTCTGGCTTATTCTGGAATAATTCTCAACAACTATTATGTGAATCCAATATGTACGCCTTCAAGATCGGCGCTCATGACAGGAAAATATCCAATTCATACAGGTACTTACATAATAATTGTATTTATCTTCCTTTATGATATAGTGAAAGGGTTGGTGACAATTACTTCTGGGTCTTGAGAATTATCAGCCCTTTGATGACAATCGGAATGCGACGGGAAACTGCTGAATCTGACATTCTTCTAGCATAGTTTCAATTATCGATATGTGTGAAAACATTGTGAAAACATTTTGCCAATGCAAAATTATTAATACCGAATGCAAAATTATTATTTCTTAATCACTTTTATTTTAGGTATGCAACACACTGTCCTTTATGCGGCAGAGCCACGCGGTCTGCCTTTAAAGGAGAAGATTCTACCGGAATACCTCAAGGACTTGGGCTATTCCAACCATATTGTGGGGAAATGGCATCTTGGCCACTACAAAGCGGAATACTCACCGCTTCACAGGGGGTGAGAAATTCTACCTCTTTTTCCAAGGGTACCTACCATTTTGGAGCCGCCCCAGTTTTACAAATCTTGTTTTGTTTACAAATTTTCAAGTAAATTATTGAACCGTTGTATGCCAGTGAATTTCTTGGATGACTCCAAAAACCATCTTCTCAAAATTTTACTTCTCAGTTTATTTTGCTTTGCTACATTTTCAGGGCCCAGCATTTACTTATGTAGCTACCTACTAGAAATTACCTACCTTCTGGCAACTATCTACCTACCTTCAGGAATTAAAATTTTATTCAAATATTGGAAACATGAAACAAAAGACGGCTGCTTGTTGAATCTACATTGTTAAATTTTAGTTGTCTTTTTATATTGTGCCATTCATTGTAGTCCCGGGTCCCGGGGTAAGGATGGGGTATGGATGGGGTAAGGCTTTGGACTCCCATTCTAAAGGTCGCGGGTTCGAACAGCATGCGCAAACATCATGTGCAAATAAATTTTATTTGATTAATTTGTGTTATTTCACAATTAATTCATTCAAAATAATATATACTACATTTGTGGCACGTTCTAGAGTGGAAGATACTCTCAGTATTGCCCTGGTGTAAGATCACTATTCAGAATTGAAATGTTGCTTGTAATGGCTTTAGCTGTGTTTAGTGACTAGATCTGAATAGCCAGGTATTTTCCCACCTCCCTCTTCCCCATCTCCTAGCCTTCCCCACTTACCTTCAGCCTCACAACATACCCCAATTGGGGATGCCATAGTCTCACTAGCTCCAGACGGGAGCAGTTAGGACTCTTGTGAGATATTCAGTATAAAAATTTTTTAAAAATTCAATAATAAATAATACTTTTCCACGGCAGTGGGTTTTGTTAATTTTCAATCACATCGGGATCACCACTGTTGTGACAAGGTATTATTTATCAATGAATGGCACAATATAAAAATGGTAACAAAGACAACTAAAATTAACCAATGGTAGATTCAACAAGCAGCAGTGAAGGAATAATTAGAATAATTGAAAATGTTCTTGTGTAGCTTTCTTTTGTTTCATGTTCCAATATTTGAATAAAATATTAATTCCTGGAAGTATGTAGATAGTTGCCAGTAAGTAGGTAATTTCTAGTAGGTAGCTACACTTATATAAAATTTCGAGCCCATACAGATTTAAAAAAAAAAACATAATAATATATATCGACGGTTCCATAGAACTGTCGGATCTGCTGAAAATTGAATAGCGTTTTGTTGGCTTATTTTAATTCCCTTTTAATAAAACGTAAAAATGCAGAAACAAAACTTCAAATAGCTCTATTACAAAACTACAAAATCGCACAATCCATCGATATTATGCGTAGAATGAGAGCTGATTACAATAAAGGAACAGTAAGGCGGATTACAATAAAGGAACAGTAAGATAAGCGGTTATTTCTACTTACAATTCCTAACAAAGCTTAAAGTTTTGTTTACATTGTAAATTGTTTTGTTATTCAAATGAATGGTATCTGCTTTCAGCTTTTCTGTCTATAAATACACACGCTAAAGTGTGACTTGCATACCAATTTCCTTTTTCACATAAACACATATTCGCGTGTATATTGTACTTCAATAAAGGGAAACATATTTAACTTACATCAGTCTTTACATACCTAGAATATGTTCTCTTGATACATCATACATCTTTTGTTTTTGTAATACATACCTCCACATAATAATGTTACAAGTATATTTCTGAATAATTTAACTTATAATTACGAATTCCAGTTTTGAATCCCACCTCGGTTACTGGTCTGGCCACCATGACTACTTTGATCACACGGCTGACGAGCGTGGCTCCTGGGGACTGGACATGAGAAGAGGTGAGGTTATATTAGTCCTTTCAGAACAATAATACAACTAATAGATTTATGAAATTACCCGACTCCTTGAGATTTTAATAATTTTTTTCTAAATCTATTCTATTAACGTAAAATTCAGAAATATGAAGCAAATAATCTGACATCCTTTTTTGTTTCATATGCTCCATAGATCATGATGGAATAAATTGCGACCTTAAAAGAGTTGCATAAACCTATAAAATTTGAGAAGTTGTGCAAAATTTCATGATGCTAGAACTCACTGTTCGTGAGGATAACAAGCAGCTTTTCTCCTTTGTAGATAAGACTGAATTTGCTACCCAGTGTTTCACGAGATTCAGTATGAAAAATATTGGAAAAGCCAATGTCAAATATACCTTAAGATGAAGTTATATGCCAAATCACTATTTAGATTTATCTTTACTACGTACTTATACAGATAAAGTTATATGCCAAATCACTATTTAGATTTATCTTTACTACGAATCGGTTTACATTATGAATATGAAAAAATATGTTTTGGATACCTTTTTAGCGAATGGAATTAAAATAAAATTATTAATTACATTATAAAAAATATAAGCGCAAAGTACAAAATAATTTGTTTTTTCATTAGATAAATATGAAGTTATTTATATAAGAAACAACTTTTTTAAAATACCCTTTTCCCTTTATGGTTAAGATTATTTTTGACTTTATTGATTGACTAACTTATTTTCGTTCTTGTAAAATTATTCTTAAATAAAATAAAAACAACTTTGGCGCCACTTTCCTCGTGCAGATAATACCAAAAATGCGTGCAGTTTTCAAGGGGTAAGAAGTCGAATATTTCTGGCATTTATATTTCTCTTAAGATAGGACTTGGCATTCCAATAAAACATTCTGTCAAAACGGTTATACAAAAATGGCAGCCAAGGTGTAACCAATATTTATTACCTATCTTATAAACTGAATAATAACCATGGAAACCGCCGCCATTTTTGTATAACCATTTGGACAGAATGTTCACTATGTATTTGGATCGGTATGCCAAGTCCTTCTCTTAGGTGTTTTATTTATACATTGGGTTTTAATTAAACATGGAATAAGAGTATTTTCAATGATCTAGAAATTCCAGACAGTAAAGCTGTGGAATTTCATGAGTACATTTTTTTTTGTACAATTTCTTTTATACTTCATTAAGCTCTTGAATGTGGGGTGACATTAGGCCACGTGAGAGCCATTCTCCTTAGAAAATTAATTTCAAAGCATTCCGAGAAGCTACATTACTGAAATTAAAAGCAACGTTTGGAACGATTTCGGCGCAAGCGATTCTGACCTTGTCCTTGTACTGTTTTTGTATACATAAGGGTCAAAATCTCATTTTTAAAAAAAAAAATTGTCCCGTACACCGGCGTCCGAGCCACAGACAAGTGTTTAAGTTGTGACCGCGAGGAGTGGAAGAACCTTGTTCACGGGAGAAATTGTAGTCGACGCCACGTTTGTCAGCAATGAGGAAAAGACCAAAAGAAGTTTTGAGTCCTGTTATTATCTCTATTTTACTTTTGCTTTCTTCAAGATCAGACATGGACGTCGCCTGGGACCTGCACGGCCAGTACTCGACGGACGTTTTCACGGATCAGGCGGTGAAGGTGATCGGGGCGCACAACGGCTCCAAGCCGCTGTTCCTGTATGTGGCCCATGCCGCCGTGCACTCGGGGAACCCCTATAACCCGCTGCCTGCTCCTGATAGCGAAGTGGCCAAGTTTCCCGACATCGCTAATTATCCACGAAGGAAGTTTGCAGGTAGAAAACCCGTCTTAGTCAATAAGTTTTAAGTCAAAAATTATACAAAATGTTCACAATTATCCTACGAGAAGACGCAGAGATTTTAGGCTTCCCAAAACTAAACTTTCATGCACACAAAACAGTGTGTTTTATAAAGGGCAAAAACTTTATAATAACCTACCAAATGCCGTAAAGAAAGCCTCAAACCTTAGCACTTTTCCTGTGTGAAATTTTTTTTTTGATTTAATTTATTTTTGATTTTTTAATTGTATTTTCTTAAATGTAATTTTTTTAAATGTAACTGTATCTTTTAAAGTGTATTTATTATATTTTCCTTTCTAGATGTATGAAAAAAATTGCGTACATCTAAATAAAGATTCAAAAACCAAAAATATGAAAATTTTTGCTATCAATATTGTCGTTTGGCAGTAAATGCCATCACGTTTGAGGAATATTAAAGTCAATGAAAAAGTTAATTCGTCACTGTCATTACAAACACTGAGCGGATTTGATATGATAAAAATTCCGATTTTCAAGTAGAAAAAAGGTTTTATAATACTTTTTGTTTTTTTTTCCAGCAATAATGTCAAAACTAGACGAGTCTGTGGGTCGCATAGTGAATGCCCTTAGTGTGTCTCACATGCTGTCCAACAGTATTGTGATATTCTCAACAGACAACGGAGGCCCAGCGGAAGGATTTAATATCAACGCTGCATCCAATTGGCCTCTACGAGGGGTAAGAACTTTTATATTAACCTACAGTCAATGATTACGAACTATAGACATATTGTGAAGGTCTAAAAAGGAGGGCAACCGAAAGATACATTAATTGTTTAGAGTTTAGATAATCGTAGGCCATCTCTTGCTAAAATGCATAAATAGTGCCAAAATGACCTCGTAGTATAAGAAATACAACCTATTGGCAGTAAGTCATCTGATAAGCGTTCCGTATTCGTCTTGGTGTAAGCGAGTAAGGGTTTCTTGACATCTCAGTAATAATGTACAATATAGTATTTGCAACTTTTTTGTATGTAAACGCTCTCCGGTATTATATCTATTTCGTTCGTACGTACACATTGTGAGACAATAAAATGTCTATTTTTATTCTAATGTCATCGCCTACAGTCATTTATTTTATTGTCATAATCAGTTTTCTCATTTACGGTTGTGATTAAATTATCGTTTATTCCAGGTAAAGAACACTCTGTGGGAGGGAGGAGTTCGGGGGGCGGGCCTGATCTGGAGTCCGTTGATTAAGAAGAGGCAGCGAGTGGCTCTGCAGGCCATGCACATCACCGACTGGCTGCCTACTCTCTACACCGCAGCTGGGGGTGACTCCAGGTAAAGCAATAATTCATTAAGAATTCACAAATCATTAAAGTTATCCATTATTGTTGTATGTAACGAGATGATTACATCTAGCATGATGAACAATAAAAAAGTTTTTTATAGTTTAATAAGTGATAAAATATATTATTCTTCAGAGAATACCGGAAATTAGTCATTTTTAAATCAAATTCTAGACGTATTGACTCTTTTTTACAAAAAAACATAAATTGATTTTGAAAGATTGTTATCCGGAAATTAGTCATTTTTAAATCAAATTCTAGACGTATTGACTCTTTTTTACAAAAAACATAAATTGATTTTGAAAGATTGTTATTTTATCTAGTACACGCAGTTTTAAAATTTTGAAAACCTAAGTGCATTTATAATATACTAAGGTTATACCGTTGGTCGTTGGCAGATTTGTTCAATTTTCAAACGATAGTTTCTTTAAACAACACACATTTCAAATCATATAATCATACAAAAAAATAAATCAATATATAATCTAGTCAACACAGTTTTCAAAATTTAAATTTTAGATAAATTAAAATCATTAAAAAATAAATCCGAGAACGTGTTTTGTGACAAAAATACCTCAGTTTTTCTATTTATTTAAGGTCTTACAAACTAAAATATTTTAAAAAAAATTCACTTATTTTGTTTAGACATTATTGAAAAATTATAAATTATTTTGATCAAAAATTAATTTTAAGAAGTATATAATTTTCATTCATTTACCATCTCCCGTTTGATCATTTTTATGGCAGTTCGAGACATAAATTATCCCGATTCATTAGCCGCCGAGATGCGGCCGCGTGAGGTTGTGTTCACGCTGCTCATTTTGACAGCATTAAATTTAAAACTAATACCGTTTAGCTTCATGGTTGTAAAAACATCCGCGCGCAGCGCTGTTAACAAAAACGGAATAATGGATTGTTGGATATTACCTCTTAAGTCGGTTCCTCATTGCTGAGGATCGTGGTGCCTACTCCAATTTCCATGGTGGACAGGGTTCCTCCACTTCTCGCTGTTCTGTGCAGCTTTGAGATCTGCGGACACTGACGTACCGGACACCAGTAATACTTGGTCTCTCCAACGTATTGGTGACCTTCCTCGGCTTCTTCTGCCTTCCACTTTGCCAGTGACTATGAGTTTCTCCTAGTTTGGCGAGCATTAAGTATTTTAAAATACGTTGTAGGCAGATAGTTGAAAGCCTATCGTGGATGCCTAACTCTTCAAGAAAGGAAAAATATTTGTGTGTCTAGCTGTCCATGGAATCCTGAGCACTTTTCTCCACCATCACATTTCGAATGCGTCTATCCGCTTTCTTTAGCTGGCTATAAGTGTCCGTGTTTCCACCCCGAATAGAAATATGGGGAAAATCAATGCACGAACGAGCATCTTGATGGTCTTCGTTATACCTCTGTCACTCCATATCTGTTGCATTTTACTCATGCCATCTTTTTTTTTTCTTTTTTTTTCACTTCTGTGATATGATACTTCTGTAAAATATATTTTTATTGGTGACCTCTTTTGGGAGTGTTAAGGTTATGTGAATTAAAGAACTTCAGCATGTTACATTGAATTTGAAGAAGACTGATTGATGGGCTAATTCTAATATATAATATTCTAATTTAATTATCAGTTTTATATTAAATACATGTTTGTTTAAATGCCTTTGTCAATCGACAATAATGTGGGCTTTGTCGGCTATAATAGTGCTATAATCCAATTGTAGAGCATAAATCAATAATATTACAGGCATTTAAATATTTGCATGATAATTTTATTATGTTTTGTTATCATTGTCACATAAATAATTGAGCACACAAATTGCTCACATATTTATAATAACAAATAAAGTTATAAATTATATTATAAAAGTTATAAATAACACGATTTAATAAAATAACACAACATTATTTTTGTTAAATCGTGTTGTCGTTTTATTAGTGCATAAACTGCGCAATCCATAATGTATTTGGGGCTATTGACTTCAAATATGTACTTTATTCAATATCAGAACACATATAAAATCTTTAAAGGAGAAGATCTTTGAAGAATAAGAATACTAACAAATCTAAACGAAATATGAAAAAGAACAAGACACAGAAAAATAAAAAGCTAATGGTTGCAACAGGGACTCGAACCCAGGATCTCTCGTCTTACGAACGCCTTAACCAATTCAATTCAACCTCATTATCTCTTAATAAAATCTGATATGTTTATCCAAGACATCCTAGGTTACAAACTAGTTCTTCTAACATTTGTTTCCATTTAAAAAGGTAGATGTCAAAAAAATGAGAAAAAAATTAGTCGAAGATAATGTTGTTAATTCTGATTTTGAAATATGAGATTGACAAAAAAAACTTAAAAATAAGAGATCTCAGTGGCCGAATTATTTAAGGCATTCGTCCCGGTTAGACGAGATATCCTGGGTTCGAGTTCCCTAAGCTTTTTATTTTTCTGTGTTTTTTTTTCCTTTTCGTATTTTGTTTAGATTTGTTAGTATAATCTTCTTCTTCAATAATATGTTACATTTATGTGAATAACCTTTAAAAGTTATTATAAACGATAGTTATTTTGAAAATTAAAACAATCACCTGTTACATTATTGATGTAAGTTGTATGTCCATAATATTAAATTGAAAAGGAATTTTGTTTATTAATTGAATGTATGCATCCGTAGGGATATTTTAGCAGGACTAGATGCCATAGATCTGTGGAAAGGCCTAGTGGAGGATCACGCCTCTAACAGGACTGAAATATTACACAATATTGATGACATTTGGGAGAGTGCATCGGTCACAGTGGGCGACTGGAAACTCCACAAAGGTATGGTGTTATTTCATCTACAGATTCAATAATAATTACATTATTTTACTTATTGCACTACAGAGTAATCTTCTATTTACAATACAATATGTCTTATTTTACTAACAGTTGGCAAGTTAGGTATACGACAAAAGATTTAGATAGTATTTCACCACCCTCTATATAAACACTATCGAAAGGATAACGTATTATTTTAGATTTAAGATTTAACAATTTATTTATTTATAAAGTCCGAGTTTACTTTTCGTTTAGTTTACGTTTAATTTAAGGTCTGAAGAATTTTAATAACTCAGGTGCGGGGCATACGTCATTCCTATGTCTACCTACGTTAAATTGTCTTGAAAACAAGCTTATGTGCCCAAGCGGTTAATTAAAATATCAAGATAATGCCAACAACATAAATTGTCAACAGATGTCTCTGTGGTTCAATTTAATTTGAAATATAGTAGAATCCTGTTTTATAATGGCAACCATTTTCTTTATTCAATTCAATTTCATTGTCGGCAACCCGGGCGTTTATTGAGGTAATATAATATTTTATAATAAGTAAGTTACCCGCCTCACTAGACGTTGTCTGTTCTGAGACGGGTAATAATTAGAACATTAAAAAAGGTAAAGGTGTACAGGAAAATAGTCAGAAAATAAACAGAAAAAAAGGTAATAATTAAAACATTAAAAAAGATAAAAACAGATAATAGTCAGAAAATAAACATGAAAATACAAGTTGCAAGAATAATAAATCAATAAGAAGAAAGAATAAATAAATAATAAATCTCTATAATTGGAAATAAAACATGTGTAAATAAAGGATGAGAAATTATCGATTAGGAAGAGATTAGCACACCTTGGTGATACACACCACACGTGATGCATTCTCTTTTTTTGTGTATATTATATTATATTATATAAAGATTCCTGTTTTACCATAGTAATCATCTTCCTTAGTGCTTCCGCTGACGAGGCAACTGAAAAAAAATACAGTTTTCAACTAAATTCTCTCTCCTGTGTATGTAAATATGATGGTCCGCACACTACACAACTTCTCAAAAACCCGTTGTCAATGGCAATGCAAACAGTGACTCGAAACTCGCCATGCTAGTTGCTACAATGACAGCTGATTGTTCTTCGTCTATGGTTTAAACAAGTTGAAATAATTACAGAAAAAGGAGCGCCTTTATTTATTAGGGCGATTTATTAGTACACCATTAGTGACATATTAATTACATTATTAATTTGGGAGGCGCCGCCCCGGGAACCATCTATCGGTTCATCCAACACCCCTGCCGTAGATCACCCCAAGTGGCTCGCTACATTTGGTG
Organism: Limnephilus auricula; assembly: GCA_951813805.1. Lineage (NCBI taxonomy): Eukaryota > Metazoa > Arthropoda > Insecta > Trichoptera > Limnephilidae > Limnephilus > Limnephilus auricula. The sequence goes on from OX638393.1 coordinate 37,137,805, forward strand.
ACTTAGCAGGGGTGCCCGGGTTCGTGGGGTGAGGTTTATCTAGGTTTTGGCGGCGGTTGCTTTTGCCCATCTACTGCGTGTTGGGCCAGATTGGGAGAGACTGGTTGAGAGATACCTTCTGGCCTCTTCAGCCGGACTCTCTCGACCCATTGCCTTGCACCAGTGGGAGGGGTGGATTCATACGTTCATTACTCCTGAGATTAGATTCTACCCACCATTTTACCATTTCTACCCAAATTCTACCCATTTAGATTCCTACCCACCCCTCATACGTTTTTCCTTACCAGAACATCCTCTGCTTCCTTTCCCTAAAAATACCCTCCACACAGCATCCCCAAAGATGTCATAGGCCCTGAAGGAATTTGTTTTCCTCAGGGCCTCTTACGTGGGAATAATGTTAAAAAAATACCAGTAGCATATTGCTATGTACATTTATATCCTTCATAATTATTCTTCCTTGTTGGAATGGTCCTGAGGATGATGATTCTTTCTGTTTCAGGAACTAATTATGCGGGGCAATGGGACGGCTGGTACGGACCATCAGGAAGAGAAGGATCTTACAACACTAGTTTGGTGATGACGTCTAAAGCTGGTATTGCCGTCAATAAAATCTATAGAGATCTTAAACCGGACACCATGACTCGAATGAGGTAACATTGCGGTCACACCTAACTAATAATAATAATATTATGTTTATTTCAGCTAAGCTTTTATTTTTTGGTAGAAAGCAGCTCAACTTTGAGGTTTGACATATTAATGAAATAAAACAATAACTTTGTTTACAGCCACGAATTAAAAAAAATTTATTACGAGTTTTATCACAGTTTCACTTAACACAAGCATTATCAGGGTACAAATTAAACATCAATAAAAAATTCTAAAATAATTATCATTTAATATGTGTCCAATAGCCCAATATTAGGTATACTTAGTAGAGAATTCAACGAGACTCTCTTGCTCTTGTATTGTGAATCCTGGCGGAGCCTGTGCACGGAACGGATCTTGGATCCACGCAATTTTTTCGACATCATCATCTGCAAAGTACTGCGAGCAAGCAGTCGCGGGTGGGCAAAGACGTGGGAGGGGTAGGGTATCGACGGTTTTCAAGCGCGTAGGTACTTTTCGACCAGTGAGAGACGGCGACGAGTAAGTACCTATGTTTTTTAAAGATTCCGCAAATATTTGTGGTTTCGGATAATGATAGATGATCGACTCCCTCTTTACTTTCTACGGCGCACCAGGGCGCCGCAGCGCACACTTTGGAAACCCCTGTGTTAACCCATTATGTACATGTGATCCTTCTCTTTCTCTCTATTTCTATGTTAGATTAGATTCTTGTTTTTTTTTCTTCACTTGTTTTCTCTTGTTCTTTGTTGAATGTGACACTTACATTTTTGACATCAAAATCATCATCATCATCACGCTTGGCTCTACAACCCCTGGTGAGTCTTGTCCTTCTCAAGAGTCTTCCTCTACTCATTTCTCCTTTGTACCAGCTCTCTCCAGTTTGGAAGCTCCAAGGTAGATAGGTCTTTGAAGACATTGTCACTCCATCTTAATTTTGGCCTTCCCAGGCTCCTTCCGTTCTAAAAATTGGATTTTGGCGCAGACGTTACAACAATGCTTTGTTTAAAAAAACAAACCTTTGTTTAGTGACTAGATCTGAATAGCCAGGTACTTCCCCACTTTCCTCCTCCTCGTCTCCTTCCCTTCCCCACTTACCTTCAGCCTCATAACATTCCTCACTGGCTCCAGACGGGAGCAGTTAAAACTCTTGTGAGGTATATTACTTATAAAAAAAGCACCAAAGTCCCTGCTAAACTCTAGATATCAAAATACCTCCGTAAAATTGTACTACTACCTCCCACCTTTGAATTGTAAGTTCCTCCGATCCTAAAATGAGTTTTGTAATTTATCAGGATTGCTTTAGCAAGATAAAATATAAAATAAATATTTTTAAACGATTTTAATTTTGCACTATCTTACTCCTTTGTGCTAAGTTATGTTTTGTTTCACAATACATTTATATATAATGTATTTTTTTCTTAGTTTAGTTGGTACCCTTGTGTTATGCTAAACTAAAAAAAAATGTGGTATGCTTGTGTTATGCTAAACCTGTCGGTCATAATAAATTAACTAAATTTTGTGATTATAAATAAAGTTATTGTTTTATTTCATAAGAATTTTGAAATTAAATAGTTTCTTACGGCAAATAATTATGCTTGCCGAAAGAAAGATTCTTCAATTTTGTTCTGCCAGAAATACACAATAGTAAATTGTGGATTTCAACAGATATTAACCCGTCGCAGGCCGCAGTCCCCCCGGCGTGTCCGGATTTTTGAAGCGATTTCGTCCCTTGTATATAAAGATATTGTATGAAGAACAAGGTCAGAATCGCTTGGGCCATTCTCGTTCTTGACGTAACGAAATACTGGATAGCGTCTAGCCTCTCCGAATAATTCAAATTAATTCACGCTGACACGCCGGGCATAAAAGATGACGGATAAAATGGCTGCCGCTTGATAATATGAACGGAGTCGTATTCGAAGTCTATATTTTTTCATTGTTTTTTATATAAATCCATTGTGGAAAGCATAGATTTGAGTGATTATTAGGAAGATCGTTTTATCTACATTATTTTGATGTAATTTTTGTAATATATCACAAAAGAAATGTTATAAAAATTGAGTTCGTAAGAAAGATGAGAACTGTCAAATATTTTACGTCATATTGAAAAAATATATTTTTCCTATGATGGCTTTCAAAAGGTTAAGGACAATAAGTGAATTTTTTTTTTTTCAGAAAAGAGGCTCTCATTGATTGCGGTGATGATAACACAATTGCTTGCAACCCTATCAAAGCCCCGTGTCTTTACAACATCAAGGAGGATCCGTGTGAGAGGAGGAACCTTGCCAGCTTCTCTGAGTGAGTAGACAATTTTTTTTTTTAATTAAATTTAGGTAGGTATACTAAAATATGAGGATTATTTATTAAACCAGCATCATGGGGGTGAAAATTTGTTATAAGGACATGGGCGTTGGATCATCATTACTTACTCAACACCAGGTATATCATTATATTTATGAAAAAAAAAAAAAAAATCTTATAGCTGTATTGCATTTTATTAAGGAAATAAAACATGACATTATATCGACAAAAATATATTGATCATTTATTTTTTTAAACCAATAAACGTACCACTTAATAAAAGTTAACAAAATTAGCTTCCTCTAGCTTAATCATACTGAACTGTTATTTTTATCATTACTTTTATATATTAAAATGGAACTTTTAGGAACTTCACATACTAATTTTTGGAAAAAATAACAAAAAGTATTAAATTCGAATCATCATTATGAATGCAGACGGCGCAAAAAGGGGTCGGCGGGGAAGGGTCATATTAACCTTTTTCAGCTTTCGGCACATCGCTTGCTGAGGGTTGGTTTGTATGTCCACAAAAACTCATAATGAGAAAACAAGGTTTGAAGTTTAAAAAAATTAATTAAAATAAAAAAATACAAGGCTTTATCTACCAATAAGTAAAAGAACGACGTAATTGGTTGAATTTTTATTTGAATAAAAGCATAATCAAAAACGTAATAGGACACACTTTTTAAACAAAATGGCAAAAAAATGTGTGTTGGTTTGTACTATGTCCATACTCTCAGTGAAGATAGACCAAACCAACAGTAAGTTAATCCTATGGCACAGTGTGGTTATAATAATAAAATATATGGAGTGTTCAAACATTAATTATTTTACTTACATAAGGTTTTAATAAAAAATAAAAATTTTAAAAATTCCTTATTAGAATTTAGAATATAAAATATTTTCATATGAATGTATAAAATTTATGGAGTAACATTAATTATTTTTCGTACACTTACATAAAGTTTTAATAAAAAATAAAATTTTATAAAACATTTCTTTAAAAATTAGAAAATAAAATATTTTCATATGAATGTATAAAATGTACCGAGTAATCAAACATTTTATTTTACAAACACTTTAAAGGTTTTAATAAAAAAAAAAATTAATTAGAAATTAGAATATTTTCATATAAAATGTATGGAGTACCTAATCAAAACATTATCTATTTTACATACACCTACATAAGGTTTTAATAAAAAATAAAATTTAAAAAATTCTTTATTAGAAATTAGATAAAAAAAAATATTTTATTTTAAAAGACACAAAATTACAAACTTCTAGGTTATGTATTCACTGCACTGAATATAATGTCACAATTCACTTTCAAAACAGACACAATTATGAAAGTTTGTAGAAAACACAATAAAATATCAATTAATGATGTTTTATTCTACTAATTACTGTTTTTAAATGATGTTTAATGTAAAATGTATCAATATACAGCACCAAGTTAGCCGCCGCAAATTCAAATGTTTTGACAGTTCCAATGTGTTCCAATGTGCTGCGCGCGCAGATATTGTGAGGCGTGTTGGTTTGTACTATGTCCACAAAATGACGCATTTCTATTGGCCAATGGACATAGTACACTCCAACCCTCATTTTTTCGTAATTACTATGGAGATAGAATAAAAAGTGATGTTCAAAATGTAAGTTCCCTCTAAAAATTTGTTTTTTTTATGTGTGGATCTAGTAGATAAAAATACGATTAATATTACTGCATTCACAGTTTAAAAAAAACCATATATGGACATAGTACAGACCAACCCTCAGCAATCGGCATGTAACTCGCGTGTTGATTGACTGATTTCTCATTAAAAACATTTAAAGAAAGTCAACACCTCCAGCTACTGAGAAGTGCGACAACGTCGCACGCCTAATTATAAAACCACAAGCAATTTTAAACATGGCGGCTTATTTTGACCCATCCCCCATGACGCCGTATTAAAAACAAGAACAAAAAATGTTTCGTATATATCTTTCTTTCTGTCTTTCACAACTTATTGAGTGCACAAAAAAATTCTGAAAAACTCTTTGATTCTATTTTTGTAAGTACAAAATGATATTTTTGTAAATTGTTCTGTCTTTCCAGATAATGTGGATATTATATTAATAAATATGGTGCATAATCTACCATATGTAGTTTCCCCGGAATATAGCTTGTTATATTCAGAGAAATAATAAACATATCCATATGTAGAGGTTAAAAGAAAGAAAGACAGGAAAAAAACAAGGTATTAATGTCATTTTCAAATTATTGTGTCCATCATTAGAGCACGTTCAATGTCTACCCTGATGTTGGATACCGTAGTCTGAAAAGTTGGCTAAAGAAGGAGGAAGCGAAACGTGGCATAATAACCAATAAGTTATAATACTTTTGGCCGTAAAAATCTTAAATCATCGTTTATGTAATCTTCTAAGCAAAGCTTTTTTGTTTGACATGAAATCTTTCTTCTCTTTCATTTTTAATGAACTTAGTTTCTTTGACGATTTGTGTAAATTTTAGCTACAACTACTGCCCTGAATATTTGGAAAACAGATGGGATATCTATCATTAATAAAAACTATTTTACAGGCACCACAACATATTGAAAGACCTTCTGGAGACACTAGCAAAGTACAACTCAACAGCTGTGCCCCCGGGGAACATGCCCCTCGACGACAGAGGGGACCCCAAGTTCTGGGAATACACCTGGACCAACTTCGGAGACTATTCCGTTGTGGGGAGTTCCGTCAGATAGCAATCAGCCAACCTCCTGACTCTCACCACTCTATTACTATCATTCACCCGTCTTCTACACATTCCATAAGCCTCGGAACCATGACCTCGTGCCTGATAATATTTATTCATATATTTTTACAATGCATATTAAGAAAAATTTTGTGGGGAAAAACATCCACAAATCACTGAATTTAAGTTTAGGTTTAGAATTTTTTTACAAGTTTTGTTCACTGCACAATCGGAATTTAAAATCTCTGTCTTCTATAAACTCTACCTCATTGATAATATATTATTAATGTCAGTTTAGTTAGAGTGAAAGCCTCGTGGGGACCTTTTCTAACTTTTCTTCTTTCTAGCCTCCGTCAGCAAGTTAAAATTTATCTGTTACATGGAAAAACATTTTCAATGAGATGGTTTACGGTCCTCTCGTAAAATTTTCACTATTGGACTGATAAAGTTATTGCTCTGAACTGACGATATTTATATGTATTAAGTAAAGCCAAGTCTACAGAACTGTAATTTGATATAGGATTTATTATATATTTTCCTCTAATTTTAAGTATTTATACCGTCCCTATTTTATGGTAAACTAGCTTGCAACTGTGAAAAATCATTGTATACACTGAAAGAGTTTCAAAATATACCTACTCTTTCCAACATAGTATAAATAACAAACGTAATGTATTTGAACATTGTTGCATTGTGCTGCTATATTAAGAAAAATTATATAAATAAAAATGGTGTGACTGAGTTCTAAGGGTGGGTATAAATGGATAGGTATTGCCGGGAACTGAGCCATCAATTATGGAAAAGGAACCGAGGTATCGTGAATGGTGGTTGCTTCCTTCCTTCCTTTCCAAATATATACTCAGCATAACAATTCAAATTTACATAATAAATATTTGATTAGAACTGACACATAGATTAGGTATTTATTTCATTGTCACTCATTGAATATGTAACATTAACCAGTAGATGTATAAATGAAAGTATTTTTGATGACGAATAAATTGCTCACAATTTTTTATAAAGTTTTTTATTATGTTTGTTAACCCTGTTTTCCATGCGTTTATACATGTACATAAAACTAGGTTAGTTGGTACATTTGACCATTTTGTTCACAGGTGCTTTGTTTGACTAAAAGAAAAAATAATTTCTATAAATTATTATATCGAAATTCTGGAGAAAAATCTTGATCGTCCATCATGATCCTCATGCATCTGGAAATACAAAAAAAAGGTGGTTCATTGATATATAATAATAATGATAATTTGTACACCGCTGTTTTTTTTAAGTCATCTCAAGGCGCTGTACGCTGTAAATTTAAGTACCGTATTATGAATTTTTTTATTTTTAACTTAATGAGTAAAACCTCAAATTGTAATATTTGAATTAAATGAAGACAATATTAGCAAAACACAATCAAAAATCTGAAAACAGAAAAATGATAAAAACATACGGACACATCTGGGACTCGAACCCAGGGCCTAAACCTTGCCGGGGCGAGCTCTACCAACTGAGCTAATGTGTCCCTATCCGATTCAGTCATATTTAACTGTATCATTCTTCGACTGAAACCTGCCAACATTATCTTCATTTTATTGGCTGCTATCTTTATGTATGATTGCAAATCCTGGTGTCGAGTCCTGGTCCTACCTATATTTCTGCAATAATTAATTAAAACTTCCTCTCACTCAATGCAACAACTAACTGCCTACCTCTCATTTACCTCCAGTCATTTCTTTACAGGGGTTAGCAAAGAGAATGAACCGCAGTGATGCCATGCGGCGAAAATGTAAATCTGTAGATGTGAGTTGAAAAATTCGGTAGATTGGCGACAAAAATCCGTAGGTCGTCAAAATTACGATTCCCTACAATATTCGCATTCAAGCAACCACGACAGTGATGATGGTATTGTTCGATTGGCGTAGTCTGCACCGTAAGCTTCCGATGTTGTGGCTAAGAAGTGCTCTGAAAGAGTGCACTCGTTCCTACAGAAACATTTCGATAGCGCTGCAGTATCTCGGTAGACAAAATAGTTGTCAAAAAGATTTATTGTAAGCGACTTTTAACTTATGCCATATAAAAATTCTGTCTCTCAGTACGGAGTACGGTGTCAGGCAGTGTAAGAGAGACATAGTACAAAATGAATGATAACTGGCAGCAGTGGTGCGCTATCACCGATAGGGTGTAACTGCGGTGTAATCAACTCGCAGTTCTGACAAATACAGCGATGTGCAGAATGCGTTAAACAGTATCCTTTTGACGTTTGACTGGAGTGAAAACACCTTAACACCTTAGCGTACCTGCTCTATAATTTAAAAAGCAGTAAGTTAAAAGATATAATGAACTCACTTGCACATGCTGGGCACCCACTCAGTTCCAGTACTGCAATTTGGGTACATCTCCTTGCACTTACAACTGCATGTATTTGGGTCCCAAACTTTTTCCTAAAAAAACAAAGTTAACATTTTTTATCTCTCTGTCTATACATCAATCGTCCAGTTGAGTAGTCAGACATCTCTGAAAAAACGAAATTTGTAAAAGTGTACCCTTTATCTGGTACAACACTCAGATTACTCATAAACACTACCAAATCAATGATATTTCACAAAAACTGGGTTACTAGAAGGAAATTTCAAAATGTCGTACTAATATACCGGACTGTTATGCTTCCCGGTGTTATTTTATGGCATATTTAATATGTAAAACACAGACACGTGTAAATAATATACAATCACATTTATAATATAACTTGGGCTTGGGATTACACATAAATATTACACGTATCATTGAAAAGAACATAGGAAAAAAAACTTGATTATTAAAACTCAATTAGAAAAAATGTTAGTTAGCCACATAACGCTTTTAACTGACGATAAATATGTAGTATGTAAATAATTTTTTTTGCATTACAAATTTGTTCACATATAAAACAGAGTTCCCAATTGAGTATGTAGGTACCTATATTCATGAGTGCTTCATGTTAATATTATTTAAAAATAAATGTTGTGGTTATGATTAATGATACATTCAACTCTAAACATCCTTTGGTCATGTCACAACTAACCAAACAATGGAGACTAATTAATAAATTAGAATGTGAATAAGAGAGATTGCCACAATCAAAGAAGGACTTTTGCATAATTAAGCCAGATACTGAGAAAGAGTGATGCTTCGTACGTTTAACTATTTTCTCCACTAAATTTACTATGACTTTAATCATCAAAGAGGGAGTCAATATTATTTAAGTGTAAGTAGCTTAGTCAGAATATCATGTTTGTTTTTCACTCACCGATAATTCCTTAAGCCGGCTGATTCTGTAATTAGGGTCTTGCAGTTGATCTTGTTCCAAAATCTTCCACAAATCGAAATAAACCAGAGATTTAGATTAGAAACAAGCTCATTAAAAGATAAAGCAAGGTTTATCAATGAAGTAAATATTTGTTAGTTTTAATAAATAGTTCCTGATTTGAGAGTGGGCAATCTCTTGGGGACGGAAATTAGTATCACATCCCAGATAAATTATTTAAATTAAAACAACATACCTCCTGGAATGCTATAAATTGTTTTCACTGAAAAACTACCGCCAGGATCGACAATAAAACCTACTATATATTCCACATGGCAAAACGAATGTGCTGGCCCAATACGCTATGGTATGACAACAGGGTGATCGGATAACTCATAATCAATTCAACTCAAGTCCTACTTTGAAAAGTCATTAAAAGAGATGAAAAAAATTGGTTAAATAGGTTACATTAGGTTATGGGCTATTTTTTAATACTTTTTTTCGTGACTTTTCAAAGAGGTGTTGACTTGACTTGATTCTGAGTTATCATGGAACCGACAAGAGGTATGGTGCTGCAAAATTATCTTATAATTATATCTCCAGGTCTCTTGACTCAGATGATTGGGTTAGGTTATTGCATATTATTATATTTGCAGTCATGCAACCACAGAATATAGAAAAATGCAAGGTGGGCTTGTTTCGTGATCCAAAAATCTGACTATTCTTTGCTTAACCCCAGATCACAAACCTTCGTCGAATCGACGAAGCAGGATAAAAAAAAAACGTGATAACTTTTGCGCGCTTGACCGTAAATTCTTTCATACTCTGGCTAATCTCAGTCGGCGCGTTGCCTCTGCGACAGTCAGTAGTGCGGACGGTGTGGGGGGTCTACGAGTGCCAATTCAGCAACCATGGCTCGTCACATCGACGAAGGTTAGTGATGATGTGACTTTTTTTTTATTTTTAATGTTATTTATGCGGTTGATGTGCCTACTGTCCAAAAAAAAAGTTAAATATGTGCCTTATGTCCCTCCGGAAAGCGAAGGATGACTAAAAGTAGTTGTACCAAGTGCAAAAAATTGTGGTGCGTAGAAAAATATAACATAAACTTGATGTCCGTCACAAATGTATTAGTTGCTAGGTTTTAACCAAGTTTTTTTTATTTTTTTTATTAATTCAAGTCTTTCTGTTTGATATTCAAATTGGTTTTTTTTTCCAAAATTTAGTTATAACTAAATCAAATACCAACTTTAAAAATGTTATAATTGTTGATTTTGCATGAAAACTATGATCTACTCATAATGCTGTTTATAAATTAAATATTTTTGTTTATATAAATATAAGAAATAATATAAATAAACATTGTTCATTAATAAAAGGAAATGTATACATTTAGTACCGTAGTCGAAACGACGAAGGTTTGTGATAAGCGTCGAAAAATAAGGTTTGTGATCAGTTTAAATTACAAATTCAAAAATTCTGTCTCTCAGTACAGAGTACGGTGTCAGGCAGTGTAAGGAGACAAAGTACAAAATGATAACTGGCAGCGGCGGTGCGCTATCACGGACCAGCCAGTTACAGTTGGTGTGTTCTACCTTTATGTATTATGTAAATAATTTAAAATGATGTATGAGTTTGATCTACCTCTTGTAAGCAGATCTCCTTCTCCACGAAGTTGGAGCATTCACATGCGCACTGTCCGTGCTTGTATTGCTGCATCGCGGAGCAATGGTGCGCCATCACGGAGCAGCCGCACTGGCAGCTGGTATGCTCCTCCATCTTTATGAATCCGCAAATTTCCCTGCCGGTTTGGAAATCACGTTGTCGCACCTGGAAAGAGTTTTCATAATTAAAATTTTAATTTCATGAATCTTACAAAAATGATGTGTCAGTTTTATTTTCAGTTTTTTAAAATAACGTATCATTTACTTGGAACAGGTGTTCTACAGAGGAAGAAAAAACCTGAATTTTACTGAGATTTTCAAAATATTTTACTCTTTTATATGTTATCAGGTAATGTGTTAAACATTTCACGAATTTTATGCATCCTTGTTCTATCTCTGTACAAATTTTGTGATTTTTTCAATAAATATTGCACATTTAAGCTTATTTATGCCTAGTTGGGTATCTGCGAGGGGAGCATGTGTAATATGAAAACAGTTTCCTATATTATTTTATGTACATATGTAGGAATATTTGTTGAAAACTTATTATGAAAATATTAATTGTGTATATGATAGTAATTCATAGAGATTCGTCAGTGATTCTATAATATCACCATTTTTGGAATGTTACTAGACTGAAGAAAGGGCAAATATATATATTTTTTTATTAGAGAATGCACTTTTGCAAAGCAACTTTGTAGTTTTTGAAATAAAACAATTACTTTGTTTATAACCACGATTTATAAAAAGTAAATCGTGGTTATAAACAATGCAGTTGTTTTATTTCATTAAAGGGCAATGGTATGATAGGAGAAAAACATTGGGATATGTAAGGTTGTTTTCTGTGAATAAAATCTGGTCACATCTGGTCTATGACTAAAAAGATAGGTAAATTTAAAACTATTTATTCTGATACGTTTTTAGATTTTCACGGCCAAAAGCATTTTCGTTGTTTGTTTTTGGGGTGTTATGCCGTGTTGTGCTACCTCCTTCTTTAGCCGACGTTTCGGACAGCGTTGCAGTGTCCATCATCAGGGAAGATCCGGCAGATACGTCGATATTCTGTCCGGCAGATATTCTGTTTGGTGGTTTCTCACCAGAGTGATGCTAAGAGATTTTCCCACCCTATAAAAACCAAAATAAATACATATACTCACTGCGATGGAAACTTCTTTAACATTCGTTGGCAAACAAGATGATTTGCCGTAGCAAGACCCGCCGTCACATCTCATCACCGCCACCTTGTTGGGATAAATCTGAAAAAAAATCAAACATTGTTAAGATCTGTAAGAGATCTTTGTATTTTGAAGATCTTATGTGACAATGTACCTGTATTATGCACGTTTTACTTTACTATTTTTTGCAAGCATTTATGTATTATATTTAAATGAAACACGAAGTGAAAAAATTGGATCCCCCTATTTGATCTCCAATTATCCTCCAACAGAGATCTATTCGATCTCCAATAATTGTTCTCCAATTGCTCTAACAGCGATCAACTGTACAAGGGGAGCATATGCATTATGACCGAAAACTACCGAATCCGGTCCCCGCGCAGCGCTTATGGCAGTTTGTTATAATTGTCCTTCAAATGGTTCCCCTATTCGATCTCCAATAATTGTTCTCCAATTGCTCTAACAGCGATCAAATGTGCAAGGGGAGCATATGCATTATGACCGAAAACTACCGAATCGTGGAACTTGTTGGAACTAGTGGAACAAGTTGGAGCTAGTGGAACGTGTTTCGAAGAATGGCGTCTCTAAAGTAAGCAACAAATGTAAGTAATCTACATTGTGAAATAAAATCTTCAAAACGAAATGACTACAAATTGTTACATATTAAGTAAGAACTTAAATGCGCAAGAAATAGAAAAAAATGAAGGAGTTACTTTTTCATGATGTGTTTATTTGTGCCAGTTAGGGTAAAGGACAGTCATTTTGGATACCTACAGTCCTACAACTATTATGTAAACCTGTATTTCAAATATACATAAAAAAAATTATACCACAATGTTAGCAGCCTCAGAAATGACTTCAACCATAGTGTCCCGGGGCCTGCAGATGGCTTGTCTCATGATTGTGTTTAGTTGAGCCATGTGCCCCCAACATTGTCCTAAAATTAAAACAAACAAAACAATTTAAAACAGCATTCACTCTAACGCCCTTCGTTCACGGAGCTACTTACAAGCGACTACCTACTTACTACTTACTCGCCACTACCCGCTACCTGTCATACTATTTGCTAGTGCTGCGCATAGCGGCGTTTACAAACACTAATAATAGTATGGAAGGTACAGACGAGAGGCTATCGCATCGCTTGAAAGTAGCTCCATGGAAGAACGGCGTTACCCTGATGACACAACACTATATAATATTGTTGTTTATTATGGATAGTATTTCAAAAAAAAAAGTCAACAGTACATTTTTAAGGAAGTTGAGTGAAAAATATTTTGACTTATAAAAAATATGTTCATGTAGATGATATGCAAACTTAAATAAAAGTTTTTGTTTTTTTAAAGTTCGTTTTCACAATTAAATTAATTCTACAAGTTTCTGACGTCCCCTCACGTCATCTGGTCCTCGTTTTTGTGAATCAGATATTAACTAGTACTAATCAATTCAGTTACCGGAATTTCGAAAAAAATGCATTTTAATGGTTATTTTTTTAATTAAAAAAACGAAATATCATTTTTCACTGACCGCTATGATACGAACTATTGCAAGTTTCGGTGAAAAATGACATTTCGTATTTTTAAATTTAAAAAATAACCATTAAAATGCACTTTTTTCGAAATTCTGGTAACTGAATTGATTAGTAGTACTATTTAATATCTAACTACTACAACTTTTAAATTTTATTTTTTTAGTCCGTATTATGCGTGTTCCGGTTTTGTAAATATTTACCCTTATTTTTCACACAAACGGGACCAGATGACGACTCACACTCTCTGACTCTCCCGCCCCTTACCGGGCGTTTTCGCGGGCTTAATAAAATTCAAACTTGCAGAATTAATTTAATTATGAAAACGAACTTCAAAAAAAAAAACTAGTATTTAAGTTTGAATTTGAACATTGCTAAAAATTTTTTTAAAAAACTACTCAACTTCCTTTCTCAGTATTTCAATTTCGTAGGTATCTCATCAATAAAAATCTCATTATAACAAATTTCGTATTATACCGATTATTCCAATCCAGTTATAAAAACTGAGTTTTTATAACATGTAGGTACCTAAGTGCAAACATCTGTAAAAAATATTTTCTATTTATCCAATGGGCCCTGACGTTAATGGGATTTAATCACACGTTCTCTTTTAAAAAAAAATTAAGTTTTGATGGCATTGAAATGGAATTCAATTGATTTTTTTCTTCTTATAACCCTTTGCTCCCTGATGGGACAAATTTGTATTCGTCTCTGAAAACTCCATGTATTCTATATACCAAAAACATTTTATTATTCCTGTCAGTTCATTATTGGACATTATTTTATAGATCGTCAATTTTTTAAAGGTTACTAACGAAAACGGACACCAGGAGAAATTGAATTATTTTTCGAGAAGTTAGAAAAAGATTTTTTTTAGTGTAAACCAATAATGTCATTATCTATCAAAAATGTTACTAAAAGTAAACACATTAAATTATAATTTAAATAAAATGAAAAAAAAAAGTTAAATAAATTGTTACTTATTCCCTGGCGGTATAAAAATGAACCGGAGGTATTTTCTTATAAGGAGTTTTCAGATAGACCAAAAAAAATCGGAATGATTAATTTTCAAGCTACAAATAACAAATAAGTCACAAAAAATGTATGAAAGCCCTCTCAATCTATGTTCAGGGATCAAGGGGATAAATCAAAACAAAAAATTCCTCCGAAATTACCAAGTAATTTTTAAGTAGGTACTGAAATAACTACCTACAATAATTATAAACTATATGTTGTGTGTAACATTTTTTCCAAATAATGATTTTTACAATTTGTCCAAACAAAAGTCACTATCTAAATGACAATTATTTTTTCAGACCTAATGTAATATTGAAAAAAGCGAATAAAAAAGTCCAAATAAACACCACGATTTCACATTTGAAAACACAAAACAGTTGAGTTAGAACAGGACTTCGCTACGCTCAGTGAAATAGTTTTTCTTACACCAAAAATTAAAAGATGTATTCCAGGATGTGTGGTGAATGATGATGTATGGCATAGTTATACCGCTCTCCTATGTGTTGTTTTAAACTTATTCAAGTGCGGTTTCCTTTTACCTAACTGTTGGTTTAAAAATAATCTCGCAAAAACCTTTAGGATGGTTTTTCAGAACATTGTCATAGTTTTTTATTAGAAAAAATGTGTTATTGTGGAGATCCTCTGATTTCAAGCGGTGTTTTAGTTAAATAAATAAGGACACATCCATTCAAACAGTCAAAACTCGGTATTTGTAATATCGATTTATTTTGCTCGAATTTTTTGGATAAATGCTACAAACAATATAGCCAAATATTTCTGTTAATTACTAGTACCTAAATTAATTACCTCTTTCAAATTGGTTTGCAGTAACAGCCTCTCTGAAGCGTCGAGGAAAATCAGAGCATTTTCCGTATGCAAAGAACGCAATTAAAACTACAATCTGGCGTAAGAAATGCATTTTTAAACTGTAAGGTTTTTGTAAATATCAACCTCGCGAATCGGCACCAGAATGCGAACTGATGCGAACTGTCTCACGGAGGAAAGCAGGAAAAAGGATTCTCGAGACAGAGAAATGGACTTGAGACTTGCGGTTAAAAGTGGGCACAGGGTACGTACACCAAAGGGAATGACGAGCAGCCTGCGGAAGTCTGCCCGCAATATCCCATCTGATTGTACCTCGCCAATGACATAATTCAGACACAATTCTTCATAACTAATTTTGAGAGAAAATATGTTTATTGGGCAGGGCTGTTTCGCCTATCAGACTCTTGTTTTATATGACAAGACAGGTCATGTGGTCAGACTGAGTTCCAGATTTGATAATAACCGCGTAAGAGCCAGACTGAAAGGTGGAATGTCAAATTATATCTTAATTCATATTCTAAAACTATTTCCAAATAAGGGTCGGGTCAACGTCAACCTAACCATCGCCTACAAAAAATAATAGACGTTGACTCCCTCAAAGGCATAAAACCGGATTAACATCAGTACCTACCTATTTGACTATTTTTTGATAAAACATAATAAAATGCAGGTAGGGAGATAGGTACCATTATCGAAACGATCTTGCAATCTTGTAATGCGCTTGCTAGCGTTGCACCTTTGTAGCAAACATTTATATATTTTAAATAATAATATATGTAAGTAGGTATATCTATTTGAATTTCGATTTTGTTTTCGTGAATGAATGATGCAAATCTTGGAAGTGGAAATCAACCAAGTTCTTGACATCCGAAGTACGAATCAATCATTATCATTATATTTTGAATTTTGGTAGCCCTAGTCCGAAAAGATGCACATTGGTAATCTGAAAGTTCTTGTTATTATAAGTATATCCTCAATATAGTCAGTATTACGATAACCATTCATCATTAATTTGTTTATGTATAAATAATATTGTATTTTTTAATCATTATTACCACGGGGGATTCCTATTCTACTCGACCACGTTCCACGTTTGTACATGGGTATATACAGAAGGGTTAGTGCATGGGTATATACAAAATTACAAACTAATCATGGTTGAATGAATAAATAAATCTGTGCAGGCGGTAAAGAGGGGGAATATCTATTTACTATTTACATTTTACAGTGAAAACGCGTCGGAAAACCGAATATTATGTATGTACCTACTGCACACTCCTGTGATACCTAAAAAACATCAACTTACCCGGGATTGGTTTATTTATGACTATGACTTATGACTTACCTCACTTACCTGTGCATGTGGTTAATGGCAGAGATTGCGGGATATAATATTACAAACAAATACCCAATAATAATACTAAGTAGGTGTGTAGGTAAATTTGCAACCAACATTGTTAGGTAGGTACCTATATTATTGTACAGATTGTACATTACGTGTACCTACCTACCTGCTGTAAATTCGAAATAAAAAAATATGTTTTCAGACTATTTCTTGAAAATGTTCGAATTATGAAAAGTCATTGAATGGCATCTGTTTTTTATTGCCGGTTGCCTTTTGTTTTGACATAGACGGTGAAGACACAGGGGGACCAAGGTTCGTAGAAAAACATTTTCTTCAAACCTTGCGGAAGAACCAGAATAATTGTAAAATTCAATCTAGGTAAGTGATATACATAATTATATCCAGACATTGATATTACGCGAAACCAAACATTATTATTTTCGGAATATTTTCATTTTTCAAAAGCAATCAGCTGTTTGGTAAAGCGCCGCGAGCGCGACTGACGGGGAAACGGGTAACTCTTTGACAAAAAATGAAAATCGATTGTTGTGCGGCTCGAGCGTAGTTGGAAATATTATAGCCAGACTGATTCACCTTTCCTTGTCAAACTAACCACTAAACCAACTGAGAGCTTTCAAAAGCTCGGTGAACATGTTTCTAAATAGGTTATTTCAAGTTACCATTCTTGTGTCAACATTCTAACCTTGCTACGTTCGTAGATTGAAGTGGTCTGTCAAAATGAAATTTCAAAATTTAATCAAAGATTGAATGATATTATATAAACAACGTTGTTGAAGTATGAGATCGGAGTGCCCGGTTTATTATGCACCGGGTGATTCATTCGTCGCGTTAATTGTTATTGATTTAATCGCACTTTGTTGACGGCCCTAAACTGAAATGGCTTTCAGTTCGGCGTCCCTGTTAAAGGCCCCGAGCGCCCTGGAGCAGTTATTGGAGGAAATCAATTTTCAGAGAACGAAGGAAATGCGTCAGTTATTAAAAGACGGTGAGATTTTGTTATCTATTTATTACCTCACTTTTCAAATTCATTGCGTAGTTTGTTATGTTGGCACCATGATTCACTGCAAGTTTTAAAAATAGATTTATTTTATCATAGATCGATTTTCGTGACATCTGCGATCTGTCATTTTGACATTCGATTGTTTATTTATTTACATTATAATTATATATTCAACAAAATATTGTAAAACATAACCGTATCAGTTTTTGGGTGTTTTTCTTGTTTAGTTAATGCTTTTCGTAATAATCGCCCTTTTTTGACCCCCTGACTGCCTAAAACATGTGGAAAAAAAATCATGTTCACAGGCAGTGGCAGTTTAAGGTAGTATTGCTTTCCTGGGAGAATATAGTTACCATTGTTCTTTACATAAAAATTATATCATCATATTTTGTGAATCTTACTTCAAACGTTTGATGTATTTGACCTACCACTCTAATATCTGGTCTTCCACCAACTCCTTCATGTCCTGGAGTCCAACTCCCAAACCCATATCATACACCACTGTACATATTGTATAACACTATGAATATGTATATAAACCATATCACTACATATATATATTGACACCGGCCAGTGGCTGAGTTGACATCGCGTCTAGTGGCCGGCCAGGCGTCGTGAGTTCATTTCCTTGTCTGGCTAAGTCCTCCAAAACGACACAAGCAACGTTTTCCACTTGCTGTGATGGTAGTAGGAGATTTTCAGATATTGTCAGGTTATTCTTAACCTGGGAATGTTTATCTTTCTTTAAAAATAATAAAATAAATCATCCACTACATTCCTCCTTGTTCAGGCTCTGTTTCGAGACCTTCAAAACCTTTGACTGGCATAATCCAGCTATGCTAGAAAAATTGAACGAATGCCGAAATTCACTGTTTTATCGATTCAAAATGATGACTAACAAAACTTTACTATCATTTAATTTGGGAGGTGGGCGTGGGTACCGCCACCCCGGGAACCATTTAATCGATAACCAACACTAGGTTTCGTTTGGTGACTTAGCAGGTGCAGGGGAGAGGCAGGTTGAGGGAGATCTTTTGATCTCCTCCAGCAGGGCTCTCAGAGCACTGCCTTGCATCGCAGTGCGAGGGATGGATTCATATAACCGTCGCTCCTGGACACACTGACCCCCAGATTCCTATCTTTTTCTTTCCCAGAACTTCCTTTCCTAAAGATATCCTCCACACAGCATCGCCAAAGAAGACATAGGCCTTGAGAGGAATTATTTTTCTCAGGGCCTCCTGTGTGGAGCTAATGTAAAAAAAAAAACTATCAGTATGACATGATAATTTCAGAAAATAGATGACGTACTACGTAGTTTGCCTTGAGCATGAATTAGCGTGTATGTACAATGATTTTATATATCGCTTTTATTAATATTCACTGTTGTCATATTAGGTGGCTATTGTTAATGGCAATAATTTAATCGATTTATCATCAAATCTCATCTACATCCATATCTTACCTTTTATAATTATAACCGCATTTACAAATTACAACTGTGCTGAATTTCTTTTGTAAAAAATTATCCATCGCAGACTTACCTCAATTCCATTTCACCAAAAATTTTGCTGATCAATAATTACCCTCAGTTATGTTGTTAAACTTAGCAGTCGCTCAATTTTATTTGGTGAAAGCAGCCGCAAACGCCATTCGACATATATCATTTGACTAGGGGTATTTCGCCATTCTCATTATAAGCACTATCCATAGGATAACGTATTATTTTGAATTTATTTATTAGGTTCGGGTTTACTATTCGGTACTCAAACCTATGAATAACGGCTATATATTAAATAATCCAGTTGACTAGTCAGACATCTCTGGAAAATCGAAATTTTTGTTGAGTGAGCAGTTATACGTAAAAGTGTATCCTCAAATCTGGTACAATACTCAGATTACTCATAAATACCATTAAATCAATTATAATGCAGAAAAACTTGCAGTGAATTAAACAACAAAAAATATGTTTTCTGGGTCACTAGTAGGATATTTCAAAATGTCATACTAATTTACTGGACCATTGTGCCTCCCAGGCCTCGGCCAGACTGAACAGGAGGGTGCTTGCATGAGGGCCTTGCGCGGTGGTGTAAAATGTACGTAAAATCGCCCATACCAGTCGCTTGTCGCGCCTTCGGCAGTGTGGCCACAACGGGCGTTTACATACGATTGATATTTCGCACCCGCTGTTGCTACCGTGCAAGCCTCTCAGTCTGGCCGTGGCCCCAGTGTTATTTTAAAGCATATTTAATAGGTAAAACACGTGCAAATAATATTTGATTGATGGTGAGCACTCAAATATTGCTTTCCTCATTATCTAAAAACTTGGTATTTGGAGATGTCTGGCTACAGCGCCCTTGAGGTGATTTCTCACAAAAACGGCGCTCTACAAATTATCCAATTATTATTATTATTATTAATCAACTAGACAATCGATATATCGGATAGGTTAGCCAAGTTTTCTACCTATTGCGAGTATTTATTTTTTACAATGATAGTTATCGTTAGGTTGGTGAAATATCCCCTACATTAAATAAATAAACTGCCATCTATTTATAAATTTCGAAAGAACAGTCATCAATATATCGCATTGCTATTATTATTAGAAACATGAAAAGTCTTTAGTGATAATTGGTTCAGCTCAAAGACAATAATATTGTTTATTTACATTACATATATATTTTTATAAGCAATCTCCTGAGTAGCCAAATATCGGATAAAAGTTATCGTAATGTAATCTTTTATCAAACATCAATAAAATTATGAATTGATTCCCACCATTGTTTTGTAGTTTTTGTTGTTTGAAGCCTGCTTTTAATTTTATTTGAAAACCAATGAGCTAATTCTGCAAAATCCACTCAATTTAACCAATCATAAAGACCTATTCTATTTCATTCCAAAGTTTTTTGAACTTGCTATTTGATTTGCAAAATGCAGTGTTGTCTCTAACCTATCTCTAAAGCCTTGTTCTGACCTGACAAGTAGTAAGTCGAGTGGCGAGTAACTCGCTACTTGACTCACCAAAAAGTGTTAGCACTGCTGTCAAGTAGAGTTCATTAGTAAGCGACCCGTCGCGACATGATGGGCTGCAACGCAATAAAATAAATATGCTAATTAAGCTGATTGTAATGATTATTTTAGAAGAGGTGGAAGAATAAATTAGTGAGATGGTAATAAATAACCTATGGTCACGAAAATAGATTAATAGCTGCAAAAATAAAGAATTTTCGCGCCAACAGCACAACATATTGCGCGTGTGTGCGTCTACGAATGAACTGCGCATGTCAGTGCGCAGGGACGCGTAGGAAGATACTCTACTCGCCGAAAAAATAGAACCAAATGGATTCAATCTACTAAAGAGCTGACTAGCCTACTCTATTAAAATTGTGTTGTTCGGACAAGTTTAGTTACTAACATATTAGCCACTGGAGCGATTTAGGTCCAAATTTGTCCAAAATTGGACCACTATTTCCTACCATTCGTAAAACATTTATTGTAATTATTTGAAACATTTTCATGGCCAGCAATTTATTCTATCAAATAGTCGATAAATTAGACTTTATGTTTATGGCCTTAACAATTATTGTCTTTGAATTCTCTGTATATATTTGCATCTGCGGTTATCAAACAGGCCATAGAGAACATAAAAAAGTAGAATAATATTCAATATAGATATTAAAAATATTCACTGGGGCAATTTCAAATCTTCAAATCACTTAAAGGACAAATTTCACGTATTTATAAAGTTAACGATTTTTTAATAATTTTTCTACCAATCTTAAAAATAAAGAATAATTTGTCAAATATAGGTGAATCCATTGGCTGTATAGCATTATAATTTGTTTTTATATGTACATACACAAATGTGGAATTACGATTTTTTTAATATGGACAGGACATTTTCAAAATTAATTTTCTAAAGTGGCGAGCGCTCAAGGCGATATTTTATAATTCTCTGTGTCGCTCCAGTGGTTAGCTACTCGACTGAAATGCTCTCCCAGTCAGAACAAGGCATAACCGTCCCTCCCCCCTAAAATAATTTCTCTGGCTACCCCTCCCCACGAAAATTTAAGTGCTGGTCCCAATTTAGGCAATGGCAAATAAAGATGACTGGCTTTATTTTTAAAATGAAGTTGGCAACACTGGCAAAATGGCATTTTCTTGTCATCATTTTGCATAGATTTAAAAATAAAATTCATATTTCATGTAAGATTAAAGTTTAAAAAACATCTATGTACAAATTCATTTCTGTAATACTCAGTAAAAAATGAGTCCTTGTCTGCGTGAGGCTACAAGGTCTGGCACTAAACTTTCTACAATTGGGAAGGTTGGAGAGTAAAGACTGCACTGATACAATTATTTTTTTTAACACATTTATTTACATAAAGAACAGTCAGACTAAAACAAAAAAAAATTAAAAATTGTTTGAAATTTGTTCATAACATCAGGGAATGTATAAATACACCTAGCATTAAGGTAGCGACAAACTCGCAGCTCACATCAAAAAGATACTGCGTTATAAGTATCTTTTCTACCGACACACTACGTTATAAAATATTCCTTCCCACGGCAGGAGAATGGGTCAGTTGAAATCGGAGGCGGTCAAGAGAATATCATTTATTTGCACTGGATATGTCAACTTGACAGCTCCGTGCATGCTCCGTGTATTAAAAATGACCCCCTCTCCTGTTTACGGCGAAGGGGGGGTCGCATAACTTTTCTCGCATAACAGTCACGAAAAATAACGCCAATTAGCGAAGATTCAAACTGCGATCACAGCACATCATATTTTTACATCTGGCGGATCTGTATGAGATTGTATGGCGAACGCTACTGTGTTATAAGTATCTTTTTGATGTGAACTTCGCGTTTGTCGCCCGCTTTATGCAAAAGTCATCATTGCACAGTACTGCAGAGGAATAAATTATTGTACAAGTTTTGATAACAACTTGATTTATATTTAATTGATAACATTAAAAAGTTCAGAAATTATAATATTATACGTAAATAAACGCTGATCAACGAGTATAAAAAAATTATCCTGCTTTAATTTAAAAATAATACAAAAACAATATGGCCCAGTGTAAAATGATAAAAGTCAACACCGAGTATCATTATGAAGTGATTTAAAAGATTTTATTACAACATTAAATACTTATACAATAAACACATTACAAAAGCAAAGATTTCTATTGATGATTAGTACAGAGTACAGTACAGTATATTTGTATTATAACAATATGGGAGATTCCTAGAGATTCGTACAAGTCAAAATCAGACACTTTCAACAATCAACTTTTAGAATATTAATGTTTCAATATAATTTCTTTTTTAATTACGAATTTTGCTACACATAGAAATAAGGGTTCGTTGCTAAGGCAGCTTAAAGCCAGACAGACCTCCCTCATATTATACATAGGGGTGATTAGTCTTGGAAAAGTTACATACATAAGTTATATCAGTAAAGGCACTTTTCTTTAAGTTAGAATACACTTGTTCGGTTATCCAATTCAGAACTTAGTATGATGGATTAATTACGCTATTACATGAAGTAGAGAGAAATCATGAACATTTCAGAGGTGAAGAAAAAAGAATTGTAAAAGATATAAAAAGATAAACAGTATTATAGATACATATTCTATTTTTATAACTGTTGATTCTTGATAAATTCGATAAACATGATTAAAAAAACACTACATAACTGTTTTCCACTTGTTTTTTTGACTTAACCAGTTTCACCCTGACACGGGCTTCGTCAGACTGGGCCAAGTGGAAAAAAGCTATACAGAGGGAAAATGATACACTTAAATAAGGAGACATATATAAAGTTGATGAAATTTTAGATTCAGGATTTGTGGTGCTGCAAGGAACGACCTACTGGACAGACTTATTTGTGCGGCATTTCCTGTTCCAAGATGAACAAGCCATCGACTGTGACGATCTGCTGTTCTTCGTGAGGAAGAAACATGTCAAGGGTTCATCCCGGTACCTGCCCAAATATGAGGTAACACTATTTTAAAAGCGCTAACACGATAACTATTCTTGTATAATACCCATCATGATAATATTATGTATATAAATATTGAACATCCATCATATATGATTATTTAGAAGAGTTTGAAATATATATATTTTTTTTTTATACTTATAAAAATATATTAATAATAATTTTTATAAATATCATTTGGAGAAGGAGCAAAATTACAAAAGTAATAAGAGAAGAGTAGCCTTCAGTTGTACGTACTGCGCTACAGGAGCACTGTTGGCTGCATTTAGTAAACAGATCTGTAATCGTCTGGCGCAGTCGACAGTGAGAAGCCAGCAACAACATCCATTTAGCAAACTAAGTAAATTCATTCGCAAAAGGGCCCTCTCTGTCTAAACAACTATTCCGTAATAGTCTAATAGTAAAACTTTTTCATAGCAAAATTGATATGATCTAGGTATTTACCTCTTTTATATCTCGTAATTGTTTCCATCCAATATAATCTTCTATCCCAAAACACTTACAGGCAAGCGAGTCTTCACAGCCATTAATTGCTGTAATAAATCGTGTAACATTTATGAACCAAATTTATCACATACACACATTAAAATATTACTACAGTTTGCTACATTCGGGCTACTGATATTCTTGCAGACATCCGTGGACGTGTTTCGGAAGGATTCCAAAAAGCTGCCTATCGGAGATCCGGACATCGACTGGGAGGAGACTGTCTACCTCAACCTGATCATCCACCAGTTCGACTACAGTCTCACTCTGGCCATCTGCACTCGCACCAGCCCCAAGGAACTGCAGGTCCTCAAGCGACACTCCCAGAAGGTAGGTTCACTGTCACTGTCTTTATCTTTATATCCCCGTCCCAAACTCTGCCATCTGTCACACTGATTCCACCAGATCTTGTTTTTATTGTTCTATCGGGGGAGCTTCTCCTCGGAAGCTCACTATCACATTTGTAGCTTAAACACGACACTTAAACATGGGCTCCTTAGAGCTAGCAAGATGCTCACGGCAGCGGCACGGGTACGGGCACGGGCACCGCCACTAGCTGAGGCGGCTGAATAGTTTGGCTTTTGGCCACGGCAGCGGCCAGTTGTATTGTCTGGGAACCGGACCTCTCACATTCTTTTCCAAATAACTAAAGAAGAAGAACCACCACTCGCGAGATATCATTCCGGGGGTACCGTGCCGTAGCGGGCGGGCCGCCAGTGTGTGATAAGTCCAAAAAAGTCTGGTGGTGATGTAGTACGCTATTATCACGTCCACCACAAAGTGCGCGTGCGCTAGCAGGATTAGCAGCACGCCTGCTGCTGCTGCCGCGCCTGCCGCCCAGTGCAGCGCCAGCCCTCGGCGCGGGCTGTACTCCGCTATTATCAGATAACTTAACACTAGGATCATGGTGTGCCCGCTGTAGATGGAGTCTCCACAGTATATATGCTTCCCGTTGATAGACAGACCGAAGCCCGAGAACAAGTACACCATCCTCTCGAATATGAGGAGCGGCGTGGTGTGGTTGGACTTGGGGCTGCAGTAGTACGTGGTGCTGGACACAGGCAGAACCGTCACGTACATGGTGATGGAACGATATAGGTACAACAGTCCCACCAGAAGGAATATCCGGCGGGCCACGATGAAGCGGTGTTTGTGGAACACCACGACGGCGGCTGACGTGGCCGTAGAGAGCATGATGAGGATCTCGGAGGCGGAGAGCGCCCACTCGATGGGGGCCACGTTGTCCAAGAATATATCAGGGAGAGGGCCGTAAGTGACCCGATCGGGCACTCGCTCGTGCGTCAAGGCGAGCGACATCATGTTGATGGTGACGCAGCAGAACAAGAAGAGGAAGGATATGACGGTCTTCCATATCTCTTTGGGGAAGCGTTCCTCCCTGCCCACGGGAGGAATCTCAATCTGAAAGTCTCCGTTGGGCAAGGCAGGGTGGCCATTATGCGGGGGCACCGGGCCATCCTCAGGGTCAGGGTCGGACTCATCGGGGGGGCTGACGTTGAGACAGGTGTCTCGCTTGATGCAGCGGGCCAGGAGGGGCTGGCGCTGCATGCGCTCGGCTTGGCTAGGCATGCCGCTCACGTCCACCGCTCCAGTGCCAGACGACTCTCTCCGCTCCTCGGGGTTCTTGCGTTCCGAGAACTTGTTTTTGGAGTTGTTGTTCAGGTCATTTCTCTTGAGGACCGAATTGTGGTTTTCTAGGTATGCTGTGTCGGGGGCGATAGTCACATCCCCTAGATGCTGGGTGTCCTGCGGGGGCTGTGCGGGTGGGGGAGCATGCACCAGCAGCTTGTGGGGCTCCGACAGGAAGGTGCGCACGGACTGCAGCAGGGGCTCCGCCGCATGGGGCGCCGCGGGGGCCGGAGAGGCACTCCCACTAGACACGGTCATCCACCCACTCGCCGCTCCGAATGTTCCTGAAATAGACAAAAAAAATTATGAAAACATTTATCAAAAAAAATTATTAACAAAAAATTTTAGTTAGGTAAACATACTAAATTCGATTATTGAACAAAAAATAATTTTCATCAAAATTAACCAAATAGTGTTACCCAAATCATTGAATTTAATTTTTGTATTTCATATTGAACCATTGAAGTGGATTATTAACATTTTCATTCTGTATAATTATAGTGACAGTTCTGTTGTTTGTCCATTCTTTGTCCTGTTGTTTGTCTGTTGTTTGCCCATTGTAATTTGTAGGTTTTGTTTACAAAAACTTAATTTGAGAGATGTGGGCAAAGGTACACAAACTGTCGCATTATTAAATAAGTTATCTCACACCAGACCCTTCTATTTACATAGCACTCACAAGTGAAATTAAAAATGCAGGTGTTCAAACACAGCTAAAAATAGCAAAATCTCCTAAGTTCTGTCAATTTTTATGCAAAAGTTTGAATATAATATATTTGTAAAATCATTTGTGTGTACAAATGTATAAGTTTTATTTAAATATCTTAGCATTGTTCTACCAAGGATAAAATGAACTTAGTTTATGCGTATTCGTATTGATATTAGACTGAAACAATGGTTCGTCGTACACATGTTATGTATCTGGTAGTAAACTATTAATTGAGTCACATTCAACACCTGTCATAAATAAGGTTTCAAATCAGAAACACAACAAAAAGCTCGCAGTAGAATAACGGTTTATTGTCATCACTTCCACTTGTTACAGCCGTCCCGTATTAATTACTTCCTCTTTTAAAATAGAATATTTTTACCTGGCGATAAGTTATGCAGGTGTCAGAGCAACGAACCAGCGGCAATATACATTTTACAAACGTGTCCAAATACGAAAATACGGACGACCCAAATGTTATTTTCCGCCCGGAAATATCAACCGAGACAACATTTCCCCCGGGCCGGATAACAAATCCGCAACAAAGGACCCCCAATCGATCAAAACATTACCATCAAAAGAATAACAAACGTTCATACTACAAGTTATTCGTGGATTTGCCTACCTTTTTTGCTTAATTTCTATTTTTCACTCGGGACACCTTTTACTCATGATTGCGATCATCAACACACAACAAGGTACACAACGTACTGTCATCTTTTACGCAAGCGTTTCGCGCATCACCACATTTTGTAAATAAAACTTTTTGCACAGTAATAAATCGCCTAAATTATATTGTTTTTGATCGTGGAGCGGCGATTGGCGATTTCTCGGAGTTCGGAGTGACTGACTGCGCGACCGAGGACCGGGGACTGCGATTGATTGGACCGGGATTGGACGAATGAGAATACAATGGCGAGTCAGTAGTAGTTTGTGACGTCAGTGAGGGCCGAGCGCTTTGCGCAGTCGCGGCGCTACTTGCCTGCTGCCATCTAGCGCGCCTTTCTAGGAACTAGCGCTACAAACAGTACTGTTTACGCACTCTCGGCAGGCAGCAGTCCATTGGGTAGACTGAGACGCAGCATTCTCGGCGCCAAAGCCGAAACATCTACGATTTTATTATTATTGGATGGAGTGTTTTGCAAAAGTCAGTCAACCGGCGCTTTTATGAAAACAGAATTATAAATTATTTATAATCCTACTAACAATCTTCAGTAATCAGTTCAGGCATAATAATATGATATTATATGAGGAATATGTTAAATTTATTTCAAATATAGAACAAAAATAATATTCTAATAAAGTACATATTACATTATAGGTAGGTACTTTCACTTGTCTGAATTCTTGACACAATCAGTTTCAATTTTGAAATTGACGACACTTAAATTCAAAACAAAATCCGAGTTCACTGAACCAAATTTACAATCACTCACAACCCACAACCAAGATTAGTAGGTATGTTTGATGATGAATAACGCGACGCGATGCATTGACTCCATAATTACTGGGTAGGTATCTAACAACATGCTACGGACACACTTGCTCATTTGAAGCCAAAGAGCATGCTACCTAGTAGCAATTGCTACCTAGTAGCATGTGTGTCAGTGACGTTGCTAGTAATGAGCATGCTCATTTGAAGCCAAAAGAGCATACTCTCAAATCGACAGACGTTTGATTTGTGAGCATGCTCATTGGATTATCGGATGGAAGGGGAAGCATCTAAGCATGTGTGGACAGGCTGGCTTATGAGCATGCTCATTTCAATCCGATCTCAGTTCCGAATAGCATTCCGCATTTGAGTATCTCGTTTTTGTATGCAATTTTAGAGACTGGCTTGTCAAATGTCTGCGGAAGCATTCGTAAATGATTTTTATATCCGTTGACATCTCGCATTTCTACTAACAAATGATTACTTACTCCAAGGTTTGCTCTTCTAGTGATCCGATTACGAACCCATATCGATCTTTTAATTTTCTTATCCCTTCAAAAATTTGGCGATTTTTGTCAGAGGCTAAAAATATTCCCGCTTTGAGATAAAATCCAAATAAATGGAATATTTGTTAACGTATCCGAAAACTAAAAGCTGTTTTCGAAAGGTGATGAAATATGCTTTTAAATTATATTATTGGAAATAACCATGTAATTTTATAAATATAAAACTTTTGGATGAAAACTTTTAAAAGTTTTAAAAATGGTAACCTCACTTTTTTGTCATTTCATGTAAAAAAAAAAACTTTAAAAATTCACAAAGTTTCATAATTTTTATTCAAATTCTGATCGGAAAGTTTGGTTTCAAAAAGGTGTACATTTTATTTTTATGTAGTTTACTTTTAGATTTGAATATATAGCGTGTTGTATTATCTTTCCAATACCATTTAAATCATACTTCTCACTATGATAGTAAGGGAGATACAACGATTTCTATGAGACCTTTGAGAGCTGGGACAAATAATATGGTATCTGTGATTAACCGCGTTAATAAAATAAAATCTTTTATAATCCTTATAATTTTCTTAAATAATTAATAATTGCGTTGCAAGCAATAAGATGTTCTGGGCGAACGGAATTGTCTCTATAGATACGATGACAGTTATTATTTGACATGAGCATGCTCTTTAAAGAGCATGTGTGTTCAATTGTTGGCTTTGAGCATGCTCTTTCATGAGAAAGCTCAAGCCAAGCCTGTTCATTTATGAGCAAGTGTGTACAGTTGTGTGAGCATGCTCATTAAAGAGCATACTCATAAGCCGGCTTGTAATAAGCAAATGTGTCAGTACCTTAATGAATGTAAGTTTAGTATTTAGTGGGGGTAGGGGAAAGGGAGGCAGAACACAACAATTAAACGGTCGCCAACCATCGACACGGAAGGCAAGTTCACGCAAATTCTATGTATAGCAGTGTGTATTATTTAATTGCAGAGTTTATTGAAACATACACACAACACAACACACTGCGAGTTAGTGTCAACCATCAACCGGACATTGGCGCTGTTTCCGTAAATGGAATCGATGTTACGCCAGTGACACTATTAGTATTTGAAAAGCGTGTTGAAAAAACTCGATAAACCCATCGGAGCACGCTAACTTCGCTGATGATAAATATAAACACTATTTATACCTAATTAATTAATATTGCGAGTGCTCATGTAGGCACCTACAGACTATGGGTAGGTATAGGCAGTGGCGGTTTTCTCTAAAGTGCGGTTGTGCGGTGAACCCCCATTAAAAAGATGATAAAATAAAACAATCTTGTTGTATAGTAATATAAGCGCATCACTGATAGCTCGACATTAAAATTCCGTCTTTAAAACTCGCGCCACCGAAAAATACGGTATCTATTCCCATTTTGTGCGCGTTGCGATCCGCACACATTTGTCCATACGAAAAAATCACAGCCGATACGAATCGCTGTGCCGGTAGAATGGACAAAACTACGCAGCTTGGTGCGCTGCTCACGAGTCAAGATGTTACGTGACCTCCGAACTTTGACGAGTCTCGCCGAAACGAAGTCCGAGATTGTCGCAGGATGACCGGCTGACGGTCGACTTTTACACGACGGATGCAAGTTAAATGTTATATATTATGATATTTAACTTTGTAGTCATTTTTGTACATTTTTTATTTTCTTATTTCTGCATATCTCCAACCGTTTACTAATGGCATTTGTAAATCTACTATTGAAGTGGATCGATTTTGACTTCTGTTTTCGTATTTTTTTTTTATAGATAAGTCGTTATATCCCTTATGTACGAATACATTTACTAAAGTTTCGGCAAACAACGTCGCTAGTTATGCAATTTTGTGTTGAGCTTTCCTAGTATTGTTTCGGCTTTCAAATTGAAAGTGGTTGCGTTTATCGGTTGTCGCGAATATTCTGTCCTAATTTTTTCACACAATGACGGAATACAGTGTTATATAAAAAAAAACGCTAATGCTTATGAAAAAAGTTTGGAAATTAAATATAATTATTTTTTGTATACCTGTATAATGGATTTTTTGTGTAAGTGAAAAAAAATAATTTTATTTCGTGGCCACCTTTAATTGTGTTTCTTGTTTTTTTTTTATGTTTTAAAATATCATTTATATTATATTCTACATTCTACGCAATTTTTCTTATTGAAAAAAAAAACAATAATAATTAGCAACGTACATTGAGTGTTGTAAAAACCATTAAACAATTTAAATCCCCTAAAACTTTTTTTGGTCGTTTAATAATTTTGTCAAGGAGTGTCAAGTTATTTAAAAACAATAGTATTTATTTAGGTACCCCTCCACTAACTTTATTTAATTTGTATGACAAGAGTAAATTTTGATTAGACAATATATCTTCTCTTGAATTTCTGAACCCCCCGTTAAAAAGACCACGAACCGCCACTGGGTATAGGTAGGTAATGAAGCGAGAGTTGACTCAAATAAAAAAGCTTAGCATTGAATGTTTTGTGTATTTATCTTGTTTATGCTTACTCATTGTAACTAGCGGGAGAGGGACGGCAAGTGTATATGAAGTCCGGTCTCCTCCAACCGAATTCATAAACTTTTGCTTACACATTTGCTTAAACATTACTATAAACTTTGTCAATGGGGGCGCGGCCTTACACAATTCTTGTTTACAGACAAGATTCTTTTACAGCAATGTTCTTTAAACTTAAATTAACGTTCTGCAAACTTAACTTTCTAATTAAACTGTGTTTATCGGAGGTGACCGGCCAGGTAAGTATGTTTCTGTATCCATTTTTTTAAAATAATAAACTAGGTTAGAGCCTAAGAATTAATAAATAAAATTAAAATGTACAGCGCCCTTCAGGTGATTTCTCACAAAAACGGCGCTCTAGAAATTATCCAATTATTATTATTGTTCGTGCTTTCCGCGGCCGGTGGAAAACATTGTCCTCCCGGGGGAAGCAGGGAAGGCAAGGGAGGGGATTTGTTCATTTTTCCGCAGACTATAACAAAATGTGTGTAGCCACGCCTACCGCGCCAAACGGGGGAGACGAAAATAAATAAAAAAAAAAACTAAAAAATGTGTTCGGAATGTTTAAGGCAAAGTTTGTCTTTTGTTCATGCTTTCGGTCGCAAGAGACCGGCTTGGTGGTTGCTAAAGAATATAGTTTGATCGGATGCATGATATCGCGAGTGAAATAATCTTAGTTTATATTTTCCTCTACTACAATTTATTTATTTCACTTTTCATCTAATTTATTCATTGGACTTAAATATAGATATTAATGACAAATATCGAATATAAGTGATGATAGATGCACATCTCTATCAATATAGATACGTTTTCTATGAACCTAATGATTTAAAAAATATTTCAATTGCCCTGGATAATAGTTATACGCGTTGTCCTTTGTCTCGTTTACGCCTACTTATTGTGACTAGCGGAAAATAGACAGCAAGTTTATATTAGGTCCTTACATATGAAATTGGCGTTTTGCCGTACTAGCAACTTTGATCTCAAATATCTTCTCTTTGGTTAGGAATTCCAAATTCAAATTTATACAGCTATTTACTCATGTATTTGTGTTTAGAAAATTATAAATCATTGGTTTTTCCTTAATTGTTTTTTTTTCTTTGCGTCACTTAGTTTACAAAATGGAAAACTTGAAATATCGCGTTATTTACGAGTACGAGTTCCACCGTGGCACCAGTGCTGCAGAAACGGCTCGAAGGATTAATGATGTGTATGGCGACGGTGCCGCAAAAGAAAACACAGTGCGTTTTTGGTTCCAACGTTTTCGTTCTGGAAATTTCGACCTGCAGAACAAGCCCCGTGGACGGCCGGAGACCAAAGTTGATAATGAAGAATTGAAGGCTATTGTGGAAGCGGATCCATCGCAAACCACGTCCGAGTTGGCTGCAGCCTGCGGTGTTAATGATAAAACTGTTTTAATCCACTTGAAGCAAATTGGGAAGGTGAAAAAGCTTGAAAGGTGGGTACCTCACGAATTGAGTGAAGCAAATCAACAAACGCGCGTTGACTGCTGCGTTGCATTACTCAACCGGCACAATAATGAAGGGATTTTAAATCGAATCATTAGCTGTGATGAAAAGTGGATCCTGTACGATAATCGGAAACGCTCATCGCAATGGCTGAACCCTGCCGAACCAGCCAAACCATGCCCCAAGCGAAAATTGACGAGCTTCAATTGGAATGTTTAAGACGTCCACCGTACTCTCCGGACCTTGCCCCAACAGATTACCATTTTTTTCGAAATTTGGATAACTTCTTGCAAGGGAAAAAATTCAACTCCGATGGGGCAGTCCAAACCGCCTTCAAAGCTTTTATTGATTCCCGTCCGAATGGTTTTTTTAGTAAAGGGATCGACGAACTACCTATGAGATGGCAAAAGTGCATAGATAGCAATGGTACATACTTTGATACGATACGATACGATACGATTGTACCACCCCAGCCAGGAGCAATCCTGTCCCGGTGAGACCGGTACACCAGGGGGCACTGATTTGTTGGGACTGGAATACGTGCTCTAAGGATGGGAAGGAGGTTGGAGTTTAATCGGCCGGTATACATGGCAACCTAATAAGCCAATATTGGAATGTAGGATGGGCAGGAATAAAGGAAGTGGTTGAGCTTTTGTTTTCGTTTCTCAAGTTCGCTTATTTTTGCTTCTCATTTCTTCTCGCTTCATCCTTCCATCTTCCCGCTTTTTTTTGGTTGTTGCCTCCCGTTGCTTCTTGCTGCTCAATTATTTATTTTATACTTTCCGCTGCCAGCTTCCCTCTGCTTCTTCCTTCCCGTTTTCCGTTGCTTCGTGCTTTCGATTCTTACTTTCTGCTTCTTGCTTCCGATTTCCTGCTTCTTAGTTTATTTTTTGCTTCACGCTGTTTCTTACTTCCTGCTTATTGCAATCTGGTTCCCTTTTAGCGTTACCCGCTACCATTACTGACTTCACGTTTCTCGATGCTTCTTGCTTTCCGCTCCCGCTTGTATTTCGGTATTCGTATCCCGCCTTATCACCGCGAGAAAAGTTTCAGTCTACTTCGACTACTTCCTGCTGCGCTATCGGTCAACAGCATTTGATCTTCTTATTTGTTCATATGGGGATTTTTTATTAATTAATTTTATTTGTGGAGGCGGTTGTATGTGTAACCATTTTCTATTGCTGGTAAGTGATTTCTGTCCCAGCTTCCAAGGCTTCTTCTTCCAGTGTCCAGTCAACCACCATAGCGCTTTCGTGAATTACCTAACTGAATATATAAAAAAAAAAAAAAAAACTATCCTAGAGTGAAGTTGAAACGTAAAATGTAATAGTGAGATTATTGGGTACTCGACCAAGTAGACTAAGCTATGTCTCTTAAGAATTCCTAAGTTTAACAGACCTCAGTGATCCACAACCTTTCCTGAAATAATAGAAATCAATCAACCAGAGCCCGCCTCCGTGAATGCAATAATATTTCTACCATCGCCAATGGTTGTCGAACACCATTTACCATATCATTATGATGTGTTGGTTTTGTAAACAAAATGCTGAAAGAAATAAACATTTATTAAGTTGACAAGTGGAATACGCATTATTCATGTTGTGATATGGCTATCCGAGTTCAGTGCTTTAAAATATTATGAAAACATAAACCTCTTCCCCATCAACTAAAATATAAATAAAAGTGAAGTGGTTCTTATCTTGCTTGTGAGTATCTCTCATCGATGTGATGACGCCTTCGTCAAATCCTTTGTGTTCACTTTGAATTCACTTGCAAACTTTGTCATTTTTACCACTGTTGCAACAATGCAATATCAAGTTTCGTAATGAAATTATGAAGCTATAACTAAAACACGTATTTTGACAAATTTTCAATGAGATTGGACCAAAGGGGCCACTGATATAAAATTAATTCAGAAGAGCAACAAAAACACGACTAGTCGGAATGAAATTCCCCCGAAGAGCATAGCAATGGTACATACTTTGATTAAATAAATATATTATATTTAAAAAAATCGACTTTATGTTCCTCCCATACAAAACGCCAATTTCATATGTAAGGACCTAATATATTATGTTCACTGTGTTTGAATATTCTAAGAACACATACCTTTTCATTTTTTATTAGTTTTATTACTATTATATACGCATTTGAATTTAGTCCTGAAGATTATAACTTTCAGAAAAACTGTATTTTAATAACAATGAAGTAAAACAATATTCGGCAGGCGAAAATACATTTCACATAACCGACTTCAACACGCTTTGGCTATGAACTCTAAATTGTGAAATAATCATTATTGTTTTTACTGTATGTAAGTTATGCATCTGTGTAAGTACTGTGTGATGAAGTCAACTAAGATTGATAGACTTATACAAAACAATCAGTGTTCATTTAAAATGCTTGCCATTAATTACTTCTTATCTATTAGTCGACGTGCTCAATGCGAATGCACGACTAAACTCTGTTTTTTTTTTAATCGATTTTTATGCAAAACATTTTTCAAATTGAAGGCAAAATTGAAGTGCAGTCCTTTTTTGTAAGCAATTATTGAAATTTACTCAAATTTAACGGAAAAATGAGTACCTTACTGACCAACACACCTAACTATAGAGAAGAAAACCTCAAATCTACTGAACATCCCAAAATTAAGTACATCTTTTGGCTAGAGCTAGAAAACCAATAATTTCCATGCTACAAAATTACGTAATGCCCTACCAAATTAAATTAAAAACTCCATGATAAAAAAGTATAAAAACAACATCAGTATAATATAAGGTTAACTAAATATGAAAATGAGAAAAATCATTAAAATTATGAATTAACACCAATTAGTACAGTCGACCTACGGTCAACAAACACTAAGATTTTTTATTTTGTAGGAAACGTACATGAAGATGACGAAATCCACACGAAATCATGATGTAATACCCATACCCAATACCCGTACAAGAACCTATATTATAGAGTACGCCTCGGAACAGGAAACCCTAGTGAGGGAGACTGTGAATCTTCTTTACGTTGTATTTTTTAAATGATAATTAATAAATAAATAAATAAAATAATAATCGAGAGTTGAGCGCAGAAATAGAAGGATTTATGCTTGCTATTCAAGATAGAGTAATTAATACCAAAAATTATAGGAAGCGTATAATCAAAGATCCAAATCAAATTGATGATTTATGTAGAAAATGTATGACTTTTTCGGAAACTATAGAACACTGATATAATCAGGATATTCTATATTAGCGCCGTCTGAGTATACATTTAGGCACAATCAGGTTTTAAAAATAATTCACCAAAGTTTGGTAATTAAACATAACTTGATTGACTGTCATAATATAGTACCATATTATGAATACGAACCAAATTCATTTTTAGAAAATAATTTCTTTAAAATTTACTATGATAAAACTATACTAACAGACAGACCAATTGGTCATAATAGACCTGATATAGTTTTACATGACAAAATTTAAAAAATAACTTATATTATTGATGTAGCTATTCCAAATTCCTGTAATATTCAAAAATCTGTTTCTGAAAAAATAAGAAAGTATACAGATTTAGGAAATGAAATTAAAAGAATTTGGCATTCTCAGACTATAAAAATATTACCTTTTGTTATTTCGGCTACTGGCATTATACCTAGCTCTCTTATTAAAAATTTAGGCATATTAGATTTGTCAAAGAATTTGTATATAAAATGCAAAAATCAGTCATTTTAAATACATGTAGAATTACGAAAGATTTTTTAAATATTTATATTGAGGGATCAGTAGGATTTATCGGTCAAATTAGGAATTCCACAGAGCCGAACCCTCTGATATGAAAATATATGGAGACCGTGAATTATATTCCCATTTAATAGTTTGGTAGATTAACGTGTTGTTCTTGTATTGTTTTGTATTAATTATACTTATATAATACACTTGCATAACGTGGATTTACTAGATGATCATTTATATGGAAAAGTGTATGAAAGGGCGTTCCTGTAAATCTGGTGAATAAATAAAATAATAATAAAAAAATATGGAACACATATAGGGTGAATACGATTTTTTTTTTCCATATTTTTTTTATTATTTTCTAAATTTAGTAGGTATAAAGAAAAGAAAAGCGATATATTACAGAAAGAACATGCTACGGAGCAACAAGTGTTCGTGAAAGGGGTAGTTCAAAGTAAAAGTTTATAGGTGAAAAACATTGGCAAATGTAGAAATAATTTTTTTTTTAATGGCTCTTTCGGTCGCCATGGGGACGTTTGAGAAGATAGTCGCAAAAATTCTTTGAAAAATCGGGCTCTCCAAAAAGGAGGTTGCAGGATAATATATAATTAAGTAGCAGTACCTAATTTACTTAGCGGCGCATAATCTGTACACAGCACGAATGACTGACTGTACGTACGTGTTCATCTTCAAAGAAAGCCATTTTTACCAATCTGCTGTTTTAGAAATTTCATTCCCTTTTGTCATTCTTTGGTATGCTAGAATATCTGTTCTGTAGTTTGGTATCTTGAACAAGCCGCGGTGAAGACTACGGCCGAAGTTGTTTTCAGACACACAGCATTCCATAACATTATAGTAACAACAAAAACACGAATATGGCAAGGTCAAATAAAAGTCAAATCAAATTACAAAACAAATGGAAGTTATCTTCTTGATGTAGGAGTCATGCCATGATTTTTGTTATTATTTTTGATTTTCGCTGTAAATACTAGATCTGAGGTCGGAATATTACATAATCAAATAAAACAATAGTTCGCCTTGAATTATCATTTTCGACCATAGAAATAAGTAGATAATAGATGCACAATTATCTTGTAACTTTCCACCTTCGAAATATGAATGGGCCTCTTCTTTGCTTGGCGTATGGTTGCCAAATAGATTTAAAATCTATTTTTCAGATTTAAAAATAAACTATAATAGTAGTCAATCTTTTGAGAATTTCCAGTAGTCAATGTCTTTAAGAGCACGTACCCGGGGGATTTTTACCAACGATTCCTGAGCATATTTAAAAAAAAATAAAGATTATAAACTAAATGATGAAATATTGTCATCAGCGAAATCCACAAGAGACCTCGGGGTTACATTTGATCTCAAACTTACTTTTTCAAATCATGTAGTTAGTTACAAACTTGTTACAAATTTCTTGGATTTGTGGTAAGAAGAAGTAAAGAATTTTCCAAGCCGAAGCAATGACATCGATGTTCATCTGCATTATATGATCAAAATTAGAATACGCTTCTGCTGTTTGGACCCCATACCGAAAAAAATACACAGAATTATTGGAAAAAAATCAAATTCTAAGGTATCTTTATACGAGAATGCAATGCGAATACCCGCGATTTATGCATCACATGGATTTGCTCTCTGAGATGCGCTACGAAAGTCTCCAATGTAGAAGGAATGAGACCCTTTCTCTTTCATTGACCACGTCTTGCTCTGTATTCCACATGGCAGAACGGACGTTCTGGCCTAGCGCAGCATGACAAAAGGTGTGGTGCTGCTAAATGATATCTCCAGGCCTCTCTTAAATTATACCAGCAACTTTGCAGTTATGATTCAGATTGTTAATTCAAGCTTTTTGACGTACACACTCCGAACAGCTGTCGTATAACCTTCAGTTTTAACACCTGGTCTGGGTCTTGGTAGACGTGAAACTATTCCATGCATACAATACTATGGTACTGCTAACATAACATACGTAGGTACCTACTTACTTAGGGGTGAGCTGTTTTTTTTAAATTTAAATCCCTTCTTGGTGAGATTAAGTGAGATTTGGTGGGACCCCGCCTCCCCCTTACGTGAGATTTTTTCTTACTCTCGAAATAAATGTGTTTCATAATAACAAAATTTTTAGCGCCCTAAATGGGTCACTTCAAAAGAAGTGAAACATTTTTTTATAATTTCTATAATAATAGATATACATATATTCTTTTAAAGTTAACGTGAGATTTTTATTGACCCCTCGTTTTAAGTGAGATTTGGTGAGATTTTACTAAACCCCTCCTCTCCATTTTGAGCTCACGTAATTATTGCATGCCCCCTTTGTGTATTTCGGTCATGTTCTAATCACTGCGCCACTTTATCTCCAACGACAAAAAGTGAATGGTTGTAAATCAGAGTCCGTTGTTGTTTACAGTATAAATTATTTAGAAATTGAAAATTCCTATCTCCCTACCATTAAAAAGGCTGATATCGCTGAAATTCCAACGAAAGTGAGATAGTAATGTAATGTCCCACTGGTTACCAAAACAATACTATCGAACAGTAGTATCACTATCACCGAATACCAAAATATACTAAATGAATGTACTTAGGTAGATGGTCGACGATGGTAGATGTATACGGCGACCAGCATAAATGTTATTATTAAGGGCCAATAATGTTATTATTAAGGGCCAGTTAATTCGGAAAATTTCACGTATGAATTTCCTTCAAACCGTCATTCACCGAAGAATTGGGTTGTTTCAACCTCCGTCAGAAGAAATTTCAACGAAAATACCATCGAGTTCTACGAATTAAACACAAAAACAATTAATACTTTAATTTATATTTATCTGAATATCTCTTGCTCTATAAAATAAGGTACATATGCTAAGCTCACAATCGGGATCTGAATATGTTTATCCCATAAATTTTAAAATAAATTCATAATTATGTAAAAGCAAGTTCGTTGCACTTGTATAAAAACGTTAATTTAAAAAGAACATCCGGTAATACAGTTTTAATTAATTAATTCTTATTAAAAGAGGGAGAAAGCACCAAAATTGCGTAATTGATGTTAATAAAATAAAATATAAATCAACGCCACCGTTTTTATTTTTTATGAACGATTTATGACCGGCATAACTTTTTTTACGACATTACTAGCGCAGACCTGTGAAAAGTCAGAAGATTTTTAATATATATGTATCGGTGTATGATATGGCCGAGAATCGAACCCCGACTATGCTGAACATTACGACACTAAATATTGTAACAACGGCGGCATAAATTCATTATACATAATACTTGATGTGTACTGAAAATAATAAACCTTTTGCATTTTTGAATTTTAGAATGT
Source organism: Limnephilus auricula (assembly GCA_951813805.1). Lineage (NCBI taxonomy): Eukaryota > Metazoa > Arthropoda > Insecta > Trichoptera > Limnephilidae > Limnephilus > Limnephilus auricula. Next base: position 37,177,178 of record OX638393.1, read on the forward strand.
ACTCCTCACTACTCGCGAAATTATGTAGTACCTACCTACAGTTTTCCTTAGAAAATTAAAAATAATTTTATTATTTAAAAATATAATGCTGAAGAAACAACTAACATTGCGCATGTATGCACAAACAAAGCTTTTTAAGATGATTATGTAATAGGCCTACTCACCAACTGTTTTGCAGAACTGCTTGCAGGAAAATCATACCGGGGTTCTGCAAATCTTTTTGGACATGCTGCCCTGCAAGCAGTTCGGTTTTATACAGCAGATTTTTTTTAACTTTACCTAACTCACACATTTCTGAGTAAAAGGCGCGTGACACTGCTGTAACCCGAAACACGTGACATTTCAATAGCAATAATAAATATTGAATAATTATTTAAATAGAAGCGTATGAACGCATTTGCATGAGTAATCAATCGTGAGCAAGATCAGTGTATGCGCATTATTTCCATAACGTACCGCTGACTTACGAGTATTTCTGTGTATCAGGCGACTGGCGACTCATTCATAAGCATGATTCACTGAAGGAGCTCAATAAGATGCTATTGCGTCACTATTTATTCACTTTTCACTCAAAGCCTGAGTGCAGCGAGAGCTTAAAACTTATCTGAAAATATTGAATTTTGTAAAAAGTTCTGCACTTTTTTTAAAATGCGCGTGTTTGTTTTGCTCTTTGGAACCATAATCCGATTTAATAATCCATAATTTCGATGGTTGATACATGATGGGTGCATGCGCGCGATTTGAAACTGTGTTCCTCTGCGTAATGCAATTTTTAAAATTGGAACTGATAACCATAAAATCATATCAGACCAATTTTATTTTATTAATTAACAATCCTCTATGTGAAATGTGTACTTCATGCCTTTAAACGTGTAAACAATAAATTGACAAAAATAAATCTGTATCACATTATGATTTTTAAAGTTTATTAACGTTTTTATTTATTTTTGGCGTATTGTGCCGTGTTGCGCTACCGCATAGGTAATTTAGTCGACATTTCGGATAGCATTACAATGTCCATCATCAGGGCATGTTGTTGATCGTACCTACCAGGTAAGTATGGTCCTGTACATTTTCATTGAAAATATATATATATAATAATAATCAATAAATTAAAAAAAAAAAAAAAAAAAAAAAAAAAAAAAAAAAAAAAAAAAAAAAATGTATATTTACATTTTTGGGCAGCACCGCGCTGGTTGTTCAGATGCATTGTACATATAGTTTTGTATCGCTGATCAAAGAACCGGTGGATTTGCATCCATTGTTTTAGCCATAGGTTTTTTATATTTTCTAGTGTGTAGTTAGAAGTAAGATTGTAGAAATTATTGAAATTTGTACAGCGCCCTTGAGGTGATTTTTCACAAAAACGGCGCTATACAAGTCATCCAATTATTATTATTATTGACTAAATAAGGCGCGACACGCCATAATACCCCAAAAATAAATCACGATAATACTTTTGGCCGTGCGCAAATCTCAAATCATATATTTACTAACGATGTTCATTCGAAAAGTAATTCTGGTCGCCTCTCCAATTATTTTCCAAGAGTAAATAATTTTTATATTATAAAAAAAAATAGCAATATGTAGATACCTATCTACTTATTTTTGATGGGCAGTGATCGTGAGGCAATTATTTTATACATACATTTAGCTTTGCAAATCTACAATTTTATTATAACATCCCGTAATTTTTCACAGGTTTGCGCTAGAATATTTTAAAACAAACCAACAATGTGTCGTAGTTTGTTAGTCGAGGCATAATTATTGTTATAACGATTAATTATTCGATGCCTATCTAATTAAAATTTATTGTATGGTTTAACAATTTATTCACTGACATGGATTATGCAATTATGTATTACATGACGTGGTATAATAACCATGTTTTGTCATTGTTTCCCCGTGTTATCAGCTTCAGTAAGTTGTACTATTATGTGTGTATAAAAACGCACTCAGAGGTACACACTGAACTAAACCTTATCCTAGAAATAGAAAAATACAAAGGAAGTTATATGATAGAATATACGTATTATCCATTCCTATATCCATTCTTGTTTTTAACAGGAATGCTTGATTTCAAGACCTTAGAAGCCCACCGAAAAATATTTTTAGGTTAAATTTTTTAAGTTAATCTTTAGAATTATACTTAATCCACCTATGTTGAAAGAGGTTAACTTATAAATATGTCCCTAACAAGTACACACGTGGGATATCCCGTGCCCTTTGTTATGCTCCGAAAGTGAGGAGTTTTGCCTACCAGGTACGCGCCAATCAACAGTCTGCATTGATCATCGACATTTTCAACGTCACTTCAGACAATTCAACAACTATCTTTTGACGGATGTTATAAAATAGTAAAACTGCCCCCATACCTTATTATGGTTCCATGATAACTCAAAATAAAGTTAACTCAACACCTCTTTGAAAAGTCATCAGAAGTTATGAAAAAAATAAATTAAAAATAGCCCATAACCTAACCTAATGTAACCTATTTAACTAATTTAACAATTTTTAATATACATTTTTTATCACTTTTCAAAGGAAGTGTTTAGTTGAATTCATTCTGAGTTATCCGGTCACCCCTTTTTATACTTTCATGTACTTACCTCAAATCTTCTCCGTAATAATATTGGTATATAACTGTAAATAATACATACGTACTACTCACCTCCATAATATTATAATTAAATGCCAAAAATAATGCCATTTCATTGAACTTTATTTACGCATTAATTTACAAACTATCTATAGGTACCTACCTACATACAAAAATATATCTGGCAACATAAGAATTTATTGCTCGAATGAAACTTGTTTAAAAAAATTGCATGCCCACGAGGAAACCTCATTCCTAAAGAGCTGAAATTATACCTGTTGACTGGACTACTTATAAAAAATATATATTGATCGTAATACTAAATTATTATAGTGAGAAACACAAATTTAAATACGTCGTGTTCAAAATGGCTGCTTCGTACCTAGTAAAACTAGTTGTTTTTTTTCAAGAATCAAAACATCCACATTCCAAGTCGTTCAAACTTTATCCACGCATTCCATGTGCTCAGTGCTCAGAATGATCTGTTCCTTTTTCGAACGTGGCCCGTGTGAGTACGCGCGTTCTTGCGGGCCCCTCCGCTACAAAAGCGTATAGATTTTTCGTCTCGCTCACTCGACCGGTGGGCGAAGGGCTTTGCGAAAATATCCACGCGAGAGCGAGCGCGACAGAGAATCACCTCATCCCCGACCAAGGTCAGTCCGGTGCGCCTGCACTCTCCGTAGTACGCCCTGAAGCTCGTTTTTAAAAACTTCGGCGCGAATAATATTTTGACAGCACAAAAACATTTGTTGAAACGCGACAAATTTTCCCGCGTGAACGCTGTCAAAAACTACAATGGCTAGTCAAGATAGTTTTCAAATGGAAATTGTAACATTGTTGATGTTGTGCTGGCTTAGTGTACCTACTACTTACTGGCAATGGTGAAAACAGATGCTGTTTTCCACACACGAGATACTGCAAAATTTATTAATATTTACTTTCTCTTTGCAGATTGCTATCCGTGAGCAAAATCATTATGCGTAGAAATGTACCAACATAACCAAACGAACTTTCTCCATATTATTTTTAAATTATCAAACTATTTAAAAAAATATATATTACCCCACTACTTCCCTGCTATGTTTTGCTGAATTCAGTATAATAAGTGAAACCGAAAGTCTGCAGTTCAAAGTGGTTCAAAGTTAAATGAACTACCTACCTAGTCACAACAAAAATACTTCAATGGAACCCACGTCTACCGTTCATTAGCAGTTTATATTTATGATTAGATATTCATTATATATGATTTTATCAGTGGATTTTTTTTATTTGTGTGATGGAACTAAAAGTTTTTTTTAAGAAAAATTAAATATACTGTTTGTTTTAGATGGAGGACAGGTACATAGTTACAAACAGGCTATTATAACACACCTCAATAAATCAATGTTAACATAATACCTTCAATTTTATCAGTATGGGCTCTATATAATTTAATAAGCATATTTAACCTCAAGATTACTTTTCCACAAAATTATTATGTATAGGTAGGTATCATATGTTTTGAGAATATCCGTATAGGCGTAGGTATATGTATAAACATACTTTTGTATGTATATGAAAATGTTTTCCCCATACCCTACCCACGTAATGACAATGACCCTAATGACTTTCGTACTGACATTTATGAATATACAATTCTATTTTGCTTCTAAAACTACGTGTTTCTATTCTTGGTAGGCACTAGGCCCATATGTTATGCTAGATGCGCGGATAAACTAGTGGTTGTGCCCTTTGTTTTTTAGAAGAAAATTAGTTGTTCTTATTTAGGTTCGACGGTTTCCGTTGTCGAAGGGACTAGAAGGCGCTCGACTCTCCATCCGAAGATTGCGGGTTCGAACACGGCGTGCGCAAATAATTTTTATATTTAATTTGTATTATTTCACAATTAATTCATTAAAAATAATATATTCGGCACGTTCCAGAGTGGAAGACACTCTCGGTATCGCCCTGGTGAAGACCACCATTCGAAATTGAAAGTTGCTTGAAATGGCTTTAGCCGTGTTTGGTGACCGGATCTGAATAGCCAGGTACCCACCTTCCTATTCCCCATCTCCTCCGCCCCCACTACCTTCAGCCTCAAAACATACCATAAAAACAGCCATAAAACATATCCCAATTGGGGATGCCACAGTCTCACTGCCTCCAGACGGGAGCAGTTGGGACTTTTGTGCGATATTCACATTTAAAACGTTATCCTTTTTATATTAGCTCTGCACAGGAAGCCCTGAAGAAAATAATTCCCCTCAGGGCCTCATCTTTGTGGTCATCTTGCGGATACCGAGTGGAGGGTTTTTTCAGGAGTGACGGACGAATGATTCCACCCCTCCCACTACGGTGCAAGGTGATGTTCTGAGAGAGCCCGAGCGAGTAAGAAACAAAAAACCAATTATTGAAAATTCACGAAATGATAGCCGTTTATACGTCATTATAGGTTCAATCCATAGACATCAAAATTAAATGTCTGTGGTTCAGTCCTACAATATTATTATGAGTTTTTACAATGAGTATGATTTTTGTTCTTACAAATTCCCCGATAAACACTAACTAACTAACTAACCATCACGCCGTTTCTCCGCAGCGGCAGGCATAGAGGACGGACCGCCAAACAACTCGGTCTTGGCACACACTCCTTGTCTCATTCACATTCATACATCTTCTCATACATACTCTTCTATTATTCTGACTCCTGACATGGCCCAACTCAAGTATCTGATTCACTTGATCGTCCCACGTCTTCCTTGGGCGTCCTCGACTTCTTCTGCCATTCACATTCGCGTCATAAATTCTCTTTACACTCCTTTCTTCATTTATTTGCTGAACATGCCCAAACCATCTAAGCGTCCCTTTCTTAATCTTACTTATTACTTTTCGTGTTCTATAAAATGTCTGAATTCCGTCTGTTTCCAATACGATCTGGAAATAACTACAGAGGAAACAGGAAACAGCATTGCTATACAAATCCATGCGATTACTAATACAACCTTTACGAATCAAATAAGAATACGTCTCAATGGCTGTTATCTTTTATAAGCGATGTATAGAAAAAAATTTCAGTGTAAAAAGGAAAAAGGATCTCACACGATACCGGATATGACGTACTCGTAGTTGCGTACATCGTCACACACCACACGCTTGACACACATAGATAATGCCAGCGTCACAGGCGTAGGCGTTTAGCTTAGGCACAGCCCGCATAGATTATGTTATATTTTACATAGTGATAGATTCGTGATTACTTCCCTCCCGCCATATTGTGACTTGCCGCGGCATCGCGACGCCTGCGAGCTTCGAGCCCCAGGGCGTGTCTTGGCGAGTCTCGGACAACATTAATTGACTAATTAATGCTAATTATAATTAGGAAGTGGCAACCCTGTTACCCGACACGACATATTTTATGTGCATTAGACGCCATGATGACATAAAATATTATGGAAATTAATTGTCGGGAAAATTTTACGATATCTCATTTTATATTGCTACAGCATACTATGTACGACCAGCATATTATAATAGTGTATTTTCATTGCCTTACCCTTGACAAATAAAATCTGTGAGTTGAAGCAGCAAAAACTCTCGACCAGTGAGTTCTGGCGCTATAAAATTTACACAGCTTTTTCGGTCACTCGCAACGTTTTTTATATCATACTCCGTTCTTCCAATGAGCTACCTTTAAGCGACGCGATCGCCGCTCGTCTGTACCTTCCATATATTATCGGTGGTTGCAAACGCCCGCTACGCGCTGCACTGCACTAGCAAAATAGTATGATAGGTAGCGGGTAGCGGCGGTTTAGTCGCTTGTAAGTGGCTGCGTGAACGAAGGGCGATAGAGTAATTTTTATCGCTATGTATTTATGCCTTTCCAATTTGTTTAATTTTATTGTTCACTAAGAAAAATGGTTAAATAATCCATGACTAAACAGAATAGTGACGAAACAGAACACTTTTGGAAAGTAATTCATTCAAAGGGATAAAAAACTAGACTAACCTAAGCTAGTTATCCTAGTTTTTTCATCACTTTCCATGACTTTTTAACACCTTTCAAAAGTGTTCTGTTTGGTCCGCTTACCAGAAAAAATAGCATTGAAACATGGGTGAAGCCGATAATAAGTGCTTAAGAAACAAAACTTGTATAACAATCAATTAAATGAATAAACAAATGTTTAAACTTCAAAGCATGTCATTGGATAAAATAAACAATACATTCAGTACCTATACAACTACAATCAATGGAGAAGTGATTTGTATTTATAAAATATTATGACTGCGAGTGGACAATAATCAATATTATCCGTTTGTTTAGAGTCGCTTGAATAAGATATTCGTGTAAATTGCTATAAACCTCTGTCCGTGTTCTCAGAAGCTGAAGGAAATAATTACATGGTCATGGCGTGACTTGATGCTGACTAAACTATGCGAGTAACCCTTTTCTGTTGAAATATTATAATAGATAGCAGTATTTAATTATATTCAATGATTGAACTCATCGAGAAGGAGACATCTCCGCCAATGATATAAGTGTATACATACAGTCCACAGTCCATCAATCAAATGTGAAATATTCACATCGTTACGTGCATATTATGCATTTAAAGTTAAATAAATGAATTGCCAAGCGTTCCTAGGGTTTTCGACTTTAGACAACGCTAGATACACATATTTGTGAATAGTAGGGCAGTAAGCTTAGTTTTATGTATTTATTATTTTATGGGCAAATTTGACCATAAACTAACATCATACGAATGGTAAAGAAAACAGAGGTGATAGGTAAGGAAAGCTAGAGAAAAATATACGTGAAAAGAGCAATGACAAATATGTAAGGCAAAATGTACCTACACGGGGAAGATAATAAAATATTACATTTATTTGAGTAACGACGGACAAGAGTAGTTAAAAATTAGAAACAATTTACCTAATCATTATTTTAATTGTAGGTACTAAGATTAAACAAGCTAAACAAGAGCAAGCTAACCAAGATAAACATAATGTTGATCAGTATATACGTAATGTTATCGATAAAAATATTTGTTAGAAATTGTAATTCGAAAGTTTTGAAAACTCACGCTTTTTCCCGACTTGATGTGGCACAGAAATCGCAACCACTTTCTTTTGTACCCCAGAAGAAACCATCTTATAGTATCTATTGCATATACTTATATTACTATATTAATAAACCACTCTTCAATCACAAACCGCTGCACTGTTACAATAAAAATCAGACGCGACCAAACGTTCAAAATTTCTATACTGATTTGTTTTTAAAAGACGATCCACCGATGCGATATGAATAATTACGAAATACCAAATTAATTTTGTATTTTCCTGTTGTGATAAGTTAGTACCTCTTGATGAATCAGAACTTGTATCATCAACGCGTGACGTGTCCTATGCAAATAATTTTTTCGTAGTTCGTTGTACGTTGGCACCGTTTGAATCTTTTCGGTTTGTGACACCGCCCTTACGATTTATGATGGAAATGCATCGAACAGAGTGTTCCACAAGGTTGGCACACGGGGCCAGATAAATATGACATTCGTAGGATAAAATTATGCTTTCTCTATTTCCTTATTCTAGGCGCCATTTTCTTCAAAGCATTTGTAGGAATATTTATTTATTTAATTATTTATTTATTTATTTATTTATTCATTTATTTATTTATTCACGCCCTAATGGGCCTTTACATGAAAATTTTATACATTGGTTACATTAACCGCTTGGACACATAAGCTTGTTTTCACGATAATTTAACGTGGGTAGACATAGGAATGACGTATGCCGCGTACCTGAGTTATTTTAAGTATAAAAATGCAGTTGTAATAATTGTAAAAAAGCAACACGTATGTTATTAGTTATTATGAATATAACAAAATTTAGTGCAAATTAGTTAAATACTAGAAAGTTGGTTCTATATAAGATAAGTAAGAAATAATTAGTAGAAAGAGATTTAGAAAATAAAATAATAAGAATAAGAATGTATCTACACATTTAGCAAAATATATATGTATATATAGAAAGTTAAATAATAAGACCTGAAACTACAATAACATCTATAATGGAAGACCAGTATGAATTAATATGTACCATTCTTAAGTTAATAATAATAAAAAAATTAAAAAAATAAATAAAATAAAAAATAAAATAAAATCTGAATGATCTAATATCTGACCGAAGCTCTCCCGGACCTCAGTTAAATGAATAAAAAATTTACACCTCACCCATCATAATGCTTATTTTAGGCAAAATTTATTGATGCAGGACTTATTGCTTCATTTAAGAATATGTCTACGTCTTTTTTGTTTCCTTGGTGGTTTTCAGTAGTTTGTAGAATGTCTGTTTCGTGTATATTTAAACTTTGCTATGTTGACGATGTGATGAACAGAAAACATGTGTTTTATTTGTGTGTTGTCTCTAGGTCTACGCCTCCCCCAGCCGCAGAAAGATGGACACGAAAGGCGAGGGCGAGGAGATGACCTACCCACACATATGCTTCATGGTGGACAACTTCGACGAGGTCTTCTGCGACATCTTGGTGCGCGACGGAGAGATGGTCTGCGTAGAGCTGGTCGCCTCGGACCGGCGCGGCTCCGTGCAGGGCGTCATATTCCTCGGCTCCATCCGATACGACGCCCTCAAAAAGGTCTACGACGCCAGGGTGAGTTAAAAATCTCAGAATTATCTTTCAAGTTGTGAAAAGGCATCTCTCAAAAGTCTCCAATTGTTGGATCTCATCCCTTTGTGGGTGACCTCTTCTTCTCTTCCGAAATCAAAGACGTTATTTTGATGATGGTTGAATTTCTCCCAATGTCCGTTATTTGTGCCACATTATATACCTACTACTATCATAATTTGTTTGTGTTTCTTACAAAAACGCTGAACGCTGAAATACTAATCGACCGGATACATTATTTTATATGATAACTAGCTGACCCGCCCACGCGTTGCTGTGGCTAAAGAAACACAACGCCATCTACTTGGTGGTTACCTAACCTAGATATCCAAGTGTTGTTTCAATAAATTAACTCACACCGCCATCTATCAGAAACTTATGGAATTTACAAATAATTTCAAATAATTGTCCAATAAAAACACTTAATTCGCAATAATAAATATTGAGGTCAATAATCGAAATGATAACTATCCTATATTTTAAGTTGAACCAAATTACACCCAGTAGGCAAAATTTCATCAAAATCAGTTAAGTAGTTTCGGAGTTTGTGGACGAACATTGTGACGCGAGATTTTTGTATGTAAAGATATTCTTAATTATGAGACCCCATACAAAGAGCTACATGGCCACCTAAGTATGAAATGGCATTAGCTAATCCACTTCTAATGTTGGGGTAGGGTTTTTGGTACTAAAACGTAGTACTATTATTGTTATCGAGCAATTTCAGGAGTTCAGTAAGATAAATATCTCAAGGAAGCGTTTACTCAGACGTTGTCGTATATTGTAACTTTTACTAATATATTATTTGTTATTTTTATTAGTTGTCTTTCACTATCGTAATGTCTTCGACACATTTCTTTAGAATCTTCGAAATTTTCCACGCAAACACATCATCTTCAGTTTTAGTTTCCGATTTCAGTACTGCCATTAAATTCCGCCCCCGTCTGAGTCCATCCAGTCTGCAGAGTCCGCCGTCATTGTGAACTATTCCAATTATAACAACATGCAACGAGTAACGACCGAGGTGTTGCTATCACGAACAAGCAGCACAACACATTAGGTTCATTATCCTGTTAGCCCTAGCGCCTAACGTCTAACGCATAACGCATTCGAGCGATCCGATAACGGTCACCTCCCTTTATGGACCGAAGCCATAAGTTATTATATAATTATTGTAATATGTGGACTGATGACCGCCAAACGTGTTAATTATCAATTGTAATTGCCGGCGACTGATTTTAAAAACAATTTCACCTTCCTTTTACATAGATGTTTTAGGTGGTTGCATAATAAATATATTATTATCTTTTTCAGTGGCAAATAATTATGTACCCTAGAATCAAACTGTATTTTGTCTAAATTTTATGATTTTTTTTTTCGTATTAAACGTCAAATTTTTACTCCCCTACTGAGGTGTATAAAATATGGTAGATTCAGACTGGGTCGACGTATGTATGCATCGCTACGCCTAAGAATATCTGGGCTACTTAGCAACCATAGATTTTCAATGAAAATTTATGTTTTAGAATCACATTGGCCACACGCATCGCGACGTGCGATGTCTGTGGCCATTTTCATAGAAAATGTATGGGTTGCTAAGCATTGTTTGGCGTAGCGATGCGTACGTACGTCGTCCAGTCTGAATCTACCTATACAGTACAAGTCCCACATATAATATGTACTTCCTACATACAGACATGTAATGTAAAAGTAAATGTTTTGATATGAACAAACAAGGCATGCGATTGTATGAATGAAAGTCATCATTTCAATCGATAAATAATTATCGCCAAGTATTTATATCACGCGTACAAAGTTGGGTTTAGCAAAACTGCAATATACCTGGACAAAGAGATATTATTATAAAATTGCATTTCAAGACATATGTAGAATAGAAACGTAACAATATCTTTAGTTATGGTTAGCTTAGTACCTAACTGGCAAATTCATTCCTCTATCCTTTCTTATTTTCCTCTCATCTAACAATATTCCTTGATGTTGAGGGTGCCATAAACGTTTTCTGTTGTAATGTCTGTTAATCGGGTGTTCTTTAAATTCGATTTCCGTCGCAGTGATTTTTTAAAAATTAGCACGGATTCTTGTATATATGTATTTTTATGTTTATAACTACACTTCTTACTAGTAGTCAAGTCTGTATACATATGTGTGGTATCATAAATAAACAAAACAAAAGTTAATTTCACCAATGCCCCGTACAATAAACATGTAGAATGTTGACCTCGTACCCAATGCGATAAGATCTCCTCGGATGTGTATCACCCGTTGTAGTAGCTAAAAGTTGGTTCGTATATAAGTATGCCATTCATTCATTGCATATTTAAGAATCGGGTTCTTATCCAATTTCCTCTACTTGTTACCTCGTTAGGACAACAGATGGCTATTACGTGCTGCATTGCGTAACACACGCCGTGTTGAAATAATGCCAGACAACAGGAGACCAAAGTTCGTGACTCATGATCAGGTGGATGTCTTAGTGATATCAACCAACAGACAGACGAACGAAGAGGTTGGCAGATGCACGAAAGAAGTGAGAACTCGCGCGAAAGAGATAAGGATGAGATGTAAGACAAGGCCTTGATAAAGCGAAGACATTCAGAAAGTCGCAAGTAGACAGGTGTTCGCACGACTCTTCAAAGTAACTAAAGTCCGGGAGATGTCTAGCGAGATGGTCGTCAAAATTCTTCAGCGAATAGGGTTGGCAGATGCACGAAAGAAGTCTGGAGAACTCGCGCGAAAGAGATGAGGACAAGGATGAGATGTAGGACTAGGCCTTATGAAGCGAAGACATTCAGAAAGTCGCAAGTAGACAGGTGTTCGCACGACTCTACCAAGTAAATAAAGTCCGGGAGATGTGTAGCGAGATGGTCGCCAAAATTCTCCAACGAATATGGCAGACAGAAGAAGAACAAGAATATTGGACAAAGGAGAACACACTTTCTTTCATTGCCTTACAATATGACTCAGAACTGAGCTGGGACGAAACAATCCCATCTCAATCTGAAATAATTAATAATTGCCGGAAGCTACTTAAATTTCACAGAAAATCTACAATATTCATTAATTCGTCTTTATTACTCACCGTCAAACATTTTAATGCCGACTAAGAAACATTACAATGACCGGAAGGTCCATTTTTTCTACTTTTTTCGGTTTTAGTGGAATTCGAATAAGTCATTAACGGAAAACTCTACCTATTCGCTTCTAGGACAAATGTGTTGCCTTCAATAATACGTCGAATATCACGATAACAAAAAATAAACCGCCGTTAAATTTATTCATTGTTGTCGTGCCGATAAAGTCCATAATCGCAGATATCGTATAAATAATGGGATCATTGATTTAGAACTTTAAAACAAATTGGCTGCATACCAAATAATGGGTATTGTGAGAGAACAATGAGCAACAAGCGTAGTACGTACAATATTATATTATATCCGCACTGTTTGGTCGCTGGTTTTGGTACAATACAAGCAATTGCCAGCGGAATTGTTCCGTTCATTGCATACCCGACGTGAGTCCACGAGTATGTCAGTTTTAATAAAAAACCTATTTGGATAGAATATATGTATAATAGGAACACCAGGCTTTGTGTAAACCACCGGCCTGTGCTGAACCAAAAATATAATCATAGTATCCAGTCTAGTAAGAATAAAGACGAGACTATCGCGTTTTCATTGGATTCCCTCCAATGGCATTAGAGCTATAAATATTATAACGTCTGTTTGTTTGTTTATGAAAATTCCTTCGATTATTATACCAAGAAAATCTAAATCTCACACCGCGCCAAGAAACAGATCAAGACGTCAATTTTATTTATTTATTTATTGTTTAAAAACATTTACAGAATGTTAACAATTATTATATTACTGATATTATTACCTTTAGAATGTGCACAGACGTTAACACTCCAATTAAAAATGTTCACAGCATGCGTAATCAAGTTTTATTTGTTACTATGGCGAGATTCTAATAGTCAAAAAACAGAAATAATAATAAACAAAATGAAATACAAAACATAGTAAATGTAATTACCTACAGAGAAAAGATAGGAACGAAAGAGAGAAAAAATAAAAATAAAAAACATAATAATAAAGCAATTAATTAAAAATTATTAAAAATCATTCTTTTGATATAAACAAAGGGTTAAAAATTGTACATACAAACACAACAGATTTACAATTAGCAAACTTATAAATTTTAGAAATTAGAAAAAGTGTTAATAGTAATTTCAATATTATAAATAATTAAATATTTTTTTAAAATAGCCATCTCCCAAATTTATTTTCATATTAATACTTATATTTATTATAATTTATTTTTGTTGTTTTTGTTGTTTCAACAAACTGATTATATTTTGTTGATTTTATAATATTCTTTTAATATATAAAATGTAACGTACATATTCTAAAATAATTTTAATATTTCATTTTGTATAATTGTTTTTTTTAATAATATTTTTAGGTAATTAATCACCTCTCTCTTTAATATTTCTATTGTTCTTTTTGTCTATACTTGTTGTTTCTTTTGTTATTTTTATTCATGTTATTATCCTGACCAAAAAACAATCGGTTTTGAAACATGTAGATATTATAATATGTGATTATAGTGGTTTACACAAAGTAATTTGTTTAATTTAATTACATAACTGTTCTCAATGTTTTGGATCAATTCTTTTTAAAAAAGTTGAGTTACTATTAACGAATACACATGTATTGCAATCATCACTAACTGCAAGCGAAAATGTTTATTGTCCATGCACGGATTAATTTTACTTTTATGATCCGGTGTTTCTGTTTTAATAGTTATCTGAATATAAATTTACAATGAGATACATTGACAGGTACAGAGCACGCGTTTATATCTGTTAGTCGTTTTGTGAGTCGAAATCTTTAGATCTGGCGGTAGCGAATAGCTCATCTGGATTCTAGGCCACCTAGCGTATCCCATATCATAGTAAAACCTCCACGACCACGTCTGAGCGTCTGGCGCCCTACTTCTGCTGGGATAGGAAAATGGAATGGGGAAGCGATAAAGTCTCGATAAGACTGTCTGGAGTCTGGAGATGGAGCATTCTTCTAGAGACCGAATATAGCCTCAGCCTGTGGCATCATTTGTACATATTTAACTTCATCGGTTCTTCGCACAACTGGGAGAACAAATTCACAAATTTAATGTAGGTTACATGCATTCAAACTATATTATTATTCCTAATACAATTAAGACCTACATAACGCCGACTCTATATACTTATGCGAGTGCATTAGAAATCTTGTCAGAATGTTCAATGAAATCCATTACTTTAGATGCTGGCATTAAAGTTATTATATTTACGAGTACGATGTTTGCTTAGTACGTACATATTGTGAAATTACTGTATTGCATTAAAGCAGGCTGCGATCTTGGGGGAATAATTTTCCTCCAACGCTGCAATTCTAATGATTTCAAGGATTAGTAACGAGGAATCTATATTTGACTCCCTGCCATCATTAAAAAAACATTACTGGTAACTTGATCAATGCGCACTCACAAAGCTTAACTACTTAACAAAATTCAGACACATATACGTTCACACACGGAGAAAAATGTTATTCTAAAATACGATCATTTTATTCGTAAACACGGTTAAACACGGGACTGAAGTTCTTACGAACAAATTAACAGGGTATTTTAGAATAACATTTTTCTCCGTGCACATACACTTAAACACGACTTTAAAAAATATATATACATATATTGTTTATCTTATATGTCTTTATCTCAAACCATTCCCTAGCATGCACTAACCTCACCCGGTAAAATATATATTACCGGTATAATCACTCAACAGATTTCATAGAGACAATACATGTCATTTGTACCGATCGTTGTAATTATTTCTAAAACCTTGTAAACTGTTTAAGACTCATTTTATTAGGGTACTTGGTAATTGTTTCTAAAATAATAATAAACAATCCAATTCCGATTCAGGTATTTTTTTTATAAAGCTAACATTACTAAACATAAACTTACAATTTAGAGCTACAGGTTGTAGATTACGTTTATTCTTTTACTGATTTACTACGTTTTCATTGTAGTATTACTACTTACTGTCTGATTCTAGTAATCTAATAATTGAAGTGACAGGCAACATTAACGCAAGTAATTAAGTTAATGTTGCCTGTTAAAAAACTAGCAGGTAAAAACCCGCTTCCGTGGGAAAAATGTACTGTGAAACTGTGAATACTTCATTAGTTATATTTTAGATGGCAGCATTTCTGTTTGTATCTCGTATATAGAGCGAGTGTGTACGACAGACGTTAGCGTATTAATAATATAGATAATGTGAATACCAACCGTACAGATAAGGTGGGGTATTTTTTGCTAACGTTTGTTACTTTTTATTAGGTAGGTATAGATTTACTAAACAGGTACATTTCATCAGGGTGTACAGAATAAAGTTATATAATTATTTTCTCCCAGTTCACGAGAAATGTTTTCTCTATTAAATTGGGTAGTTTCGTTAAAAAGAAACTACTTTATTGTAATTAGTTTTTAAGAACCATATGTTTTTCTTCCGTAAATGTATGTACCTATTTCAGATAAAAAAATTTAAAAAATAAGTTTGGTAATAATTTCTCATTTGACAAGATGGCTGTCGGGCCAGGCCGCCATTGCCATTGGTGTAATTATTAGTTTTTACAATTCCCAATTTAGATTCACACAACTTGTTTAGGCGGATTTCAAGAGATTTCATGAGAGAGTAGTCTATGTAAACAATAATACTGCAGTGGTTTGACGACATCTGACTTATGTTTTATTGGTGGCTCGTGACTTGCGACTTAAATCAATTTTCCATATGTTATTAATTTACACGTCTGTTAGTAAGTTGTGTCTCTGTGTAAAATACCGGAAAATGAACGCATCACGCCAGTAGCTAATTTGGTTAAATTAAGACTTCTCGTCATCGGCAAATATCACATCTGGTTTCTAAAATATACCTACGGCGAATCGTCGTAATGTATTTGAAGGAAGATACGCAAAATGGTTCAACGCACCAAAAACAGCACTGAAAGCTCTGATGTAACCTCTCTTTCTGTTTTACGCGTTTGTTTGTGAGAAAGAAAGGGAGAGGCCAAAACGGAGCTTTCTGCGGTATGCCTTTAGTTAATTTACTGATGCCCTAGACTTGACGTTTAATATTTTGGCATCGTAAGTAGGAAATCTTATCGCAAGCGTTTTCTTTCTATGAAGGTTAGTTTTTG
This sequence comes from Limnephilus auricula, assembly GCA_951813805.1. NCBI lineage: Eukaryota > Metazoa > Arthropoda > Insecta > Trichoptera > Limnephilidae > Limnephilus > Limnephilus auricula. Next base: position 37,193,703 of record OX638393.1, read on the forward strand.
CAATGACGTAGATACTGAAATGATCAAGATTCTTTTTCGGTGTGACTGTGACTTTATGCAAAGCACGCATTTTAGAAGTTAATGGTTTCTGAAGATAAATGATGATCAAATTGTTTATCAGTAGCCGATTTAGAAAATAACTGTTTAATCTTTTCTTGAAATTGCACTGACTCGATAAATGGACTTTAAATGGCATTTATTAGCAGTTAAAACTGACGTTTGAAATATTATGGCATTGCATCCGCGGTAAATAATCCATCATTCGGTCAATCAGAGATATTATTTTTTGTAATGAACGCCATTTACATACGCCCAGGTTTCGCTTTGAAGTTTGAAGGCAAACTGATCGCGTGTAATGCAAGGAATATATTTATTATTGAGGAAGAAATATACCCGCTTATTGACTAACCATCGTTAGATAATGGAAAAGTGGGTTATATTAGTTTTAGCAATGATATAGAAAGCCCTACAAGGGCCTCCATATTAGATTTAATTCTTTTCATTGTAATAAAACATTCACAGAACTTGAAAATTAACATTGAAATTTGATGAATTATTCAAATTCTTCGAAACAGGCCCTAAATAAATTCTGAAACTAATTTATAATCTCGCTTGGCACATTTTCAGCTCTGCTTACTTTGATGACCTCATTAACTCACAACAGCACACTGCAGTCTAAAATCACAAAGACAAATGGTAGCTTATCCAAAAGGTCTTTGTCCATGGAATACATATTCACCTTGACTAGATTCTTTCCTCCCCTTTCCACCCACCCCAACGTGACAATAACTAATTCTTCTGTTTTTAAGATGCAATGCGTGCTATTTGTGGGTTTCTATTCTAAAACTGACTATTTCCAAAATGGCAAATGTTCAGGAATCACAAATTTCTATTACGGGAACTTTAAATTAATTTTTTCTCTAAATAAGCATACAGTTGACAAGGTATTGAGTGTATAGTTTTGATGAAAATTACGTCAATCCGTTCAATATAAAAAAAATACACAATATACTGTATTAAGAAAATTCCGGTTTTTTTCAGATTTGAAAGAAATGCGAAAGTTTTTATAACTGACGGTAAATAAATAAAACATAAAAATACAAATTTAAAAGAAATATTGTTTTTCACTAAAATACTATATAAGGTTCTTAAACCTAAAAACAGATACCTATTTGTAGTTATTCTGACATTTGAAAAAAGAAAGAATGAGACAGTTTTGGAAAAAAAATTACCGTGGAATTAATCCACTATGGAATAAAATCATTATCACACGGAGAAAAATGTTATTCTAAAATACGATCATTTTATTCGTAAAAACGGGACTGAAGTTCTTACGAACAAATTAACAGAGTTTCAATGTTTATTGGCGGGAACATAATATAAGAATAATTTATTGGTATACGTAATTTCGTACGTATACCAACAAATTATTCTTACATTTTCCCGACAATAAACATAGAAACACCGTTAATTTGTTCGTAAGAACTTTAGTCCCGTTTTACGAATAAAATGATCGTTTTTTAGAATAACATTTTTCTCCGTGCACATTGTTGTATTCATTAGCAAATAGTCAGTTATGTATAAAAATGGAAAAAAGTCACTTTTGGAGGAAAAATAAATCGGATCATACTGGAAATAGTTCGTTTTTAAGAAACCCAAATTTTTAAGAATAAATTCGCAAAGAATTAATGCTATTTGGTAAAACTGAATACACCAATCGATTCAGGGCCCTCGATTTCAGTGTGGTGTGTTATGCATAATTTGCCTTTCGATTTTACAACTTGCAAGGATAGATCTTGTTTACTCCATATCAATGAATCGTTAGCAAATGTTATGCGTTCTCATATTCATAATATGCATTATAATAACAGAATGATCAATGTTCACATTAGCAATGCTGAGAGTTTTCAAAGTCACGTTTACAAGACACAGTAAGAGCAATTACCAGCGCATAATTGATAACTGCGAACACTGCCATAGCCAAGGCCAGCCTCGTGAAAACTTAGGTTATGCGAAATATCAGCGTCGGAAAAACAACGTACATTCCTATACCTACAAAGAAAATGCATATAGTTTTATTTACCGCAGAGTTCCCGCTGCGAAACGTCCCATTGTGGCGATCGCACTTATCACAGAGGTCACTCTAGAAGCGCGTGCAAAGTCGAAACAGACAATAAAATATCAATTGGATTGTTCTTTTATGAACCACTCTGGGGAGACGCGGTTCCAATTGTCAAGTCGAGAAGAACGCAAAGGCATCCACGGCACAAACGATCACGAACACCCGCTGAACAAAACTAAGTAGAAGTGAACCAAACGAACTCAACTTTGGACGCAGGCCACTGCACCGTACCGTATCAATGTTATACAGATGCGAAGGTTTGTAATACACTAGGACTAGCTCACCTAGCAACCACTGAAATAGATTGGACTAGGTGAGGTCTCAACTAGTGGCATAATCGAGACATTTTGATAAGCGAAATAGCAGCAAATTGTACACCGCCCTTGAGGTGATTTCTCGCAAAAACGGCGCTCTACAAATTATCCAATTATTATTATTATTATTGACAAATTTGTTCTACACTAGCTCACAACGGCACGGCACGTATTCCACAAGGTGAGTACACTGAGAACCCAAATGGTGAAGCTTACCCTCTCGGTTCATTGGCAGGGACCAGTGATAAGAATAATCGAGACATTCTGATAATAAAATATTATTGGCTTCGGGTGCAAGTTTGCTAACAATTTGCCAACGGATTGTCATTAGACCTTGATTTTTTTGATTGTCAGTCAATAAACAAGTGAAAAATATAATAAATACTTTGACTACTGGCTAAGTCTTGACATGACTTTTTTTCTTATGTTTATATTTGCTTTTGTCTTTGCTTTTATATAATTTCCTCCATTCTTATAACTTACATTTTTATTTAATTTCTTGACATTATTTTTAAAATTGGACGTAAGTTCGTTAATAAAAAATAAATAAATAAATTAAGTTGTATCAATTAAGATATTTTTCAAGTATATTTTACCCATCGATTATTCCATCCAAATTAATTTTAGTTTTTTGGTTTGTTATTTGTTTATTTGATTACTTCATTGAGAGGGATTTAGGTTATGTCGATTATCAAAAAAAAGTTTGAATGAGTTTAGGTTATTTCAATATACTGTCGGAAAGAATTTAAATCGGTTGGGTATTTTTAAGAAACAGATTATTTCGATAATTAAATAATTAATCGAATACGTCATTATGAATTTCGGCATTACGTCCATCCCTACAATGGAAACTTTTGGAGGTAGCGGTATTAGTGCGAAGAACAACTTCATAATATTGCCGTTAATTTTTTGCAGGTAATTCCAATCCGTGAGACGTGAATGTTGTTAATTTATTGATAAACTTACTGAAGTGCTAGTGAAATTACGAATTAATCCGAATTTTAGATATTACTTTCGATTTAAAGTTCAGAGTGATTTTTTTTTTTTTTTTAATTATTTGAAATACATAGTACATATATTTACAAAAGAAAATTATGGGTCTTAAAAGCTAATTACAATAAAATAGTTTGTTAGCGAATCTACCCAATTTAATAATGAATGCGTTATTTTTAACTTTAAAGGCTCCGTCAAACAGAAGGCGTACTTACCGCGCGTCAAGGCGTCAGCGTAAAGGCTCCTTCAAACAGGCACCAAAACGCCGTAACGTCGCGTACTTTCTATTTGAACGGCTTCGACGTGTTCAGTACAACACAATGCAGCGTTAGCGTAAATCGTACAATTCGTACATTGACTTCAGCAAATTAAGTTCGATTTTCATATAAAAGAGACGTGGATAAAATGGGGTAATTTTTGGTGATTTGGGCAAGTACTTATGTCTTTAATCATTGCTTATAAATTATAATGTAATAATACCCCACAGGCCTCATTTCACATAATGTTCTGTATTTTATTCAGAATCATCTTGATTTGTTTAGCGATAACCATGTATATTTAGATGACTGCGTATTTATTAGTTCTTGGCGCATTGTATGGGGTCTTTCAATAGGGTCGCTCGAACTTTGTTAGGTTATAGCAGCCATGTTGTTAATTTGGCATTTATCAAATTTGTTGTCAATTGTTTAGTAGTGTAGGGTAAATCAACATGAAAGGCTACAGTGTTGAACAATGTGTGCAAATCGTCAAATTTGAGATTTGATTGAAAAAGGCATAGTTATCTCGCGCGCGGCGATGTGAACGTGATCGGCGACGGCCATCGAGATCGTAGTAAAGACTTCTTCCTTTGGGGCTATCTTAAATCGCAGGTCAGTGCGAATGAACCGCAAACAATCGACATCCTCAAAGTCAACATAACAAACGCCATCCAGCAAATTCAGCCAGATTTATGCGACAAAGTCATTGAAAATTGGACCTCCCGAATACATACGTGCCACTAAACCAAGCCACGGCGGACATTTGAACGACATTATATTCCACACTTATTCAATTCAAATAAAAAATAAAAAATTGTCGATATCTCACACCAGCTTGTTTTATTTACATTTTAAATCGAGCGTCGTTATTTAAAGACATATGCTTCAATGTATGTCTTTAATGTGTTTATATTTATATCTTATACATATGTCTTTAACCGTGGTAAAACAGTGTTTTAGAAGATGTCGAATTGTACGAGCTGCTCTTTTCACACAGTCGCAATGAAAATTAAAATCGTCTTGAGAAAAATGGAAAATTCTATCCAGATTGGTAAAACATTCCACATCTACATAAATAAAAATTAATAATATGTTTTATTGTCGGTTTATGACTAAGGCAGATCTTTTTGTCAACTCGAGTCGGGTCGACTTTTAAGATAAGATTGGGTTTATGGATGTATTTTTTTTGCGTCTTTCCTATCGCAGGTTTTATGTCTGAACAACGTACGGTGGATAACACATTTAATAGATGTATCTAAATTCTGAATGATCAGGAGATTGTTGTTTCGATTAATGTGAAAGTAAATATAAACAATAATAGCAGAAATAACTCCACAAAAACTAAATCCTTCGCCATAAAAACAGTTTTTTCATTACGTTTTCGACATTTTAGTTCCCGATTTATGAAAACATTATTATTTTATTATAACAAGTGTAATCAGGACTAGGGCCCCAGGACGATTGCCAATTGTAATCGATAGTCGCACAGCTGTTTATAATGTGAAATATTATTACAATAAATATTGTAATAATCATTGCCTACGTAGATAATATTTACTTATCTATTTCTGTATATCCAACTTAGGAACTGATATGATACTCAGTTCCACTATCAATGTATATTTGTTAACATCCTATATAAGTTTATGTATTTTCTTACCTCAAATTTATTCTTCTTTTTTCTTTTACATTTGTAATGGCACCACTCCCCAATTCAAACACGAGAAATGTTTTCTTTATTGAATTGGGTAGATTCGTTAACAAACTATTTTATTGTAATTAGCTTTTATGACCCATGATTTTCTTTTGTAAATATATGTACCTTATTTCAAATAAAAAAAATAAAAACTTAAAAATATTAGAATTTTCAAATTTCTGAAAAAAATTATTAAGTTGAATTGATATTATTGTTAATTGTTATTACCTACACGAACCAAACTTGATCCTTATTTATGGAATATGGACCTACAAATTCAGACTACGCGTAATAAATAGAGGACACTTGTGGAATATTATAGTTACATATTATTATATTGGTATTATAAACATATCCAATAATATCTCCCGAGATGGGTACATTACGTACCTACACACACATAGATAGGCACGAAATACGTAGAGTAATACCCACATGTTTTGTTTACAGCTGGTTAAATTAAATTATTTGGCACGTTTACAGAAAACTTGGCAAAAACTAGATTTCGTAGTATTTTTCTTTTCGTCAATGACTTGCTCTTCACGCAATTAGATTTGCTCCGGCCTACCAGTCTACAGTACGAAAATAATGTATGATTAATTTGTTATGTTCTCTATACTCTAGAGGTGGATGGACATCGAACGATAAACATAATATTGTCAGTTTGCTGACAACCAGTAGTATTTTAACCCGTCTAATCACAGGAGACATATTTGTCTCAGCTCACATAGGAATCGGTGTCTCCCTTCCTATCATAGTGAGAAATTTCTAACACCGTATATGATCTATACGGTGTTAGAAAAAGGAAACACCGCGCTTTATATTCAAATCTAAAAATTAACCATAAAAGATGTCAAATGTACGTACACCTTTATGAAACCAAATTTTCCGACTAATTAGAAAAAAATTATGAAATTTTGTGAATTTTTTTATGAATATTTTTTACATGAAACGACAAAAAAGTGAGGTGACAATAACGTTTATAATTTATTTGTCTAATAAAATATGTATGTGTTTTTATTTTCTTCGTTATCAGTAATTTTAGTTAGAAATTTGAGCCATTTTTTTGAACTTTTAAAATTTTATTTTGTATTTAAAAAATTACATTAATATCTATATCAATAATAAAATTTGAAAGCGTATTTCATCACCTTTCCAAGACATTTTAGAGTTTTCGGATACGTTCACAAATATTCCATTTATTTGTATTTTACTGCAAAGCGGAACTATTTTTACCTTCTGACAAAATACGCCCGATTTTTGAAGGGTTAAGACGCTAGACTTCGCTTTTCGGCCCATACAAAAAGGACGCCCGGGAAAAAACACTTTTCTACATCGAAAATTGCACAAAATGAATATATTTTTTTATACTGCCTTTTAGAGGGTAAAAACTATGTCGGTATGTTTTCGAATTTTCGATGCGTTTCGTATTAACGTAAACATTCACTGTCAAACATGTCCGATTTATCAAAAAATATTTTTTAAGGAAAAAGTGCTGCTAACTCAACTCTCATAAAGAATTATAAAATTATAAAAAGCTACCGACGTAGCTTCTTCTTTCTAAAAAATATATATTTTTTTAAATTTCGATTTTGTGAAAGTTTCGGTGTAGAAAAATGTATTCTCCATAAAACCCTTTTCGAGCGATTTCTGTAGATAAATTTGAGCGTTGTCTCATTCGCACATTTCGCATTCGCGTGTATTGTAAGTGTGCGTGAGCTTATTGTGAGCGGGACAGAATGACAGACGCGGGTGTTCCGCGTGTCGTTCAAAGTCTAGCCTCTTAATGTGCTCGGGGTTCAGAAAAGACCAGAGTCTAACATGATTTATATGTCTGCCAATTCGACAGCCGTCAAACAATTGGAGACACGAGAAGAGTTGTGCTTTATCATGCGTTTGTCAACAATGCATAACGAATATCCTATTATGTCATTAAAAGAGATTGTCCTTTGTGCTACAAATAAAGAGCCTATTTGTAAAAGTGTGGTCAATTTAAGACCCACCCTACCACGTCATCAGAACTCTAAATGCGTATGAAGTCTTTCAGCTGAAAAATTTAATTTCAGCGCCTATAAAAATATATTTAGAGCATGAACCAGATTCCCAAATACTACGAACATTTCAAAAAATAGAAATTTGTTACCAGAATAATCTTAGTTTTCTAGCAACAGGCACACCAGGCACAAATTTATTGCGTTACTTTTTATCATTAAATATAATAACGATGGATATTTTTGGTCATTCAATGTAATAACATAACCTTAGATATGGAATTCGAACTTGGGGACAGCGACAGGCATGCACTATTTACATTAAATATATTAAAAATTTACAAACTGCAATAATAAAAAAAAATGTTACATCAAATATTTACAGAGAGAGAAATAACTTAAAACTACTATATGGCTCAGAGAGCATACTTACAATAAAAGGTCTCCTTTGGTTCATTAGTTCATTACTATTATGGATAACGCGGGGGAAAGCTCATATAAACACTCAATGGTACACAAACATACCACAAGATTTAAAGAAGGAAAGGGCCTAAAAACTCCTCGAATATTAAATAAATATGGAAGCCGTACTCTTGAATACCTGATACCAGTGATTTTCAATAAAATTAATAAAAACCTAAAATTTGAAAAAAATTACAGATTATGCCCTAAAATGATAAAAATGTGGTTAATTAACGAAAACTCCATGTATCTTTAAATATGTTGAATTGATTATCTTAATGTAGATGCCTACATATCTTATTATTAGGCATGTACATTGAAACATCTTATAGTTGTAATTCAAATAATCTAATATTATTATGTGATCTCTCCTAATGTTTCCTTAAAACTATATAATATGTATTAACAAATATTTCCTTATGTATAATATTAGGAGTGATAAATTTTAGAACCTACAGACAAGCTGCCATATGACAGCTTTGTGGGACTACTCTTATTTTGTAAAAATGTATTTATACTAAATAAATAAAAAAATAAAAAAACGATATATATTGTTTATCATTAAAATACTAGGTACTTTTTATCATTCAATATAATAAATAATAACGATAGGACCTTTTTATCATTCAACTAGCTGATCCGGCAAACTTCGTACCGCTTCAGAATCAATAAATGTTGTGTTTAATTTATTAGCTGAAATAAATTAAGTTTTTATTAAGTTAAAATAAATACTTTGCTCAAAAAATGAAATTGAGCTGTTGACTAAGCACGAAATCGACTGCTCCAAGGAAGACTGCAGTAACTCACTATTTGGTGTTTTTGAGTTAGTTACATTTTCGGGTTTCATAAATAATTATCTACCTCCCAAGAAGACATTCTGTACTCTAACATTAATACACCCCGAGAAATACCCATTTCAAAATAGTCGTAAGTCACGAAGTCATTAGTTTTCCATGTACTAAAGAAGTAAGTTGAGTTACTGCCCTTTTCTTCGGAAATTTTTGTTTTGTCTACGGTCGTAAGTCAGACTTACTTCTTTTATCCACGGAGAAATATCGATATTATCATTTCAATTGCGTTTGTCCGTTGATTTTACAGTCATTGCGGTTTGCCTATTGCAGTGATAAAAATGGAAAATATTTATTAACTTATTAAGTAAGAGACAAACAGCTTATAAATAAAATATAAATATACACATTGTTAAATGAAGTCAAGCCAAAAAAGTCTCCTATGTTAAAGTTCATTGGAGAAGGAGTTATATTACATATTAAAATTAGTTTTGGGTGAGGAGAGGAAGAAGAATATAGGATAAGGATAGAAGATGCTCCGGATACATTCCACACTCTTGTATTAATTTTCGATCGTACGTGTTACTTCTAATCGATATTTATGAAGTGTATCGTTAAATATGTCTATTTTTTAAATTTTGTGTTATATTGTGCACGTACATGGGGAATTGGTGAATTTTTTTCTAAAGTTAGTTCTATATGTAGGCAAATGAAACAAATGGGATTGCCGTGTTGATCTTGTCGGAATATGAATATTTATTGAGTTGGTTAGTTCTGGCGAGTCCATGCCATTATTAAGAATTTTAAATAATAAGATTTGGTCAAAAATTAAACGTTGTGTATGAAGGGAGTTGAAGTTATGGTAATTAATAGATTCGGTGTAATTTCAGAAGTTTAAGTTTTGTTTATTTATGTGTTTAATTTTTTTTTTATTCTTTTGATTCCAACAATGTGAGCTTGGTAAAAAGGAGTCCAGATCGGTGTGCAGTGTTCTAAGTGGGGACGGATGAACGCTGTGTATAAATATAAAGAGAATTATACCGTGAAAGTGTTAAACATGATAATATGTAGAAGCACATTATTAGTAGGTAGAGCATTATCGTCTGCAATGCAGTCTGGTAAGTCTAAACGTACGAGTATGTCAGACATAACCAAATTTTTTATTTAATACCAAATTCTAAAGCCTCAAAAAATTGGCTCGTTAATTCTTATTCTTCACATATTGTTGGTTCATATTATAATATATTATTAAAGAGTCTGATGACTTATTGGGTCCTTCATCAGCAAGATTTTAGTGGAGTGAATTCTGATGATTATTGGAAGCCTGATGAATGTAGTAATTCAAGATCTATGGAATTGAGTGTTTGTTGACTAACTTCTCCTGAACGCATGTTGCTTCTTAATTAGGAAAGAGGTTGTTCTACTAAAACAACTGATAATACGGATATTCCGAGCACCGTATATAATTCATAAAAATGATAACGTTTTCAAATACTTAAAAAAATTATTTCAATGTTTTAACCAACCTACTTTTTTTAAAAGCTCAGCAAATTTAAATGATACTGCGGATTAAATACAACCACATTCGGGAAAATGGGATCAGGTTGCACATCAAACTGCCACTTTAAATGCAAGAATATTTTGCGCGAAGAATCGTGAAAAAAATGTTCTGGATATTAGGATGTCATGCCATGCAGTCGAATTTTATTTGTCAATTCGTGGAATTAGTGCAAAAAAAAATTCCTGCTGCAAAGCGTAACAACTCCAGGCGTGGAATTTGGTGAGAATATTATTTAAATATGAATCAGAGTAATAAGCAACATGTTTGCCAAACAATGTTTTTGCAAACATTAGGGATCTCTGATAGAATGATAACCACTGCATGTGGAAAAATTAACGATCAGTCTGGGAAACATCTCACAAGACCTAATAAAAATCTTCCTGATATCAATGATTCGGTACACGAACAGATCTGAGCCTTTCCTGTAGTGGAGTCACACTACACCAGGAAATCATCCGAGAAGCTTTACCTAGAAAAAGATCTGAGTATTTACAAATTGTACAGGCTGTATTGGCAGAAAGAAAGCTAGCATTGAAACATCTGCTACACTGAGACAGTACTCAGATGTTTTTAATTTCCATTATAATTACGCTTTTCACAAGCCTAAAAAAGACCAGTATGAGGTGTGTGAGAAATTTAAAATAGCCACAGAAGAAAAAATACTATCGAAAGATGTATGAAACGCGTCGGAAAAATAAAGTTCAGGCCATAACCGTCATATTAGAAAAACGGACAAGAGGCAGGCGACTGGACAGATTAGTTGAACCATTTGCTTAGTAGAATAAAAAACAAAACATCGATATACTTAAACATAAATATCTGCCAGCATTATGCAATAGCGTATTCCAAAGTCTTACCATAATTTCTATATTTCACTAAATTCTTCCATTGAAGAAACATTGGAGATTCTAATGCCAGAGATGGGGTATTTGATGATTCAGAAAGTGAATGAAACTTGATAATGTTCTTTTTATTCTTTCATTTTATGTAATTACTTAAGAATCTCTTCTATTATTTAGGTTGATGTGAGCGTAGTAAGTAAGATTAAGAAAGGGAGATGGTTTGGGCATGTTGAGCGAATGAATGAAGAAAGGAGTGTAAAGAGAATTTATGACGCGAATGTGAACGGTATAAGAAGCCGCGGACGCCCAAGGAAGACGTGGCACGATCAAGTAAATCAGATACTTGAGTCGGGCCATGTCAAGAGTCAGAATAATAGAAGAGTATGTATGAGAAGATGTATGAATGTGAATGAGGCAAGGAGCGTGTGCCAAGACCGAGTTGTTTGGCGGTCCGTCCTCTCTGCCTACCCCTGCGGGGAAACGGCGTGATGGTTAGTTAGTTATCTCTTCTATTTTAAATAGGTAATAGTTTCTAAAAAAAATATTATTTTTTCAGTTGATCGAAATAAAAAGTTTTTTATCTTGCATTAAAACACTGAAACACCGTAACTAGGTAATGATAAACTGTCAACTGTGTATTTTAAATGTGTATAAATTATGTTTTATACTGTTAAAATAAAGCAGCTCGTTGCTACTTCTATAAATTCTTTAATTTTTCCCTGTAAAAAAGAAGTAACTCAACATACTACATACTGATATTATATAAACCCCGAGGAAAACAGCAGTAAGTCCGAAAACCCTAAAAATTTGTGTGAATTCGAAGAAAATACTAAGAAAATACTGTACAGTTAGAAAGAGTATTAACCAACAATATTTATTCAATTTAAAAAAAATTCAAAACCCTCATGTTAGATTATGCAACATTTTTTGAACTTTAAAATCGCTCTCCTGCAAAATGATAAAAAGTGAGTTACTGCGGTCTTCCTTGGAGCAGTCGAAATGTTCGGCACACTACACCATTGACAGTTCGAATTGATTCAAATTATGTCGACCAACGCACTTTATTTGAAAAGCCGTTCCGTACAAAATATATGAAAACATTATTTTCTGCATAATTATTTTTCCCGTGATTTTTCCCATGTTTTAATAGTTATTCTGTTAATCGGGTCGGAGACAAATCCAACAAATCAAAGATCATACAAATCGGTTCAGCCGTTCTTGAGTTATAAATGGTGTAACTAACCCGACTTTGTTTTATATATTAAGATATAATAACGTAAGGTACTTTTTATCATTCAAAATAATAACTAATAAAGCACTTTTTATCATTCAATATAATAAAGATAGGTACTTTTTATCATTCAATATAGTAACGATAGGTACTTTTTAACGTTCAATTTAATAACTGTAGGTACTTTTATCATTCAATATAATAACGATACGTAGGTTCCTACTAAATTACATATTGCACAGATTTTTATTAGACAAAGACACATTTTAATAACGTTCGGCCAGAAAGTAACCAATTTCCTAACTTGAAAAGTTTCACTGGGATTTTTGTAAATACTGAAACAAATGGGTCGACTGGTCCAATTTCGCTCGAACGCCATTTAGGTGTCATGCACGTACCTACTAAATAAATGAATACGTATGTGTTTAGACTGTAGATTATCGCATGGATTAATGCGAGTACGGCTGCACCGAGTCAGCATGGGTATTTTTTAAATATAAATAACTACCCATGTCTACTATCCGGCTTTGCTTGTTATTTGAGCTTGTACTTTCAAATATATTATTCTGATTGAAATCGCTGAAAAAAAATAATGTTGGAAAAAAAACAGTCTAAACAGTAAAAACGTCATCGCCGTTTCAATATAATCTCCCTTTTCTAAATATTTTCCTTACATTTTTTTACATTAGCTCTAAGCAGGATGCCCTGTGGAAAAAAATCCCTAAATAACCTAAGGGCCTATGTCGTCTTTTATGGGAAGGGAGGAGAGGATGTTCTGGGAAGGAAAGGGGTACGAAGGGTGGGTAGAAATCTTAAGGCCAATGTGTCCAGGAGTGACGGACGACGGACGTATTAATCCAATTCTCCCACTGTGGTGCGAGCGATGGGTTGATAGTGTCCGGCTGGAGAGGTCAAAAGTTCTCCCTCAACCAGTCTCTCCCAATCCGGTCCGCAACGCAGTAGGCGGGCAAATGCATCCGCCGTCAATACCTATATACCGTCAATACGCCGACAAACCTTACTCCCATGAACCCGGGCAGCCCTGCTAGATCACCAAATGTAACGAACCACTTGGGGCGACCTATTGCCGGGTGATCGAATGTCTTCGCTGCTTCAGATTTCGAATTTATACCTACATTATTTAGTCACATTTTAAATTCCGATATCTGCAACATTTTAGTATGTTCCCGATCTATGGTTTTGAATAATATCTACCAATATGTTTATAAAATATTTTTCCATATTCCAAATGACTAAATGTGTTCTCTACAAATCAAAAACAAATACCATAAATGGACAATATTTGACATTGAGAATCGATAGAAAAACTATTATTTATTAACAGAGATTTCATTATGTTGATGTTGGGTAAGTACATAATATTGCCGGACTGTGTCCATGTTCATTGTTCCCGAAGTGTATTCTACACAAATATCTTTTTTAACAGGGACCAACGTCACACTTTTATTTTGGAGCAAGGATAAAAATAGCACCAAAGACTGTTGTGACAAGCTGAAGCCATTTTTAACCTTTGAAATTTTCGGGGTGCTTTTTTGTGTGATTTTTATTTGACGGCTTGTCAAAACAATGTAATTGTAGGCGAAGTTTATCTGATTAAATGATGCGTTAATCCAATATTATACATATAATACGAAAGACGTTTATTGATTTTTGTTAATTAAATTATTACCTACCTAACACGAAATTTCCTGCGAAGGTAGGCAGATTTGTTAGAACTTCACGCATTGTATTTGCAGTTGCACTGGGGGTGCTTTTTGGCTTTAATGTTATTTTAGGCGTAGTTTATCCAATTGAATTGTTGATCCATTTTTCTTAATACGAAACACGTTTATTGTTTTTGTTAATATAACTGACTATCTATCACGACATTTATCTGCGGAGGTAGGCAGATTTGGTAGAACTTCACGCATTGTATTTGCAGTTGCACACACACTTCTACACGGAGAAAAATGTTATTCGAAAAAACAATCATTTTAATAGTAAAAACGGTTTAAAACGGGACTGAAGTTCTTACGAACAAATTAACAGTGTTTCAATGTTTATTGGCAGGAAAATGTAAGAATAATTTGTTGGTATACGTACGAAATTACGTATACCAACAAATTATTCGTACATGTTTCCGCCAATAAACATTGAAACCCTGTTAATTTGTTCGTAAGAACTTCAATCCCGTTTTTAATATGAAAATGATCGTTTTTTCGAATAACATTTTTCTCCGTGTAGAATCATCCATATCCTCTCTTATATGCTCTTAGGTCATTTCTACCTCCACTGGCTCAAAAATAAAATATTTTTGGGTAATTTTGCCGTGTTGCGCTACCTCCTTCTCAACGTTTTGGACCGCGTTACAGTGTCCATCATCAGGGCAGATGTGCAAAACTGTTTTGCTTGGACTGAACAGATATTGGTATTAACTCCTATATTGTAAAATATATAAAAAAATAATTCAGTCACGGATTATAACAACGTAATGCTGCAAGCCGCTTGCGGTTGCTTGGTTCCTTTCCCATAATTCGTATCTCGGCTCGCGGTAATAACTACCTGTTTATAGACAGCATTATATGTGGTAAAAATTAAAAAAAAACTAATATAAGTGTGTGTAACTGTGAAAATTCCTTCTCCGATTTCCATAAAAAAGTCCGTATACTTGCGATCAATATTAAATTATTGTGTTGTTTAAAAACGGATTATTGAATTAGGTTCACCCCTTGCCATAAGTAATCGAGCACATTATAATCGTAAATCGAAATTTTCCCTACGCGTCGTTAAATATAATATTTCGATAAGAACCCAACGCTCGTGAGGAAAGTCCATTACACTTGATATATATCGGCCAATAAAGTTACAAACCCGTAGGTTACACTAACAACTTCATAGGTTCATGTAGTTACAGGTGGTATGGGCTAAATTTGCTTTATTTGTGTAGGAGGTTGGTTCTGTGCGGTAAATATAAAATATCAACATAATGTTAAACCTTTGCACCGCACACCTGTTTGCACGTGTGAGTAAACACAAAGAAATCCCAAAGCACCCACTCGATCCTCACGCAACTTCACACTCAAACACAATATTTAAAGAATTTCAAGCTGTTTGAAATGTCTTATCATCTACCTCTGCAGTGTTGTAAATTTCAGAAATAAATATTTAATTTCTGGTAAATACCGTGATTTATAGAATTGGGCAAACTGACCGAAAGCAGTAGAAAAAATAAATCCACGACATTATTCGTGATAAAGGTACCAACCATTCAATCTACGGATTACAAATGTGGAAATACAAAAAGAATGCAAGGCAGATGTAAGCTAAGAAGGGGTGTAAAATTTGATTGCAGCACTCATCATTTCATGTGATGTCTAGATTCTGATATTTATTCAAATCTAACCAACATCGTAACGTTTAAAGGTGCGCAGAACATAGCCTACATTGAAATGTGATTTTTTGTATTTCTTGGGCATTAACTATGTAACAATTTCTAGACATTTTGTTTTGAAGAGTTTTAAAGAGTTTAATTAAGTAACGATAGTACATTGAAAATTAAAACTCTTCAAAACAAAATGTCTTGAAATGTGATATTTACATTCGCGATACGAAACTAAAAATAAACATTTTACAACATGTAAATGTGATTGGATACCAAAATGCCACCATTGAGACTTATTAGCGCGGCGAAGAAGATAATTTTGTTATCTATTATTGTTTATTTATTTGCAGCAATCGTCTCTGTCGACCAAGATGGCCCAGCGCATGACCTTCGGGCTGTTCGCGGGAAGCAGCGGCCAGCGCTGCGAGTTCGTGCGCATGAAGGGCCCCCAGGGCAAGGGGCACGCCGAAATGGCGGTGACGCGGCCGCGGGGCTCGGGCGCCGAGACCCCCACCTCGGAGCCCGGGTACTGCGCCACCGACATGTGGGACAGTGACTGGGACGAGGACCCTGACGACTTCTTCGTCTACAGGCACCAGGTAGAGGCAGGCACCAGGCTAGCCGTGTCAGCCAAGGTCTTGATGTTGTCATGTCTATCTCTTTTCTTACTGATACTGTTCATTCTAAGGATCGGCGTAAGCTGGGAGTCAGAATGCGTAGCGCGTGCAGACGATGCAGGAAATGTATGGGCTTATACGAAGTATGTCGTACAAGTTCATACATTTCCTGCGTCGTCTGCACGCGCGACACATTCTGACTCCCTAGCTTACGCCGACCCTAATTCATGCACCTTCAAGCAGAATTCATAGTGACAAGAAATCAATAAAGAATATTAATTTGACTATTTGTTTTGTTTCTAGGTTATGTTGTGAATTGTTTTTTTATCGGTTCTTTCGTTTTTAAACCATGGTAAATGTCTTTCAGAGACGGCTGAGCGACCCGAGCTCCAACTTAAACAATTTTTCCCGAAGCGGATGGAAAACAAAGAACTACGAAGCTTCCGGCGCTAAAAGCCGGTCAGAAAACGAAGGACTCGATTCAATGGCTAACAGTGTATCAGAAATCGAAGCCGGAGATCTGAGAGACGGTAAGTCACAGTAGATGAACAATTTGACACTTGTAGACGCAGCTCATTATCACCGACCCTCACCCTATCTCCTGTAAGATAGAAACAACATTAACGGAGTGTTACCTCGAAAAAATACCTTCTTCTCTCCTTCTCATTGGTTCAGTGTTTCCGGGGTGGAAGCGGGACGACAGCCTGTTGTTGTTTCTATTTTCTTAAGTAGAGACCCCTTCACGTAGTATCTCGCATTTAGTACAAAGTTAGTTCGGTTCAATGAACCAGTTTTTTTCTTTTGTTGTAGAGCAACCGAGCTCCGCTCCAACTCGTCCCCCTTCCCCCCCGCCGCGATGCTGCACCACCCCTCGCCACTGCTGCACCACCTCCCCCTCCTGGGGGGACATGTCCGAAGTGTACTCCAGGGACCAGGACTGCGCCAATGAGACCCCGGCTTGTCTCATCAACGTCACTCCTAAGAAGGAGAAGCCTCAATCCGCCCCCGGCCCTCCGCCGCTCAAATCTCAACCGCCCATAGAACTTAAGCAAATTAAAACTAAGGAATCCAAACCTCCGGTTCCAAAGGCTAAAGACGTTAAAGCCAAATTAGTTGTCAAGCCGAAAGAAACTAAACCGAAAGAAATCGTCAAATCCAAACCGCCAGTTAGTTCTGTAAAGCCTCCTTTCCGCGTTAGCCAAAAGGTCGAAAAGAAAGCTCCGTACGTTTACACACCGCCCAAAAGGAATATCAAAGCGAAAATAACCAAAAAGATATCCCCCGTAGTCGACGGTAAGAAACCGCCCAAACCCAAGGTCAATAAAGAGGAATACGAACTAGCGGACGACGCTACTTCTTTAAACGTTGTTTCGACACCCGTGGATAGTAAAGACGTCATCTGTGTCGAAGAAACGGAGCTAAAAGAGATTAAAATGGGTCGCATATGCGACCTGGACCCAACGACAATAATCACAGTGAACGGCAAAGAAGAGTTACCTTGCACCAATGAGATAAAGAACTATCAGCTACAAGGTAACAAGTACATTGCCCAGGAATGCGAGGAGGTGCAGAGGGTGATTGCCCTGGAAACTTACGTCCCAGTACCCGAGACCACCAAGACCATAGAGATCAATCAGAACACTGCCACGCCCAAATGTCCAGTGGTGGAGGCCGACTTAAAGGCTTTAAAGATCGGGGAAGACTATTGCAACGGGAATGAAGGTGACGACGAGGGGGAAAACCCTGCTCCTCTGGGCATCATGCGCAGGGACATCCAGGGGTATTGCACCCTGCCCCGCGGGAGGAGAGGCGGGGGCGGGGGCACGCGGGGGCCCGGAGGAGCCCGGGGAGAGGGCCCCATGCGACCCCCGAGAAGGACCACGCCGGACGGCACAGACATCTACTATTGGTGTGACATGCCGAAGAAAAGTGCTAACGGTAAATTAAACTAAACATAGCGCATTGAAATAAAAGTTTTTCTGTTTGACATTTACACTCTTTTCAGTTGTTTTTTTTTACATCGTAAGGCCGTGTTTGCAATTTTCACGAACGATTTCTGAAAATTACTGAAAACAATTAACGGGGAATAAACCGATAAATCTGTAGATTTTCCGATTAAAATATGAATAAAGAGTGATTGAGTTAATCGTTATATTTTTATAAGTTTAACGCCAAGCCTTTTCAAATACACGGAAAAATTAACTGTCTCGAAAAAGGAAAAACTAAATAGACAGGTACCTTAGATTAATTATACGAAAATTTGCATATTTCACAGAATTTTTCTGTATAATTTATTCATTTGTTGTTGACTGCCCATAACGTTAGTTTTAACAGTCTTATGTTAATCCTCGTAAACGAAAACATGCAAAAAACGGGGAATCTGTTATTGAGCTCTTCATGTTGTGTATTATTTTTGTCGATTTTTTTGATAGTGGTCGACCTTCAATTGGCCTTAACGGTTGACTGAGAAACGATAATAATCGTATCCCATCGCTGAATAATGAATCGAATGCAACAAAACAAGGATTTTCCTATTTGTCGTTTGAGGACATTTACAGATTTTATACATGTTTTTTTTTATTTATTTGGAAGCCAAAAAGTAAAGTTAATCTAAAAGCGAACTTTAACTTTATAGCGTCTGATTGAAAATAACCTGATGAAAAAAATAAATCAATTAAATTTCCCTGTATGCGCGTTAAACAATTGCCTTTTTTGTAGACCATGAGACGACAAGCACAGCTTTGAGAGGACACGCCTAAAATTATGTTTAGTTATTCACTTGTATTTACGATAACATTGTGTGCATATATGTGGAGTTTGAGGTTAGCTTGAGAATGAATTACTGTTCTGTTATTGTTAATCCGTAAATCCCTTACTAGGAGAGTTTGCATCGATGTATGAGATCGGTCCGTGTGATGTCTGAATCGCTTTACGTAGGTGATTACCTGCGAGTTATTGGTTGAGTACAATTTACTTTGTAAGACGTTTATTTTGAACTATCTCGTCTCAAGTGATGCCCCAGTGGTGCCAATCTTGTGAACATATCGCAGATGGCGTTGGTACAACTACCAAGATGATGTAATGTAATGTTGTGTTGTGTGTTGGTGTAGAATTGGACGATGGCGCCTACAACCCGCTGTGGGCGATGCGCGGCTTCACGCAGACCTTCCACTTCTGGAAGGAGAACAAGCGCCAGCAAAGCACGCCGCTCAATGCCTTCCTCACGTACGTCACGCTGCCCTGGTGGAGCATCGCTAAAGGTAACCTATCAAACAACCAACCAATCAAACTAAACTAACCTAACCTAACCCAACCTTACCAACCAACCACAACCATATAAGCAAATAAACTAACCTAACCTAGCCCAACGCAACATAACCAACAACAACCAAACCAAAAACAATCAAACAAACTGACCTGACCTAACATAGCCTAACCCAACCCAACCTAACCCACCTCACAACTAAACTAACCTAACCTAACTCAACCTAACCCAACTCAACCCAACCTAACCAACCAACCACAACCAGCCAAAAAACAAACTAACCTAACCTAACCCAACAACAACCAAACCAAAAAATAACCAAACCAAAAACAAACTGACCTGACCTAACATAACCTGACCCAACCTAACCAACCAACCACACAAACAAACAAACAAACTAAACTAAACTAACCTAGTCTAATTTAACCTAACCATTTTTTGTATTTCTTGGTATTTTTATTTTTATTTGTATTTCTTTTTTTGTATTTTTTCATTTAAGTAACGATAGTACATTGAAAATTAAAACTCTTCAAAACAAAATTAACTAACTACCTACAGCACTAACTAACAATCAATAAACAATCGCCGTTTCCCCATAGGGGTAGGCAGAGAGGACGGTCCGCCAAACAATTCAGTCTTGGCACACACTCCTTGCTTCAATCGCCGTCTAATTATGATTCATACTCTTCCGTTATTCTGACACGTGACTCGTGACATGACCAGAATCAAGAATTTGGTTCACTTGATCGCGCCATGTCCTCTTCGGACGTCCCCGACTTCTTCTACCATACACGTCATTAGCATCATAAATTCTCTTTACACTCCTTTCTCGTTCATCCGCTCTACATGTCCAAACCATCCGAGCGTTCCTTTCAATATCTTACATCAGACGTGCATTATTTGTGTATCTCCTTAATTTCCACACGGTTATAAATGGTTTACACACATTCACCCCACAACCTAACCTACTTCTAATTTCACCCAAGTCCATCTAAATCACTTTGCACCACACGCGGAACGTTTAGGTATTTCATTGTCTGTCATTCTGTCCCGCTCGAAGCTCATACACATTTACGATACAT
The DNA here is from genome assembly GCA_951813805.1 of Limnephilus auricula. NCBI lineage: Eukaryota > Metazoa > Arthropoda > Insecta > Trichoptera > Limnephilidae > Limnephilus > Limnephilus auricula. Next base: position 37,214,306 of record OX638393.1, read on the forward strand.
GCTAATGCGAAACGTGCGAATGGGACAAATGCTGTAAACTCTCATATTTTAAAAATGGTTTCGGGAGAAAACATTTTTCTACACCCAAACTTTCACGAAATTTAAATTTAAAAACAAAAATATGTTTTTTGAAATAAGAAGCTATGTCGGTATGTTTTTATAATTTTGTAATTCTTTATGAGAATTGAATTAGCAGCACTTTTTCCTTAAATATATTTATAATATTTTACGATAAATTATACATGTTTGACAATAAATGTTTACGTCAAAAATTTAAAAACATACCGACATAGCTTTCACCTTCTAGAAGACAACATAAAAAATATATTTATTTAGTGCAATTTTCGATGTAGAAAAGTGTTGTTCCCGGGAGTCCTTTTTGTATGGGCCGAAAAGCGAAACCTATCATCGATGAAGCTATATGCCAAATTATTAGTTAGATTTGTCTTTACTAGGAATCGGCTTACATTATGAATATGAAAAATATGCTTTGTATGCATCTAAGCTTTGCCTACCTTCTCTATTTATTGGAATTAAAATAAAATTATTATTTACGTTTCAAAAAATATAAGCGTAAAGTACTAAATAATTTATTTTTTCACTACATAAATATGAAGTTATATAAGAAACAACTTATAAAAATACCCCTTTATGGCCAAGATTATTTTTGACTATTTCCATAGACTAACTTTTTTTCATTCTTTTTAAATTATTCATAAAAAAAAAATAAAAAACAACTTTGGCGCTTCTTTCCTCATGCCTAAAAAGGTAAGAAGTCAAATATTTCTGGCGTTTATATTCCTCTTGCTAACTTGCCACATTGACTGCAAGGAATTATAATGAACGAATATTTATCGTTCAACAACATGTTGACTTAGCGGAAAAAATAACTAATAATATTTGTTATTGATCTGGTTGGTGTACCTGAAAATTCCGGTTCGTACCTACGCGTACCATGTTCATTAAAAATTATTCATTTTTAAAGCCACAACAAATTAATGCAGTTTTGCGGTTGGGAAATGTATGACGTGAATTAGATAACGTCGATGTGTATGAAATAATTAGCAGGAAGGCGATAAAGAAAACTATTAATATTTCTAAATAAGATTATAACGATAGCGAATTATTTCTAATTCCAAATAAAATAATTGCTTGCTTATCCGTCTATAGACTCTAGGTACTGAAAAGTTTTCATGATAACATTATATTATCTGGCATAGATAAAACTGGGTTCCTAACCTAACATGAGCTGACCTAACCTATCCCGACATTACGCGACCATATATCATACATTTTTTTATTGTGGTACCTACCAACGACCTTGTGATATTAAAAAAAATAATAACCCTCATCCTGTCGTAAATAATTTGCGCCCGGAATAATAAATAATAAAACCAATCAGATTCGCCGTTAGAGATATCTTGGTTTAGGCCAAAGTATTACATAATATTAGCTTTGCTATTTTATGAATTATCCTTAAAATAAAAAATAATAATAAACTGATCTCAGAATTATTATGATCAGATTTAGGCAAAACTAACGTTAACTCGGCAGGATTGGAATTAATTCGCATTTTTTAAATTTATACCAAAGAGCATATAGCCATATCATTAAATTTAAAATGTCTAATCATAATAATAGGGTATTTTCACAAACGAGGGATTCTGTTCAAAATGTATGGATTATTTAAAGATCATTTTTCTGATTTCAATCATCCTACTAAAAATATTTGTTTTTATGTTTTCATTAAAATACATTTTAAAAACGATCAAAAACCGACAAAACCAAAACGGCCCGTAGTTGGCAAGGGCACCATATACGCTCGTCAACAAACAACAAAGTACTGCTGTCAGAAATTTTTCCGGCCAACGCTTATGACGTCACACGATAGCCCCGCCCCAAAATATCGTTTAGGTATTACAAAAATGGGAAACTTAGACTCGCTGTAGAAAATGTATTACCATAAAATAAAATTGCAATAATAATCGTAATTTTTTCCTAATTTTTTTAAGCAATAAAAAAAAGTGGAAATACCCTATTAATAATCAGGCAGATTTTGTATAGATGTTGGCTTGAGGTTTTCTGGGCCTGTTGTTTTATCGTAAAATATTGATAAACTTACAATTTTTAGTCGACGCGAAAGTCATATCCCTCTAGTGTTAAGTGATAGCAGTTTCTTACCTGAAACAAAAGCAAAAAAACATATTACAACTTGGCAAATTGTCAATTTACATGTAAACACATTTCTAACCAAAACACACAAGAAATCGGCTCAAGAGTTCAATAATTACCGATACTAGTACACAGTGAAAATAAATATAAAGTCACATTCACAACCTATGTTAAGACGATAGACTTCACTTTTCGGCCCATACAAAAAGGACGCCCGGGAAAAAACACTTTTCTACATCGAAAATTGCACAAAATGAATATATTTTTTTATACTGCCTTCTATAGGGTGAAAACTATGTCGGTATGTTTTCGAATTTTCGATGCGTTTCGTATTAACGTAAACATTCACTGTCAAACATGTACGATTTATCAAAAAATATTATTTAAGGAAAAAGTGCTGCTAATTCAACTCTCATAAAGAATTATAAAATTGTAAAAAGCTACCGACGTAGCTTCTTCTTTCTAAAAAATATATATTTTTTAAAATTTCAATTTCGTGAAAGTTTCGGTGTAGAAAACTGTATTCCCCATAAACCCCTTTTCGAGCGATTTCTGTAGGTAAATTTGAGCGTTGTCTCATTCGCACATTTCGCATTCGCATGTATTGTAAGTGTGCGTGAGCTTATTGCGAGCGGGACAGAATGAAAGACGCGGGTGTTCCGCGTGTCGTTCAAAGTCTAGCCTCTTAATTAAGCATTAATGCATGATTGGTATAACAAATTGCTTTACTTATTCTTTCCAATTCGATACCTGTTGTACACTTGGTACCGACTTACTAAAACTTTGCACTTAGTATAAATAATGTTAGAGTTAGCAGTTCGTAGTTACATATATATATATATATATATATATATATATATGCAGCTTACTGACTTTTAAAATGCAATAGTTCTGATGTTATTTATTATAAAGGTATTGTGGATTAAATTAAATTTAGGTCTTAAATAATGTTTATTTCTCAGCCAGCTCTTCCAGAACTTTTTTTGTAATATTTATAGGTACTTGTAATTATTTTATTTTATTATATGCAATGTTAAAAGGTGGTATAGAAATATTACAGTATTTTAAAACAACAACAAAGTTTAGATGCCAGTTTTTTGCTAGCGATCTACCACCAGAAAACCCGTCGGTTTGGACTTTTAGGTCATATCCGTGTAATGTGCTGTTTTATCGATTAAGATTTTTTTATTTGATCTTTAACTCGTTGTCGAATGTGTCGGTAACGAATCGACATAAACCGTGCTATAATGTTAGGTATACATTTGCGGCAAGCGGCTTTTCGCGCTATTTTAGGATGCTTCGTTGCTTTCCCGCAATTCGTGGTTCGGCTCGCGTCTCGGTTCGCAAATGTATATGCAACCTAAGTCCCAAAATGAACTGCGCTGTACCTTGCTTGATTTGGCGAACTTTATTTTTCTGCTCAGGGTCTTACATCACTCGGTTTATGTCGATTCCTTACTGATTGATGGTACGAAACTCTTTTGTATAAGCAAAAATCTTACCCATGAAATATCTTTTTATTATGATAACCACCCACATATTTCGACTTATTATCACAGGAGATTATCACTGACTGAGTTAACTGATCGAATTCAACAATGTCAGACAAGTTTTCATCTTTTTTATAGATAAAAATTCGATTGACGTTATCGAAGATTGTTATTTAATAAGGTTGATAAAATTGTATTTTGTTTTCAAATTTTATCAAATTGTCGATCGACATTACTGTTGAAGTAGGTGTTACATTGTAATTCAATGCTAATAATGAATTATAACCGGTGTAAAATGACAGTGCGTGAATTGTGCTATTGTCCTGTATTCTTCACAGGTCTATATTGTTTCTAGGTATTTATTTTCCTTATCGTCTCACAGATAAAAAATATATTTATACTATTTGTGCATGCGGTTATGTGTAGATTAAAATGTACACATGATAAACACTGTAAACACGTCTTGTGATAGGTGTATATCTATAAACAGTTAACAATGTTTTATTACTTTGCACCTAACGTACCCACTTAGTTTTTAATGTTTATTTTCTTAAAAAGGTTAATAGATGTATAGGTTAACAAATAAAAAATAAAACAAATAATAATCTTATAGGATTAATTTTATGTTTACGTGGACGCGGGTTCGAATCCCGACTTGCGCAAATCAATTTTATTCGATTGACTTGTGTTATTTCACAATTTTATTCATTAAAAATAATATGTACTAAGCATATTTGCGACACGTTCCAGAGTGGAAAATACTCGCAGCGTCGCTCTGGTCAGACTATCATTCAGAATTTAAAAAAAATTTAAATGACTTTAGCCGTATTTTTCCCCTGTCATTTCTTTAAAGAAAGACAAACATTCCCGGGTTACGAATAACCTGACAATGTTTGAAAATCTCCTACTATATACCACTACAATAAGCCGAAACGTTGCTTTTGTTGTGATGGAGGACTTAGACAGCCGAGGAATGGAACACGGGACGCCTGGGTGGGACCCAAACGCGATGCTAACTCAGCCACTGACCAGTCAAAATTACTAGATCTGAATAGCCAGGCGCTTCCCTTCCTCTTCTCCCCACTACCTTCGGTCTTACAACGTACCCCAATTGGGTATGCAATAGTCTCACTGGCTTCAGACAGGAGCAGTTAGAACTCATGTGAAGATATATTCATATAATAAAAGATTGTGAATAAATCTCTTAAAATCAGAAAAAAATCACGACATGCACCAAGAAGGGTGTGTAGACTGTGTATACGGTCTGGTGTGCTAGCACGGTCGCTCGATATGAAGTTACTGACCGATTGTCGGTAACTTCTCATCGTTCCCTAGGACAACTGCAGATCTCAAACGTACAAACGACAGTTGATATCGAATATATTAAGGACACTTAGTCATTGTGAACTGTCACCTATTCGTTTGCGATCTGCAGTTGTCGTAGGGAACGACGAGAAGTTATCGAGAGTTATCCTATTGATCGTTATAGAGCAAGCGTGCTCGGGCCTCTGGTTTGTATATTCTCAAGTGACCAATAAAATGATTTTCAGTCAATAAGGGTTGGTTTTTTCATTTACCGAGAATAAGCTAATTGTAAAAGTTTATGGTAAAGTTTAAAAATTGACTGTTTATTCCACCTGTCAAATTCTTCTAAATTATGTAATATACCCGTTGTACTATTTTTAATTTTATATACACCATATTGATATAGTGGTTGGGTGTACGATGTCCACGTGGGCACGTGTACGCACCGCCGGTGTTGTGTTTCATATATCGAATATCCACCCTTGGCAATGAGGCTACAAATGTGAATGTTTGTCCATGTGTGACGCGTGACGAACCATTTAACTATGTATTTTTACCTCATAATATAAATACTTACTGCCACCCGCCCAACCTCCAAACTAGGCTGTGAGCTGTCACACATTGATGACAATACGAATCTAAAATTAAACACCCTTTAGTAGAATGTAGTATTGGGGGGTGGCTACCAACTAGGTACTCGAATAATTATTCGGACCTATTTGTTACTTTGGTTGGACAGGGTTCTAACTTTTCTTTACCTTTTTCTGAGATATGAGTGTCAAAGTTTGCAAAGATGATTTCTCATTTAATGCACCATTTCCTGGTTTTGAGGTTTAATCTTATGTAAAGTGTTTTAGTTTAACATATTTCGAAGGAAAATATTAAAATAGGATGTAAACCTACCATTTTAGACCTTACCTAAACGTGCAGATAGAACCATGTGTAACCAGCTAAGGCATAATAATTCATTGCATAAGGTTTTAGCTCCATTTCCCTAATGCCATTTCAACATATGGCCACCTTCTAATTAAATATTTTCCTTCAAAATATGTAAAACTCAAATAAGTACACATAAGATTGAATCTCAAAATCGGAAATTGTTAAATAGATTAATGAGAATTTGTCTTTACAAATTTGGGAACCTCAGAACATGTTAAGGCGAAGTTAGAACCCCATCGTACTAAAGTGACCTTCAGATACAATCAAAACGACAATACAAAAGGTTCAAAGTGATGTTGGAACCTTGTAAAATAAATGGAGTTAGAACGAAAAGTTAGAACTGCGTCCAACAAGTATATAAAAAGACATGGTTTTGAATTCAAGGGTCATTTTTGAAAATAAAAAAAACAGTTAGAACCTCGCCCAACTGAGGTAAATTGTATTCATGTAGTGATGAAACCAATTACTATTGTGACGCCTCAATCTCTACAACCTTTAACTAATATATAAAAATTTGCTTTTTCAAATTAATTTTTTCTACACAGGAGGCCCTGAGGAATATTATTTTCTTCTAGGCCTATGGCTGACGGGTCGAGAGAGCCCAGCTATCAAAATGAATTCATAATGCATTCCAAAGTTCTTCAATACGACAATTATATTATGTTCTTTGATTTTATGCGTGTATGTCCATGCTAATAACATTATTAAACCGGCGATAATCATGTGGGATGTAGCTAATACCAACGAAATGTTTTTTTGTTTAAAATATATGTAAAGAAAAATATAATTTTCTATTTAAAACAATGCCGAGCTTGTCTCGCTATTGTAGTTGTATGTATTGTAGACTGTCACTGGATATGCGCAACAGTACCTACTTAATAGTCGACTCAATATTTTATTCTTAATTTGAAAATGAATTATTAAAACAATAGTAAAAAGAGTCTATAAGTTATGACAGAACAAATTGAGAAGATTAATTACTATCGTGATTGAGATTAAGGAATTACAATTAATAGCATTAAATGTCGTTTCTTTCTTCACAGAGAAACTCAATTGTGTTTTAATTGAACAAAATTCCAAATCACAAGGAAAATATTCTTATATATATTTATTTTTATTTTTAATGTCGATTGACGTCACTCTCCCTAACCTACTTACTCTCTTACCCGCACAACGCGCAAAGGAGTCGCCTGTGTAATTGCATTTAATTTTAGATTGTGGTTTTAAATACATACTTTTATGACTTATCGGTAAATGCGTTCAAACCGCGATACTTGTGTCATTATTATTATTGTAATACTTGTTTTGTGATTTGACGTCTTATATTATTTTAATAATGAAATACGTCATTTTCCTCCTACGGAATGTACAAAACCACTAAGCACTAGTCTTCACATGGTTATATAGGGTGTTAAGGCACTTACTTGACTTACTTTAACCGGTGATTCCTGACATTATTTGGAGTAAAACATGTAAATGAAATTTCAGTCTCCTCTGACATTTTTGATGTTTTTTTTCAACTAAAATAATAAAAAAATCTATAAGTTATTGGACAGTTGGCGGCGGATGGAGGGGTCGGTCGGTTACTCGCCTGAATGACCAGTGACGACGTGTGGAAAAACATTATTTTTTGTTTGATTTTGAATTTAAAAAAAAAAATTACATCCAAAATGTCTATTCCACTATGTCACGAATCACTGATTTAAATAAGTCAAGGGGACGTGACTTGTAACAATTGGATGCATTTGTGTACCAATGCACACAATAATTTACAAAATATCTTAATTTCTTGTTTTAAATCCTCTTTCTTACACTTTTTAAATAAATTTTATTTATTTTAAATAAAACCAATTTACTAAATTATTAACAATTAGTTCTTCAAACTTCACAAAATCACTTTGTGGCATCATTTTGAATTAAATTAAAACAAATAACTTTGTTTAAACCACTAATATAATCACAATTACCTACATGTTTCAAAACCGATGGTTTCTTCGTCATAGTAAATTAAATATTATTAATAACCAAATATTTTTTAAAAATAGCCATCTCTTAAATTTATTTTCTTATTAATAATTATATTTAAAATAATTTATTTTTGTTGTTTAAACATCTTTATTATGTTTTGATAATTTATATAATGTAATTCTTCATATTTTTTAAATAATTTTTATATTTAATTTTAAATAATTGTTTTTTACGATATTTTTTATTAATTAATCACCTCTCTCTAAAATATTTTTGTCCATAGTTCTTTTTAGTCTATACTTGTTTGTTTATTTTGTTATTAATGTCATTACTACCCTGACGAAGAAACCATCGGTTTTGAAACATGTAGGTAATTGTGATTATATTAGTGGTTTAAACAAAGTTATTTGTTTTAATTTATTAACAATTAGATTTGTCAAACAGTTCCATTTTTAACATATTTCTCTTCCCCACGTCTTTACCCCCCTCCCTCTTAGCTTAGGTACTTTTTCCTCGCCCCTACTATGTTGACGTACTCTCTCCCTCTTCTACTTTACATTTAAATACTCTGTATTTTGTTTAATATATTTTATTCACCCCTTATGGAAGGTTCAGGTCGGACCGAAACCAGTTGATTAAAGATATATAATAAAGTGGATTTTGAAACAATGTTATTTTATTGTCATTATTTTAATTTTGTATACCTACCCACACAGTGTTTGCTACATGTGAAAATTTAAGTAGTATTGATTAAAGAAAGTGAAATCATACAAACATTTCAATAACGGTCCACTCACTAATTAAAATTTCTTTTTTGTTTCAGATATTTTGGACCATCGCGAAGGACCTATTTTGACATTTTGAATTTTCGCGATAGCAGGAACTTCGTATTTTAACGCTAATGGAAAATGCTCTTTCAAAGTTTGTCCTGTAAAATGCATAATATTTGTGTACTTAATTAGATGGTATTACTTTCCCTGTTGACACCAATTATGCATTGTTTTTCAACAATTGATTGTTTTTTTATCTAGTCAAGTTTACAAACATATTGTTAACAAATCGACCCTATGAAATAACAAGGTTCCATGTGTTGCGGTAGCGTCGTGCGATAATGAACTCTAAAAGAGCTCACTAAAGATCCCATTATCGCAAGACGTTGCCAAGGTAGATAGAACCTTGTTATTCCAAGGGGTCAAAATTATATTTTATCAACTAGTCAAGTTTACTATAGTATAAAAAAATACGTACCATAAACATACCTAATTAAATAAACTTTATTTTGATTTATTGTAAGATGTTGAAAGCAGCTTTAGGGCTTGATATTTCGACCCCTTGGAATAAGAAGGTTCCATTTGCCTTGATAACGTCGTGCGATAATGGGATCTATATTAAGCTACTTTTGAGTTCATTATCGCATGACGTTACCGCAATAGATGGAACCCATGGAAGATGGTTATTCCATAGGGTCGATATTTTTATTTATTTTTATGTATTTAAAACAACGCTTAGCTACACTTTATTGATATTTTAATGTACGTAATAACAAGGTTTCATTATTAACTAAGTTTTACTTTGATGTTTGCCTAGTTTAAAAAATATATTTTAAATTTAAATTTATATTTGCCTAGTCATGATAATATACTGAATAGATAATATGTTATTGTTGTAAATTTTGTTAAATCATTTGGTAATCTTACTAATTTCACGATTACCATCATTCCCTACCAGATCGATCGCCCAGTTCTTTAGTCAGACAACTCCGAAAAAAATAAATTTGAGTTTACAGTTACATGTAAAAGTGTACCCTATATCTGGTACAATACTCAGATTACTTACAAACACAACAAAATCAATTATAATTCACATATACTTGTGGTGAATTAAATCACATCACAGATGTTTTCTGGGTCAGTAGTAGGATATTACAAAATGTCATTTCAAATACCGGACCGGTGTTATGTAATAGCATATAACAAAACACAGACACGTGTTAATAATATTTGATATTCGAGCCTTTGGAAAAACAAGATTCCATCTGTTGCCGAAATGTCGTGCGATAATGAACTCTGACGTAGCTTACTATAGATCTCATTATTGCATGACGTTAACGCAACAGATGGAACCTTGTTATTCCATAAGTTCGTTATGGTGAGCATTTGAATATTTCAAATTCAGTATTTGGAGATATCTGAGTAATCAACTGGACGATCTACATGTTCAAAGGCAACATAGTAAAACAGCTGATCGGATATTCGATGGTAATAGGCAGGCGCAGCCAACTTTGTTCAAAATTAAAACGATATTTATCACAAATCGATTGTCAATGACAATATTGAAATGATCGTGTATATTTTTCAATGGTGGATGGAAGTTGTGAAGTTAATAAGTACAAAATGTTGCTGTTGCAGACTGATTTTTTTATTAAATGGATGCATTTTTATTATTTTAAACTCACTAAATCGCGGCTTTTGTAATAAAAATGATTAAAAATCATTTGATTAGTCTACTTGTCATTTTTGACTGCACAAAATTATCATAAAATATTTGTGTTCGTTTGAAATTTAAATGAAATATTTAATAATTTCATTGAAATGATTATTATATATTCAAGAAAAGGCGTAATACAGGGCGGTTCGAAAATATAAGTAAAAACGAAAGGGGATGAAATAAGTAAGTGTCGTTTTTGTCATCAGTAGAACATTAATTCTAGTTTAATTTTGTGTTTACTTAAAAATGGACCACCCTGTAGATATAAGCTTAATAAGATATTGATTTTTGTGATTCATAAGACGTAAGTTATTTCATAAGAAACATGTACCTAAAATTATCTCATAAATAATATTATTATTATTATGTATCGAACTTTGTAATATTATACAAAAATATTCCATGTAATCGCGTCAAAGTCGAGAAGACCTTTATTATTACAGTAATCGTTTGATATAATAATATGTGAGTCACCATTTATAATAGTTTACTTGTACAAATCCAGATGTTATGTAATCGGTTTTATTCTAAAAATAATGCGGCATAAATAAAATATTCAATTTTGAATAATTGTGGTCTTTTTTTATATTAACCTGTTTAATTTTGGAGACATTGCCTTGCGCAGCAGTAGTAGGGACGGATTCATACGTCTGTCACTCCTGAACACAATGACTCCCAGATTCCTACCCACTCATCATACCCCATTCCTTCTTTTCAATGACCATCCACTCAGCATCCGCAAGACACAGGCCCTGAGGATTTTTTTAATCAGGGCCTCCTTTGTGGCACTAATGTAAAAAAAATCAATTCTTTACCTACTGAAAAAGATTTTCCAAATGGAGGCACACACCAAGGGTTGCCAGGAAAAGATAATTTATTTCGTTATTGTTCAGATGTAAGTATTAAAACATTTTTGGTTACAGACCTCTTCAATTATAGAAATCTAAAAACAAATACAAAAAAACGCTAAAATGTCGACTGAAAAAAATTAATTCGCTACCCAAATGTATTATTGTACAATGTGAATCAATAACATTTTTTATTTTATATTATTTAATACATTTTTATATGTTACAGTTTTTTGTCTTTTTTTCAATTTTCATACTAGGCTAATTAATGCCCGTGCTGTGGTAGTCATACATGAAATAATTAATATAAGAACTAAAAAATACTATTGAAATTAAATTGTTATTGTATTATTTATCAGTCAGTTAATGTTTGATTGGCGGATTATTCTCTGGAAAGCTTTCCTACGTACGGAAGACAATAATTCTATAAGTCAAGCAGATGGAATACTTTAATTAAGTCATACTCAGTGGCGTATCAAAAGTGGCGTACCAATCGTTCGGGTCTTAAATGATCCTGCATAAAGCCATCAAATACACAAAAGTTATAACTTACAATATATACATGTATAGAAAGACAAAGAAGTATCAGTATATTGTTTAATGTATAATATGACTGCCCGAAGATTCTTTTAATGCAGCAATAATGTTTTAAAAAAAAACATTGTTCAATGCATTCTGTACTAGCCTATATATGGACTGAATACGGAATTAGGATTGAATGGATTCGCTGGCCTGATGAGACACCGGGTCACTGGAGCACTGACAACACGGTGGTGACCGCAGCCTTCACGAGCTCACTCAAGCCCACGCCCTACATAATTGATTATTTTATTTTTTTAAACTTTTATTGCTAATTTCTTTCTAATCTACTTGTTTCTTTACTTAAAATTTAGTGTATAAATTATATATAACTATATGAGAGGTGTGGGATTAAACTATCCTCCTCATATCCTGGAATAAAACATTATTATTATTATATATACTATCTGGAACCCTCATGAGGTAGGGTGCTCCCTCGTGTTGGAGAGGGATTAGAAACAGTTTCTGAGATTTCTCTACACGATAGAGTATGACACTATCCGTGGCTTTACCAGACGATATTTCTTTTGGACATGCTCAGACATAGCTCCTTGCAGCTCAGAAGAGTGGTATATGCCGCCACCCGCTTATTCAGACTGCGAAGAGACTGTATCGAGAACTAAGCTATTTTGGAGCACGTTCGTGTTCATGATGACTACTATCTTAGACAGTAAAGACTTAGTTAAGTTAACATAGCTACAGCACCAACGGTTCATCATCGTGAATCGTTGTTTGATCGTTGGAGACTCACACTACTTACAAGCGACTAAATCGCTGCTACCCGCTACCTGTCATACTATTTTGCTAGTGTAGCGCCTGGCGGCATTTACAAACACTAATAGTATGGAAGGTACAGACGAGCGGCGATCGCATCGCTTGAACGTAGCGCGATGGAAAAACGACGTTACCGATAGTATCGATAAAAACCTTTATTGATCGATTGTGCTGGATACCCTGAACCAAATCTCTTCCGATATCAATATATTGTGCGTCAGCGAGGAGAGATTCATAAGGGAAATCCTATTGATTCTTAAAAGAATCTCTCCTCATTGTCGCGATCTTCACCACTGCCTGAAATTATTTTTGTAATTTGTTTTTTTTTTAATACTTGTAAATCACTTTTTAATTTTTTTTTACATTTATTTTTTTACATTTTAATTTCTTATATGGTATTTAAAGTCTGTAATGCATAAGAAATTATAAGTGAAACGACGAAAAATCAGCTGAAGCGCTATCTGTCTTGTCAAATTGTTAAGAGACAAGGGTGAACGGTTTTTCAAATGATACAAAATAATGGGTTGGGTTAACAACCCAAGCTACTTGCCCAGGGATTTGTAAAGTTACGGCTGCGCCACTGATCATGCTCCAATTCATTTCTGTATTTTGCCATATTTAAACATTCAACTGAGACGCCATGACACACCGTTGTTTATTGCCTCACGCATTGGTCATCAACATTTCGGTAGCCTTTCCCTGATTTTCGGAACATTTTTTGCCATCTTTATTTAAACAAGGATAATGAAGCAAGTGGGTCGCTGTAGTTCTGTATGAATTCAGTGTGTATTTTCCAACAAAACTGTTTTTGAATATTTGTACGAGGAGAAAATTTTATAATTCATGGACTTCAACCAGAAATATTTTAGGTATGGGACATCGCAGACTTTATTATTAACAATGTAATCAGTTATATGAATACTGAAAAACATATACGTGACATATTAAACATATTCGAGGCTGCGTATCGAAAAAAGTAACATTTGATAAAAATTTTCGTTGCTTGTTTTGGGGTGTTATGCCGCGTTACGCTACCTTCTTCTTTAGACGACGTTTCGGACAGCGTTGCAGTGTCCATCATCAGGGTAGATTCGGCAGATCCGACGATGTTGGACACTGCAACGCTGTCCGAAACGTCGGCTAAAGAAGGAGGTAGCGCAACACGGCGTAACACCCCAAAAACAAACAATGAAAATCCTTTTGGCCGTGAAAATCTAAAAACGTATCTTTGATAAAAATGTTTAATTTCCCCCTAGCAAAACAACTTCGTCAGATGCGACAGAATTTGATTGGTATTTTTTATTATGAAACTAGCTTCGTCTTCGTCTGCATAGGATTAGTACTTCGAGTAATCTATTTTCTTTTCCTAGGTCCCATCTACGTTTATACCAAAATTATTAACCCATTTATTTAAAATATCTATAATTCTTGATTCGATTCAAAGTATTCGGCGAGTACTTCAAATAAATTCACAAACGTAAATATTTTCTAAAATAGAATTTTGATTTAACAATCATTGTTTTGCAAAATGTCACTCTCAAATTTTGACATTTTCTATTAAATAATGATTATTATTTTCAATATATTAATAATAAATAGCTAGTTTTATAAATTATAGCCTGTATGTTATTCTGATGTATGAGCTATATTATTGTAAAGTTTCATTAAAATCCATTCAGTAAATTTTGCGTGAAAGAGTAACAAACACACATACATCCATACAAACTTTCGCGTTTCGAATATTAGTAAGATAGTAAGATTATTCATAGGTGGTTACTTTTGGATTGAAATAAGGTACGGGAGGGCTAATCTATAGTTATTATATCGATGGACCGATGCCAAGCATCCAAAATTCGTAACAAGCGGACCCAAAACAACGAGGGAAACAGGTAAGTAATATAAAAATAGGTGAAATTTGGTTATTTGGGTTTAATTTCGGTAAAACTAATTGCACCTATTGTTATCATTTATTGAAATCGAACACTGGTATGGACGTAATTGCTGACCCAAATTGATACCTCGTGCTAATTATATTAAAGCTGTTTTTAAATTAACCTCATTTTGACAAAGGTAATATCGGGGCACTGACTTCTGGTAAATGGCTTCTACAATGCTATTATATACATTAGGAAACTCCGCAGTTCTATGATAAAGATCAACCCCCATTGCAGAGCTAATGCAACTTGGTTTTATCTACGAGTTCATCAACTTTTGTGTATTTATTGCGTGCCAAGGTATTTATAATTTTCAGGCAGTACATATTATTTAATGAATAATTAACAAATCACAATATTTCAATTTTTAATTTGGGAGGCGGATAAGAATTTATTGGATAACACCCCTGCCATGGGTCACCCAAGTGGTTCGTTTTGTGATTTAGCAGGGGTGCCCGGGTTCATGGGATGAGGTTTGTCAAGGTCTTGATGGCGAATGTGTTTGCATACCTACAGCGTGGCGGGCTAAATCGAGAGAGATTGATTGAGGGAGTCCTTACCTATACCTCTCTCTCGACCCATCGCTTTGCACCGCAGTGGAAAGAATGATCTCATACGTCCATCAATCCCGGACACATTGAGCCCTAGATTCCTACCTAAAATCTACAAAAATAAATCTGGAAACCAGAATGTTAAAACAAATCTGAAAAAACTTTTGCTTTATGGTAGAAAAATGTCGCTACGGTAGTAACGATGACGCCACAATTACTGTTAGAGGGACAACCCGGACAAAAATAAGGGAATATTGGGTTAGATGTTTGCAATTGTTTGGAGGTTAGGTTAGATTAACGTGCTGTATAAGTTTCAATAACAGGAACGATGACTTCCGAGAAGATGGTGAAACAGTATGCTGAAACGCAGAATAGAGGTAAGAACCATTGTAAACAATAAAGGCGTGAGATTTGAACCAGCATTTGTTGTAAATAATAAAGGGATGAGATCTGAACCAATAGTTGTCTACACCTGGCAATACAAACTGAGTAGGAAACGGTCTCACATCCTAATTAGCGGCTTGTGCCATCCTGTGTTATTAAGATGCCACCGTCTCCCAACAACCACATAGTTCTACATGCCACTTAGTGCCACATGCCACACTGTGTGGGCTATCTTCCTACCGCCCCATCGTCCACACCAAAGGCCACCGGTTCAACTCAGTTTTACACGGCAACTCCGGGAAACAGTTCGTCAGTCGGCTGTCGGGTCATGCTGTAAAGTGGCGATTAGCGAATAAAGTTAATCACGAAAAGTAATAAATTAGTTTTCCATGTTATTGTCGGTGATTGTTTTTGGATTGGGTTCATCGTAAGAATTCAGAACGTAAAATAGCAAAAATAACGAACGAAGAAAAATAGGTTTTTGCTTTATTAGTTTTAGACAGAAAAAATATATAATCACGGGAAACAAAAAAAAACAGGTTCATGTTATTCACATGTCCATTAATACACTTATCTTATCACATAGCTTCCGCAACACAATAGAGACGACACATTTCTTCAAACCAAAGATAGTCCAACAATTTCCACTCATAATTTGTTATGTTTTTTTAATTATTTTTTATTAGTATACTTAAAGAATTAATGGAAAAATCATTAAATGTTAAGTATCTAATATCTCCCAAGAAAATACAATGAACGGAACACTCCGAATAATGCAACTTTAACTCCTCCTTTGAAAAGTCATTAAAAGTGATGAAAAACAAATTGGTTAAATAGGTTACGTTAGATTGGGTTATGTGCTATTTTTCAGTATTATTTTTTAAAACTTTTAATGACTTTTCAAGGGGGTGTTGAAATTGCATAATTCTGAGTTGTCATGGAATCGAAAATACATACCCTAATATCGTTGATATTAATATGCACGGTACCTATCCGAAACTAGTGGTGTATGCAGGAAGTTGGGGAATTTACATCAGACAAACTAAGTTTTTATTTTTTCATATTTGAACATTTAGCTAATTTAATTTTTTTTTTTTACTTTTTAAAAAATTTTAGGATTTTTTATATTTTTTTAATTTTTTTTTCTTCAACTCTAACGTTTTGGGATTAGGTAGTGTTGTCTTGTGTTGCACCGAGTATTCAGGAACCAAATAGTAAATTCTTTTAATGCATTAAACTGTAGTTTCCTGAAACCACATGTAACATAATATACGTCGCTTTTAAATTCAATCATAGAATAAAGTCAGATTTATTAAAATAATTAACGAAATCTAATTAGTTACAATTACAAAAATATAACTGTGCTAAAATATAAAAGAACATGTTCTACAAATTAAACAAAAGAGGTTTCGCAAATTCGTAAAAATTATTGATATTGATCAAACATTATCCTTATCACCCGAACGTTATTAATACTTTATATACTTGTATATTATTTACAAATATTTTCAAGTTGAGTTTCGAATGTGTTTACAAGATACGAGTAGTAAACCAAACCAATTGATTGCAACAGTCCGGGGACAGATAAAAATATTAACGGTTCTCAAATAGTAGTACCGTGCTAGCAATAAAAAGCAATGGCAATTTACCATGAACATAATAGACCTAGTTTTCATAATCACTATAAATAAAGCAATGACTTATTTAAGACACACGGACATTGTAAAGCACGTAGTTGAATAGGAAGTTAGGAATTATTGATGACATTCCGACACCTGCTGCACATTGATAAAATTCTTTTGACAAATACCACCACGAGCAAAATAGGTAAAAGAATTTCACAAAATTGATTTAATTCAAGGTTGTCTCAAAATTTGTACAATAAAATTATAACTCTCTTACTAAAATGTCATTGTCATTAACATTCATTGCCAGTTCGGTGGTTTTTTTTAATGTAGATTGTTGATTCTGTTCCTTCAAGCAAACAGCGAACCGCAATTTAGCAAACTAATTTAGTAAACTCTTTCAGATCTAGAGAATTGCAAACAATTTAGTAAACTCTTATTTCAGATCTAGAGAATCCCTAAAATTTTCACCCTATTGGGAAATTGATTTGTGACATTTCCCTCAATGAATGAAGCACCTTGTCTTTGAAATTTGATCTCCCTATTAGATATTCAACGAATAAGCCACCTTCTTGTCAAAACTAAACTTTCTTGCTCCCACCAGCGTAATATAATTTTCCCTAGCCCAGAAACTTAATTTTTTTTTTAAACTAATCTATCACATTCCGCATTCCCACTGTAAATTAAGGATATTATAAAATTCAGTAAATATTTATTACAACTAAAAGTTGAAATATATTACGAACAGTATAAGTAGCGATTGTTCAATGTTTCATAGGATCTTGACATTTGCCCCAACGGGTGACCCGTGCTATCAGCATCCCGCCAAGAGCACAATATTTCCAGTGCTGTAAAGTCGGCAAACATCGACAAGTGTTTTGGTGGTGAACGTGATGAGTGCTGCTAAGTGCTGACTGACTGAACAGTTCCCAGTTCCCGTGCTGTGTACGACTGCAAAATTATGTTCGGAGGGTTCCACAAGGCTCAGGTCGTGTTCCTGTTCCTAGGATTGGGATGCCTCGCCCTGGTGGAGGGAGACTGTTCGAGAAAACCGCCGCTAGCTGTAACCAGATATCCAAAGTCCCCCGGAGACAATGGATTTAAAATTATCGTCAATGGAGATCCAGAGAGATACATCCCGGGAACTACTTATACAGGTGAGCATCTAGGAGTCTATGATTATTATTTAATATTAAATACTACTTCTCCTCTTTCATATATTCTGATTTCTTATTGAACAATATTTCGGGTTCAATTACAGAACCAAAAGCTGTGCAAATGTCATGACGTCAGAGCTTTTCAGCGAGATAACGTCAGTGTCGATGTTTCTAGATTGTCCACTTATTTTTTTAATGAGAAACGGAAACAAATGCCATATTACTTTTTCCAAGTTATTATTAATCACAATAAACTTCACTCGATGGAATTTTGATAGAAAACTTGACCTCGGCAGTATATGGTTAAAGAAAAGAGGAAAATACGTTGCGACCCGTCGTTGCAATGGAGAGAGAACTACACAATTAAGTAAATACTATGTTTTTCCCGTAATGTTATCGTCATAATGTTAAACACAAAATGAGAAGAGACAAATAATTGTGTAGTGCTTATTAACAGTCGTTATTAAACCTTGAAATAATTTCATAACGCTACGATGTAGTCTGAAACACAATCAAATTAGTGACATAAACTCACTTCCACCACACGAGCATTATACTCGTGCATCCAGGTAAATGAGTGAATTATTCAATTAGTACATGCAACACGGGCGTTTATAAAACGATTATTAATGCGGTTTACTTTGTAATCAACAAACGTGTATAATTAAGTCCAATTAAGTTTACAACATAATAATTAAGTACACACTTGCTCTACTGAATTCTCTAAAACCTCATTTCAATTTGTATATTTTTTAAAATAGCACTAATTAAACTTTCTTTGTCTGATTTCTGATTTTTTTCTTCCTCTTTTGTAATTTTTTTAAATATATTTTATACATTTAAATGCAACTTTATATCTAACAAGCATATCTAAATATTAAAAACTCTTGTTGTCAAAACGCGTGTTTTATATCGGCCGCATACGACATATTTTATTCCATATAACGCCTACGAGCTTGTATTAAGACACCAACTCTTAAAAGTAGTTACCCTTACGCCAAATTTTCGGTATTCTCTGGTAAAGCACTCAAGTACAAATACTTAAAAGTTATTGCGTACAAACATCAAAATAATACGACAAACAGACAGTCATTTATGAATGCCTATTAGGCATTTATATAAGTAGTTTTATTAACTCATGAATAGTAATTCGTGTATTTAAGTAGTTACCCTAATTAATCCATTTAACATACGACAGGCATAGACAAGCCATTAAAAGCCATAGAAAATCACAGAAATTTGACAGCGACGGGTTTTGCATTTTTATCCTAACTGCCTCATAACGGTAACCCAATAGATAGAGAATCACCCTTCAGAGCGTTAAAATAAAACAAAAATAAACATTTTTGAACTTAAAAATATAACAATAATAACAATATAATTAAAAGATAATAATAAGTGAACATGGTTTAATGGAAAGTAGAAATGAGACTTTTTATCGGTGTTTTCTTCTATTATCGCAAAAAAACGATAATGAAGGCATTCTTAGGTTGATGAATAAATTTTCTATATAGATTTAAAATATAGCATTTTTGATTTGCCGCAAAAACGGCATGTTCGTGGACATGGCGTTGTTGACGTCACACCGGCCGAAGTCGCGTCGCGTCGAGTCGGTGACAGCTGGCTTACCAGCCAGTAGCGTTTTCTACATCATAATGACATTGTAACCAGTTGAAACCATTTCGGAATGTGCGGTTTTAGATCGTTTTTAAAATAAATTAATGAAAATATTAAAATAACACATTTTTAGTACGATAATCAGAATCAGACAAATAAACTTTAAATTGTCCGCAATTCAGACATGATTCCGAGTCAGTTCTCTTTTTTTACATATAGATTTGTAAATACCATCAGTATCGCTCTGGTCGCCCTAGTGAAAAACCACCATTTTGAATAAACTGGTTGTCCCAATCTTCCTCCCCCTCGTCTATTTCCCTTAACCAGTCCCTCCAGCCTCATAATATAGCCCAATTGGGGTCCATTGGGGATACCATAGATCCTAATGTGTCCGGACCGTTGGGACTCACATTACATTAGTGATACTCTTGGGCCATATTTACATGTATACATTGGTCGTCCAATTGATTAGTCAGACATCTTCAAATTCAAGTTTTTAGATAATGAGGAAAGCAATATTCGCAATATTATACCATAATGGGGCCAACAGACCTAGCTATAAAAGCTCAAGCGTTAGTTGGTTTGGCGTATTTCGGCATATCGGTTGCCGTACATTCCCAATGGGAATGTATGACGAGCGATATGCTGAAGTAGGCCAAGCCAAATAACGCTTGAGCTTTTATTGCTAGGTCTATTGGCCCTATAAATAAAATATTATTTACACGTGTCTGTGTTTTACATATAACCTTAATATGCTATAAAATAACACTGGGAGGAATAATGGTCTGGTACATTAGTATGACATTTGAAATATCCCACTAGTGACCCAGAAAACATTCTGCATTGTATTTGATTCGGTGGTGTTTATAAATAATCTAAGTATTGTACAAGATAGAAGGTACACTATTACATATAACTGCACACACGATATGTCTAAATTTTGTTTCACAAAACCGTGTGCTGGACAATATAATTTACTATTTGCATTTTGTCCAGTGACCCTAGTGGGGGCCCGCACACATAACCGCCTTCAGCAGTTCTCCCGCTTCTCGCTGGGCGTGGAGCCTCGCACGCCCGGCGCCGAGGCAGCACCGCCCACCACGGGTCAGTTCCAGCTGTTTGCGGACACCATCTCCGCCTTTGACGAGGACTGCATCAACACCGTCAAGGAGGCGGATGACCTGCCCAAGACTGAGGTGCAGGTCATGTGGAAGGCGCCCAAGGAAGGATCTGGATGTGTCGTCATCAAGTAATTAAACAAACTTTTTTACATTTATAGAAGATACATGTTAAATATATATAAAATAGATGTAGATTATATTCGTAGTCCTCCTCATACTAACTCAACTTTTGGATAAGTTTTCAGCGACTTCTATGGTACGTGGTCTTCATGGTTTGGGTAAGGTTTACCAGAAACTTCTATGACGATGTTTTTGATATAGTAGTAATTTCTTTTCCGCCAGTATTAAATGTCCTTAATGTAGTTATTTTATTTTATTTGTTTAATACTGTGTAATTTGTTATACACCTTTACTGCTAAAACTTCAGAGGTTCTTTGTCCAAAGGAAGAATTACACTTTAATATATTAAATATTTTTGTTTGTTTGGCTCTGGTTTGATAAGTGTTAATTTGCCTCAGTGTCTTTTTTGAGATGATGAACCAGAATGTTTTTGAGGTGATGAACCAGAATGTTTTTGGCATAGATTTTTTGTATACTTAAAACATCAAACTGTTTAAAAATGTCTGGTATTGACGTCCTTATGGGACCTTTAGTATGGTCTTTATATGATGCAATTCTGAGTTATGCAATTCTGAGTTATCTTCAGTTGTTTCCCGACAATTTTACAAAATCGCGCAGGCTCAGGACTTTTGTTGTTCCGAGATGCGGAACTAACTACTATTGCCACTGGGAAAAATGATTCTACTATCACATACCTTGTCCCCTGATAAAGATATTTTTAAATTGAAAGTTCAAAAATTAAAAAAATTATTTAATTTCTACAATTAAAATAAAATAAAAATCTTTGGGGAAAGGTAAGAGTGAAGTTGGGTTTTGAAGAGAACCATTTTGTGAAGAAGGGAACTCAAAGGCCGGAAAGAACCAACAAATTCTAAGCAAGTTTTGTGTGTCTCCCAGCAACACCAGCTCTTCGAAGCCCTTTTCTTTGAAAAACCTGTAAACCAAATTCAGCATTCCCATTCAACTTATCTCGATCAATGTTTACATATAGCAATCCATCCATGCATTAAGATAGAGAAATCTATCAAACAAACTATCCGTTTTTCACAATTAAGATTTTTTCAGTTTTCTGGTAGGTATCTCTGTACCACCTCACTGAGCTGTATACAAAACAGGTCGAAGAAACAGTACATAAGCTGCATTTTGCACGAAATGATTGTTGATGGATTCAACCTTGAACGAATTCCCGGCAAAAAATACCTATAAGTCTTCACGCCGTGCAACACGCACTCAAATAATTTTATGTATTCGAAACATAAAAAGGGAGGTTTCTCAGATCTTTCAATCCAAGTTTTCACTTACTTTGCGAATGTAATTTTAGAACGCGAACTGCTCTTAATCATATTAATTACTGTCTTGTCATTAGGGCCATGGTATTCGAGAGTCAAAGGAAATGGTTCGCTGATGATGGCCAGCTCACAAGACTGATTTGCGAGCAGACCACCAGAGATCCTGAAGGAGCAAAATGCTGCGCTTGTGACGACGCCAAATATAGCGTAAGATAGTACAGTGATTACACTAATTTTCTTTTTCCATCTAAGGGGGTTTCTCACCATCCTCCCAATAGCTTATCTACACTAATAACGAATATTTTCGATTTACGGTTTATTTATTTATTAAGTAGGAGTATACAGGGTGTTAAGGTACGTACTTGAGTTACTTTAACCAGTGATTCCTGACATTATTTGGAGTAAAAAATGTAAAAGAAATTTTGCTCTCCGGTGACTTTTTTTATGACAATTTTTTTTTTTTTCAAAATTTTTTTTCTTTAAAATTAAACAAAAAAAAAATTCTTTCACATGACCTTATTGGTCACTCAGCCGAGTAACCACCCCACCACTTACCCCGCCCCCATGTACCCAATACCTACTATTTTTTATGTTTATGTAGAAAAAAAAAAAAAAAAAAACATCAAAAATTTCACCGGAGGCCAAAATTTTATTTACATTTTTTACTCCAAATAATGTCAGGAATCACTGGTTAAAGTAACTCAAGTACGTACCTTAACACCCTGTATAATTCGGTATTCGAACCTATGAATAGTGGCTATATATTGGATAAGTTGGCCGAGTTTTCTAACCACTGCGAGTATTTTATTTTTAATAATATTCGTTATTAGTAGTGTAGATACGCTATTGGGAGGATGGTAAGAAACTTCTGCCGGAGGTGGAGGTTGGACACAGCCATAGAAAAAATATTAGGAGGCAGCCGCTCGAAATAATGAAATCGTTTGACGTTCTTTCTTAATTGTTTCTTGACGTTGATTCTCGAAGGTACTTCAGCCAGAACTGCATTTGTCTATCAGAACTTTGTTGTCGTCTTTTTTGCGTCAATCCACAGTTGTAGCATGTACTATGAATTTAACGCTCCTTATTACAACATGTCAAATGCATTCCTGTATGTTATAGTCATACGTAATGTCGTTCATTCACCTTGCATTATCTCCCATTATCCCCCTTTTCTTCTTCAATAATCGCAAATTCATTTTATGGCATCATTTTAATTAAATGAAAACAAATCACTATGTATAAACCACTTATTTGAACGAAATTATCAACATGTTTCGAAATAACCACTTTATTCGTTAATTTTCATTTTATCCTGACGGAGAAACCATGGGTTTCGAAACATGTTGATAATTTTGAGTAAATAAGTGGTTTTTACAAAGTCATTTGTTTTAATTTCGTTATCATTATTCTTCCCATTTTTCTTTTATAACCAAGTATCACAAATGTATGCAATTTTTTTCTTTGGTGAAGTGTGAACTCTTTAGTGAACTCCTCAATAAAAAGTTTAAAGGACAAAACCTATTTCAGATGATAATATCATGATTATTTTTGGGTTATTACGACGTGTTGCGCTTCCTCACTCTTTAGCCAACATTTCAGAAAGCGTTACAGTGTTCATCATCAGGACAGGATATGCTTTTACCCCAGACGGGCTATTTCCAACGACCAACAAAGTCTAAACGAGGCGTGTGGATGTGAAAAATGACAACCAAACCAACATTATTTGTCCCAAAAATTGACTCACGAAAATATTTTTATGAAAAAGATAAGAGATTAGATCGCAAGGTGCATTGCTTTTTACCTTATGTTGGTCTGCAACGAGCAAAAAGCATATTAATATCTAGGTCTCTATGCTTTCGAAGTCAGGCGACCGAATTATTCAACCAAATTTATAAGATACGATATATCTAGAGTTGATATATCGATGGCTATTTAACCTGTTGTGCGAAGTCTTAACAAGTTCAATCCCCGACCGATGCATGTCTTTCATAAATCAATATTAAAACACGTAGCTATTTGATACGCATGCGGCATGTCTGAGGGTAATAAAGGTTGATATTTCTATTTGCAGATGATCTTTGAAGGTATCTGGTCCAACGTGACCCACCCCCGGGATTTCCCCTTCTCCCTGTGGCTGACCCACTTTTCCGACGTGATCGGAGCTTCGCACGAGAGCGGATTTAGTTTCTGGGGCGAAGGTCACATCGCGTCGGATGGCTTCAGGTAGGAGGTGTTTTTATTAATGACTAAAAATGGCCAAATAAATTTCATGCCTCATTATTGTGGTAATTATTACACAAAGTTATTATTTTTGTCTATGATTATACTACCATTTTGAGTTTTGTACCTAATTATAATATTTGTAGCACTTAATTTGTAGACTTTCCTCCTAAATTGAGTTAAATGTGCAGTTCTGTTGGTTTTTGTGTCAGGTATATACATGCAGAGTTCATTATTTCTTGCAAAGGTTTATTAGTTAATAATGTGGTAGGCGGGTATGGGTACCGCCGCCCCGTGAACCATTTATTGGATAACCAACACCTCTGCCATAGGTCACCCCAAGTGGTTCGCAACGTTTGGTGACTTAGCAGGAGTGCCCGGGTTCATGGGGTGAGGTTTGTCTGGGTTTTGGTGGCGGATGCGTCTGCCCACCAATTGCGTGACAGGCACGATCGGAAGAAAATGGTTGAGGGAGGCCTTTTGACTTTTGGCTGTCTTGGAACATTCACCGTAGTGGGAGGGATGGAATCATTCGTCCGTTACTCCTGGACACACTGACCCCCAGATTTTTACCCACCCCTGATGCCTTTTCCCTTCCCAGAACATCCTCTCCTTCCTTTCCTAAAAAGAAAACTTCACACAGCATCCTCAAAGATGATATAGGCCTTGAGGATTATTATTTTCTTCAGGGCCTCCTGTGTGGAGCTATTGTAAAAAAAAAATTAAATCCATTAATATTAATTACGTCTTTAAAAACAGGATTATTTGCAAAATACCCTAAAACGTCGGAGTTTAAGTTGCAAATTCCCCTAAAATGATCCAATCCCCTTAAAAAATTGTCAATCACAACGCTTATTGATGATTTTAAAATAATACATTACTTTTCATATTGTGGTTATGTTTATTTATATTTATTTATCAATAAATTAATATTTATTTTTTAACCACCACTCAATGACGGCCATAGTGGTCGAGGGGCAAGGCTCTCGACTCGCAATGCGAAGATCGCGGGTTCGAACCCGGCGTGCAAAAATGAATTTTATTTGATTAATTTGTGTTATTTCACAATTACTTAATTAAAAATAATAATATGTAAGACCACCATTCAGAATTGAAACGTTGCTTGAAATGGCTTTAGCCGTGTTTGCTGACCACATCTGATTAGCCAGGTACTTCCCCACCTTCCTCCTCCCCATTTCCTTCCCCTCTCCACTACCTTCAGCCTCACAACATACCCCAATTGGGAATGCCATAGTCTCACTGGCTCCAGACGGTAACAGTTGGGACTCTTGTGCAATATACATATCAAAATAAAAAAATAAAAAAATTTAATAGGGAAAGAGAAATATGACAGTTTTTTTATGAACGATTTTTTTTTCTTGCATAATTTATCAAGAAAATAAAATACACATTTCACACAGTTGTCTCTAAAGAAAATACTGATGTAAAAGCAAACATTTTTTACGTGTGCTTTCAAAATATATAAGTTTTTCTCTGGTAACATAAAAATATAAAAAGTAGTTTGAAGCGCTACATATAGTCATCATATTTTTTTATCTACGCGAATGTTGTGTGACTAAAAATCAGTTGTTACAATTTCACCTCGGTGTAACATTTCAAACTTGTTAATTTCTATTAAGGGCAGAACGTCATTACCAGGGAGGTGAAAATATAATAAATACGAACCATGTTAGGGTTGCATGACACTTTTGTATGTCACATGCAGGAGGGAGGGGGAGGGGGTTAGTTGATTCGGTGCAGGGGCACCTGAAGCGCCCTTGAGGTGATTTTTTCACGAAAAACGACGCTGTAGAAATGATCCAAACATTATTAATATTGAGAACTTTCGTACATCAAGAAATATCAAATCATTCCAGGAGTCTAGCAGAGTGGGGATCAGTGCGAGCCATGGAGCAGGAACTGCGGCAACAGAGCAAGCACCTGAAGACCATCATCAAGGCGGGGGGACTGTGGTACCCGAAGGTCAACACCAACACCACGGGATCTTTCAAGGTGGACCGCAAGAGGCATCTTGTGTCCCTGGCGTCCATGCTAGGTGGGATATAATTTTGTCTACCTAATCGAAGGACCTTTGTATGTAATGTAACCACTGCACAAGGATAATATTATGTTCTTCTGTCGAGCTGGTTTATATATTACACTGCATTTATAGCGGAATATTTGTACAGTTTTTATAGCGGTATTTTTCTTTAGCGGCGGCGGACTTATACCGTCAGAGAGCGAAAGAGCGGAATATTGGGGCGGAAATGTTTATTCGGCGAGGATAAATTTATGACTGATGGTGTGGGTAATAAAAGATGACACGTCTACACAGGAAGCGGGTAAGTTAGGATTATGTAACAATACTAACTACCAAGTACATCGGTTCGTGGTATATAGATGTAAGCGTGTACGTAAGTGCAAATGTGTTTTATGTAAAAGGCCCAACCACTGTGTAAACTATTATTCCCATGCATTAATTATAAAAGTCCTGCTTCTTTTCCGTTCCCGTCTCATTAACATTATTAAATATTAAAATGCAACATAATTATCATCTTGTATCACCTTGTTCTCGATTCCTCTTCGATGCAATCAATAATATTGACCCTTGAGAGATAATAATCGATTAATACAATGGGTGTAATAATCCTTGATATTATTTAATTGTATACAGGTGCCTTCGTAACAGATGATTTTATTTATTGTAGAATGCTGTCAATGTCAAGTAGGTACAGTTAAATGGAGACTGGTAGCTTAGAATGGTTTTAGGTCACCTAAATAATACCAAGATAATTTCCAATCTTCTTCTCCAAAAAATCCTTTTGACGTCACACGCTGGAATCTCTCGACTTATCACCTTAAAACGTAATTGGAGGGATGGATTTATATGTCCGTCACATTTACAATTACACAATTATACCAAATGTGTGAAACTTGTTTCGTCCTACTATTGCCAAAGATATCTTAAAAAAAACACAAAGCGACTGTGTTATTGGTTTGATCGATTCAGAATTACAAGTGTTCGACCATAAGAGCTCAGTAAGATGAATTAATAATATGTATGATATTATAATATATAATAATTAATAATATGTATGAAAAAACGACTTATTTCAATGTTTTCACAGGACCAACCCCCGACTGGGTGGTGGGAGTAAATGGACTGGACTTGTGCCAGAAGGACTGTACTTGGACCAAAGACTTAGTCATTGATCTCTACCCCTGGGATGCTGGAACCGACAGCGGAGTCACTTACATGGTAAGACAAAACTTTAAAATATTTATAAGCATTTTATATTTTTAAACTTAAAAAGCATTTTGCTATCATGTATTGGAAATACTTGTGACTAAATATCTAAAAAAAAAAACATGAATAGTTTGGAATTGTCCAGGTAAGCGTACGAGTAGACAAAATTATTAACATGGTACAAACACCAATTCGGACTGCAAATGGACTTTTGACTTTTGATTGATTTATTTATAGAGTTCCTAAACATGCGTTTACTGACTCTAACATAATTAAAAATTTGATTATCTATAGATACTTTACATTTATTATTAATTTTTAAGTGTTGTTAATAAGAGTTAAAGCTATACTGCGGCAGTGTGCAGGTTATTTATTCCTTCCGGAGGACAATCTTTGGTTTTTTAAATTTGAAATTATCATTTTCGCTATATCTAGCGAGCGTATTTATAGTGGGATTGGTGTGGCCGGGTAGTCCGGCATAGAATTTGGTTGCTTGGGAGACAATGAAGTCCTTTATCAACGGAACGTTGGAGTCATTATGGAGACAAATGATTCGACTCCATTTGGGTGCATTTAAAGCAAGTCTAATGGCTTTGTTTTGAAAAACTTGAAGTTGTTTTATGAGACTGGGTGCGGCGTACCCCCAAATGGGGCAGCCGTATGTGAATACTGGCCTCATGGTGGTTTTATATAAAAGTAATTTGCTGTTCTTTGATAAACGACTCTTGTTTCCCATCAACGGATAGAGTGCTGATAAAGATTTATTTGCTGCTTTTATTTTTTCGCTTATGTGTTTCTTCCAGGTGAGCTTGGAGTCTAGCGTCACACCTAGGTACTTAATTGACTTTTCCCATGGAACATTTTCCCCAAACAGTTTAATGAATGGGGGCCGTTTAGGCCGTGTCTTAGAGAAAACGGTCGCGGCGCTTTTAGTTGGATTTATTGAAATTCTCCACTTTTTACACCATTCTTCGGTAAGAGTGGCTTGTTTCTGAACACGCTTTGTTGCGATGCTCTCGACATTTGAACTAGACATGATGTTAGTGTCATCCGCAAATTGAGTGATTTTAACGTTATGATCTATGGGTTTTGGAATATCGCTAGAATAGATGTTATATAAGGATGGAGAGAGTTGACTGCCTTGAGGGACCCCAGCTGATAAGGGGCGAGTTGTGGAGAATACGTTATTTATTTTAACTTTAAAGCATCTATCTCTTAGGTAGCTGGCTATTAGTTGCGTAAGTCTTAATGGATACCCAAGAGCGTTCATTTTATATAAGAGGCCGTTGTGCCAGACTTTATCGAAAGCTTTGCTTACGTCGAGTGAGAGAATTACTGTTTTTTTCTTTATATTGAAGCCCTCCGTGATGTGTTCCACAACACGCAGGAGTTGATGAGAGGTGGAATGACCTGCTCGAAAACCATGTTGGAAGTCTGGCAAGAATTTACTGTCCTGAGTGAAGGAGTTTAATCTTGTTAGTATTACTTTTTCCAGGATTTTACCTAGACAAGGGAGGAGGCTAATAGGCCGGTGACTTTCAGTTAATAATGGATCCTTGCCTGGTTTAGGAATTAAAATTACGTCAGCTTCTTTAAAATCCTTAGGAAAGCAACGTAGTCGAAGTGACGCATTGCAGATGGCTGTCAAGGCGCAGATGCCTTTTTTTTGAAAGAAATTTTAATATTTTATTTGAGATGCCGTCAGGACCGGCGGCTTTTTTTTTCTTTAATTTTTTTATTATGTTAATTATTTCCTTAGGAGTTGCGCACCTGATTGGGGGGTCTTCAGGGTCTAGACTTAAAATTGCATTTACTTTTGAATCCACTTTTGCTACGAAGGCCGGGTCGTCGTGCTCCGTGTTTGGAGTGAATTGTTTGGCAAGGCTATCTGCGAAAGCTTCAGCCTTGTCAGCATCGGAAAATACTTTTCCGTTTGGGCCTTGAATCGGAGAGATTTTTGTTTTTGGGCGTCTGAGTGCTTTAGAGAGCTTCCAGTATGCTGCTCTATCATCTTCTAGGGATGAGATAAAATCGTGCCAACGGTCGTTACGGAATTCGTAGAGGGCATCGCGCACCTCTCTATTGAGTCTATTAAAATGTTGTTTAACTATTGGATTGTAAGATCTTTGCCACTCTTTCCTAACAAGATTTTTTTCCCTAATAAGATCTTTGATCTCTTCGGGAATTCCGTGACGTATTGTGTCTTTGGGAATTTCATCGGACGCCTCGGTGATGCAAGCTTTTATTGTTTGAATTAAATTGGAGGTAGCAGCGTTAAGAGTGGCTTCGTCGGGAATTGAAGTGGGTATTATTATTTTGTTATTTAGCAGCTCGTTGAGTTTATTCCATTTGATTTTAGTGCGTGGAGGAGTTATGGGGACCAGAGGGTTAGAACCTCCTTTTAAGGTTAAAAGAACTGGATCATGGTCTGATGAGAGTTCGTCGAGTACTCGGAGGGAGTGCAAATGGCTAGTATTTTTTAGAATCACTATGTCAATTACTTCGTGACTACCGTTCGGATGGACTGCAAATGGCAGGCGCTGGTTACAATTTGTTACTAGCTGAACTCTCCGGCGTTGCTCGGGTTTTACACAGAGTTTTTCAAAATCTGTTAAACGATTTTTAAACAAGTTCGGATCAAGTGTGTAAGATTTCAGCAATCACAGAATAAAACCATAGATTTGTATAGAAAACAAAGCCACACCACCACACCAGGATAATCTTCTATAATATAGAATGTAGATATATACATAGCCCCAGCCTGGGCTTATGCAGATTTTTTTTTGAAATCATACGTGACCGTAATTATTGTCCTCTAATTTTGAACATCAAATGTTGAAAAATTGAACGATCAGTATCAAAATTCTGCTTAAATGGTTGGGAAAAGGGGATGAAGGTGGTATTTTGAAATCTCATGTAGTTAATGACGTTTTTTTTTGCTTTGAAGATCGAGTGTGCTTATTTTCATCGAACATAAAACTGTGGATTTGTATAAAAAACAAAGCCGCATGGGGACATTTCTTTATATTATTAAGATATTAGTAAATTATATACGGCTGATGTCCCCGGTGTTACCCGGGATTTATACAGAGTTTTTCGAAATCATATGTAGACATTAATTTTCCTCTTATTTTGATCGTCAAGTGTGCAAAATTTGTGCAAAAAGTATCAAAATACTGCTTTGAGGAATGGGAACAGGAGATGGGGTAGTTTTTCGAAATCTCTAGTAGGCAGTGATTATCCTCTTATTTTAAAGGTCAAGTTTGCAAAGGTTATCAACTCTGATTTCATTTCATTTTCTCGGAAAAAAATTAACATTTTTATACAAAACAAATCCACGCTGCCCGCCCGCCGCAAACATTCAAATAATCTTTATATATTAGATTATTTAGATACAAATTATAATGGGGGAATAATAACAAGGCAGGCACAATAACACTATTCAAAACAATGTGAATTGCTGTTATTACCGTAATGACTCCATAGCTTTCCAGAGCACTCCAGTGACTTCATTTAAAAGTAATTTGAACTTTCTATTTTACGCTGCGACGTAAAAATCAATAATCCCACAAACAGCATTACTGTTAGCAGTGAATAGAAATTAGAAAATTAGAGAGCAATCGTCTTAGTTAGTATACTAATTATCTTATTTAACCTAAAAATATAATCAATGCACAACAATTGAACTACAAAAATACGTGAACACCTCAGCACAGGTTTGTGGTGAGGTGTTCACGAAACAGTACAATATTTAAATGAGTTACAGTAAACACTTTTCTTATAATCTGTAAACTGAATGTCCGACATAGGAAAAAACCCTGATGTGTTGGTCTTGGCCTTCTTTGTCCAGTATTCCGATGTCGTTTAAAGTTTAGTACTCTAAAGGGTACCGATATCTGATATCAAAAGGTGCATTAAATTAAATAATATATTCTACCTTCATTTTAAATTAAACCCATTACTTTTGTGTAAACCACTGTAATCAATGTTATAATATCTACATGTTTCAAAACCGATGGTTTCTTCGTCAGAATAATAACATGATTAATGATAATGATAATAATCATGTTATTATCCTGACGAAGAAACCAGATATTATAACATTGATTACAGTAGCTTACACAAAAGTAATTTGTTTCATTTAAATAAAATGATGCCACAAAGTGAGTTTGCAAATATTGAAGAAATAATATTCTACCTTCATTTCAGTCACTTACAAATTACTTATAAAGGTACTTGCAGCTCGATGGCATTCAATAAAAATACACCAAATCAAGTGCATGGTTAAGTTTAACACAATGTTGTTTAATTTTCTAGTGTAGGTCCAAGCATATAAATAGTGACGCATAAATGAAAATGGCACTCTAGGCAAGTGTCTAAACTAAATTGCCACATTGCTCATTTTAATCGCCAAATCTGAAGTCAAAGCTGCACGAGACGAAGTTTCGCAAAAACACAGTACATTCTGAATCATCTCAAGTGCCTCTTCTAGCCAAGAACACTCTTTTATAATATATTGGGTTCATTACTCATTTCAGTCATCTAAACTAGAGATCAAACTTCGCGAGAAGAAGATCTGCTTCTCTAACAAGAATCCCTTAACATTGACAGTGTATTGAGTTAAATTAGAGAGCACTTCCTCGCTTTATGAGAGGCATTGACTGTCGCTTTACCCAATTCAGTGGCCCAACCTGGAGACCAATCCTTATCAAAGGGAATTCCGCATATCCAACAAGAATCTGAGTTTTTATTATGTGCTTTTTTCTCTTTGTATTATATTTTCTTTATTGTTATAATTTTAAGGTATTTGTAAAATAACTGTGATACTTCTCAACTTATAAACTACAATGTAAAAGCCCATTAGGGCGTGTAATAAATAAATAAAGAACTTTTTCCTTATTACAGTGTATTAAGCTCAGGTGAAGAGCACTCTCAGGACTTATGAAAGGTACTTACTGTAATTTTACCCATTTCAGTCGCCCAACCTGGAGACCAAGCCCCGCGAGAAGATGTTCCGCATAACTACCAAGTACCCCGAGGACCCGCGCGCTCCCTTCTATAACGCGGACAGCGATGAGATGCTGCCCCTGGCCCGGTTGTACCTCCACAGAGACAGTGTGACGCCCGGCAGCTGCGACGACAGCCTGCTGAAGGAACTGACGCTGGAGACCGCAGAGAACACCGAGGACACCGCCAGACGTAAGATTGTTTTGTAAATTGTTTGAGATTATTTTTTATATTTTTATTTTTTTTTATTTTTTTTATTATTTAATAAATTTTTACAAGTTACAGTTTTTGACATTTTTTTTAACTACCATACTAGGCTACTGCCCGTGTTGTGGTAGTCATACATAATGAATATATGAACTAAAAATACTTTTTTACATAAGCAGATAATAAAAACTAGGTAATAAATAATGAGAAATAAGAATGCAGAAAAGAAAAAAAAAAGATATTTAAAGATAAATAAAAGTAAATACAAATATTAAAATAATAGTGAGCTGAAAAATAAAGAGAGATAAATATTTTAAAGAAAGAAATAGAAATTAAAAATAATAAACATTAAGATTATAAAACAAATAAAATTATATATTATATTGTTTTGAACGCAGGTTAAATTGTGGTAGATATAATCTACAAGACGATTATGTTTATGGTCACATTCAATTTCAGTGATGTGAAACAAGTTGGAATAAAGCTGTGACAGGATAAATTTTATAATTTTTTGTTTTGTTTTTAAAAGTGTTAAGAACTCATGTAATCTTTAAAGAAAGCTCGTCCCTTTTCAAATATCCAATGCTGTAGACGGGCGGTAAAGGTGGATACTGAATTATTTGACTTAATATCGGTACTCAATGCATTAAATATTTTCGGAGCTATGAACCAGAATTGTCGTTGAGCGAATGTGGTTTTAGTTTTTGGGACCATGCATCCCAGGTTTGATGAAAAGCGGGTGTGTGCTTGATGTTGTGGAGCCACCAGTAAGTTATTTTTCCGTATAAAACATAAGCTTATTTTAGTAAATAGCTGACGAATATCTAAGACCCTTATTTTATCAAATAGTTCACTTGAGGGATGGGTAGGTTGGCATTTAAATATAATTCTCAAAATTAGTTTTTGTACAGTAATAATCGGATAGATAATGGATTCAGCACAACCGCCCCATCCCACTATACCATATGTTGCTACAGATTGAAAAAGGGCAAAGTATACGCTTCTTAGAGTAAGTAAATCTAAGATAGACCTAAGGGAGCAGAAAATATAGCAGAGTTTACGGAGTTTTTTTACTGTGTCACTGATATGGGCTTCCCAACGTAGTTGGTTGTCTATGAGTATTCCCAAATATTTAACTACATTTGATGATTTAAGGAAAGAGCACGTACAATTTATATTAGGGATATTATTGGGAGTTTGTAAATTGAGTGAACATGAGTGAATGATAGGTTTAGGGCAGTTGTTGGGTAAATTATGTTTGCGGATGGAAAATGTCATATATTGTGTTTTGTCGATATTAAGTGTGAGTTGGTTTGTATCAAGCCAATGCTTTACTTTTAATAGACCATTATTAGTTTTGTTGATAACTGATTCCCATGTTTCATCTTCGAATATTAGAACAGTGTCATCGGCAAATGATAATATCATACCTCCAATATTCATGGCACATAGTGAGTTAATATATATAAGAAATAATATTGGTCCTAGTACTGCCTTGAGGTACACCATAGGATACAGGTAATTTTTTGCTTATATGTATTTTGTCAGAGTGGATAAGAGTTTGTTGTGTTCGGTTTATTAGATAGTTTTCAAACCATGTATAGGCTACTCCTGTTATTCCAATCTGACGTAGTTTTTTTAGCAGTAAGGAATGAGAGACCGTATCGAATGCTTTTGCTAGATCGAGAAAGACAGCAAGTGGTTTGCGACCAATGTCAAGGTTATAGGAAACGATCTTTGTGAGGGCGGCAATTGCATCTGATGTACTCCTACCTTTGCGAAAGCCATATTGGTTATCGGATAATATTTTGTTATCTTCAAGGAACTTACATAATCTATGTTTCACCGCTTTTTCTAGAATTTTAGATATTGTGCTTAGTAAGGAAATCGGTCGGTAGTTATTTACAGATAATTTGTCACCTGCTTTGAAGATTGGGATTATTTTGGCCTGTTTTAAGGAGTTAGGAAAAGTGCCAGTTTTGAAGCTTAAGTTGATTATGTGTTTAAGAGGGGAGGCGATAAATTTTTGGATATGTTTAATAATTTTAGTCGAGATGTGATCTATACCTGTGGAGTTACTGTTTTTAAGAGATGCTATTAGTTCTATAATTTCTGATTCAGTGGTGGAAGTGAACTGAAACGGGTCATAGCTCAGAATACCGATAGGTATATTATTTGCAAGATCTTGCTCTGAAACGCTGTTTTTGGCTAAAATATTTTTTGCTAAGTTGGGTCCGATATTCGAGAAAAATTGATTGAAATGTTCGGATATTTTTTCAGGGTCAGAATTTATATGTATTGTTTGGTCTTCAACATTAATCTTAACAATAGGTGAGTCAGTTTTATTAATGTTGGCTATATCTTTTATAATATTCCAAATTTTTTTTTTATCATTGGTTGCTTCACTGATTTTTTTTTGTAGTATTCTCTTTTAACATTTTCAATTATTTTTTTGCAGTTGTTTCTATAACGTTTGTAGAATATGAGAGATGCATAATCACTGGGGATTATGATTAGAGAGTATTCAGGAACCAAACGGTAAATTCTTTTAATGATGTGTCCAGTTGATGGTAATTGGTGACGAAACTGATGAGTGATGATGATTGCGCACATAATATAATATATTTTAATGTCTTCAACTCCAACGTTTTGGGCTTAGGTAGTGTTGTCTTGTGTCGCACAGAGTATTCAGGAACCAAACGGTAAATTCTTTTAATGATGTGTCCAGTTGATGGTAATTGGTGACGAAACTGATGAGTGATGATGATTGCGCACATAATATAATATATTTTAATGTCTTCAACTCCAACGTTTTGGGCTTAGGTAGTGTTGTCTTGTGTCGCACAGAGTATTCAGGAACCAAACGGTAAATTCTTTTAATGATGTGTCCAGTTAATGGTAATTGGTGACGAAACTGATGAGTGATGATGATTGCGCACATAATATAATATATTTTAATGTCTTCAACTCCAACGTTTTGGGCTTAGGTAGTGTTGTCTTGTGTCGCACAGAGTATTCAGGAACCAAACGGTAAATTCTTTTAATGATGTGTCCAGTTGATGGTAATTGGTGACGAAACTGATGAGTGATGATGATTGCGCACATAATATAATATATTTTAATGTCTTCAACTCCAACGTTTTGGGCTTAGGTAGTGTTGTCTTGTGTCGCACAGAGTATTCAGGAACCAAACGGTAAATTCTTTTAATGATGTGTCCAGTTGATGGTAATTGGTGACGAAACTGATGAGTGATGATGATTGCGCACATAATATAATATATTTTAATGTCTTCAACTCCAACGTTTTGGGCTTAGGTAGTGTTGTCTTGTGTCGCACAGAGTATTCAGGAACCAAATGGTAAATTCTTTTAATGATATGTCCAGTTGATGGCAGTTGGTAATGAAGCTGATGAGTGATGATTGCGTAATTAAATAATATAAAATATTGTAATCACTTCAAATTCATTGCCCTTTGGACCTCGGATTGTGTTGAACAGAGAGGTTTCAGGAATCAAACTGTGAATTCTTGGATTGATGTTTCCAGTTGATGGCAGTTGGTAATGAAACTGATGTGGGATGATTGATGATGATTGCGTAATTAATACAATATATTGAATTCACTTCAAATTCATCGTCATTTGGACGTAGGATTGTGTTGTATTGAACAGAGGCTTTGGGAAACAAACTGTGAATTCTTTGAATGATGTGTCCAGTTGATGGCAGATGGAAATGATGATTGTATTTCAGCCGAGTGCGGAGTGACGGAATGGGGCGCGTGGAGTCCCTGCTCGGTGAGCTGCGGCAAGGGACTGCGCATGAGGACCCGCGAGTACACCATGCCCCCTGAGAAGGTTCAGATGTTCGGGTGTAACAGACAGATCGTCTCCAAGGAGATGTGCGTCGCTGATACACCAGAATGCCCGTAAGTACCTTTACTCAAATATATTAGATCCCACTTGGGAAATAAGTTATTCCTAAGTTCCTCTACTGTGATGTGTGAAAGAGTGACGGGGGACAGAGCGCATACGAAAGATTGAAGATGGCAGTTGGCCATGATATTATATATATTTTGCCCATTAGGGGATTTCATTTCGTATTCAATATATAAATGAAAACGAATATTGCAAAAATTAAAAAGTCCCGGACCCCCAGCACAGTCGATCGATAAGGATTGATAGGATAACTGTTGGTAACTTCTCATCGATCCCTAGGATATCTGCAGATCGCTAACGTACAAACCACAATTATATAAGAACGCTTAGTCATTTTGAACTATTATTTATTCGTTGGCGATCTGCAGTCATGCTAGAGAACGATGAGAAGTTATAGAAAGTTATCGATACAATCCTTATCGATCGACCGTGCTAGGGGGCCTGGTTTAGGCAATCATTGGTATTTTTAAACTTTTAATGAAACACATCTTATAAAAATAATTCCCTGCTAAAGGAAGCGATTTATTGTCCGGTAAATAATTTAGTTACTATATATACTATAAATTATATAGTATAACTTACATTAATATGGTAACAAATGGCGTGATAGTAAAACATTAGTGGATTGAAGTCTCCAGGAATGGGCTGTGGGGGCGGAGGGCACTCCTAGTCCCTGGCAGTCCTAGCCCACTGTCCCCAGCCCACTACCCAATACCCAGTACCTACCCGCAGTGCCATTTGTCTCTCGATTAACAGCCCCTATCCACGAAAAATAAATCAATAATAACCAAAGACGAGCACGATGGCCGAACCAAACCAAACTAGTGGAGAGACTCCAGCAGCAAAATGGCTGCATAAAACAAACAGGTATAAAACAACATAGGCCACCTGTAATATACTATATAAAATTATATGTAGATATTATGATACATATCGCAAAACCCGTAAGGGTCATAAGTCAAAAAATTTAATTTACAGAAGAGGGAAAACAAATGATGAAACAAGCGGTCCCGCCGAAAAGACACTCGCGGAGATAGAGTGATTAGAATATTTCTCTTGAACACTTTCAGTTTTTAAGTTCCTAAAAAAAATATATGTTATTTTTGAAGATAATATCTATACCTACACTGTCGAGATGAAACGGTAATTATACGAATTCGATAGAAAAAAATCGTAAAGTTATGCTGCAAAAATTATTAAAAACACACGTTGTTCCGTTATTAAAAATTTTAAAGTGATGAAAAAATTCATGGTGTATCGTTAAATGCAACTTAAGCATTTGTCGAGAGATTTTTGCTCTATTTTAAACGAGTCGTGTTTTATTAAATATTTTCGCTTAATTATAATAGTTTTTTTTAATATAAGCGCGCTCCCTCTTAAATTCGTATTTACATATCTCCCATTCTTCTTCATTTTAAATGCTTACTACCGGGCCTTAAATACTTATCACATCTTTCGTAATGGTCGCAATAATTTCCACCAAATTGATAATGTGCTTTATGATTCCGATTTTATTACGATGATTATCAAAAATAATGCTCGATAGATAATTTTATTGCTTGAAAGTATTGGGTTGATTTTTGAACAATTTATTTTGAATATCTAAAAAAAAACTCTATTGTCAATATGTCAAAGGTTTATAAAGTCTATATATTGCTTAGGAAAATATACAGCGAAAGACTGAAGCTGATAAAGGAATTTTAAATAATAAATGTACATTCATGTTTTGTCAGTCAATCTCAAACAATAAGCGAAAATATATGATTTTAGACTTAGTTTTGGTAGGGCATAGATAATCACAAACACTAAATAATAATTATTAAAATTATTATTCAGAGATAAAAAAATCATAAAACAGAACATTTTGACTTACGACCCTTTTCTATGGGTGTTTTTTTAAATTTTTTAAAAATAAATTTAATATTTTTTTTATATAAGTGAACACGTCACAAGAGTCTCAACTGCTCCTGTCTGGAGCCATTGAGACTGATGGTATGTTCTAAGGCTGATGTGCGGTATGAAAAGAAGAAGATGGTCACGATCATTCGACCGGTCACTGACCGCCACCAAGCGCGATTCCACTCAGCCACTGGGCTGAGTGGCATCGCGCTTGATTGCCCCCAGTCGTTGTGATTTCAATTCCTCGACTGGCTAAGTCCTAGTGTCCAGATCCGCCAAGACCTAGACAAACCTCACCCCATGAACCCCCGCTAAGTTGCAATACGTAGCGAACAATTTATGACAGATTATTGGTTATCCAATAATTTATTCCCTGGGCGGAGATACCCCTTCCCTCCTCCCAAATTACATCGTGTTATCTCTGGCTTGCCATTGAAGTAAAATCATTTATGGTTTCATAGTGCTTTCACACAAACGAAGTATTGAATTCCTAAGTCTAAACATAAACTTTAGTTCGCACAGTTTATACCCGCGCTGTACAAGCGGGTTCCCTACGTAGTGTCGGACCATCCCATCGCGTTATGAAAATTATCAAACATCAATCCTTCTGATATTTTTTAAACAATCGTTCTTATAATTACTATCATAATTGATTCAGAGCGAACAGATTAAAACAGAGTAAATGTATGTTAAAATTCCACCCCCTTCTTTCTGTCTCATGTTGGCTTCACCACGATTATTGGATGATTTCTATTGCATTCCCACTGCGTACGATGTATACTCATTTCCCTAGCCACAATGAATCAATGATCTTTCGAGCAATGCGTCAATGACGTCAGCAATCGGTCCAATAAGCACAAGTCGGATGGCGTGCCCTGCGTGACCTATAAATAATTAAGGGTAGTACCATAGCACCGGCCTACAACCACTACTATCTGTGTTACTGTGTTGCCTACCGAGCCTAGTCTAGTAACGGACTAGTCTAGTCGCAGATGCATCGACAAATAAGCAATATCGATACGAAAAATGGTGAGCCGGGAAAATGGTCGACATACCGTAATAGTTGCTTTTCATTTTGAAATTATTCTAGATACTTATCCATTTATTTTTTTAACTGTCTAAACCTAAACTACCGTTTCCCAAAATTCACATCTGTCTCCTTTCATTAAAAAAATACCCACAATTTTGATGATTGCGCTTAAATTTGGTTAAGGATGTTTATCGATTTGTAAACAAACTAAATTCCTTCTTCAAATACAGCAAACTTATTTTGTGGCACCAATCTAATTCAAAATGAACAGAAATAAACAATAATTGGGGTTAAAACTAAGGATGGGTTATTTAAAAAAAATGTTAACAATTCAATTCATAAGTTCATTTTCACGTTCTGTGAAAGTTGTATTCAAGTTCTGTGATTATTTCAGTTTTAAGAAGCAACTGGCCTGTAATGATATAATAACAGAAGTTGAATAAAACTTTGATGAATTGTTCAAATTTTTTTAAACAACCCGTTTTCTAAACAACAATTAATTAATTAATTACTTCTAAATTATTACATAAGAAGGCGGACAGACTCGAAAAACTAACAATATTTTAGTCGATGACAACTGCCGATTAATGTCTAGAGGAACGGCTGCGCGGACGGTTTCATACAAAACGTAGTTTTGGATTTGAGGCCAAAATACCCCGCGCGGCGTTTTGTGACAAACTTTGTAGACTATCAATATTATTGATAAAAAAACTTGAATATGTTCATGTTGAATGATCATGCCAAGGACCCTGGGCTAGTGTATAGAGAGAGGTCGTACATGACGTCATCGTTCTAGTAACTTTCATTTTCATGTAAGACGTGTAAGGTTTTTCGCAGATGACTTTTGTACGACCTCTCCCTAGGACTACTCTGTCTGGCTGGCGGGTCCACTCTAGACTCTAGCACCGAGCAGTACTGGGCCAGGTAAGTACTGGGGGCACAGAACCGGAACACCGGACATCCGGGCCAAGGGCGGCGGGTCGGCCCACTATTGCCGCCATTGCGTGCCGATGTTTTCCTAGGTAAATCTGGCACATTTAGCGGTCATTGGACGGGTTATCAACATTAGCATAAAAGTACATTTTTGCGAGCTTATGAACCTAATTAGTTAATTAGTCTAATTACTTCAAAAAATTAAAATATTTCTTTGAATAAGCATGTGAAGTGTTGAATTCATATATCCGACAGTAAAACCTACTAGCAGTCAAAAACCCGCTTCGCGGATTTTTGCTATATGCAGGTGGCGGACGACACGGCAGTAACTTGGTAACAAAGTTAACGTACGAAGATGGTTTCGATAAGGCGCTACGTCAGAGTTGTACACGAAGTGGGGTTCTTATATTTCAACCGTACAGACGCTAGCTTAATAATAATATAGATATATTATTATAGTAGTAACCTTTATAACTGTGAGCTCTGATGTCGTGCAATTTGTACGAGTTTTTCTCACTGGAATTTTCACTCCATCATAAGCTATGAAGTAGTATCACCCTGGGTTAAAAATTCCATTCAGAATTGAAACGTTGCTTTAAATGGCTTTAGCCGTGTTTACTGACCCCACCTTCCTCCTCCCCATTTCATTTCCTTCCCCACTACCTTCAACCTCACAATATACCCCAATTGAGGATGTCATGGTCTCACTGGCTTCAGATGGTCGGGAGCAGTTGGGACTCTTGTGCGGTATTCATATAAAAATTATTTTCTTATAAATCGACCTAAATAACTTGCATGCATCAGTATAATGCATTGCATGCATCGTATATTTGTCGCTAGTACGCAGCTTGTTAGAATACAATTCTGTAGTGTGGTCCCCATACTATCAATTCACACAAGAAATATTGAACGTGTGCAGCACAAATTTTTAAGATTTATCAACTTCAAATTACACATACCTATTCAGAACATGAACTACACATTCTTACTAAATACGCTTAAAATGTATTCCCTAGAAAATAGAAGAAAAATAAATGACTTAACTTTTTTGTTTAAAATTATTCACTCGAAATTTGACTGTTGTGAACTCCTGCCTCTCATCGACTTCAAGGTACCTAATCGAGCAACTAGGCAAAATATACTATTCTGTAACAATAACTCTACGACCAACTACCATACACACGCACCAATTCATCGCTTTCACACACTTGCAAACAAATTCACCTCAGACATCGACATATTTAATATAAGTTTATCATTCTTTGAGAGATACCTGAATGATATTTTTATGTAGTATATCCTTTAAGTTGATCTTTTTTTATCCAAACATTGTGTATCTGTATATACCATATCATACACTTATATGTAAAAGCCCGTAAGGGCGTTAAAAATGAATAAATAAAAAAAAATAAAAAAATTATATCAACGTTTTTAGTATCATAACA
This sequence comes from Limnephilus auricula, assembly GCA_951813805.1. NCBI lineage: Eukaryota > Metazoa > Arthropoda > Insecta > Trichoptera > Limnephilidae > Limnephilus > Limnephilus auricula. The sequence goes on from OX638393.1 coordinate 37,256,586, forward strand.
TTTTATAAGGGGATATGATAATAACACAAATCAAATACAGGATGAAGCCAAGAATACAGTATAGGTAACTGTAACAGTAATTTCATAATTTACAAAGGAACGTAATAAGAAAAAATGAATTAAAATACAAGAATATGTTGTTAATAAAGTTCTACAAAACAGTTTATAATAATTTTCAATATATTTATGTAGATATCAAAATGAGTTGGTTATTGATTATTTCCATCCACAAAAGAACACCCGAACCACAATAAAACCTATTTCTATTTACTGGTGGCCAAATTAATTAAACACATTTCATTGGGTGGAACATTTATGATTTATTGTGTAACATCATCGATCCAAGGAATAACGTGGCAAATCACGGTCATATGTCTATTCAATGATGAATTATGAACACGATTATGTTCTAATAATTGTGAGAAATGCTTTAGGGATGACCATACTAATAGCATTTGGGGTAACTAACTAACTAATAGTCAAGTTTAAAATAATATCTAAGAATGATATTAATTGTTTACGATCACGCCCAACAATTTATTGGTAAACCGTTAATGACCCTTTAAAAAATTATATAAAAATAACAGAGCCACAGTGGTAAGAGCAACACGATAAATCATAGTTTCGTTTGTTAGAACTTCCTTACCTGTGCAATCGATTTAAAGCCGCATTCACCATGTAATTTGAAACCTACAGAATGTGGTGTCAGATTTCACCCTTCTTGAGGCTTTTAGCGATAGGCGAGCTTTTTTCACTTGTCAGTTTGACACTTAGAAGTGAAAAATAACCCTTGTAAAAATCTTTCATTTTCACGGTTTTTCGACCAGATATGAGTTAAGTTGAGCGCCAATGTGTTTGTATTTGTGAGTAGTGAAGCTGATAAACAAAGTATCATAGTTTCCCCCTTTCAAATATAAATATACAAATCCGTCGATTGTTAGATTCTCGTATGTAGAAGATATCTCGAAAAAATAATATACTTGGAAAAATCGTGTCAGTTTCCAAACAATAATAACCAAGAAAACTCATCGCGCTAATAAACCTAATACTATTGTAAATGTGACTAAAGCATAGATGTGCGTGACATCTGTTTACTCGGGCGACATGAAATCTTAATGGATAAATGAGTGCATCCGTGAAAATGGTGCAATTTCTATTTAGTAGTCGGTCACGAGAGCATATACAAAGGTACGATAAATACATATTTTTTCAAAATTGTATGCATACACATTAGTAAAAGTTATGTTTCTGCTTCGACATAGGTATTCAATTTATTCTCATAAGACCAAGGGCTGTTAGGAAAAAAAGATAGGAAAACCCTTCAGGATGAAAAGAGAACTTCACCCGCGGTTACCTTGCCCTCTAGCTAAAATAAGAAATGTCCAATTAGTATCCGAATTTACTGAGAGATAATCTGAGTTTATCACTTTGGTCTCTGGTCCTTCACCAATAGGATAAAATGTCCCCACAGAGGTTTTGGCCACATGATGTACAGCTGGTACCAAAAACCCTCTAAAAGAAGTGATGCGATGTGTGAATGCTGTGCAGACTGCTGACTACAGATCACCTTAAACCATATAGAACTGAGTCAAAAATGTTACATTTGAGAAACAATCGTTCTGAAAAATATTTTTAAAAGTTTGATACTGAGTTATTTTAGTGTGGCTGGAGAACAAATAATGTAAGAATGCTTGTCTTCGATTGGTTCACGGTACGGAAAACTCTTTAAGCTTGGCCAAGCAACTTGGTTGTCTCTGGCGAGCTAGATTATGTTTTGGAGCCCTCATTTCGAGCTCTAACTCAGAAAATGCAAAAAGGGAGTTAGTACTCTACGGTTTAAGACGATCCATATATAGTCAACGGATGCTAGATTCAAGCATTCGGCCCAGGAATTGGTGAGGTTAAGGGGGCGACGCCTTACGGTATTTAACAGACTCTAGGAATGTTCATCTTTAACTAGGATTTAATAGAAGAACTAGGAGATCGATAATGAGAACGATCAGACTGGCAACTATAGTGTGTGTTTCTAATCAGTGTAATGTTTCAGTGGCAGTCCCTCGGAGGATGATGGCTTGGACGTGGGGGGCTCCGACGGGGGCGCGGAGGGCGAGGGCATCTGCACCACGGGGGACTGGGGGCCCTGGTCAGACTGCTCCGCTACTTGCGGCCAGGGCTTCCTAGTCAGGACCAGGCACTTCATAGACAGGATGGGCAGGAAGAAGTGCCCCCTCGTTAACCTGGGTAATAAATTTTGTCTAAATACGAAAGTTAAAAAAACTGCAGACGCAACTGGGACTCGAAACCAGATCCTGAAGTCCAACCGGCACCTACTAACACTACCAAGTATTAGACTACTTAAACTTAATTAAATTCGCCATTTGATCTCGTATTTGAATTTCAAAAATAATAATTGTCCTCAATTATTTTTTCATGTTTTTTTTTTTGGCTGCCATCTTTGGAATACAATATTTAATTTACATAATTGCTACGTCAGATTCACAGCTATTTGCATTATAAATGCTAAATAGAATTACTCAGACGTCGCGCGTCGGATAGGCCATCGACATATTATTTTGCAGTCAAATAGCAGACTTTAATTCTGCAGGAAAATAATCACAGCCAAAAAAAACAAGGGGAAAGTGCATTGAGGAGAGGATAACCCCCGTATTGCCTGGTGATGACCACCAAACAAAATCTACAACAAACAAGCTACATTTAACAACCAATTAGATCAAGTGCTTTCCAACATTTCTCATTCGACTGTACTTCCCCTTCCCACTTCCTTCATCTTCACGATATACACGACTGGAAAATGTAACCATTCTGGAAGAGTTCCAGGCATTTCCATTTTAAGATACTCGTACTTTAGATACGTTGTTCACAAAACTGATGACTTGGAGAAACTTGGAGAAACTCATAGTCACTGAAAAAATGGAAGGCAGGAGAAGCAGAGGAAGGACACCAATGCGCTGGAGTGACCAAGTATCACTGGCGTCCAGCACGTCGGCGTCCTTGTCGTCCTTTAATGAAAATTGGGTGATGGGGGTCACGATCCTCAGCAATGACCAGAACACTATCTCCGGGAAGTTAGGACTCTCTTTAGTTAGTGGGTATTGATACTTCGATCGTCCAGTTCAATTGATTAATAGTCACTGAAAAAATGGAAGGCAGAAGCGGAGGAAGGACACTAATGCGCTGGAGTGACCAAGTATCACTGGCGTCCAGCACATCAGCGTGCTTGTCGTTCTTTAATGGAAATTGGATTAAGGGGGTCACGATCCTCAGCAATGACCAGAAGACTATCTCCCTGAAGTTAGGACTCTCTTTAGTTAGTGGGTATTGATACTTCGATCTTCCATTTCAATTGATTAGTCAGACGATTACGATACGATACGATACGATTATACCACCCCAGCCAGGAGCAATCCTGTCCCGGTAAGACCGGTACACCAGGGGGCACTGATTTGTTAGGACTAGGAACACATGCTCTGAGAATAGGAAGGAGGTTGGAGTTTAATCGACCGGTATACATGGCAACCTAATAAGCCAATATTGGAATTTAGGATGGGCAGGAGTATAGGAATGGATCGAGCGATATATATTTTTCCCTTCTTTATGTCTTCCTTCTTCTTGCCTCTTCTCGGCTCTTCTTGGATATTGTCTACTTCTGGCTGTTCTTGCCTCTTCTTGGATCTTGTCTCTTGTATCTTCTTGCTTCTTCTTGGATGAGCTAGTATCTTCTTGGATCTTCTTGTCTCTTGTTGTATCTGGCTTTCCTTTTCTTTTCTTGTCTCTTCTTGTCCCTTCTTGTCTCTTCTTGTCTCTTCTTTTCTCTTCTTGCTTCTTCTAATTTCTTTTTGTCTCTTTTGGGATCTCCTCTTCTCTGCTTGGCTCTCCTTGCCTCTTGTGTTGTTGTCAGTTGTTTTTTTTTCTTTGTCCTCTCTGTTGTCTCTTCTTGCCTATTATTGTATCTTCTTGGCTTTTCTTACTTCTTGTTGGATGTTATCGTCTCTTCTTGTCTCTTCTGGTCTTTTCTTATCTCTTCCTGTCTTGTCTTGTCTCTGATCGTCTATTCTTGTCTCTGCTTATCTTGTCTAGTTTCATCTCTGATTCTTCTTAGATCTTCTAGTCTCTTCTTGAATACACTCGTCTTTTTTGGCTTCTGTTAGTCTGTTGTTGCCTCTTTTTAGCCCTTTTTGCCTCTTTTTGGATCTTCTCGCCTCTTTTCGGTTCTGATTGCTACTTCTTGTTCTTATCACAGCGCCTTTGAGGTGATTTCTCACAAAAACGGCGCTATACAAATTATCCAATTATTATTATTATTGTTATCGTCTAATAGCAGGTCTTCTTAACTCACATTTGTTCTTACTGCATCTTCATTCAAATGCTTATCCATTGTTGGCTTGTCTCGGTTCTTCCCCATATATGTATGAATATGTACACGGATATCTGTATGCAGATAAATGAATAACTTCTGAAATACACTAAAAATGTCGAAATTAAACTGAATAGAAAAAATAAAAACCGACTGAAAATAAACATGAAAAATTAGTAAAATTAAGGGGGGATAAAATCGACTTATAAGCATAAACAATGATAAATATTTAACAAAATAAAATTGACAATATCATTTCTCAAAACTTTTCCCCTTTGTAATCATGTGCAAGTCACACTTGTGCTGCGTAAATCCTTAAAAGCATTCACTTAAGCACATTGATCAACTCGACACTTGCAATGAAGTTGAACAAATACTTGAAAATAATTTTTGTCGTTCAATAAAAGTTGATTAAAAAAATAAAAAACAAATTCTCGATTATGCAGCGCCATCCGAGTATGCTATGTTGTTTTAACATAGCTTTGTTATTTTTTATTTCTATTGATATTATGAATACTCATCTAACGGCCCAAAACAGTAATTAAATGAGACTGATTCTGACTAAATTCTAAACACAACCCACGTATGTCAACACGTGGAATTCGAGTTCAGTGCCTCCCAAACTTTTCTTACCAACTGCAAGTGTGAACAAAGCTGCAAACGGAAATTAACAAAAATATATGTACTACGTCAAGTTTAGTGACACAGTATTTGAACACCGCTGCCCTAACTGCGAGAGCTTCGACACATAATTGTGTTAAAATAAACAAATCGTCAAGCAATAAAATGAGTGAAATATGAGTGAGTCTTATCTTTTTAGATGTCTTCGCCTGATGAAATCCTTTGTGTCCTGTCGAATGCACTTGTAAACTTTAAACTCATTTTTACCGCTATTAGCACAATGCAAAATCAAATGTCACTAACAAATTATAAAGCTTTCACTAAAATGCGTGTTTTGACACGTTTTCAAAGGTTTTAGGCCAGAGGAGCCGACGTTAGAGAAATAAATACTCGGAGCGGAAAAAACACAACCTCTCAGAACGGCCGCAGCGTCCTCCTCCCAATTGATTAGTCAGACATATCCAAATACTAAATTTTGAGATAATGGGGAGAGTAATATGCTCATCATAAATAAAATATTATTTACACGATTCTGTGTTTTACATATTAAATAAGTTATGAAATAACAACGGGAAGCATAACGGTCCGGTATATTATTATGAAATTTTGAAATTTCCTACTAGTAACCCAGAAAACATCATTTTTTTGTTTATTTCACTAGAAGTTTTTTTGTAGTAGGTACACGGAGAAAAATGTTATTCTAAAATATGATCATTTTATTCGTAAAAGCGGTTGAAAACGGGACTGAAGTTCTTACGAACAAATTAACAGTGTTTCAATGTTTATTGGCAAATTATTCACACATGTTCCCGACAATAAACATTGAAACCCTGTTAATTTGTTCGTAAGAACTTCAGTCCCGTTTTAAACCGTTTTTACGAATAAAATGATCGTATTTTAGAATAACATTTTTCGCCGTGTATTGGTGAGAGGGGGTGCCGGAATTTCATTCCGACTAGTCGTGTTTTTGTTGCTCTTCTGAATTAATTTTATATCAGTGGCCCCTATGGCCCAATCTCATTGAAAATGTATCAAAATACGTGTTTTAGTTATAGCTTCATAATTTCATTATAAAAAAATTGATTTTGCATTGTTGCAACAGTGGTAAAAATGACAAAGTTTGCAAGTGAATTCAAAGTGAACACAAAGGATTTGACGAAAGCGTCATCACATCGACGAGAGATACTCACAAGCAAGATAAGAACCACTTCACTTTTATTTATATTTTAGTTGATGGGGAAGAGGTTTATGTTTTCATAATATTTTAAAGCACTGAACTCGGATAGCCATCTCACAACATGAATAATGCGTATTCCACTTGTCAACTTAATAAATGTTTATTTCTTTCAGCATTTTGTTTACAAAACCAACACATCATAATAATATGGTAAACGGTGTTCGACAACCTTTGACGATGGTAGAAATATTATTGCATTCACGGAAGTAGGCTCTGGTTGATTGATTTTTACTATTTCAGAAAAGGTTCTGGATCACTGAGGTCTGTTAAACTTTAGGAATTTTTAAGAGACATAGCTTATTCTACTTGGTTGAGTACCCAATAATCTCACTATTACATTTTACGTTTCAAGGATAGTTTTTTTTTTTAAATATATTCAGTTAGGTAATTCACGAAAGCGCTATGGTGGTTGACCGGACACTGGAAAAAGAAGCCTTGGAATCTGGGACAGAATCACTTACCAGCAATAGAAAATGGTTACACACAAATACACAACAAATAAAATTAATAAATAAAAAACCCCATATGAACAAATAAGAAGATCGAAAGCTGTTGACAGATAGCGCAGCAGGAAGTAGTCGAAGTAGACTGAAACTTTTCTCGCGGTGATAAGGCGGGATACGAATACCGAAAAGCAAGCGGGAGCGGAAAGCAAGAAGCATCGAGAAACGTAAAGTCAGTAATGGTAGCGGGTAACGCTAAAGGGAACCAGGTTGCAATAAGCAGGAAGTAAGAAACAGCGTGAAGCAAAAAAGAAACTAAGAAGCGGGAAATCGTAAGCAAGAAGCAGAAAGCAAGAATCGAAAGCAAGAAGCAACGGAAAACGGGAAAGAAGAAGCAGAGGGAAGCTGGTAGCGGAAGGCATAAAATAAATAAATGAGCAGCAAGAAGCATCGGGAGGCAAAAACCAAAAAAAAGCGGGAAGATGGAAGGATGAAGCGAGAAGAAATGAGAAGCGAAAATAAGCGAACTTGAGAAAAGAAAACAAAAGCTCAACCACTTCCTTTATTCCTGCCCACCCTACATTCCAATATTGGCTTATTAGGTTGCCATGTATACCGGTCGAATAAACTCCAACCTCCTTCCCATCCTTAGAGCACGTGTTCCAGTCCCAACAAATCAGTGCCCCCTGGTGTACCGGTCTCACCGGGACAGGATTGCTCCTGGCTGGGGTGGTACAATCGTATCGTATCGTGTATAATTGATTTGGTGATGTTTATAAGTAATCTGAGTATTGTGCCAGATAGAGGATACACTGTTACATATAACTGCATACTCAAATAAAAATTGACTAATCAATTGAACGATCGACTAATAAATACATTTGTTATTGTTTCAGTTGAAAAGCAGAAGTGCATGTCCCCCGAGTGCGGGGCCGAAGAGGAACTGGACCCGCTGTGCCCCGTGACGCCGTGGAGCGACTGGTCCGCGTGCAGCGTGTCGTGCGGTCGCGGCGCGCGCGTTCGCATGCGACTCAGCCTGGCCGCGCCCGAGCACGGCCCGCGCTGCGATAGCTTGACGGAGATGACGCAACGTGCGCCGTGCTCGGAGCGCCCTGATTGCACGCTGGATATGGCCACGGCCAAACGTAAGAAAACTGAAATTTATAATAATATAATAAAAAGCAGAAAATATGTTCTCGCGTGATGGAATTTGCTCAGATTTTTCCAAATTATACAAAATTTTTAGCAACCGTAATATTATGGCGTCTAGTCGTGTTTTTAAGAGCGATTAACCAGCGGCTCAGAATAAAAGTTTAAAAATGCTTGAAACTGTACAGGGAGGATCCAATGAGAAAGATCGATTATTCCCATTATCAAAGTATTTAAATTCAAAACTTTATATCGATTTATTTCATTCAAAACTTGCTTTAATATATACCTACATTCAAGTAGTAATAAAAATGCTAAAAACGCACGATGATAAATTATTAAATATTAAATCTTGTAAGTATTTTTTGATCGAAAGTGGTTATGATTTTTCAATAATGTCTAAACAAAATAATTATATAAAAAGCAACCTGCCAGTTTTAATTTGGTTTCCGTTGCCTCGTCAGCGGAGGTACTTATTTAACAAGTTACAGATATGAACAATTCAGTGTTTAGATGTTTTTATGCTAGACATTTTGTCAAGGAATTTTTTATCTATTTTAAATACGTCGTTCTATAAAATATTTTCGCTTACGCCTGCCTATTAACGAGCTTCATTTATATTCGTGTTAACATAACATCTCTCCTTCAAACAATGTTCTTCTTCTTTTACTATTTAGATACTATTGTCTGCTTACTAACTCGACTTAACGTTTATCAAATTGCCACCGGGTATCCGGTATCGGAATCCTGTCAACCCAATCCGACTCAACATTCCTGTATATTGAAAAACTGAGAATAGTAGTCCAGGTAGAGGTCGTGCTTACGTCATCGAAGATTGTCCTCTTCCTTCTCACACGACTTGCATGAAAACGAAAAAACAACAGAAGATACTAGAACGAAGATGACATCACGTACGACTTCTCTTTGGGACTACTATACCAATTTAATACGCAGCAAAAAATCGACAAACAACTACTTTGATTCTGTACAAGTACTACTGTCTGCAGTTGTGTGTAACTACCACCGAATAGATAAAACACACTAGAAATGGCTTCCACTAAATAATTTAATAGTAAATAATTTTATATGAAAGAAAAAAGTTAGTCAGTGGAAACTGTCAGATAATTTTAGCCAATATGTGTTCATATATTTCAAATGAAAAAAATATTTTTTGTAGTTTACGCTTTCATTTTTTTAAAAGTAATTAATCATTTTAATTGAATTCTACTTAATGGAAACTGTAGGAAATGCTTCAATTTATTCGATTCGTGGTAAAGCTTAGTAAAATACTATAGTTAACTAACTTTACTAACTAAAATAGTGATTTAGCATTAAGGCCCGGTAGTATGCTTTCAAAAAGAAAACGAAAGGAAGATATGTGAATCTGAATCTAAGAGGGAGTGCGCTAATATTAAAAATGAGATTAAGTATTAAAACACGACTCGTTTAAAATAGAGCAAAAATCTCTCGACTAATGCTTATGTTGCATTTAAAGATACGCTGTGAATTTTAGCTATAACACACGGAGAAAAATGTTATTCGAAGGAACGAACATTTTAATAGTAAAAACGGTTAAAAACGGGACTGAAGTTCTTACGAACAAATTATGAGTGTTTCAATGTTTATTGGCGGGAAAATGTAAGAATAATTTGTTGGTATACGTATGAAATTACGTATACCAACAAATTATTCTTACATGTTCCCGCCAATCAACATTGAAACCCTGTTAATTTGTTCGTAAGAACTTCAGTCCCGTTTATACTATTAAAATGTTCGTTTTTTCGAATAACATTTTTCTCCGTGCATGAAGAAAAAAATGTGTTTTTAATAATTTTCGGAGCATACTTAGCGATTTTTTTTATCAAGAGAATTTCATATAATTACCGTTTCGGCTCGACAATGTAGGGATATTATCTTCAAATATAACATATTTTTTTAGGAACATAAAAACTGAAAGTGTTAAAAAGAAATATGTAATAAATCGATAGAACGGCGGATCTTCTGTATTATCCTTAAAAAATTGAAGTTTTTAAGCTCTTAAAAAAAAAAAATGTTATTCCTGATAGAATATACACATTCCCCACGCGCCGAAACTGTAATTATATGAAATTTCATGATAGAAATAAATCGCGAAGTATGCTCCGAAAATTATTATTTACAAGTTTGTTCCTGTTATTTTATATGAATGAAAAAATGCACAATGTTTCTTTAAATGCTACTTAACACAACCCACGCGAGATTTTTTCCCTATTTTAAAAGAGTCGTGTTTTATTAAACATTTTCCCAATTTTCGCTTGAATATTATAGTTTTAATATTAGCGCGCTCCCTCTAACATTCGTATTATCGTATCTCTCCTTCTTCTTTTTGAGTGGGAATAGGGAATAACCCAGCCATAACCTTGGCTTTAAGGCCCGATTGACCAGACTTATGGATGACGAAACACACCCACATTGCATTTCTTGTGTTCTTCTTTATTCTATGGCAAGTACGCAATGAACCTTGATAGAACTGACTGAGCGAACCAACTAATGAGTTTGACATTGAACTTATATAAACGGACAATTGACTTTTGGCTATTTTACCTTGATTCTTTCACGATTCTTTGCACACACCCACGAATAATAAGTTTTTGTTTAGAAAATCGACAACAATATTATCATGAAAAACCATATAGGTAGGTACCTGCCTACATTGTTGATCGTCTTTACGGCATCGCGAAAATCAAATGGAAAATGTTATTAAAATGTTTTATAGTTATATTCAATGTATTTTTTAATTATTTTTATTTTTATGTTTTTCACAAAATTCGAAAAGAATGTGAAGTTAGAGGGATACACCGTTGTAAGGTCGCATGTTTTGTATACGAATTATAAAGTATAAATTAGGTTTGGAAAATTATAAAGCGAAATCTAGAAGAAAACATAATATAAGAGTTAATCTTTGTTAGATTGCAACTGGAAAAATAATAAAATAAAAACATTTTTGTATACGTGGTGGCATACGACGTATTACGATTGCCAGGACGATAAGTAGCAAATTCCGTAGAAAAGTGTCGTAAATCAAAAAGTTAATTTTATAGAACAGCAAAAACAAATTATTGAATGATGAACAAGAGGTCCCGTAGAAAAGAAAAAATAGACTTGCCGATATGGGGCATAGATAATCATAATAACTTTACTTTTCAGATAAAAAAGTAAAATAGAAAATTTTGACTTACGACACTTTTGTATGGGATATGCGATATTTTTTTATGTTTGGAGGTATCAGAGTTTTATAGGAGAAAAATAATTACAAAAATAGCAATTACGGTCGGATAACATAAATATATTAAATTATTTTTTGGTAGAAGCACTTGTAAAATTTAGTGTTGATTATAAACAAATTCTAAATCCTAATGATCTTGAACGGGCACATTTGTAGGATTTCTTAAACCTAACTAACTAACTAACTAACCATCACGCCGTTTCCCCGCAGGGGTAGGCAGAGAGGACGGACCGCCAAACAACTCGGTCTTGGCACACGCTCCTTGCCTCATTCACATTCATACATCTTCTCATACATACTCTTCTATTATTCTGACTCTTGACATGGCCCGACTCAAGTATCTGATTTACTTGATCGTGCCACGTCTTCCTTGGGCGTCCTCGGCTTCTTATACCGTTCACATTCGCGTCATAAATTCTCTTTACACTCCTTTCTTCATTCATTCGCTCAACATGCCCAAACCACCTAAGCGTCCCTTTCTTAATCTTACTTACTACGCTCACATCAGCCTTGCATTCTTTTCGGATCTCCACATTCCTCACACGATCATACATGGTTTTACCACACATACGCCTCAAGGATCTCATTTCTACAGCATTCAGTCTACTTTCATCCTTTCTCTGCCATTTCCACGCTTCACTGCCATACATCAGGGTAGGTACCAGTACTCCATTGTGGACTGCTAACTTCGCTTCTGTGGACAACTTTTTGTTGGCTCCAACGGCGTTCAATCCTCCATTAATGGAGTTACCTGCATTCACCCTTCTTTCGATATCCCTATCAAATGAAATGTCTTTTCAGAGAAAAAAGTAAAATAGAAAATTTTGACTTACGACACTTTTGTATGGGATATGCGATATTTTTGTTATGTTTGGAGGTATCAGAGTTTTATAGGAGAAAAATAATTACAAAAATAGCAATTACGGTCGGATAACATAAATATATTAAATTATTTTTTGGTAGAAGCACTTGTAAAATTTAGTGTTGATTATAAACAAATTCTAAATCCTAATGATCTTGAATGGGCACATTTGTAGGATTTCTTAAACCTAATTACTGTAATTAGTTTTGCATAATAAACCTCTGGTACATTTCCACAGCGCAGTTGTGCTAGTGTGTATGAAGTCGGTTTGCCAATAAACCTTGTAAGAATGGAAATGCCTCAGATTAAAACAAGCTCATAATGCGATTACGCTTTTTTTCAAGGAAGTTCAAACTTCAATCGAGAACATTGACTTTGTTTGATGTAGTGTAAAAAATTGAATCAAAAAAGGCCAACAAATTAGGCAGAAATAATAATGAATGTAACTGTGTTAAATCGGGATTATTGTTAGGTTAGATTTCAATTTGGGTACCATTTATCAATTCGGATAACTGACACCCCTGCCATAGATCAAAACAAGTGGTTGGCTACGTCTGGTGACTTAACAGGGGTTCCCGGGTTCATGGGGTGAGGTTTGTCTAGCTCTTGACGGCGGATGCATTTGCACACCTACTGCGTGGCAGACGGATCGGAGAGACTGGTTGAGGGAGACCTTTTGAACTCTCCAGCAGGACTCTCTCGGAACGTCGCCTTCCACCGCATTGGGAGGGATAGGTTGATACGTCTGCCACTCCTAAACACATTGACCTTCAGATTCCTACCAACCCGTCTTACCATTCTCCTTCCCAGAACTACCTCTCCTTCATTTCCCAAAAAGACCCTCCATACAGCATTCCCAAAGATGACGTAGGCTCTGAGGGAATTTTTTTCCTCGGGGTCTCCTGTTTAGAGTTAATATATTAATAATAAATAATAACAATTAAAAGTATTTATTTTATGTCTCACCACAAAGCAATAATTTTATTTCTATGAAAAGTCAATCTTATATTGAGATTTACGATACGACATGAAAAACCAGTTAGTAATGTGAAATGTATTTTTGCGGGAAAAATAAAGCCACATTTTAAGAAATGACTTACTTAGGGGTATAGAGTTTATTCTGAAACTGGTGTGTAAGGAGTATTTACGAAGTATTGAATTACTAACCCTGCTTTTATTTGCTGGAGGATAAAACAAATGTGACATAGTTCACTGATCGGATATCAGGCTTCAATGGTTCCTGTTTAGAATGATATCATTAGATATCCTTTGATGGCGCTGAACCCGAAACCCTTTAGAGGAAACACAGTGGTCCCTCAACGAACCGATTAAATTTTGGATAATGTTATTAAGTCTCCCTGATGACGGGCAAACTACTCATAGAAATACATCAATCATGATGTTTATTTTGTTTTTTTTTTTTTTTAAATGTTTCTGGCCTTTGGTTGGTCAGGCATTATAATATGCTTTTGTTTGATTTCGATAATAATTTAAAAATATTTATATTATCAAAATTATTGTTTTGCGGTCTCTCTGGATTTTCAGAGACATTCAAATTTATTGTGCTCGTGAAAATGACCACAACTGGGCCACAGATGTCGTTAAATTGCCCTTTTGAATATAAAAATCAAATCATTGAAATGGTATTGTGACATTAAAACATGTCATATCATTGTAATTTTGAATCATTGTGAATTTTACTGTGGTCGAATCAACTTCATAACTTAACCTGAGTCTATTACAAAATATCAATAAATTGTGCTTGGTTTTTCTAACTTGGATTGGAAAATATCTGAAGGCCTCATGCAGCAAACGCCAATTTATGAGATTGGTATCTTCTGTTGTACATTGAGATCGTTGCCGATTGCTTTTTGAAAATATATTTTGTGTGCGTAAAGAAATTGATTAATCAATTTTTAAGGTATAAAGCCCAGCGAGATTGGGATTATTTATACACGGAAAATAATTTTATTCTAAAATACGATCATTTTATTCTTAAAAACGGGACTGAAGTTCTTGCGAAGAAATTAACAGGGTTTCAATGTTTATTGGCGGGAACATGTAAGAATAATTTGTTGATATACGTAATTTCGTACGTATACCAACAAATTATTCTTACATTAGCCAATAAATATTGAAACACAGTTAATTTGTTCATAAGAACTTCAGTCCCGTTTTTAACCGTTTTTACGAATAAAATTATCGTATTTTAGAATAAAAAAAAATTCCGTGTAATACCCAAGCTAACATATTACAATTCACCCTTCGAGGATGTTCTAGACTTTCTTACATGTTATTCATCTGTATTTCACTGACCTTTTTTTGTAACTGTATTTCTCATTATGTATAAATGTATATTATTATACTTGTAATCCACAAATCAAATGGATAAATAATAAACTGTGATTCAATTTATTCATGCTATTTGACAAAGCCGCTTGAAATGGCCCGAGTGTTTGAACATGATTATAAAAAAAACCCAAGAGACAATTTTTATTGAAGGCTTTGAATTCACAAAGCACGTACTTAGGAATACTCTTACAATATTATGTAAATAATGATAATATTATAAAAGAACGTGTTTAACTATGTCCTAACACACATAGATCCATAGGTGGGTACTTGAATAGACGTGATAAGAATAATATTTATTTAGGTGAGCAGAAACTATTTACCTTACGAAGCTGTAAAATCAAATTTCCCCTACCCACATATAATATTTATGAATTAATTCCTTTGCTGAATCCCTCTATCTTAACAATATGGAATCACAGCTTTGTTTTCATCTAATAGTTTTCGAGTCATGCGGGTGTTTTATCACAATACTGAACGAATATAGGGGAACTAGGTGAACCCTACACGTTCAATATTTATTGTGATGGTCAATATTTATCTAATACCGTGATATTTATTGAAAGTGTAAGCTAGCGTATTGACGGATCACAATATTTATCGCAGTTGTTTGGATTCCAGAATTCCACGTCGTGAACCCACGGATCGTGATAAATATCGATGCGTAGGCTACACGCTCAATATTTATCACGATCTGGAATTCCGAATTCAAATCAATTGATATTTGTATCTAGAAATCCTGTGATCCGTCAGTACGCTAGCCTAAACGTTCAATCTTACTAATATTATAAACGTGAAAGTTTGTATGGATGTATGTGTGTTTGTTACTCTTTCACGCAAAAACTACTGAATGGATTTTAATGAAACTTTACAATAATATAGCTCGTACATCAGAATAAGAAATAGACTATAATTTATAAAGCTAGCTCTGTCGTTATGAAATTTGTATAAAAATTGAAATAGGCCAAAGGCGAGTTGTTTGAAAAATGGGTGTATTTTATGGAGTTTAGCGGCAGGGAAAAACGGCGGGAAGGAGAGAGGAATCCGGGAGGGGCGTAGGGGAATTAAGGAGGGGAGGGGGGGTCGCGGAAAGGTTGACGAGGGAAAGGGGACGGCGGAAAAGGTGGAAGGGGAATGCGTGAGGGAAGGTCGCAAGAATGGTGGGTGAAGGTGAAAGTGGAACGCGGGAGGGGAAGGACACGCGGGAGGCGAAGAAGAGGCGGAAGGGGAACGGGGACAGCAACGCGTGGCCGGTGCATCTAGTAAACATATATATATATAGACGGATCACAAAAAATATTGAACGTGTAGGGTAGCACTCCGATCGATATTGATGGACCACGATCCATCAATATGGATCACGGTATGGATCGTGATGAACATTGAACTCGTGGCGTACGCCTAAGCAATTTACGAAGGGCGAATTATTAACATTTTTTATGTCTTCGTCACTGATAATATAAAATACGAAAAATATATAGTTTTTTTTACATGCATAACGCATCACACAGAAACCTTCATGCATTATGTGTCGTTCGTAAGGACACGATAACTCAAGGGCTTGTATTCCATCGTCAGTAAAACTGCCCATGCTTCAAACAGCGCGGTTTTTTTTTATTATTTTGGAACTTGCACAATGTTAATGCTGCCATGAAATGTACATCCTTGCTATAAATAAATCGCCACCCCAAATGTGCCCACAATTTTTTCAGAAGGTAATTTAAATTCACGAAGACGAGAGTTTAAAATTTATTAGATTAGCGCAAATTACCTTTCGAATGTAAAAAATTAACACATTTATTTATATTTACATCTCTCAAACAATTGAAAGAAATAAATACATATCTAAAATATTTAAAGAAGTAGATATTTTATATAGGTATATATAAACCAACTCTAATAAAATTATTATATTTAGGTACCTAGGGGCCAGTGGCGGTTCGTAACTTTTTGTATGCTAGAGTGCTAATATTAATAAAAATGGCATTATTGGTGTTGTAGCCGAAAAAAAAATTTTTTTTCTAAATTTTGATTTTTGTATGAAGATTTCAGGATATACGTGTGCAGTGCGCTGCCAAACTGAAATTTCATGAAAATCTTCATACAAAAAACTCATTTACGAATAAAAAATTAAAAAAAAAACAATTTCGGCTACAACATCAGTAATGCCATTTCATTTAAATTTTGGCGCTCTAAAACTCATGAGCTGCCCCTGCTAGGGACCTACTTTATCGCTTGACTGAACAATCAGTTCCAATTTAGAAAATTACATTTTAATTTGATTCAACTTTCACATAACAATATATGCCAAAAATATATTATGAATATTTTATAGGTACATATGTATTTTCCTCAAATTATTAGTACACATGACGATGTGAGTTAACTAAAGATTAATAAATAAATAACGCCGTGTACTCACCTGCGACACGGTACGTACTCGGTTGCAGACAAACAGCTCGCAGGTGAGTACGCGGCTTTATAGAACAGGGTTTCAAAGAAATACAGGACACAATCTCGCAATCACCAATGTGCCTAACACCGACATCCGAAGTTAGTATATTTAATAATACTATATGCTCATTCCTTTTAGAAGTTATTTAAAATGTTGTCGTTGTTGTTGTTGCAGAGGTGTGCATGCAAGAAGCGGACCCAGGGCCATGCCGCGGCTCCTACCAGCGCTGGACCTTCCACCCCATGAAGCTGATGTGCGTGCCCTTCAACTACAACGGCTGCAAAGGCAACCGGAACAATTTCCTCACCGAGGAGGACTGCACCAACACCTGCTCTGTCGTTAGAGGTACGATCTTTTTATATTTATTTATGTCTCCATCAAACACTGCTTGCAGGACTGCATGAAGAGTCTCTGCAAATCGGAACGTTAGTAGACAAGACCGCCAGCCAAACTACTGTTAGGGTCGGCGTAAGCTAGGAGTGAGCATGTGTCACGCGTGCAGCATTTGTTTTGTAATCTATGGACTTGTATGAATCGATGTGAAGCGATATCTGCCTCTTAGCATACGTTGTAAAACAAATGCTGCACGTGCGACACATGCTGACTCCCAGCTTACGCCAACCCTTATTCTCTTTGACGGGCCGTCAGAATATTCGTTTGGGGTTTCTGCAAGCAGTGCTTTAAATAGAGTGGGGTGTGAGGCGTTTTAGTGATTCGAGAATTCCTTTTATTAGATATCGACAACACACGGTCTAGAGGCAAGGCCCTCGACTCCAATCCGAATGTCGGGGGGTCGAACCCGGCGTACGCAAACAAAGACTATTCGATTAAATTGTGTTGTATCACAATTAATTGATTAAAAATAATATATAGTATATTTGCGGCACATTCCAGAATGGAAGATACTCTCAGTATCGCCCTGGCGTAAGACCACCATTCAGAATTGAAACGTTGCTTGAAATGGCTTTAGCCGTGTTTGGTGACCAGATCTGAATAGCTAGGTACTAGGTACCCCATCTTCCTCTTACCCATCCCCTTCCCCTCCCCACTATTCATATTTAAAAATATATATATCACGAGAAAACACCCCAATATATAAAAATCTCTCGAATATATCTACATATTCAGAGAATATAGAACCAGATAAAACCTACAACTCTCGAAAATAAGCCCATCCATTATATTATATAGACCTCTCCAGAAAAGGCCTTTAGATGTTCAACACCGCACAAGAAACTCACATCGTCCTATATATTACCTTCCTATAACATGGGTCTCTTCAGACCCACGTTCACTCCTTCCTCTCCTCAAAAAGACCCTCCTCACAGCATCTTCAAAGATGACATAGGCCCTGAGGGAAATTATTTTCCTCAGAGCCTCCTGTGTGGAGTTAATGTAAAAAAAAAAAGGTCCCTGGTATTAATCTATCTACAATCTACATATATATAAAGAGGAGTGTTCCAGTGTGGGTTTGTTTTTTTTAAATCTACACTTTTACTACTAGATTGATGACATTTTGCACACTTGACCTTCAAAGCAAGAGGAAGGTCACTGTCTATATAAGATTTCGAAAAACCACGTCTCTTTTTTCCGTCTCCTTTTCCTAACCCTTTAAGCAGAATTTTGATGTTTATAGATGAAATTTTGCACACTTTAAAATAAGAAAAAAATTACTTTCTTTATCTGATTTCGAAAAACGTACTTCTTTGTTACAATTTTGATTGTTGATAAGCATTAATTCTCAGGATATCTCGTAAAACATGAATTTCTGCAGTAAAACAGTAGATCACAATAGTGCCACTAAGGGTGAACAAGTTAAAAGAGGTAGGAGCCTCTTTGTTGCTTTATCAAGCAGAACAAAACGAAATCAAAGTACGATAGTTAGTACCTACACATTCCAATAAGTAACACTTCCGCAGCAAAAGTAGTAAAAAATTCTAACCAGTCCTAAATTGGCTAATTTACTGCCGTCGGCGTCCGTCGTCTATCAAAAATTAAATTGCCCAACGAAGTTTTCGCACCGTGACTACTTACAACGCCATCATTGGCAAATTTAAATTTCATCTATTAATAATTTGTGTCATAAAAATTGTGTCTGCGAATTGAACTAAATAACTACTGTTGGAATTAAACACACATTCGCTAGTGATATAATAAATATAATGGTGGGAGTCAATGGAACATCGTTGACTTCTTTCAAGAGGTTACATATTTTTGCGAATGACATAACCGCGAGCGATGAAATTTGGCATGTCACCTAAATTCGCACAATTTTTTTTAGCTCACTGTAAATCACTGTAAATATTTGAGAAAAAATATCCACGACAAGTACATCAAATGTATAAAGTCTGAATATTATGTTCGTAGCGGGTGAAACCACGCCAGACTGTAAGCACGAATTCGATCACATTTCGATCGGAAAAGGTTTTAAAGTTATATCGGAATATTTTAAGCTAAAGTTGAAGAACACTGGTTTTGAAGCCATCAAAGGCAGTCGCGAAGCTTCTATTATTACTTACTTTGTAATTTAAAACCCATATTATGTAACAATGTACACATTCACAGAGATAATAAGGTTGTAACTAATACAGAATAAACGTTTTTGTAACAAATATGTCATAATATTACATCTTGATAAATTATACTTTTATTTTTTTTTTATAAGAAAAACTCTCTTTTTGACATTAGAAGGTTATTCCCCTCAATGTAATATATCTTTGAAGAAGAAGATAACAATAATAATAAATAAAAAAATTAATATTAAATTGAACAAGACACAGAAAAATAATAAAATGTAATGGCTGCATCTGGGACTCGAACTCAGAACCTCACGTCTAACCGGGACATGGGACATGTCGTATTTTGTTTTTATTATTTTTATTTTCGTGTCTTGTTCATTTTCATATTTTAAAATAATTTGAATATTATTGTTTTCTTCTTCTTCAATGATAAATTTTGATTATTTCATATAAATAAATAATTGATGAGGTTTTCAGAGATTCTTAAAACGGCTATAGTCATTTTAATAATCTAGTACCGACTCGTATGTGAAAATATATTGTATTTTAGATCTAAAATTTTTTTTTTTTACCTCTGTAGGTTCCCAATTTTAGGTAAGTAGGCCGACGTTGTCGAGGGGTAAGGCTCTCGACTCTCAATCCGAAATTTGCGGGTTCGAACCCGGCGTGCGCGAATAATTTGTTGTTTATTTGAATTATTTATACTATTACACAATTAATTAATTACAAATAATACATAGTATATTTGCGGCACGTTCCAGAGTGGAAGATACTCCCATTATCGCCCTGGTGTAAGACCACCATTCAGAATTGCAACGTTGCTTGAAATGTTTTTAGCCGTTTTTGGCGACTAGATATGAATAGCCAGATACTTCCCCCCATCCTCCTCGCCATCTCCTTCCCCTCCCAACAACCTCAGCCTCACAACATACCCCAATTAAGGATGACATAGTCTAACTGGCTGACGGGAGCAGTTGGAAATCTTGTGCGGTATTCATATAAAACGTAGGTTTTAGGTACACAAAATATTTGTTTAAGTTTAGAGGTAGGTACCTTTTTGTCCAACAAATATTAAACGAAATATGCGCTACGAACGCACTTATGCGCCCAAACAAAATAACAACAATATGCCTTTAAATAGTTCAGTCTACTATTTGGTCGATGGCTACCTCGTCTGAAATTGACATTCCATCCGAAAATGATTACGGAAATAGATTAAATAGGTCCCAAATAGCCTGATCAAACAAATGTTATGGTATTTCGGGAACACAATAATATCCCCAAATATCGCAAGTATTGTGGGACGTTGTATTGCGTTTTGTCCATCGATTATTTTGTCCGCTCGTAACAAACGAACCCATCAACCAAAATAACAACAAAAAACACTTATTGAGAAGAACCTAATGTTACGCTCAGAAGGAAGGAGAATGATTCAACTAAATTTGCAAAATTACTTAAATGATTTGATTTTTTTTTATTTGTGGTATCTAATGGTGGGTGAGATGTATGGAGAAGATCGAAACAAAAAAATTCAGCGAGATCACATTCAGTATTTTCCTGGTGGAAGAACACCATTTAGAAATGAAACATTGCTACATTTTTAGGGCAGAAAAACGATAAATTTCGTGCGATAAAATTACATACTGCCCTTCCGAATTAAATTAAAAATACCAATAACGTGTTTAAAAATAACACCAAAACATGGCTAAGCACTCGAACGCTTTTTGCCACAATATGACACTATTTCCAAAACCACGGATTGCTTTGCTGCCAAAATATGACAAATATTCTCTAGATTCTTTAAAAAGTTTTAAAGTTAACGATTTTATTATATATTTTTTTGTAAATCCTATTGCGATAATTGATAATAGACAAAAGATAGGTGAATTCATTAGCTATATAGATCTATAATCAGTTTATATGTCTCCGTATTCAAATCGGAGGTATGAATTTTTTAAAGTGGCGGAAAAAATTCCTTGAGCAATCCGAGAAAAAAGTTTAAAATTGCTCTGTCGCTCCGTGGCTAAGGGGCCTTTTATTTCACAGAAATGCAAATGTAAAATTCTCACCAAGTGGCCATTCAGTGCCATTTTTTTTAACATTTGAAAGGTTCCAGGCTGATTCTATTAATCAATCTATTATTCTATTAATCTTGGCTCCCTTATCAGGCACAAGAGCTCCTCTTTTCTTATAAGGTACACATGACCAAACATGACCTTAAATATTATATTTTGTAAAATATGTATAAAAAATGTAACCCATACGTTTTATATTACACAAATAAAAAAATAAAATATGGCTACGTAAACATAAAGACGAGAAAATTATAAAGATTGGATAAGTGCAGTACATATATAAAAAAATTAACATGACATTAGGTTTTCGGAAGAAGAAAGGTAAAACATAACGCAAACCTTTGCAAAACCGCAATGTGTTTTTCGGCAAGCACAAAAAAAGAAATAATTACGGGAGAAGGCCTGGTTGTAAAATTAGTGTAATCTTCCTTATGGCGCTTCGGTTTTTGTTGACCCACTTTTATTTTACGAAAAAAAGTTGAATAAGATTTTGTTGACACATATCAATTTAAGTATAACCGATTTTGACATTCGAAATGGCGTCAACTGAAATTGTTAGTGCGTGCGTGTATCTAATTTTTGTATACTTCTTATTTTTGATCCCAAAGACAGGGATGGCTTTGGTACAGATCCATAAATCTGAATATTAAATCGTCCGACCATTTCAGATATTTTTTGGTTGAAACGGATTCCATGACGGCAGGAACTAGTTCCGAATAAATGACATATCTGACGTCTACTTTTTCCCGCGTGTAATTAAAAATGCTAAAAATGACAAGAGACTTGAAACATGTGTTCACACGCGACGATTCGGTGTAAAACTCGAACGACGAGTAAATCCAAAATGGCGATGGTCATACTCGAACGTCAAAAGTAGACCGGCTATAAACTTTCGCTAGCCAACAAAAAAACTTGTTAACTTTGTTGACAAAGTGTTCACACTTGTCAATTAGCTTTCAATTGTCGAGTGGACCAACAAAAATCGCATCGTGTGAACCGGCTATTATTACTATGGGATGTGTGGGATTGCACTCACCTCCCCACATTCTGGAATAAAGAATATTATTATTATTATTATTACAGAAATCTCGTATGTAATAGATTTAAAATTTCAGTGACAGAAATTATCTCTGACTAATGACATGACAAATCATTTTAAATGCAAGATGCATGCTTAAGTGGCAAAGCAATTATAATGTTTACAAAAATGATTTCGCGTTGGTGTATAGAGTATGGTATTAGCATAGAATTAAAATTAATTATAGTTAACATAATATGGGTCGGGAATACCTTTATGTTAATGGCAAACTTATACAAGACACTTCAATAAACTGTTGCTATTATAAATGCAAGGTGACTATGACTGTCCATTGCAGGTGTACATTGCACTATCTATGCAAGTTGTTTTCAAAAAGACACCCACTGCAAAATAGGTAATAGGTACCTACCACAAAGTTTTCAAATATATACATGGGTATCCATTATTTATTTATTTATTTACACATATACGGCATTATGTTAATGGCAATGTACATAACATATAAATAGTACAACAACATGAAGAATAACAGAACAAATGTAAGTTAAATATAAGGAAAAAAGGTAAAAAGTAAGTAGTAAAGTTAGAAGTAGTAGGTAAAATATAAATGTACAAAGAAAAATATGGTATAAAGTATAAGTTTAAAGTATAAAGTACAAGCTATAAATTATTAAGCAAAGATAAAAAATTTCAAAGTGAGAATAAAATTATCAAGGCAGATGTCGTCTGACCTGATAAAGGACACTGTAACGCTGTCGGAAACGTCGACTAAAGAAGCAGGAAGCTCAATACGGCACAATAATTCAAAAATTAATCACGATAATACTTTTGGCCGTGAAAATAACAAATCAAATCCCATCATAAAGATCATTCAGTTTATTTAAAAGGTTTTTCTTGATAACAAAGAAAAAACTTTAACAGAAATAATTTCTATTTTATCCTTGAGTCGACTTTCATCAACTTTTCCATACAAGAGGGTTTTTTTATTTTATGTATTTTTTTTTTATTGGATAAATTTCAAGCAAAAATAACAGTAATAATAATATTGCATTTTAAATACATGTAGAATTACGAAAGATTTTTTAAATATTTATATTGAGGGATCAGTAGGATTTATCGGTCAAATAAGGAATTCCACAGAGCCGAACCCTTTGATATGAAAATATCTGGAGACGGTGAATTATACTCCCATTTAATAGTTTGGTAGATTAACGTGTTGTTCTTGTATTGTTTTGTATTAATTATACTTATATAATACACTTGCATAACGTGGATTTACTAGATGATCATTTATATGGAAAAGTGTATGAAACACGAACGGGTTCAAACAGGAAATTCCTAAAAATCTGGTGATTAAAAAAAGAGAATATATTTAAAATGAGTACAAGTGTTATACATTTTGTTACGTCGATATTAGATCCTAGCTAGGCAGGTTGCCTGTTCTGAGGAACCAAATGTTTGTGAAATTCCAAATGCAATTTTAAAAAAATATGTATATAATAAACTAAGTTTTTACTAAATTTGCCATTAATAGGTAACCATGTAGGTATAACTTTCAGTGACGTTATATAATAGTTTTTCGGACCCCTCCCTACCCAGGCCAATCAAACCAAAGTTGGAACGGGAAATCAATTTAATGTTCGACTTCAAAATACTTAAGTGATATTATTTTCAGTGACCTCTGTAAATGAGACCCATGAATTACTTTATAAGCACTTCTACTTTTACGTCATAAATATGAATATTACAAAGTCACCCACATTTATAAGCCCACAATGTCCAGAGTTCATAGTTCACACCAATTATCGCAATGACGGAGTTTAAAATTCAGCGATGAATTCCAGTTTGACAGTTAGTAGTAGTCACTAGTCTAGTTGCCAGTTGACCGTGGAGCGTCTTCAGAGTCCTGGCAGTTTCAATTAAATGTCAAGGATGGTCTGGCCGCAAACAGCGCTTCATCACATAATTAAACCCAATCAGAAAACTGTATAATGCAAAGGTAAATAATGCAAATTCTCAAAACACGTCGGGAGATCGTTCATATTTTCAGGACAATTTCTGATTTAATATGATGGGTGATTTTTTTTGTTGTTTTACATTAACTCCACACAGGAGGCCCTGATGAAAATAAATTCCCTCGGGCCTATGTCAACTTTGAAGATGCTGTATTGAGGGTCTTTTAGAGGAGAGGAAGAAGTGAACACGGACCTTGAAGCGACCCGTTCTCATGTGACCAATATCAACCGTATACGTATGTTGGTCGCGCGTTTGGCATGTTTCCCGACTATGCACCGGTGCCGAGGGGAGTTCTGCACTTTTTTTTTCGAGTCGAGGTTTTTCAGGTGCTTTGGGGCTCCAGACCAGAGATGGCTGGAAAATTCAACCGTGGGGCGCGGTTTCTACAGGGTTAGCAGTTGTATACTATTAAAGTACCTATTTGCGGGCCCTACGTTTCTGAGAGGCTAACTTAACTCTGGCCCCCAGTTTCTGAGAGGCTAACTTAACTCTGGCTTCGACGGAGGCCCCGTATTGAGCTGGTCACTTAGATATCTCATTGATATACCTATTGGTTAGTTAGATATATTGGTTCTACGACAACTCAACAAAATGGCATTTCAACACCCCATTGAAAATTCATTAAAAGTTATGAAAAAAATGTCATCATTTTCAATTAATGACCTTTCAAAGAAGGTGTTGAAGTTGCATAATTCTGAGTTATCCGGTCGCCGATATATTATATTCTAATTCCTACATCAATATGCTGATATGCTACAAATACACCAAACCGCTATGCCATCTAAATACCCGGAAAAAAACCCTCGACTTTGTGCAGAAATGGGCGGTCGATTTGGTAGATTCTCCTATCTTAACAAACGGATTGCATCTTTAGAGCACGGAAGAACGTTTTTAGGAATGCTGTCCTTGTTCTACCAGTAATTCAATGGAATATGTTCCGAGGAACTATTAGCGTCATCGTTTGCACAGTCGGGAAACACGCCAAACGCACGCCCACAAATATGTACACGGTTGACATTTGTCATATGAGTCTTGAGTTCAACAGCTCGGCGGTGGAACTCGTGTTTCCTCTCTCCTACAATAAGGGTCTCTTCAAAACCCAGATTCACTCCATACATTCCACAAAAAGACCCACCACATAGCATCCTTAAACACTCGAGCGATTGGTGTTCAGTTTTTGTGTTGGCCATTCGATTTAATTAATATCATTCCTCAAAATATTAATATGGAAACATATAAACTGTTTACTGCGGTGTAAAGCTAATGAATCCACCTAGATTTCACCGTTTATCTCATATTTGTAATGTGCAATCAATCGCAGAAAAATAAAAGCGATCCAAATTTGGACCTAAATCGCTCCAGTGGCTAAAGATAACATAGGCTATGAGGTAAATTATTTTCCTCGGGACATCCTGTGTGGGATTAATTAAAAAAAATATTTGCGAATTTCAGGAGGCGATTGAATAGATGGAAAAGTATAAAGGAACGTCCAACTTGCCCACTTAGATCTGATTTCAGTAGGTTTCAATTTTGAATGGTGGCCTTTCATAAATACGATACTAAAAGCGTCGAATTCTCTGTTGAGCAAAATTTTTACGGTCAATTTGGTGGGTTGGTGTGTCGGATAGCAATCGAAAGGATCGCCCTAAACTCGCATTATATTGTATTTCATTATTATAGTGTCCTTGAATGACAGATAGTTTCATTTGGTTTTGATAGATGTCGATGGGCTTAAAGCTTACGCCAGATACTGACAGGTGTCGGGGAGTTAGAGTAGTTTCACCTGGCGAGTGTAGCCGATCAAAGAGAGCACACATCACAGCTTAGATTCAATTCCTAGATAGTGGTAGCCGGTCGCAAGACACAGAAGCATGTGACTATTGTAAAAACCTAATATTGAAAAAAAAAACAATATTGTATAAGGACCTTATAATTATTATTGAAGAAGTCCCCAACACAACGTCTGCCTGTAGATAAAGCAAAGACTACAATTATTATAAAGTCACACAACTTTCTATTAAATTA
This sequence comes from Limnephilus auricula, assembly GCA_951813805.1. Taxonomy (NCBI): domain Eukaryota; kingdom Metazoa; phylum Arthropoda; class Insecta; order Trichoptera; family Limnephilidae; genus Limnephilus; species Limnephilus auricula. The sequence goes on from OX638393.1 coordinate 37,283,019, forward strand.
CTTATCTGAAGGCTTTCTATCTTATTTAAATAGTACTGTGTAAATAATTGATTCTGTTATAAATTCTGTAAAACCGTGTGTAGGTCATGTGTATGTGTATATTTTCTATATGTCAACAAGTATTGGAATTTCAACAAGTTTCAGGTTCAATGTCAAATGACATTACCTGATATCATTATTATTATTATTAATACGAAAGAAACGAAAAATATTATTATTAATACGAAATAAACGAAATTATATTTGTAACATAATGGATAATGACTAACCTAACCTACCCTGTTAGCCGGCGTGGTCGAGGGGTAAGACTCTCGACTGTCAATTCGAAGTTCGTGGGTTCGAACCCGACGTGCGCAAATAAATTTTATTTAATTAATTTTGTATGATTTCAGAAAAAAAATCATTAAAATGCACGTCGTAAAGTACACATTTATTTTTCTAGAAACATTCCAACGATCGAAAGAGAGAAAAAAAACCAAGAAAAAGGCATATTTAACTCATTTTTTTAATTTTTGTTGTTTACAAAGAAATTCCCATGATCGATATGTTTCTTCAGTAATTAATTTTTTACGTCATTATTTTTGTGTGATGGGTAAGATTACTCGGTTATGTGAGTTACACCTCTATATAAAAATTGTCGGTTTTAGAAAAGAGTAATAGGTTTGTGACACCACCAACTGCAAGTTTAACTATGTCAAACTAACTGTGCACTACCCACGACGCCCGCAAACTGATAAAATGGATAAATTGGCCCTCCATTAAAAAGGTTGATCACCACTGTACTAGATGATGTTGTGTACTAGCCTAGCTGTAAAGATAGAGGGCATTTGAATGCGTATTTTTAGTGGAAGAGGGGAGTTATTTTTACCATTGTTGTGCCACTACATTCCATGGTAACATGTCATGTCGTCACTTTGATTGGACAAGGTTCTAACTTCACTTTGCCTAGTTCTGAGAAATGAGGTGTCACAGTTTTCAAGGACGACTTCTCATAATCTATCCAGCATTTTCTAATTTTGATGTTGAATCTGGTATAAAGTATTTTAGTATATATAAGTATTTTAGTATTAAAGGAAAATATTTAAATATGACATATACTTTCCATTTTAGCATGCATCTAAATAAGTAGATTTTAAATATGACATATACTTTCCATTTTAGCATATATCTAAATATGTAGATAGAACCATAAGCAACTAGTTAGGACGTAATAATTCATTGCATAAGGTTCTAACTACATTTCTCAATTGTCATTCCAAGTTCTAAACGTGCAGATAGAACCATAAGCAACCAGTTAAGGCCTAAAATTTTAATACATAAGGTTCTAACTACATTTCCCTAATTTCATTCCAAGATCTAAACGCAGATAGAATCATAAGCAACCAGTTAGGGCATAATAATTAATAATTCATTGCATAATGTTCTAACTATATTTCCTGAATATCAAGATACGTGTTATTTAAATATTGCTATTTAAATATTCCCCTTTTTTAAGTGAATACCGCACAAGAATTCCAGCTACTCCCGTCTGGAGCCAGTGAGTCTATGGCATCCCCTTTTGGGGTGTGTTGTGAGGCTGGGGTTAGTGGGGAGGGGTAGGAGATGGGGAAGTACCTGGCTATTCAGATCTGGCCACACACGGCAAACACCGCTAAAGCCATTTCAAGCAAAGTTTCAATTCTGAATGGTGGTCCTACAACAGGGCGATACTGAGAGTATTTTCCACTTTTTAAAATGTTATACTAAAATAATTTACACACGACTCAATCCCTAAATCAGAAATTGTCTTTTCAAACCTAAGAACCTGGTAAGGCAAAGTTAAGTTAGAACCCTATCCAATCAAAGTGACAAACTAAACTGCGCATCGTGACAACGATCAACTGTCAGATACAAAATGGTGAATTCAAAAGGTTCAAAGTGATATTAGAATCTTGTAAAATAAATGGAATCTTTAAAAACTTGATATTAGAACTTCGTCATACAAGTATCTACGGGAATCCAACATAGATGAATCTGAATAAGAAATGGTTTTGACCACAAAAGTCATTTTTGAAAAATAATGCAGTTAGAACCTTGTCCAAACAAGTTATTTAGTTTACATACCTACAATCATCTATTCATCAAATATTTACTACGTACGTCTGGTTTGTTCTTCAGTCTAAGGATATTTTTATTATTGTGTTAACAAAGGACAATTATTATTACTATTGCTTACCTTATTCAAGGTTTATTAGTTAGTGATAATAAATCATCGAAGGGAAATGTTATGATTGACAGAAATAACAGTGAACTTTAGAAGGTTGTATAACGTTAGAGCCTTTGTTTACGTTTCCTGAATTACTAATAGGATTTTTCATTTTTAAATGTGTCGCACGATAGATTTGAAATATAACAGTAATTTTATGTTATTATCAATTGCACTAAGGTAAAGTAAAAGATTTCAGAAACCGGTAATATTCACGGTACTGTAGGTTCTTTCAATAAGGACGCTCGATTTTAAAATGTAAATAAAACAAGATGTGTGTGAGATATTCACTCATTTTTTTTATTATTTGAAAATATATTTTATGGAAAACAGTGTGGAAACTAACGTCGTTGAAATGCCCGGCGCTGCTTAGCTAGGTGGCACGTAATCGGGAGGTCCAGGTTCAGTCGGAGGGTCCATAATTCGTTATGTTGACTTTGAGAGCGTCAATTGTTTGCTGTTTATTCGCACAGAACTGCGATTTAAGAGGAACGGCTGCGCGGCCGGTTTCATACAAAACGTAGTTTTGGATTTGAGGCCAAAATACACAACCAAACTGAAAAATTATTTGTGTAAGTAATTAAAAGCTATGTCAAATATCTAGCTCGGACAGGAGTTAGGTACTTTATTTAATTTCGCTTTATATAGGCTATTTAAGATTTTAATATTTATCAATTAATCTTTTTATTAAAATATTTAATATTTTAAAATTTCATGATTTTAGAGGCAACTTGGACAATTATTTGCGAGTTAAATTTAATAATTAAAAGTTTTAACAATTAAAAAAATAATTTTACCATAAAATTTTTTTTAATTAGAAATATGATAATATATAATGTTTTTTAATAACAATATTGATGGGTGTAAATTTATAACTAAAAAAATTCCAATTTTGCCTCCAAAATGAATTCAAATTTGATTTCTTTAATTACCTATTATTTAAAAGCAAATAAGAAAAGTAGCTCCTGTCCGAGCTAGATATTTGACATACCTTTTTATTACAAAAATAATATTTCAGTTTTGTTGGGAATTTCGGCCTTAAATCCAAAACTACGTTTTGTATGAAACAAGATACGTATATATATTTTATATAGAGAATACCTCACAAGAGTCCCAATTGCTCCCGTCTGGAGCCACTGAGACTATGGCATCCCCAATTGGGGTATGTTGTGAGGCTGAAGGTAAGTGGGGAAGGGAAAGAGATGGGGGAGAGGAAGGTGGGGAAGTAGCTGGCTATTCAGATCTAGTCACTAAACACGGCTAAAGCAATTATTAAGCAACGTTTCAATTATGAATGGTTGTCTTACACCAGGGCGATACTGGGAGTATATTTTACTCTGGATATAATATGGTAATTATTTTTATTAATTAATTGTGAAAAAACACAAATTAATCAAATAAAATTTATTTGCGCAAGCCGGGTTCGAACCCGCGACCTTCCGATTGGGAGTCAAGAGTCTTACCACGCGACGACGGGCGGCCGTCATCCCCACATCTAACAATTTATTTATTTATAAAATCCGGTATACGAACCCTGAATAGTCGCTATATTTATATTGGATAAGTTAACCGAATTTTTTTACCTATTGTGAATACTTATATATATATGTATTTTTTAATGAAAACAAATCCCTTCGCCACTCACATGTAAAATAAATGTTTTAAAATAAATGTTTTAAAACCAAAGGTTTCTTCGTTAAATTATTACCAAGCTAAACCGAACAATGTTTCTTAAACTTTCTTTGAATACAAATTTGAAAGGAAATTGAAATATAACAGATATTGATGAATTACATTGGAGTTGATCGTAAATTTCATTGGAATTGAAACGCGAATAAACTACTCTTGATTGACAATTGAACTTTGAATTGAAGCAACTCTAGTCAATATGATTGACTTTTAGAATTGCCACCTTTTTACAACTTTGCAATATCATAAATTTACCTTAGTGATGTTTTGTTATACAAACTGGAGAAATTTAGAATTTTGCGGTTTTCCCTAAGACATTAAAAATAAAAGATGCCTACCTAATTATATTCGTTTCATAAAAACCGAGGTCGTTAATATAAATTCACTGTCAACAAAACCACATATCATTAACCTTTCATAAAATATGAACATCAACAATAGTTTTTATTGTTATTAAGTTTATTTTGTAGAACTCCATTTTAATTTTTTTATTTCTTTTATATATTCAATAATATCATTATTCAATGTATAAAAACAGTTTATTATAAACAAGTTCTGCTTCGTATTTATTATTAAATTGTCATGTCAAATTGACAATGCCTTCAGAGGGCGAAACAGCTGTAACGCTTAATAATAAATACGAAGCAGAACTTGTTTATAATAAACTGTTTTTATACATTGAATAATAATATTATTGAATATATAAAAGAAATAAAAAAATCAACAATAGTGACAATTAAAAAATAACGAGTGACATCAAAATAATGAATCCACTCCTTCCCACAGAGTGATTACGTAATATACAAAACATACGTTTATTTTTCTGATAAATACACAAAAAAATAGAAATACATAGTTTTGAAAGCATTATTATAAAACATTGAAAAATTTGTCAATACAATAAAATCAAACTATTATAATAGTGTACTTCATCGATATAATCTATCACGGCGGAGACATCTGTGGACGACTTCGCGAAACTAATAGTAAAATAATACCTTGAAGAAAATTCGAGTCGGAACATTTACAATGTGAATGTGTAGCAAGTTATTAGGAGAAAATGGCACCGTGTTGTTATTATTTATTAATAATATTTATTAATTATTAATATTCAGACGTGGCGGTACGAATACCCTGCGATACAGTAATAATTTATTGTTGACAAACTAACAACGAATTCGAAGTAATTAAAGAAAATGAGAAGGCAAATTGATCAGTTTTTTTCCGATAGAAGTTTGAGTAAAAACAATGTGTGGAAAACTTTTATTTGTCAATGACGAATAATGACAACGAAGCGAATGTACGACGCAAGCCATCGCCAGCGACCATGAGAAAACTACACGTGGTATCGAGACATTTGTATTACTGAAATATCTATAATATTGAAACCAAAATATTATTATTTTTATTGTGAATTGCTAATTATATATTATCTATCGTGGAAATTTGAAATGCTGTAAAGGATGTATCGAAAAATGTCTCTTCAAGAAACATAGGCCATGAGGGAAATTATTTTCCTCAGTGCCTCCTGTGTGGAGTTAATATAAAAAACAAATAATAAGCGCGTCTTTTATGACCTGCATTTTAAGGGTTTTTTTCTGAAAAATAAAAATGATTAAATAGGTATTATTGTTATAGAAATTTACAAAAAAATATTCAGTAGGTATGTTATTTTATAATAAGAGTAAATAATTAAAGATAAAACAGGAGAATGATTTTGTGAAAACTAACAAAAAAACTTTCTTTTCGCTCTCCTGAACAATTAACATTGGGTCCTTTACAACATTTTAAATTTCCACGATCGTCATTATTGCATAATATTTGGAATAATTATAAATCCTAAGGATGGGGTAAATGGTTGCAATATAAAATTTAACATTCAAATCGACCAAAAAAATAATAATAATAATTAGTCCAAACGTGTAATTAATTGATAAATGGAAAATTTCATGCCTTTATGAAACTTCGGCCATACATTTATCTTGGCAGTGGAAAACCCTGAGAGGGGGTGGGGAGGAAAATGGGGAGATTTTTGAAAAAAACATGTTTATAAACCAGGTCGAGTGACGCATCGTTCACTGTGTTTTCATTCGTGCTGAATCGAATGAGACCACTCCCAAGTCAATAGTGTCAATCGTCAATCGTCAAGTGTCAATATTTGGTGAGATAAGACAGATTTTATAGTAATCAGTTTTTTTTCAATGTTTGAACAAAATCGACGGTTTTGACTGGTTGACCATTACATACCTCACAGATAATTTTGTACATTTTGATGAATCCAGAATAACGAATTATGTTTTACAGATGCCCAAACCGGAGGTCCGGGGTCGAGTCCCCGTCTCGAGGTCCCTTCCAACTTCTCCCCGCCCATCGACTGTATGGTGACCGACTGGAGCGACTGGTCCCCTTGTAGCGCGACCTGCGGACCCGGATACTCTGAGAGGGTCAGAATGATCAAGGTAGATACCTACACACCTATTTCTAAACTCCCTGTAATCACACCCCTATTAATTGTTACAATAAAGCCTAGACAAGAATTCTTTCATACTTGTATAATTAAGGGGGTTTCTCACCATCCTCCCGTTAGCTTATCTACCCTAATAACGAATATTTTTAAAAATAAAAATAAAATACTCGCAGTGGTTAGAAAATTCGGCCAACTTATCCAATATATAGCCACTATTCGTAGGTTCGAGTACCGATTTATAAACTCCAACTTAATAATGAAATAAACCGTAAATCGTAAATCGAAAATATTCGTTATTAGGGTAGATAAGCTACTGGGAGGATGGTGAGATACCCCCTAAGTGTAGCAGGTTAATTTCCGTTCATTACATTGCAGTTATCGCTAGGTTACGGATGTAAATATATAAATTGTATCTCATTATATAGTCATTATTCATTATCAATCAAGGAGATTAACTAGTAAAGTAATAATAATAATAATCTGTAATATATACAAGGTAATCAAATATGCATTGCGACTCTTGGAGGGAGGTCGACTATCGCTTTGATGAAGTTACATAAAAAAAAGAAGATTTCTGCGTGTTTGTGTTTAAATAAATAGTTTACCTTCAAAACACTTCAAATATTTTCTTTTAAATTCACGGAAACTTTTTGTATGAGGGGTGGCTAGAAATCTAGAGGCCAATGTATCCAGGACTGGACGTATGAATCCATCCATCCCTCCAACTGCGGTGCAAGGCGATGGCGATGGGGTCGAAAAATTCCTAACGGACAGGTCTAGGTTAGGTCTACCTCAACCAGTCTCTCCCGATCCGGCACGCCAAGCAGGACGTGAACAAACGCATTCGTTACAAGACTTCGCATAAACCTCACCCCACACGGAGAAAAATGTTACTTTAAAATAGATAATTTTATTCGTAAAAATGGTTAAAAACGGGACTGAATAATAATAATAATAATTGGATAATTTGTAGAGCGCCGTTTTTGTGAGAAATCACCTCAAGGGCGCTGTACATCTTATTATGACTTCTTAGGCTCTACCTAGAACTATTATTTACAAATGGACACAGAGAACATACTTACCTGGCAGGTCACTTCCGATAAACACACTTTAATTAGAAAGTTTATGCTTGGAGGAGATACGACTTTGCACGCGGAGGACACTATATTAAAACACTGGACATTGCATAACTTTACATTTGCTACACCATCATTTTTCATATTACATTTATAAGAAGATTACTGCCAAAAATGGAGTTAATAAATTTACGAACAAATTAACACGGTTTCAATGTTTATTGGCGAGAACATTTAAGAATAATTTGTTTGTATACGTAATTTCGTACGTGTACCAACAAATTATTCTTACATTCTCACAGTGTTAATTTGTTCGTAAGAACTTCAGTCCCGTTTTTCACCGTTTTTACGAATAAAATGATCGTATTTTAGAATAACAAATTTCTCCGTGTATAATTTCGTTTTGGAAGGCGAAATAGGTAATATATATCCTATAAAAAATAACGCGAAGAAAAAAGGAAAAACATAAATCGTCAGGCACTCAACAAATTAATAGAATTTAATAAAGCTTCGTGTATATCTTGGCAAGTGACCACTCCCTCAGCATTCATTTCAGGAGAGCGTGACCCTTTCAGGGAGGGGGTGTTTTATAACGCCATAATGTCAGGTTGGTAACATCTACCGTCTAAACAGTGTTGCCAGTATAAACACCTCGGACGAGCGAAATTTAACAGGCTGGCTACTAGTTTTCACTTTTCAAAATTATCATTGAAATGCAGACACACCCTCGCGCCATGCCTAGGAAGAAATGTCACGCAATATGGAAACGCTATGACCCCGACAGTTCGGTGGTAGTGCGACATGAATAGGTTCAATTCTCGGTCAATAATCAACATTATCATAGGCTGTTCGAGAACAGTCTCTCATATTAATGACACATTATGTATTCAATGCCTCTGGCATTGGATGTTGGAAGACGGCTGGTGCTTATCTGCCTTGGTAAGTAAAAGCTCAGTGTCTTCCTTGAGGGTCTCAAGGAAGTCAAGTGTTTTTTGTTGCTTCTATCTGTTTTTTTCATATCCACTAAATTTCGGCAACAAGGTTCCAATTGTCAAATTTAATGTGTTAAACTGATAAAATAAATGGAAAATAACATCCATGAAAAAGTGAAAATGCAGAAAGTAGTGTAATTAGATCATCTTTGGATTTAATAACATTCTGTGCAAAAAAACATTGCATTTAGCCAATAAGACTAATTAAAACTAGCAGGTAAACACTTCAATAGTTTGATTTGAGTATTATGGATGGCATTACTTGCGTTTGTATCTAGCACGTGGAGCGAGTGTGTACGACAGGCGATAGCGTTAGAAGATAATAAGGATAAGATCTTCAAAGCGTCAATGTTCCATTTTCTTTTTTTTTATACTTATTTGTTTGGCTATAGATATGTCACGTGTTTTTTTGTTGCATAGAATGTTCTTCTATAAAGAAAATTCAATTATAAAACGTTCTTCATAAAAATTTCAAATTCTTTGAAGCAACTTGCTACGCATAATAAGTGCCTCCGCTGACGAGGCAACTGAAAAAAAAAACAGTTTGCAACTAAACGCGGTATCCTATGTATGTCAATGTGATGGTCCGCACACTACACAACTTCTCAAAAAACCCGTTATCAATGGCAACACAAGCGCAAGACTCGAGTGCTAGTTGCAAAGATGACAGCTGATTGTTCTTCGTCTATGGTTAAACAAGCTGAGATAATTACTGAAATCGTAAAATTTTGTAGCGCCGTGATAGTAGTTTGGTTGGAAACAATAGCAACCAGCCAGTTTTAGTTTAGTTTCAGTTTCTCCGGTGAGCGGAGCGCCTTACATAAAAACAGAACTTGAATAGAAAGCTTTCACAGAAATTTGATGAATTGTTAAAATTCTGTGAAACAACTGTATGATTCAAATTTTGAACTTCAATGGCTGCTCTTATAATTCCCTCGGAAACGGCACAGCGCGCCGTGCCATTTCCGCGGCGACGGTAATGGCTCTCGGCATCTAATTTATTTAATACGAGTAAGGGAGATGTAAAAAGTAATCATTTTCTTGCCTCTCCTCACTCGTATTAAAGAAATGAGATGGCGCGAGCCATTCCCGTCACCGCTCCATTTCCGCGTGTCTATCGTGCACATTGCAGATCTATATAACCTAATTATCCCAAAGGCGCGCAACACGTTTTGTAATTTACACACATAATATACAAGACATGCCTTTTGAATTTTGCTTTTTTCGGTCCTTTCAAGCCTCCTACTTCTTCTTTCTGACTGCTTTGCAGTGTTGATCATCAGTTCAGGATGAACCAGTATATAGTTTAACGATAATGTTTAGTGTTATTACAACTTAACAGAACAACAATAAGAAGTGACGATTTCCTGATATAATGTTCGCCTATTTATTTATTTATTTATTTCTACGGTAGAATATACCATAAACAGTAGTTACATGACACAATTAGAACCATAAGAAAATATTAGCAATCATTTTAAATAAAGAATAACAAATTAACTGTGGCATTTGATTGTGAAGTGACATCAGAGATATGAGCAAGAGAATATATCAAATTATAACAAATATATCCATATTCTATAGTATAAATAAGGTAAACTTAGATTGAATTAATATTGATCGAAAATATATAAGATAGCATAGCCCTCTTGTATCTACTTTCCGTGCAGTTAAATATATCCGCTACATCAGCGTATCTATTACTAACTGCATGCAACCTAGGTACAAGTGAGTTTTTGGAATACGCAGTCCTGGTGTTGTTGCATTTAAACAGGACTTTAGACCGAGTAGCTCTCGTAGGTATATGAAATTCAATGAGGTTAGTTAAATCGGGACTGTCTATACTACCATTTACAATTTTGAACATAAATATTAAGTCGAATATAATTCTTCGGTCTGAGATTTTTAATAAATTTAATTCTTTCATCAAGTAATTGTAGTTTATGTTTTCAATGGGAATACCGAGTTTGAAATTAATGTGTCTTAGGAATTTATGTTGAATTTTTTCTATTGAGTCTGAATGTAATTTATAATAGGGGGACCAGATGGAGGAGTTATATTCGACTTGACTACGAACTAGGGATGTATACAAAATTTTTAATGTTGAAATATTCCTGAAACCTCTGGAATTTCGAAGAATGAAGCCAAGCATTTTCATCCCTTTATTTTTTATTGTGTTTATATGTGATATGAAGTTTAATTTAGAGTCGAAAGTTATGCCCAGATCATTAATTTCTTCGACAGAGGTAAGGGTTGAGTTGTTAAGTTCATATGGATGAATAATTGGTTGACTAATTCTGTAAAAACTTATTGAATGACACTTATTTATATTCAGATAAAGTTTGTTAAGAGAACACCAATTAATTAACCTGTTTAGGTTATTTTGTAGACAGATACAATCTTCCGCGCTTTTAATTATTTTAAATATTTTTAAATCATCAGCAAAAAGTAGTACATTTATATCATTATCAAATATATTAACAACATCGTTTATAAACAGTAAAAATAATATTGGGCCTAGATGAGACCCCTGTGGTACACCACTGGTAGCTATAAATTGATAGGAAATGTAGAAATTGATTTTTACAAGTAGAACTCTATTAGATAGATAGCTAGCAAACCATTCTAAAAGTTTTCCGTCAAAACCGAGCTTACGTAGTTTGACCAGGAGAATTTTATGGCATACTTTGTCAAAGGCCTTGATAAAGTCCGTATATATGGAATCGACTTGAGTTCTGTTAGTTAATGCGTTCGATATATAGTTTTCATATAACGAGAGATTTGTCTGAGTTGATCTGCCCGACAAAAATCCGTGTTGGTTTATCCTGGAAGCCGAAAATCTAACGTGTTTATTTATTTCAGTTGGAAGCCCAAAACGGAGGAATCCCCTGCCCCAGGAAGCTGACCAAGAGAAGACGATGTGCGGGGCCGCCTTGCCGTTATTAAATATTTCAACATCATTTTAAGGGCGCAACAAGAGAACCCTTAATACTTATTACCCAATTAACTGTTCACTGTTCAATCTGTTCATGTCACACCATTTATGGTATATAAAACACATTATTGATGTATATTTTATAATGAATTATTATTATTAGAAACCTAGAATGATTAAGAACCGCATCTTTATTTTAAGTTGTGTATTCATATTGGTAAAAATAAAAACCAATTTAAAAACTCTTATTAATAATCAATTCTGAACTTGTTGACCTTATGATAAGGGACTTAAATGAGTTGCTTTAACCACTGATTCCTGATTTATTTGGAGTAAAAAATATAAATGAAATTTTGGACTCCAGATACTTCTTGATATTTTCTTTTTTTTAATTATTCCATGTCATCACTGGTCACTAAACAAAACCCTCGCCCGACCCTAAACTGTCCAATACCTACTGATTTATGTTTAAAGTTGAAAAAAAGGCACCAGAAACCTAAATTTTATTTACATTTTTTTAAATGTAAACAATGTCAGAAATCAATGGTCAAAGTAACTCAATTACGTCCTTTAACTCCCCCTATACTACAGCAGGGCTCCCGAACCTTTGACAAATTGACGGTTTAATATCACACTGATATGGTTACCAGATCCGAAAATGACATGCCAAAATTTCTAGAGAAATTTATAGTTGTAATTGATTATTTACAAACATTATTCATTTATTATTTCAGCCAAAAAAGATTTTTCTAAAATTTTCAAGTGGCGGGAATTTTTAAACTTGCTCACGCGGTCCATTTATAATTCGTTCACGGGCCACATTCTGAATTCTGACCCGCGTGCCTGGGGTTGGGCAGTGGGCAGCCTCGCTCTATAGCATCCTCGCTATACAACATTCTAAAATGCCCCCAGTAGTACGTACATAAATACTGTCGTCAAATAGAGTCTGTATAAATCGCAAGAGTTCTGTATAATCGCAAAATATCCTAAATAACTGGGTTCCAGAAGAAAAATTCATAATATTTTATTCTTAATTTAAGATATTTAAAATTCACGCCGATTTACACCAAATATAAGGAAAACGCTTAACAATAATTACGGAATGAAGAATACTGTTTTCGTTGGACGATAACCTTGGGAGTGGTTCTAAATACATCAATACATAAAACGAAAATAAATGTTCTTTTATTTTCGATGAACTTTAAGATTGAGGAAAACATAAAAATATATCAAAAACAAAAAACGTTATTGCTGCCAAATAAAATAAAGTTGACCACTCACTGAACGGATTCGACACGACCGACTTTTGAAAGGAAACAATAATTTATTATGAGTTTTTTCACTCAAGAGACCTTGAGGAAGGTAGATTCATGTAGGTACCTACCTACAAAATCTATTTTTTAATCGCATTATCTAGCTAAAGTATTGCCTTGCGACTGAATCGTGCTATAATCGTCCTATATATACATAATAACACGCCACAGAGATTTTTGATTATATATTTATTTCAAGATTTAATTTCAAGTCGATTCCGCTCAGTTCCACGCAGCAAGAGCCCAAGCCTTTAAAATAAAAATAAAAAAGTAATTTGGGAATTTTATGGTAAAACAACACAATAAATTTAAGATTCTTAGAAAAACCCGAATGCCATTCTTTTTTTTCATAAAATTAACATATTTCCCACCAATACCCATCTAAACAGATAATATACCTACAAGGTGCTAACTTTAGACAGGTTTTTGCAACTGGTTGGTAGGTTTAAGTGGCTAGCGATAAGCTAAATATAAAATACAATGTAGTATTATTGAATATACAGTATATACACGGTTCGGCAATTAGCACCATTCGGTACCCAGATCTGTAAACATGCTGTCTACATTAACGCGGCTCCCTCATGGGCCGGAAAGGAAGTGACATAAAACGAAGGTATAATAAGATTCGGCGCAGAAAAATCCCACAATGGACTTCGCTGCAGACCGTTTCCTTACTTCAGTGTACTTTACTTTAGCTCGGAGGGTATACAGCACTCGGTATATTATGCTGATCTGAATGTGTGGATCTGTTGATGATATGGAAGGAATGGAAATTTTCTAAAAACTATGTACAAATACCACCCTAGAATTACCGATGACAGATCACAATTATTATTAAATTTAACCAAAAAATCGGACGCCGTATTGTTTGCGACTTCTTTCGCAATATTCTGGCTTCTCCAAATTTCAATTAAAAGAAATAAAGAGCTCCATTATCATACCCTCATCTCAAAGGCTCGGCTTCTCACATATATATAAATAAGTTCTAGATGTATATAAGTGATACGGTAACCTCCTTGGATTTATATAAGTGATTCCAACCTCTATTAAAATAATATTTTTAGTTTTTTTTTTTAATCTGTACTTTATAAATTCTATTAATGTTATATGTGATACTCCGGAATTGCCCAGAGCCTGTTGAACTATGCCATCCCTCTGCAACGTTGTGAACGAAATAAGTAATTACTAGTAGGCGGCTAGGCGGTGGCAAAACGAAGAATTCCAAGTTGAAAATTCGCAAAAACATCATTCGGAGATATTGAGGTTTGAAGTTTAGAATTGATTCGTTATTACAAAAACATATCATTTCAAAAATTCAAATTTCAATATCTCCGAATGATGTTTTTGCGGATTCGTGACTTAGAATTTTTCGTTTTGCCACCGCTTAGCCGCCTCCTAGTAATTACCTAAGCACATAAACATGGCCAATAAATACGAGTATACTGAATAGTTAGGACGAAAATATGAATATTTCTATCAATAATTCGGTTCCACGACAACTTAGAAACATACTCCCTTGAAAAGTCATTAAAAGTTTTGGGAAAAAATTTAAGATATTGAAAAATATTTCATAACCTAACCTATTTACCAATTTTAAAAAAAACTTTTAATGACTTTCAAAGAAGGTGTTAAAGTTGTATGCTACTGAGTTGTTCGGTCACTCAATAATTCATAGTGGAAGATACTCTCAGTATCGTCCGGAGAAAGACCACCATTCAGAACTGAAATATTGCTTGAAACGGTTTTATAAGGGTTAGGTGACCAGGTCCTTCATTATCTCACCACCACCCTTAGCTTCACAACATACATAATACGCCATAGTCTCACCAGCTCCAGACGGTTAGGAGCAGAAATTTAAACATATTTTAGACAGTGGAAAACAATTCATCAAATCATGCAAACCCGCAAATTAAAAACATTTTTATTATTATACAATACCTCTCTAATTGAGAAAATCTCGTGTTTAGAGAGGGAGCACTCTCAGAGTTGACAGTACTATGCATATATTTTTAACAGTTGTCTATTTAACAGCCATACTTAGGCGATCCGCCCACTGATGCAACTGAAAACTGGCAACTGACAACTGTCTTTGTATGACAATGTGATGGCCCGCACACGGGCAAGCGGTGACTCGCGACTCGCACTGCTGATTGCCGTGGCCGGCCGTTGCTTGTTGCCAGCTGTCAGCTGATTGTTCTTCATCTATGATTAAACAAGCTTTTTGACCAATCAAGACATAGAAACCAGCCGGTTTTAACTTGTTTTCAGTTGCCTCGTCAGCGGAGCGCCTTACAGTACCAAAAGTAAACTAAAATGCAGCAATGAATTGCACTCTCGTTCTTTATTGAAAAGGTGATTGACTGTTGGGTCAGCACCTACTCAGTATGCATCCTTGAACCTCATTGATGGAAGTATGTGATTTGATTTCCACATTAATTGAATTCTAGTGCCCACAGCGACTGTTCGTGTCCCCGCTATTGCCAGAACATTGCCAGCACCTACTCTGGTTTGTGCTTTGGCATTTAATTTCAAGTGAGTTCAATGGCTGGTTGGTTCATGGTGAAAATTGATGGTTGTTATTATTTCAATGTCACATTGGTCACATTACCAGAAACGATATTTTCAAGTGATCCTTTCGGCCTTAGGCCAGTTCAATAGTTCACCTTGAGTCCTGAATAGGTACTTGACGATACTTGGATAAAGTCATTCACACATTGCGTAGGTAGTGGTAGGTAGTCTTTCCACAAGTGTCTAACCAAGAATCAACACTCAAATGTCTGCCAGTCAGATTTGTGTACATATTTAATCACACTGCTTTCAACGCCAACAGGTTTTTCTTACGTTTTTAATATAAGCTTCTAAATAAAGTTGTAGGTACCTACCTCCCAAATATCAACTGTTTTGCGTAAGTAGATACCTATACTATAAAATAAAAGAATAAGTGAGAGGATTAAGTTTTATGCTCTGTACCCACTCCCGTTCATGTTCGATTGTTTTACGCTCATTCGAACATGTCTCAAGTATCAACGTGTGTACAGTTTCGGTGGGTGCTTTTTTCGGCTCAACGCAAAAAAATCAAGGTCTGTAATTCTTGTTGATGTTCAACAGAATTTCGGACGAGCATGTATCAATTCGTAGACAACGCACAGATATTGGGAGTTATCCTCGAGATTTTATTGAAAATTTTATTAATTTATATCATGAAGAAGATTGCTTATGGAATACGAAGTCAGCAAATTTTACATTTGACCATAAATAAACCACTCACATTTATTTGACCATAGATATCTGATCCGAATGAGCGATGTCTCTTGGAAAATAGATATTCGGAGATATCCTCCCGATTCTATTGAAACGTGTATTAATTTATATCGTGAAGAAGAGTGCTTATGGAATATGAAGACAACAAATTTGACATTTGAAATAATGACACATTTGACCATAGACAAATAGGATACGAATGAGCGGTGTCTCGTGTCGAGCTGTTCGAGCTGGACACGAGACACGCACCGCTCGAGCGTGATGCAAGGACGAAATTATTAGTTGTTCTCAACGCAACGACGAGCATAGTTCCATGTCAACATGTTTGATCGAGCCAAACTGTCGAACATGAACGGGCGTGGTACAAGGCTATATGTTTGCTTTTTGGACATGCGAGAAAAACTACTGTGTAAGTGTACGCTTTAAATTTGGATTTCGCAAAAAAAAGTACCCATATACTGAAAATAATATATTGTTATAATGCATTTGGGTGGAGCGGTTTTTTTCTATTTCATGAACAGGAACGGTTGGAACGATGCAATTCAGGAACAGGATCAGCGTTCCGATTTAATCCGGTTAAATCCGAACACTGTATAGCGTTTAGCTGGCTATTCTAGTTGAGCAATTCGAATGCAAGTGAGCCATCGATAACACGAGACCACTATATAATGCAATACAGGTGCAGATGAGGTCGACATGTCCGAGAAGAACACTAATTTAAGTGTAAAAAGTGTCCACACACAAGGTCGCATGTTTAATATTGCGGGATTGCGAGTAAAATCTATATAGTATCTTTATCGCATTAATATGCTTCAAACATTATAATATACTATCTACTTATTAAGTTATAGACAATCCCAGCGGTACAGCGAGCGACGGATGAAGTCAGTGCCATCGAGCAAGGAGAGTTTACGAATGGATATTCTTTGTTAATGCTGATTTGTGTTATTTTACCGCAAGCATATGAAATAAACAGAGTAATTCGACTATTTTTAAAAGTTTTAAAATAGTCGAATTAGGTAGGTACTTAGTGACAGCACTGCCTTTGTAATTTCACTTGGGTTTTCACCAACCACCGTATTTCATTATTATTTTTAATTTAATTTATTTATCTAGAAAACAGGAAATTGCAAAAATAATACCTACATCCTGTACGTAATATTGGCTCAAATACTACTGTTAAATCACTTTAAAAGTAAAAAAGTCTAAGAAAAAATTGTGTATCCACAATACACAACATAATATTTAATGTTGTTTATTACAGGTGTCCATACACAATAAACACCAGCATATTTGAGTTCTGAACAGATAATCGACCTTTAGAGATGACCCAACTTCGTACAAAGCCGTAGGATAACCGGTAACATGTAAATATGTACATAAACATAAAAGGTCTCACAAATAAACACATTTTCGTAAAAAATGGAAAATCCGCCTTCAACTTTTTAGGTACTGAGTTCATAATATTGGATCCGGAAGGTACTTACATCAAAGCTTGCATTTCTGAAAATCTGCTTTCCGGTTTCCAGAATTTACAGAAAGGTAGATTAGGTTTAAGTCGGTTTTTAAAATGTACATAAAGCTTACATTTTAACAGTGTAAACATTCCTTTTCTCAAAAATTTTTTCTCCATATTTTTTTCTTCTATTCGCTTTTTTACTGTGTTACCAATATAAATAAAATAATATAGTCAATATAGTGTAATCGAAAAATCTTTACAATTTGATATAACGTGCCAAACAACAATAATAACAGGCACTGTTAGTAAGAAACTAATGTTGACTGGGCCATAATGTATTCAGCCTATTAGGTACTAGGTACATTGTCATATTATTTATTGTACATGAAAATCCATATGTAAAAACGGTAACCATGTAATTTTCTAGATCAAATGAACAATAATTCGTTTGAGAAAAAACAAGAACGTAGCGCGACTCAAACTGTGCACTAATAGGCACTACAAAAAAACCCAATTACAGCAGCTCCTACAAAATAAATCATCTTCCTAAATCAGCCAACTAAAAATACATGGACGGATCAATGGCTAGGCGCTAGGCTAATCAATGAACAAGCACATGTTCCGGAATATGCATTCAACCTCAAAACGTGGCGGTTCGTGGGCTATCTCATTAAGAGGCTAGACTTTAAACCACACGCGGAACACCCGCGTCTGTCATTCTGTCCCGCTCACAATAAGCTCAAGCACATTTACAATACATGCGAATGCGAAATGTGCGAATGAGACAACGCTCAAATTTACCTACAGAAATCGCTCGAAAAGGGGTTTATGGAGAATACACTTTTCTACACCGAAACTTTCACGAAATTGAAATTTTAAAAAATATATATTTTTTAGAAAGAAAAAGCTACGTCGGTAGCTTTTTATAATTTTATAATTCTTTATGAGAGTTGAGTTAGCAGCACTTTTTTCTTAAATAATATTTTTTGATAAATCGTACAAATTTGACAGTGAATTTTTACGTTAATACGAAACGAATCGAAAATTCGAAAACATACCGACATAGTTTTCACCCTCTGGAAGGCAGCATAAAAAAATATATTCATTTTGTGCAATTTTCGATGTAGAAAAGTGTTTTTTCCCGGGCGTCCTTTTTGTATGGGCCGAAAAGCGAAGTCTATCATCTTAAGCGGGCGACAAACGCGAAGTTCACATCAAAAAGATACTGCGTTATAAGTATCTTTTCTACCGACACACTACGTTATAAAATATTCCTTCCTACGGCAGGAGAAGGGGTCAGTTGAAATCGGAAGCGGTCGAGAGAATATCATTTCTTTGTACTGGATATGTTAACTTGACAGCTCCGTGCATGCTCCGTGTATTAAAAATGACCCCCTCTCCTGTTTACGGTAGAGAGGGGGTCGCATAACTTTTCTGATATCGCCACTATAGCGAATACGAAAAATAATTCCGATTAGCGAAGATTCAAACCGCGATCACAGCGCATCATCTTTTTACGTCTGGCGGGTCTCATGGGATTGTATGGCGAGCGCTATTGTGTTATAAATAACTTTTTGATGTGAGCTGCGAATCTGTCGCTACCTTTAAGCGGGCGACAAACGCGAAGTTCACATCAAAAAGATACTGCGTTATAAGTATCTTTTCTACCGACACACTACGTTATAAAATATTCCTTCCTACGGCAGGAGAAGGGGTCAGTTGAAATCGGAAGCGGTCGAGAGAATATCATTTCTTTGTACTGGATATGTTAACTTGACAGCTCCGTGCATGCTCCGTGTATTAAAAATGACCCCCTCTCCTGTTTACGGTAGAGAGGGGGTCGCATAACTTTTCTGATACCGCTACTGTAGCGAATACGAAAAATAATTCCGATTAGCGAAGATTCAAACCGCGATCACAGCGCATCATCTTTTTACGTCTGGCGGGTCTCATGGGATTGTATGGCGAGCGCTATTGTGTTATAAATAACTTTTTGATGTGAGCTGCGAGTATGTCGCTACCTTTAAGAGTTCAATAGGAGATTAAAAAGGGACAGAAAATCTCAATTTACACAAGAAACTGTTCGTTTATTAATATAAAAAGTGATATCCTCAGGAATTAACTTATTTTAATTACAATTTAAAATATGATAATTTTATAATTCTTTATGAGAGTTGAGTTAGCAGCACTTTTTCCTTAAATTAAATTAAAAGAGTGGAAGATACTCTCAGTATCGCCCTGGTGTAAGACCACCATTCAGAACTGAAACGTTGCTTAAAAATGGTTTTAGCCGTGTTTAGTGACTAGATCTGAATAGCCAGGTTCTTCCCCACCTTCCTCTTCCCCATCTCATTCCCTTCCCCACTTACCTTCAGCCTCACAACATACCCCAATTGGGGATGCCTTAGTCTCATTCTCTATAAAAAAAAAACATATTTTTTGATAAATCGTACATGCTTGACAGTGAATGTTTACGTTAATACGAAACGCATCGAAAATTCGAAAACAACCGACATAGTTTTTACCCTCTAGTAGGCAGTATAAAAAAATATATTCATTTTGTGCAATTTTCGATGTAGAAAAGTGTTTTTTCCCTGGAGTCCTTTTTTTTGTATGGGCCGAAAAGCGAAGTCTATCATCTTAACAATGCAATGAATAAAGAAACTAGGAATTCCCTCAAGCCACCAAATTATAAGTGCTTAATATGTGTACCTTTTTATTTTATATCATGTCATTTATTTGGAAGGCTTTTAATGGCAGATAGAGTATTGCACTCATAGCTCTCTTCATTTACATACAAAACATTATTAATCCATTTAAAAAATCGAGCAAAAAATCTTTTTGGTATCGGAGTGGGACTAACGACTGCAAAAAGTCTAATAAAATTACGAATTCTACATAATAATATGATTATCGAAGAAAGCAAACACTTTGTGGCTTGACATTATACAAATGAAAAAAGATATTTGTTTAAAACCACTTTATTTTATTTATACACGTCGACCAGTTTTTGTTGATCTCAACCTTCATCAAAACAATAAACACATCGCACTCCCTTAGAAAAGTGTCGTAAGTAAAAAAATCTATTTTGCGTTTTATCTAAAATAAAAGTAAAGTGATTGTCATTATCTATGCCTCATAAAAACCGTATTTAAGTTAGATCACTCCATCTCCGCAATATGTCGCTAGTATCTCTTTTCGAAGCGGCGACGGCTTTTTAAATTATTATTTTTATTTTGTGATAATATATTACAAAATCATTTAATAATATTTATAATATCTACATTATTTAATTACAATACAGCGCCGTTGAGGTGATTTCTCACAAAAACGGCGCTCTACAAATTGTCCAATTATTATTATATCATTTATTAATTTATTTTCGCTTTCCTGTAAAATGAACATTTTTGACTTAGGAAATTTTTCTGCGGTATGTGCGATATTAACATGTTTGTTGTCCTGATGAAGGTTGACTTCAAAGGAAACCGGTCGAGGTTGTATAAATAAAATAAACTGGTTTTAAACAAAGAACTTTTTTATTTGAATAATATTATATACCGAATCCACGCGGGACATTATCAATGAAGTGAGGATCTAAAAAGAAACAGGATATCAATATATGTACATATATTATACCTATTGCTAACTAAAAAAAAATTAAGTCAACACGTTTTGCGAACACGTGTTGAAGTTTTATAATAACATAACATTAGTCAGGTAATCACCGTAGGTCTACAAATCATGGATAATAATCACTAATAACAACCAACAATTATGACTTGCTCGTTAAACACTGCTATTCTGTCTTTGCATTCAAGGAAAAATGTCAGAAAAGGTCAAATGAAGATGGTACATAGAGATAATGTGTTTGTTTTTTATGCAAATGAACACGATATAATTGTTTTATAAAGCCGGTTTCAGAGTTTAGTAATTTTCCACGATTCACGTATTTTTCTTAACATAAATACTGTTGCAGTAGTATCATATATACAGAAGTCAAAAAGAAATTCAATTAAATTAGATCAAAAGTTAGCATTTTTTTATTATCAAGATCTAAGGTGGGCTACTATTTTTACGCGTTACCGCTTTTTGCCATTTGAAGGCTTTTTAAAGGAAATAACAAAAAATGAGCTATTTTTTTTAATTTTAATCTTTGCATTCAAAATTTTAATATTTAAAAAATAACAAGTTTACTTCTAATAATTAAATTTGAAAGCATATTTGATCGGCTTTCGAAAACAGTTTTTATTTTTTGGGTACGTTCTGAAATTCTCCATTAATTTTTATTTTATTGTAAAGCGAAAATACTCAAGAATTCCCCGGCATTTGACATTTGAGTCTCTAAGAGGGGCTAGCCCCTAAGGCCAATTCGTCCGCTTTCGGGAACAATTCATATAGGTCTCATAGAAATCGTTGTCTTCCTTATTATCGTAGTGATCTAAACGGTGTTAGAAAGAGAAAACACCAAGCATTCTATTCAAAATCGACCTCAATTTGAAAAAAAAAATTGAAACTTTGGAATCAATCATAAATTATTTTTTTACATGGAACTACAAAAAAGTGACGCGACAATAACATATGTAATTACATTTGTAATAATAAAAAATGTGTGGGTTTATTTGTTTTTTCGCTACCAGTAATTTCAGTTAGAAAAAAGTAAGGTGATCCATTTTTAGAACTTTTTTATATTTCCCTTCAAAAATGTTATATTTCAAAAATGATATGTTTATTTCTAATAATAAAATTTGTAATAAATAAATAAAAAGCGTATTTCATCACCTTTCAAAACAGTTTTTAGTTTTCTGATACGTTCAGAAATATTCCATTTATTTGGATTTTATAGCAAAGTCGAAATATTCTGACCTTCTGCCCGAGGCCGGAGGTGCTAAAACTGTCTGCTACACAAATATACCTACTATGGATTTGGAGTGGTTTAATCAACTCTCGAAACTAAATGCTTCATAAATGTCGATCTTGATCGCATGTAATAGCTGCCAAAATACAGAAAACACTCAGAGCTTTTTCAATCATTAACCGTTTGAAATTTACCGTTGTTCAATGATTGAGATAAAACTTAAAAATGTAATTAATTTATTGTCTTGAAAAAGTGTAAATCTTTAATGCGGATGTTTACTTAAAAACTACATATTATGACTTGTGTGAGGTCTTGTTTTCATCAAGCAATTTATTTGCCGATCTATCCAATCCAATCTTTCAAATAAATCGCAGGATTACATTGAAAAATCATATGAATTGTAGTATTAATTCGTCATTGAGGCGGAATGATTGGTGCGCGCATTAATTAGCTCTAAACATTGAAATAATGTTTATTTCTCACTGTTCTTGTAAAGAGTGCCAGTGAGCCGGCAGACAAAGTTTTAAAAATGTTATTTAAGAGAAAACGTGGCCGCCGAGAAATTTGATTAATAGAATTTTACCAAAAATGTTGTTGTCATTGTCGCTGTTCCCTTGAATCAGAGCGAACGTTTGATAATAAAAAAGATTTGAAAAAGTATACGACGTGTTATGTCATTCTCGAATTGAATGTGGAAATATGGGATAGGGGCCTGTTTCTCACAATTACATACACAACCTGAAAACAATTTAAAAAGGAATCATAAAGACCATACTGAAAGTATTTGTAGAACGCCTTCCATTGAAATTTTCAATAACAATATGTATATGCCAAAAATATATTATTGGAACTATTCAAAAATACTAAATCCTCTATAAGACCGTGTGTCCATCACACTAGATCGAATAAAAATTATATAAAAAACATTCCAAGTTATAAAAGCGAATTCGGACCAAGAATCACTTTCTTTGCAACAAAACTCAACAACATCCTTCCCCAAGACATAAAAATAATATTAGTACAAATCAATAATAAAAATCTGACTAAAGAGGTCAATGAGGAAAACCTACAAAATACAATAACAACGACATAGAAAACAAATAAACAATAATTAAATAACTATTCCGCCTCGGCACAGGACTCCCTAGAGAGGAGGACTAAGAAATACCATACATATACTTAAATTCACCATTATTTTTTGTATGTACAATATTTTGTATAGTCACTAAATAAAATAAAAAAACTATATTAAATCGTCAAAATCGAGGTTTTCTATCCCCCCTTCTTCTCCTATAAAACTTGATTTATTTTAAAGTTTTTTTTACCAAATGTATTAAAAGAAAATAATCTATTTCTGTACATTTTGCCTTTTTAAATACATTGTCTACTTGTACACTGACCGTCTGATGATGGCGTTCCAAGAGGGCAATTTTAACGATTGTCTGAAGGTCACAATTCCTATAAGAAGTAACTTGTCAAAAAGTCGAAAACGCACTCAAAAGGTAGTGGACAATATATATTATATTAAAAACTATTTGCACTAGTATCAAAATTCTGAGTGTAAACTGGGAAACGCGCTTGCATGGACAAAACGCCGGCTGGTTTCCTCTTAATACTAACCTAACAATAACATAGCCTTCTTTACTTTTTAATGTACAAAAATCCATTCATATGTTTATAGTGGTACCTAATGACAGCGTGCGATTTGATATAAAATTGATTTAACATTTTTCCTAGATAGCAATCTACAACATATCTATAACCCAGATATTCTATGCACGTCGTTTATCGTCGTAAATAAATGTCGTTCCCGACTTTCCTAGGCATTGTGAATAATGCCCACTGTATTAATCACTTGGTTCATAACATAACATAACACAACGCAAACCATTTCACCCAATTTCAAGTGTTTACCTAAAAGATTTCTCTCATAATTCAAATCATGTCATAACAACTAATTTTGACTGTGTTTATCAAGTTTGGAAAATGAGCACATACGAAAGAAAATATGATTCCATGACAGTTGATCCCCGGCATTTGATCCCCCGGCAGTTGGGCCCCCGGCATACTCATATACAATATGCAGTCGGTTTAAGGAAAACATGATATACCTACTTACACAAAATATAACTAAGTGTCCCCAAAGGGGTGTGCAGAGTAACAAAAGTATAAAACATATTTTCATTCAAATGCGTCAAGGATAAAACTACTTGTCTATATACTGAATTTACCAGCTATAAAAATACAAAAAAATGACACTGAAAATAAATTCGTTTGATATCCATACCAACTATTTATTAAAGGTACATATTTTGTAAATCGATTTTAGGTTTGAAATTGGTAAATAGTGCACAAAAATTATAATTTTATAATAATTATAATTTCAGGGGACAAAATGTCGGGGGATCAACTGAAGGACCAAGAATGTGCCGAGACCTATTTCGTTACTATACTAGGCATAAACGGGGTACGGAAACTCGTAGTCCAAATGGGAAACTGGTGAATCTACATCTCATTTTCAAAAATGAAACACAATCAAAATTAGTTGATGACATATTATGATGAGAGAAATCTTTTAGATAAAAAGTGTTAATTTAACGTCGCATTCGACGTAGAAATATTTTTTATTTGTTGATTTTATCTATGCTATTTTTTTTATTGCTAGAATTCATAATAGTCAAGAAAAACCTCGCTATCAAAATGACTTCCTCCGAACATTATATCAACAAGTCGATATTGACTTTTCTTTTATAGCCAGCATATCAAAAGTAAGAATCTCACCTGTACGTGTTAAATATATAAAAAAAATATTTTCGCCAACTATAAACTGCTATAAAATGTTATAACAGTTTCACTGTTTGCATTTAAAAATTAACAGACATACGCGATAGTAGAAAAACAACTTGAAACATAAAATAATACTCAGATCTTATTTGTCAGTCTAAAACTTTGCTGATGTTGAACATGTTTTTCGTCATTCAAATTACTTAGATATTAGTTGAATCAATTAATGCTTAAATATGATAGTTTTAATTCACTTAACCTGTGAATGTGAATTTAACTCCTCAAGGCCTCCTGTGTGGAGCTAATATAAAATAATAATAATCGCTTCTGTCACAAGGTGATTGTCAAAAGAATTCATATTCTCCCCTTTCTACAATTATTTTACGTATAAACGCTTTACAAGTTATGCTTTCAAAAATTAATTATTTGGGCACGTACACAGACAATACGAATAGGAATAAATTGTTTTGTCAATTAAAAAACTCAAATCTTTCAAGAAAGGCTAACAATAATGCAATATTGAATTGAATCACTGATGCAATATTGTATTTGTTAGCCTAAAAAATTTGAGTTTTTTAATTGACAAAACTATTTATTCATATTCACATTGCTTGTGTACGTGCGCAAACAATTATTTTTTTAAAATGAAACAAATATTTGTTTCATTTGGTATACTGTCAAGCCACAAAGTGTTTGCTTTCTTCGATAATTCATTTTTCAAAGCATAACTTATAAAAAGCGTTTATAAGTGAAATAATTATACGCGCGCCATCTATGAAAGGGGAGACAACGAATTCTTTGGTTGGCAGAACGATTTGTTCGTAAAGAGGGATTTTTTACCTAAATTCTGATATACGTTTAATTCACTTAACAGACGAGATATTTCATCGCTTCTCAGATGTGACCTCTTCGGTGGTCCTGGGAGGTACTTCTCCCCATACAAAAATTGTCGGGACGCAGTTTTAGCCTACTGTTAGGTTAGGTTAGTTAGGCAACACAACGGTTATTTTATTCCCAAAAATGACATTAAAGTTTTTTTTTTTGCTCCATACAGGAAGGCCTGATGAAAAAAATTCCCTCAGGGCCTACGTCATCTTTGAAGATGCTGTGTGGAGGGTATTTTAAGGGAAAGGAAGGAGAGGAAGTCCTGGGAAGGAAAAGGGTTTGAGGGGTGGGTGGAAATTTGAGAATCAATATGTCCAGGAGTGATGGACGTGTGAAGCCATCCCTCCAGCTGCGGTGCAGGCCGATGGATGGAGAGGGTGACCTGTGGCAGAGGTGTTAATTGCCCAATAAATGGTTCCCGGGGCGGCGGTACCCATACCCGCATTCCAAATTACAAAGTAGTCCCTTTCCAGGATTCCTTCTTAGTAGAATTTTGGGAGAACACGTTTTTTCTACTAATCTTATTTTCTGAATGACCAGTACTCATTTGGTTCAGGTGACTTACTGGTAAATTTATTCTACGGTTTCGAGGTCTTAGACAGGAACAACAAACAAGAAATATGAACTAAATTGGTGAAATAAATAATAATAGGTACAATGAAAACAAACATTATAAAAAACCACGTAAAATTTATTGATTACGAGTGATGTCAACCTCCGCATAAGGAAAAATACTCCAATCGACATGAATGGCTTTGAATGTTAAATGTGGACAAGACAGGAATACCAGACGATAATAATTATAATTAGGTACATACTCGTACATTACAGACCACACAGTCAATACGCCAAACGGCCAAACGGCATGTGGGTTAGCCAAGTCAAGGTTGTGTTTAAAAATAAACAACTTATGTAGGTGTAATATAACCATATCTATTATATTATTATTCCCATCGCACTTCCATGGTTAAAAAGACATAAAAATTGTGTTATTTTGACCGTTTAGTGGTTGAGTGGGCATCGCGTTTGGGTCCCACCCAGGCGTTCCGTGTTCGATTCCTCGGCTGGCTAAGTCCTCCATCTTCTGCTTAGTATGGTGATAGTAGGAGATTTTTCAAATGTTGTTGGGTTATTCGTAACCCGATCGCGTCTTGGTTTATCTTTCCCGTTTGTCTTTCTTTAAAAAACAAATTTAAAATGTGCGCAGATCCTAATTTCCACGATACTAGATACTTGTATGCATGCTAGGAGAAAAATATATTTTACAGGGACGTACTTGATTTCCTTTAACCAGTGATTCGTGACATTATTTGGAGTAAAAATGAAAATGAAATTTTGGTCACCGGTGACTTTTTTTTTTCTTCAAAATCCAATCTTTCGCATGTCGTCACTGGTCACTCGGCTGAGTAACCGACCAACCTCTTACCCTGCCCCCAACTGTACAACAAATACTTTTTTGTTTTTGTAGAAAAAAAAAGAAATGTAAATGTCACCGGAGACCAAAATTTCCTTAAAATTTTTACTCCAAATAATGTCAGGAATTACTAGTTAAAGTAAGTTAAGTACGTCCCTTAACCACTGGAGTGAAAGAGTAATTTAAAACTTTTTTCTCTGATTGCTAAAGGAACTTTTCCGCCCACATTAAAAAAAATCATACCTCCGAATTTGAATATGGAGGCATACAAACTGATTATAGTTATATATATATAGCAAATGAATTCACCAATCTTTTGTCTATTATCAGTATTATCACATATTCGTAGGATTTATAAAAAAAATATTATTAAATCAATAACTTTAAAAGTTTTTAAAGAATTTGGAGAATATTTATGTTGTTATATTTTGAATGTACAATATATTATACTTAGTCGCTTCAATAAAAAAAGTCATATTTTGGCAACAAAGCAATCCGTGGTTTGGAAATAGTTATATTGTGGCAAAAAGCGCTAGATATAACGCCCTATATACATATAGCTAACTCGCAAATCAACAGAACAGCGTATTTAACTCAATTTAGTAGGAAATGTAGCAATTTAGGGGGTTTTGCGATTTAGAGCTACATATGAAATGTTTCCCAAGGTATAACGTTGAATTTATTATTTGTATAACATAGACAACTTGAAAAATCGTTAAATACGTGTAAAAAACACAACATAATAATTTAACACTTGCATCCTAATTGAAATACAAAATAATAACGCTGTAATTAATTGACGCCTAACCCAGAAAAACACTATTTAAGGTGAATGTCAAAAGAATTCATATTCTACGCTTTCGTAGATGGCGCGTGTATAGTATTTTTACTTATAGAGGCTTTTTAAGAAAATTTTATTGTTTGCGGAAGTACACAAGCAATATGAATATTAACAAATAGTTTTGGCAATTAAAAATATCAAAAATCTTTCAAGAAAGGCTAACAAATATAATATTTCATCAGTGATTCAATCCAATATTGTATTTGCACATTGGATTGAATCTATATGTTCATATTGCTTGTGTACTTCCGCGAACAATAACATTTTCTTATTATATATATATTTTTTAAACATAGACAAACATTCCCGGGTTGCGAATAACTGAACAACGTTTGAAAATCTCCTACTACCACCACACAAAGCGGAAGATTTCAAAGCATAACTTGTAAAAAGCGTTTATAGTAAAAACACTAAACGCGTGCCATCTACGAAAGCGTAGAATATGAATTCTTTTGACAATCACCTTAATTGTTTTATCAATATAATTCAGTTCATTCAATATAAATAATAGAATTAAAAAAATACGTAATTCCGGTGTTAAATAACCGGCCGTGAGAATAACATTCCTAATGCTGTGATTTCTAATGCACAGTTAAAAGTATTATGAGCAGTGGCGGCTCGTGACTTTTGGTGAGCTAGAGTGCTAATATTAACAAAAATGGCATTATTGATGTCGTTGTGGCCGAAAAATATTTTATTTTTTATTTTCGAAAATTTATTTTTTGTATGAAGATTTTCAGGAAATCTGTGCGGCGCACGTCAAAACTGAAATTTCCTGAAAATCTTCATACAAAAAATAAATTTTCGAAAAAAAAATAAAAAATATTTTTCGGCTACAACGACATCAATAATGCCATTTTTGTTAATATTAGCACTCTAGCTCACCAAAAGTCACGAGCCGCCACTGATTATGAGACAGGCTTTTCGACAACAACACTAGGCATATGCACATGTCATGGTAGTGGAAATGTGTACACAAATTATATAATTAGTAGCTGATGTTTTTAACCTAACCTAACATTTGTATGACATATTAAGAGGATACCCGGCGGTGATTTTTCCATACAAACGTATTCCCTATTTATCTCTCTGGATTTTAACCCTAGAGAAAATATTGTTTTTGCATAAAATAGATATCAACTACTAGCGTGTCGGTACTTTTTGTTTTTTTTTTGATAAGTTACTTTTTATAGAAGTTATGACCTTCCAAAAATCAATAAAATTGACTGGTTTAAACGCCGTCAAAAGATGTTCAGTATACAAACCAGAAAATGTTTTTTTAAAAAAAGCAAAACGTACAGACATAGAATAGTTTTTTCTTATGTAGTTGGTAAAAAAAAAATTGAAAATCAGTCCACTTTTGGAGGAGAAAAGTGGGGAATACAAAACCTCCATTTTAGTTAGGTGTCAGTGCATTGTCACTTTCGCTCAATATCCGGTGGAGTAAGAGCAACAGTGACAGCAATATTTTAGTAAAATCTATTTCTGCACCACCGGGTATCATCTTAATAATGTTAATAAGGTCCTTAAGACTCTTGGATTTGTTTCGAGATTTTCAAAAGACTTCAATAATTTAGGCACATTTATCGTGT
This sequence comes from Limnephilus auricula, assembly GCA_951813805.1. Classification (NCBI taxonomy): domain Eukaryota; kingdom Metazoa; phylum Arthropoda; class Insecta; order Trichoptera; family Limnephilidae; genus Limnephilus; species Limnephilus auricula. Next base: position 37,312,827 of record OX638393.1, read on the forward strand.
TGTACAAAACCCTTGTTAGATGCCAACTATGGTATAACTTTTACATTATGTTCAATATTCATTCCGACAACATTGAAAAGATTCAACATAAGTTCCTGGGGTATATAAACTGTAAATTGCATTGCACTGTCTATAATTATCTACTTGATAAAAATGTCCATATTAAAGCTTTCAGAATAAACACAGATTTAATACTACTACATAAAATACTGCATTACAAAATTGACTGTCCTGAATTGCTTCAATTAATCAAGATCCACATACCTACCCAAAAGATCTTGAAGAAAATTACTACCCTTTTATTTTAACAACACTAGGACACTGCAAAAATTCCTCGATTCCGAGACTGTGAAGTCTCGGAAATAAATATTCTGATCTGGGAGATATATTTCACCTTAAAAATAATTAGTTTAAATATTGTATATTTCTATTCTTTTATATATCGAGACATAAATAGATACCTATAATTTCAATTTTTGTTTAAATATTGAATATCTATTTGTGTAAGACTTTTTATAATTTTTACCAATGTATCTTATTTTATTAAACGCTTTTGTTGCAACATTTTATTTTATTATGTTTTCTGTATTGTTTTAATTTTGAAGAATTAAAAATAATTGTGATACTCAACTATTAAACTAGAATGTAAAAGCCCATTAGGGCGTGTAATAAATAAATAAATATGCCTCTATCAGTGAATATTTTAACGAGGCCTTTGCTGTAACATTCTTTTGGTTTTGTTTTTCTTCTTCATAGATTTCATTCATTTAGTACTGAAATGCATTATTTATTTGCCTTTTTATTAAAATAAATAGTAATGCCACCACAAAGCGAAAACCTTTCAAAAGAAGTTTTCTTCGAAAAATTAGTATATTCTTGTTTTTATTTTGTTTTATTTACTTATAAAATCAATCTTAAAATTTTTCTTTTCTTTCTATATTTTATATTATTTGTAATTTTATGACTGTCAAATAAATATCCATTATGTAAATGGCACTTGTGCCATTAATTCTAAATAATAAAAAAAAAACGAGCGTGCTTTAGACCACACGACTGAAGTAAAACTTCTAGAGAGAAAGAAAATGTGTGCGCGCACTGCTCTCTCTCTTGCTCCTACAGTATTTCTAAAATTGTTCAAGAACAATTGAAATGAAATTACGAATAATCTTCATGCACTGGCTATGAGAGGAAGAGAGAAAGAAAATGTGCGCGCAATAAATGTTTTTTATAATAGCCATTTTTTCAGCGGACAAAATGGGACACTTCAAAAGAAGTGAAACAATTTATTTTTATTTTTATTATCTCTATAACTGTAATAATATAAACTCTTTTAAAGTTGACGTGAGATTTTTATTGACCCCCCCCCCACCACCCTCCCTCGGTATTATGAGATTTTACTATTTTGTACTCACGTAATTAATGTATGCCCCCTAACGCATTACACTTTTCGTAACGCATTCGCCAGCTTACCCCCCAAGTCAAGCGTGCGTAAAGAAGTTTTACTTCAAAAAATACAAGTGTGCTTTAGACCACACGAATGAAGTAGCTCCATCTATATGCATGTATATATAGATATAGATATGTTTATATGTATAATATTGAAATGTATATACATAAAAATATATTAATTTTCTACAAATATTTATTAAAATTTATTATCGTTCGCCTCGCCCGATAACACTTTTCGTAACGTTCTCGTCACGCATTCGCCAGCTTACTCCCCAAGTCAAGCATAAAGAAGTTTTACTTCAAAAAAACTCAAACGATCTATTGAATGGAGTTGAAACACCTTGCTAGTCAATAGAAATAAAAATGTCATTGAAGCAAAGAAGTGGTCCAAATGGAGTAGGTAGGTTCCCCTTATTAAAAATGATTTCATAGACAATTAGACGAAACAATTATAAACAGATCACAGTTCGTTGATCCAGAGCATCATTCACGTAATTTGTTCTCAAGATACGTATGTATAAAAAGAAAAAATATATAAATAGGTTAAGGGGGGGGGTATCAAAACTCGGCTTGACTGCAGTTAGGTATTTTTGGTACTTGTACGGCCCCGCTAGCGAACTGCAATTTTAGCCGTCTATGGGGCAGACTCGGGTAAGATTGACACCAAATTGGTAAACCATTTAGCATTTTGATAAAGTACGAAATAAAAAATACACTTGCTCTATAAAATTTAAATTTGTTTACTAGATAATGGATACAGCTAGACAGACATATTAGCAATGGAATGGATAGATAGAAACATCTTTTACGCCCTGAACCTTTTTTGACGTCTCCGTTTTTTACTCAATGAGACTTTGAATCTAATGGTGTTTTGACGTAGATTGTATGGTTTATAAAATGGTAATAACTGTATTTATAATATTACCGGAAAATAATGGGTGTGAATAAAGGGAGATCATAAAATAAAGTTGGGGCAAATATTTTTAAGTACGTACAATAGAAATGACAGAAGGTGGTTTTGTTTTTGAAAGTTTATTTCGACAAATTTTTTCGTACTCAAGAAAGAATATATTTCAAAATATTAGATCAGATAAACAAAAAGTAGAATGACGCACATAAACGAAAAATCACAAAATTTAATACAAATTGATATAAAATCAACTAAATGTAAACTTGGTATGCAAATATTCAGCATAATATCCTACAAAAATTGCCAAGACTTGTGGATTTTAGAATGATATTAATTTTATCTTTAGTACTTGTGTTAAACAGTGTTAGTCGTACGGAATTTTTAAACCTCTCAACAATAATAGAATATTATTTTTATTTTTATATATAACTTCGCACAGGAGGCCCGGAGAAAAATTGTCTTTAAGAGACCCATATTGTATGAAGGAGGAAACACAGAGGCCGGCAAATCGTTTCACAGCTGAGCTGTTGAACTCAAGAACGAGTGGTAGAAGCGACCCGTTCTCATGTGAGAAATTTCGACCGTGTATATATGTTGGGCGCGCGTTTGGCGTGTTTCCCGACTTTGCACCGGTGCTGAAGGGATCAATGACGCTAGTTCCTCTCTGAAGCATCTTCCACGTCTGAAATAACGGTAGAACAAGGATTCCATCGCGGTAGACGACCCTGAATAATTCTTGAAGCACGTGTGCTCCTGAGGCTGTTCCTTCTTATTGGCAGCTCGTGTACAAATTACCCAAAATTTATTTGACTCTCTCGACTCATCGCCTTGCTCCGCTGTGGGAGAGATGGATTCATACGTCCGCCACTCCTTTTTTATATGAATACCTTACAAACGTCCCACCTGCTCCCGTCTGGAGTCAGTGAGACTATGGCATCCCCAATTGGGGTATGTTGTGTGGCTGAAGGTGAATGGGGATGAGAAGGAAATATTGTAATTATTTCTACAAATCTCATGACGTCAGAGCTCACCACTATATGTATATAGAATCCTTCGCGGGCGTGTGCACAACAAATCACCTATTGTTTCAGCGCAATCGAATGAATGGTATAGGAAATTTTTTATAACGCCAGAGCTCAGCACTACATATAGAAACCATTAAAGGTATGTGCACAACAAATCATTAAAGTTTCTTTGCAATCGGAGTAATGCTTTAGGTACCGTATAAGGAATTACGAAGGTGTGCATTTAACAACTTACAAAAGTTTCATCACAATCGGATAAATAGTACAGGAAATAAATTCATAACGCTAGAGCTCACTTGCACAATAATATATGTGACGGACGTACTGATGTAGTTTTTGTGATTTTGTATTTATGTTATTATGATTATTGAGTCTGTAACTTCTATGTGTTTTTAATAAATAAATCGTCGGGGTGGGGGTAAGGTGAGGAGCGCAGAGAGTGTTCTACCGGCATGGGCAACGCACTCGAGTGCGTCGGCGGTACTGCCGCCCGCTATATATACGGCCCGTTTGGCCGTTTTCAAATCAGTCTGTCTTCAACCTTCTGCCAGTACACCGCGCCTTGCCATCCTCTCTGCCCTGCTCGCCTTATCTCGCCCCGACCTCGCTTCAACTTGCCTCTTTTCTTCACTGACCCTCGCTCTACCCTGGACCTCGGATTACCTTACACCCTTCGGACCAGACCCAGCTACGTCAAAAGGAAACCTGTTGGAACAGCTCGACCTACTTCTACAGCGACAAGCAGACGAAGTTCTCCCTCCACACGTGGTAAAGGGAGCGACATCTTTCGACTCCGTGGATTGGGACCTCCAGCCTATTATAGTTCTTATGTACCTCACCACGTCTGGTACAATATATATAGAAACCTTCAAGGGCACGTACACGTACACGAAAAATCCGCCAAAGTTTCATCGCACTCAGATGAATGCTTTAGGTACCGAATAAGGGACAAACAAAGAAACATTAATTTTTTATGTATTTTTTAACAAATTTCATGACGCCAGAGCTCACTATTATTTATAGAAACATTGGCGGGTGTGCACATAACAACTCACCAGAGTTTCATCACAATCGGATAATTGGTATAGGAAATAATTTCATACACGACAAATCGCTATCGGATAACTGCTTTAGGTTCCGCACGAGGAACAAACAAAGAAACATTCATTTTTATACGATAAAATAATTAATTATTTAATTTCTACTTTGCTTGTATAACACCCATTTCCCCATTAATTGCTTGACGGAACTGCAATGCGAGCGCGCGACCTCTCCCCTCAAATGTCCAATCATTACTGAATAAATTTCCAAAATGTTACAGTAAAACCTGAGCCTTAAGAACAAAAACAAAAAACGTGAAAGAGAAAAGGCATTATTTTATGCAATTTTTGTAATCATTAAAATATCTTGATTGTTAAGGAATTTAATGATTCCAAACAATCGTTTCAAAAGATTAAATAAATCATAAAAAGTGAACATTTTATTTATTTACTTGTGTGAATCAATTGCTTTTGATTATATATAAAACTGTACCAACCGCAGCACGTGAATTCATCTAGTCAGCTAACACTATTTTTTTTTAATGAACACCTCACAAGAGTCCCAACTGCTCCCTGCTGGATTCAATGAGACTATGGCATCCCCAATTGGGGTATGGTGAGGTGAGGCTGAAGGTAAAGGGGAAGGAAAGGGGATGGGGAAGAGGCAGGTGGGGATATACCTGGTTATTCAAATCTAGTCACTAAACATGGCTAAAACCATTTCAAGCAACTTTCAATTCTAAATGGTGGTCTGGTGGGCGATACTGAGAGTATCTTCCACTCTGGAACGTGCCGCAAATATAGTATATATTATTTTTAACTAATTAATTGTGAAATAACACAAATTAATCAAATAAAATTTGTTTGCGCACGCCGGGTTCGAATCCGCGACCTTGGGAATGGGAGTCCAAAGCCTTGACTCTAGACTACGCTGGCCGTCATGGCGCCTACATGAAACTATTCTGTTCAATTTGAAATACTATTTATTTTTTAATTTTCAAAATATTAGACAAAACATGCTTTCAAATAATTTATGGTTAAGGCGCAGGTTTTACGGTAACATTTTGGAAATTTATTCAGTAATGAGTGGACATTTGAGGGGAGAGGTCGCGCGCTCGCATTGCAGTTCCGTCAAGCAATGAATGGGGGAAATAGGTGTTATACAAGCAATGTATAAATGAAATAATTAATTATTTTATCGTATAAAAATGAATGTTTCTTTGTTTGTTCCTCGTGCGGAACCTAAAGCAGTTATCCGATAGCGATTTGTCGTGTATGAAATTATTTCCTATACCATTTATCCGATTGTGATGAAACTCTGGTGAGTTGTTATGTGCACACCCGCCAATGTTTCTATAAATAATAGTGAGCTCTGGCGTCATGAAATTTGTAAAAAAAATACATAAAAAATTAATGTTTCTTTGTTTGTCCCTTATTCGGTACCTAAAGCATTCATCTGAGTGCGATGAAACTTTGGCGGATTTTTCGTGTACCTACGTGTACATGCCTTTGAAATTTTCTATATATATTATAGTGCAAGTGAGCTCTAGCATTATGAATTTATTTCCTGTACTATTTATCCGATTGCGATGAAACTTTTGTAAGTTGTTAAATGCACACCTTCGTAATTCCTTATACGGTACCTAAAGCATTACTCCGATTGCAAAGAAACTTTGGTGATTTGTTGTGCACATACCTGTAATGGTTTCTATATGTAGTGCTGAGCTCTGGCGTTATAAAAAATTTCCTATACCATTCATTCGATTGCACTGAAACAATAGGTGATTTGTTGTGCACACGCCCGCGAAGGATTCTATATACATATAGTGGTGAGCTCTGACGTCATGAGATTTGTAGAAATAATTACAATATTTCCTTCTCATCCCCATTCACCTTCAGCCACACAACATACCCCAATTGGGGATGCCATGGTCTCACTTACTCCAGAGGGGAGCAGGTGGGACTTTTGTAAGGTATTCATATAAAAAAAGGAGTGGCGGATGTATGAATCCATCTCTCCCACAGCGGGGCAAGGCGATGAGTCGAGAGAGTCAAATAAATTTTGGGTAATTTGTACACGAGCTGCCAATAAGAAGGAACAGCCTCAGGAGCACACGTGCTTCAAGAATTATTCAGGGTCGTCTACCGCGATGGAATCCTTGTTCTACCGTTATTTCAGACATGGAAGATGCTTCAGAGAGGAACTAGCGTCATTGATCCCTTCAGCACCGGTGCAAAGCCGGGAAACACGCCAAATGCGCGCCCAACATATATACACGGTCGAAATTTCTCACATGAGAACGGGTCGCTTCTACCACTCGTTCTTGAGTTCAACAGCTCAGCTGTGAAACGATTTGCCGGCCTCTGTGTTTCCTCCTTCATACAATATGGGTCTCTTAAAGACAATTTTTCTCCGGGCCTCCTGTGCGAAGTTATACATAAAAATAAAAAAAAGATTCTACTATTAATGTTGAGAGGTTTAAAAATTCCGTACGACTGACACTGTTTAACACAAGTACTAAAGATAAAATTAATATCATTCTAAAATCCACAAGTCTTGGCAATTTTTGTAGGATATTATGCTGAATATTTGCATACCAAGTTTACATTTAGTTGATTTTATATCAATTTGTATTAAATTTTGTGATTTTTCGTTTATGTGCGTCATTCTACTTTTTGTTTATCTGAGCTGATATTTTGAAATATATTCTTTCTTGAGTACGAAAAAATTTGTCGAAATAAACTTTCAAAAACAAAACCACCTTTTGTCATTTCTATTGCACGTACTTAAAAATATTTGTCCCAACTTTATTTTATGATCTCCCTTTATTCACACCCATTATTTTCCGGTAATATTATAAATACAGTTATTACCATTTTATAAACCATACAATCTACGTCAAAACACCATTAGATTCAAAGTCTCATTGAGTAAAAAACGGAGACGTCAAAAAAGGTTCAGGGCGTAAAAGATGTTTCTATCTATCCATTCCATTGCTAATATGTCTGTCTAGCTGTATCCATTATCTAGTAAACAAATTTAAATTTTATAGAGCAAGTGTATTTTTTATTTCGTACTTTATCAAAATGCTAAATGGTTTACCAATTTGGTGTCAATCTCACCCGAGTCTGCCCCATAGACGGCAAAAATTGTGGTTCGCTAGCGGGGCCGTACAAGTACCAAAAATACCTAACTGCAGTGAAGCCGAGTTTTGATATCCCCCCCTTAATATATTTTTTTCTACGGTTCCACGCTTGTGGTATGCATGCACATAAACGAACTGTTTTTTTTTACATTAGCTTCCCACGGGAGGCCCTCAAGAAATTAATTCCTCTCAGGGTTCGTTAGAATTCATCTTTCGGATACTGTGTGGAGGATATTTTTAGGAAAGGAAGGAGAGGAAGTTTTGGGAAGGAAAAAGGTACGAGGGGTGTGTAGGAAACTGGAGGTCGATGTGTCCAGAAGTTACAATCCTCCCACTGCGGTTCAAGGCGAAGGGTCGAGAGAGCCGGCCGGAGAGGTCTATGTTAGGTCTGCCTCAACCCTGAACCAGTCTCTCCCGATTCGGTCCGCCACTGAGTAGGTGGGAAAATGCATTCGCCGCCAAGACCATGACAAATCTCACCCCATGTACCCGGGCACCCCCGCTAAGCCAACAAACGTAGTGAACAACTTGGGGTGAACTATGGCGGGGGTGTTGGTTATCCAATAAAAGGGGGCGATAACCACATTCATCTCCTAAATTACATATTAAGGGCCGGCGTAGTCCAGCGGTAGAGCGTTGGACTTCCATTCCGAAGGTCGCGGGTTCGAACCCGACGTTCGCAAATAAATTTTATTTGACTGATTTGTGTTATTTCACAATTAATTATTTAAAAAATAATATATAGTATATTTGCGGCACGTTCCAGAGTGGAAGATACTCTTAGTATCACCCTGGTGTAAGACCACCATTCAGAATTGAAACGTCGCTTGAAATGGCTTTAGCCGTGTTTAGTGACTAGATCTAAATAGCCAGGTACTTCCCCACCTTCCTCTTCCTCGTCTTCCTCCCTTCCCCACTTACCTTCAGCCTTATAACATACCCCAATTGGGGATGCTATAGGCTCACTGGCTCCAGACGGGAGCAGTTAGGACTCTTGTGAGGTATTAACTATAAAAAATAAAAAAAACATATACACTGTACAAAGAGTTTCGCTAATTAGATGTTTGTATTTGCGACAGTTAACCTAGATAATTACATAATTAAACATATAAAAACACACCTGTAGAGAAGAATGAATAAAACGCAGTGTAGATAAAAATACACCGATAACCTCAAAAGAGAAAGGACACGTAAAATAGTATAATATACAAGTCACAGCGAGAGATCGTACGTGACTACGCGATGTCATCGTTCTAGTATCTTCTGTCTTTATCGATTTCAAACAAGACGCGAGAGAAGGAAGAGAACAAACGTCGAAGAGGTTGGGACCTGTTATTGGACCTAGTTTACCTGTTAATATTGATAATAATGATAATAATAAGAAGAAAAAAATTATTAAAATTAAAAATTTAGGCATATTAGATTTGTCAAAGAATTTGTATATAAAAATGCAAAAATCAGTCATTTTAAATACATGTAGGATTACGAAAGATTTATTAAATATTTATATTGAGGGATCAGTAGGATTTATCGGTCAAATTAGGAATTCCACCGAGCCGAACCCTCTGATATGAAAATATCTGGAGTCGGTGAATTATTTTCCTTTTTTAATAGTTTGGTAGATTAACATGTTGTTCTTGTATTGTTTTGTATTAATTATACTTATATAATACACTTGCATAGCGTGGATTTACTAGATGATCATTTATATGGAAAAGTGTGTGAAAGGGTTTAGTTTTTCCTATGGGAAAAACTAAACCCCTACCTGAAAGTCTGGTGCGTAAAAAATATTCAGTGACATTAATTATTTGTTTAATTTTTATCAGAACAACTCTTTTTTTATAACTTTTGAAGGTTAATCCCATCAGTGCAATTTATCGTTGAAGAAGAAGATAACACTAATAATCTAAACGAAAATATGAAAAGAACAAGACACAGAAAAATAAAAGTTGTTCTAATAAAAATTGAATATTTATTTATTTGTTATAATAAAAATACATTTACATTTTATTGACATTTTGACTGTCCAACTAGGTAGGTCTCCCTTTATTATATATTATATTATTAGGCAATAAATATGCTAATATTGATCACGCCAGTAATCTAGCCTCATACAAAAGACGCATCAAACAAAATTTGTCTTCTATTACCATGTAAACATAATAATCATGTACTTCATATAAACTTACTAGTACTTGAACTCTAAAATTATCAATTCATTAGAAATCATAGGTACTTATAAAATTTATTGTATCGGTTTATATTTACAATCCATAATACCTACATATTTTTTTTTTCTTTGCTCCTATAGGATATCTTACCTTTTGTAATTTATTTAAATCTTTGTACCTTTTAATGATATCTTATATTTCTACATTTAACTTTTTTATTTTTTCTTTAATTCATTCTTACTTTTAACTTTTTTATTTTTGCTTAATACTTTAGGTTTGTACTTTATACTTTACACTTTATACTTTATACTTAATAACATATTTTTCTCTTTATATTTATGTTTATATTTTAATTTTACCTACTACTTATTACCTCACTACTACTTACTTTTTACCATTTTTTTCTTATATTTAACTTACATTTATACTGTTATTCTTCATGTTTTTGTACTATTTATATGTTATGTCAATTATGTTAATGGCACATGTTGTGCCGTATATGTGGAAATAAATAAATAAATATTCATTTAGACTTTTACAAAAAGGTCGATAGGTGTTCCTATCTATGATACAAACGAGTTCATATAAAAATTGTTTTTAATGAAATAGATAGCTTCCAATAATATGAAAAAAAATAGTCGAAGATAATATTGTTAATTCCGAAATTTGAAATATGAGATTGACAAATATGAGGTTTAAATAAGAGGTGGCAGTAGCCTAATTGGTATGGCGTTTGTCCCGATAAGGCGAGAGGTTCTGGGTTCGAGTCCCAGTTGCGACTGTTATCTTTTATTTTTCTGCGTCTTGTTCTTTACATACTTTCGTTTACATTATGAGCGTTATCTTCTTCTTCAGTGATTAATTATTTGTATTCGGTAAGATTATTTTTAATGGTATTGTAAATTTATTTATTTACGCCCTGGTGGGCTTTTACATAAAAATATTACAAATTGAATTACAGTAATTTACAATATATGATACAATATGCCTTGATGGGTGAGTTTACACGTTTGATAGTTGACTTAGGTTATTGAACACTTTTATCTCATCTCCATTTTGGAAAATTGTTTCGTTTGATTTAGATATTAGAAGGTTTTGTGGAAATCTTGTTTTTCAAGTCACGTGTGTGGCCATTTGTCTGAAAAACAAATAAAAGTGGAGAAAGCATTGAGCGCTTTTATTATTACCGTGACGACCCGCGGAAATGGCACGGCGACGGTATTTCATTAATTTTATTTGATTAATTTGTGTTAATTCACAATTAATTCATTAAAAATAATATAAAGTATATTTGCGGCACGTTGCAGAGTGGAGGAAGCTCTCAGTATCGCCATGGTGTAAGACAACCATTCAGAAATGAAACGTTGCTTGAAATGGCTTTAGCCGTGTTTGGTGACCAGATCTGAATAGCCAGGCACTTCCCCACCTTCCCCACCTTCCCCTCCTCCATCTCCTTCCCCTCTTGACTACTAACAACCTCACAACATACCACGATTGGGGATGCCATGGTCTCACTGGCTCCAGACGGGAGGACTCTTATGCGGTATTCATATAAAAACGGGAGAAGCAAGAAAATTATTACTTTTTCCTTTGGAGGAAGCAGACCTACGTACATTGTGTGTCTCATCTTTTGTCTCGCCATTATTTAATGTACAAGAAAGAGCTGCAGCATTTTGAGATAAGGAACGTATGTTTATTGCCTTTTCTGTGCCATCACGATAATAATAAAAGCGCTAATTAGCGATTTCGACAGGTAATATTATACAAATCGTTAATTATTGCAGTGATTGTGTGATACTGATAACCTTGACAACATTTCAACGATATCTCCCGCCCATGTTGCCAACCTTCGTGAGTCTGGTTTTCTAGGTCACGCGGTATTATTTTCGGCCAGACAAGTGAAATTAATATACCTCTCGTTAATTAAACCAACATCAAGCGATCTTCCGCTCGTTGGCAAAAGGAAAAAATACATTAATTTAATTTCGACGCGAAAATTTTGATTTTCCCGCTGTTCAAACAAACAATGGCGGTGATCGCGTGTCTGTGATAATAGTAATATTTGGCGGCATTTCTAAATGTGAGCAGCGCCATCGGGCGAGAAACTTGGGCGGGAAGGAATCGCCACCCTGGGACTCGATTCTCCAGTCGCCGTCGAAAGTACGTACATTGTTAATCTCGAGTCTTATCGAAGGTACATACTTAGACGTCATTTTTCTCGAACGAGTGGGTCGAACCAGTCAACTGTCAGAATCTCGTATTATAGTATCCTAACCTATGACGTTTCCCGCGCGCACTCTGACTGAGAGGCATCGTATATTTTTACAAATTTGTTTTCAGTTCCTGATGTTGGATCTGATCCAATGGCTGATTTATCGGTGAATTTGGCTGCAAAGTGTATATAATTTAGAGCAAACTGAAGCAGATGCTTTGAGATCAACAAAAATGATTTGCCGGAGGGTAACTAGGGTGAAATTTAACTTCATAATTAATCTGTTGTACCTACTGCCGTTTTGCATGTGTCATCAGCATTAAATTTCTTTTCAGCGAAGGTTACCAGCTGTTTTTGGTTTTGAGTAATATAACGCCGGCCATGTCGATTTCAAATTCACACCATAGAAACGTCAAAAATGTCAGAAACATAGACAATATTCACAGGGCTGCCAATATAATCATCTCTTCAACCCTATGACATTGCAGAATAAGAAAAAATTAAACATTCGACAAAGACGACGAGTAATTCTTCACTCGTAGATGACGCTTAACGAGTAACTCCTGATCGTTATTGGAGAATCGCAGCCCTGCCCAGCACCTGTTTACTCAGTTCCTACCCGGGCAAATAATGGGTGGGGTTGGATGTGCCTGAAATTAGAATGAATGTCACTTTTGAAGGTGCGACAGATTTGAGATAAAAAAAACTGTAAAAATTCGTGGAGATTTATGTTAACGACCTATTAGTTGAAATTTTGTGGTCGATATAAAGGCATTTTTATATCACCATTAGTATTATAAAGGGGGGAAATATAAGGGAGGCTTGTGTCCAAAGTTGGAAGTCAAAAGGCTCATAAAGAAAAAATTACGAAGGTCAATTTGCGATCAAGTATAATTTAACTGACTCAATCAACCAACTAATATTTTGAGCTTTATTTATTTGAATAGGTACAATTAAAGTTCCCCTGTCCAGAATCAACGGGACTATGGAATCCCCATATGGGGAGTAAAATTGAGGGATGCGAAGGAAAATGGGAAGAGGAAAGATAGAAGGCTATTTATATTATTTTCTGGTTCCGTAACAAAAGGATATGTAATTTTTTATAAGAAAAACTTTCTTTTTAACTTTTGAAGGTTATTCCCATAATTAATAGGTGGCAATGGCTGAATTGGCAGTGCGCACGTTCCGGTAAGACGAGAGATCTGAACGAGTCCCAGTTGCGACCATTATCTTTTATTATTTTTCTGTGTCTTGTTCATTTACATATTTTAATTTAGATTATTTTTGTTATCTTCTTCTTCAATAAGGATGTGTAGTTCGAACATCAATTTGATAAAAGCTATCTTTAATCCCAGCAATACCGAAAGCACCTGATAATTTGAATGATACTGTTCATAAATGTTTTGTATTCTAAATTCATAGAAGAGTACGGTTTGTATTCCATCCTTACAATACCTTTAGGGAGCCTGAGGGGCGATTCCGATTCTACTTAAGGAAAATAAATTATTCTTAACCTTAAAATTACCGACTGAAAGTAGAACAGGAATCGCCCCTCTAAAGGGTGACTATATCTTCTATATTATCTCTTGCGTTAAAGACAGCGTCACAAGACAAAAAGTCAAAATCCGCTGTCAAATTTCAATGGCTTGTCTATGCCCGTCGTGTATTAAATAACTAACTAACTAACCATCACGCCGTTTCCCCGCAGGGGTAGGCAGAGAGGACGGACCGCCAAACAACTCGGTCTTGGCACACGCTCCTTGCCTCATTCACATTCATACATCTTCTCATACATACTCTTCTATTATTCTGACTCTTGACATGGCCCGACTCAAGTATCTGATTTACTTGATCGTGCCACGTCTTCCTTGGGCGTCCTCGGCTTCTTATACCGTTCACATTCGCGTCATAAATTCTCTTTACACTTCTTTCTTCATTCAATCGCTCAACATGCCCAAACCATCTAAGCGTCCCTTTCTTAATCTTACTTACTACGCTCACATCAGCCTTGCATTCTTTTCGGATATCCACATTCCTCACACGATCATACATGGTTTTACCACACATACGCCTCAGGGATCTCATTTCTACAGCATTCAGTCTACTTTCATCCTTTCTCTGCCATTTCCACGATTCACTGCCATACATCAGGGTAGGTACCAGTACTCCATTGTGGACTGCTAGCTTCGCTTCTGTGGACAACTTTTTGTTGGCTCCAACGGCGTTCAATCCTCCATTAATGGAGTTACCTGCATTCACCCTTCTTTCGATATCCCTATCAGCCTTCCCATCTCTCGTAAACATACTTCCCAAATATACAAACTCATCCACCTGCTCCAAGTATTCATCATTCACAACTATATTGCACACCGTTTTCTGACTCTCTCTTTCAAACACCATGACTTTAGACTTACTTACATTCATCATTAATTCATTCTTCACGAGAGACTGCAGATCTTCTATACTGTTAGCAATCAGCACCGCATCATCAGCATACAACAGGCAACATACTATCAGATTATTCAATTTCGCGCCCAATCCCGCCTGTTTCATCAAATGGATACTTAAAACACGAATAACTATTTATTAGTTACTAAAACTACTTAAATACAAGCCTAATAGCCGTTCATAAAAAATGCTATGTTAATATATTCGAAAATAATTTTTATATTTCATTTTATATATTTTTAAGTGATTAATTACGTAAAAAAATATAAAATGAAATATAAAATTTTCTTTTTGTTTATTTCTTTTGTTATTTTTATTTACGTTATTATCCTAACGAAGAAATCATCGATTTTGAAACAATGTGATTATGGTGGTTTACACAAAGTAATTGGTTTCATTTGGTTCATAAATCCGTTTGTCGTATTATTTTGATGTTTGCACACGATGACATTAGATTCGCAAATTGTCCCACGACTGACATCTGTGAACGAAAAATACACGGAAAAACATACAATAGGTAATCATAAAATATAGGTTCAAAAAATGATTAATTTTTTAATGGTGAATCAAGCCCCCTTTCCCAAGCAATATTCTTCCACAATGATCATTATTAATTTCGACATTCGTATTCATAACAATAACCAGCAAGGTTGTAAAATACATAGTCGGTACAATACTAATTACGAAGATATACCGGAAGTGACATCTCCGGTCATTATAATGCTGAAAAAAATTCACGGATAATTATTATCAGATGCAATCAAATAAATTGTGATGCGAAATACATAATTTATCATTTTAATCATTTCACCAAGAGGGTTATTTTATTTCTAAATCATAAATATTTTCGGATACATGCAAAAATAATAAATAAGAATGAAATATGTTTAGAGCGGGGTTAATATGAACCACCCTATATTCGATGATCTTATGAAGAAATACATTTTACCCAGCCCATGCTTTAGAATGTAGGTACAGTTATTTTATTCCTAAATCATAAAGATTTTCTAATAGATGCAAAAATAATAAAAAAACAAATTAAATATGTGTATTTAGAGCGGGGTTAATACGAACCACCCTATATCAGATGATCTTATGAAGAAATACCTTTTATCCACCCCTTTCTTTAGAATGTATTTGCACAGTTCGCATAAAATAATATCTACGTATCAATAACATGCAGTAACGTTATTTTCCGAATTTCGTGATTTCTTAGGCAGTGTTTAAATTGATTTAAAATTTTAAAAATTGGAAAGCGTGACGTCACTGCAAGCTACTGATCAGTAGGAATGTATGGTGAACTAGAAACGGCTGCGTAGCCCTTTTCATACAAAACTTAAATTTGCATTTGATTCCGAAATACCAAACTGAAAAATATTTTATTTTATTAAAATGTATAGCAAATATCTGGTACGAACCTAAATGCGCTCCTTTATTTATTTGTGTTATACATTATAAAATATAGTTAATTAAAGAATACAATTTTTTATGATTTCAGAGGCAACTTTGGAAATTATTTGTGACTTTTGACAAAAAATTTTGCTCTATTTACTAAGTAAAAAAAAAATACAAAATACAAATAATAAAAAAAGCATTTTGATGTGCGTAAGTAAATTAAAATTACAAACGACCATTTAACACTGTTAACACAACTTTATAGTAGGTAGGTACATAAATTAAAATTTGTAGACAAAAATAATTCCCTTTTTCTGATAATTGTTTTTTCAACTCAGATAACTCAGTAGGTAAGGAATTTCTTTTTAATGATTACAATTATTAAAAAAAAGTAGCCTCTAAAATCATGAAACATTGAATGCTTTAAAGAATGAGGACCAGTTGTTTCGGAAAATTTCACGTTTGAATTCCTTCAAATCGTCATTCACCGAAAAATAGGGTTGTTTCAACCTCCCGTCACAAGAAATTTCAACGAAAATTTCATAGAAATGTTTCAAAAGATGAAAAGATAATTTTTTTCATTTCAAATTTGACACGCAATCACGTTTCCTTCATTTCAAATACGAAATAAGTTGTTTCAACTACAAAATAATGTTAGATAAATTTGAAAATTTCACTCAGTGTTCCCACCGAATCACAACTTTGATGTCTGCACATTGAACGCTAAACGTTCGAATTCGGCAGATCACATTTAAAAAATTTCACATCACATTTCTATGGTATTTTCGTTGATATTTCTTCTGACGGAAATTGAAACAACCCAATTATTCGGTGAATGACAATTTGTAGGAAATTAACACTTGAAATTTTCCGAAACAACTGGTCCTATGAAATTTTCGTTGAAATTTATTCTGACAGAGGTTGAAACAACCCAATTTAAAACAAAAATAAATAAAATAGTTCATATTCTTACTAGATATTTCCTAAACCTTTTGATTAAAAACAACATTTTTCACTTATCCGAACTTATTTTGTGGCACTATTTTATTTCAAAATTAATATAATACTTAAGCAATAAACGTGGTTAAAACTAAGTATTTTATTAATGTTGAAATATAATTTTTCAGTTATTTTTATATTTTGGCTTTAATTCCAAAATTATGTTTTGGATGAAAAAGGTCGCGCAACCGTTCCTTTTAATGATGACTGAATATGATATACAATATACACGTCGCACCTTGAACTTAGATAACCTATTTAGTTTGCACGGTTATGGTAAGGTTAAGTGATAGGTAATTGATTAAAGTGCGTGCAGGAGGTTATAAAAGTTACCTTCATTGTAGATCACTTTAATATCTCTGGAACCTTGTCGGGAGGGCTTGGGGCGATTGGGCGGATATTCTGAAAAAGTGTCACAACATGTCATTGTTTTATCAGCTGCTCGATACTCTGTGTTCTGTAAGGTCAGACCTCTGTGCTAACAGACAGTGCAGTGTTTTTACATTAGTGCATTGATATGATGTGGTGATAGCTGATAAGGTCCAGGGTGCGGGGCAGACAGTTGACAGTAGGCGGAGAGGATAAAATATCGTGTAATTAATTTACTAATTCGCACATCCCATAGAAAAGTGTCTTAAGTCCAAATTTTCTATTTTAAGTTTCATCTGTTTACTTCTAACCCTAGTGCGCCCCACGGTTGAATTTGGCAGCCTCTCGAGCCCCAAATACCTGAAAAAACTCTCGACTCTGTGCAGAAAGGGGCGGTCCGTTTGATATATTCAAACGGATTGCAATCCTTAGAGCACAGACGTCAGGTGGGAATGCTCTCCTTGTTTTACCGGTATTTCAATGTAAAACGCTTTGAGGAACTAGCATCATTTCTGATCCCTTCACCTGTACACGGTTGACATTTGTCACATGAGAACAGGTCGCTTCTACGACCCGTTCTTGAGTTCAATTGATTTGCCGTCCTTGTGTTTTCTCCCTCTTACAACATGGATCTCTTCACTCTTTCCTCTCCTCAAAAAGACCCTCCACACAGCGTCTTCAAAAATGTCATAGGCTCTGAGGGAAATTATTTTCCTCAGAAGCAGGATTGAATGTAAAAAAAAAATCTCTAAAAAGTAAAATTATTATGTTTATCTATGCTCCACGAAAAACGTATTTAAGTTATATCACTCAATCTCCGCAAGATGTCGCCAGTATTTCTTTTCGACGGGACCATTTGTTCATCATTCATTCATTTGTCTTCGCTCTCCTGTAATATTAACTCTTTTGACTTACGGCACTTTTCTACCAGATGTGCGATATACATAAAATATAAGACACAACCAACGCTCAATTTGTGTTCGGGATAAAACATTTTTCTGGTGCGAACGTATTCTTCTAAATTAAGGCCAGCTAGCCCCTTTTTCTTTCCAAATAACAATCTTTTATACCACGTTTTCCATGTCATTAGAGTTGGTACAAGGGTGGGGCATATTTTTTAATAGTGTCTTATTTATAGATACCTAAATAAATTTGACTATTTTTCCTCTCACTTTACTGTCTCTTAACCTCAATAGGTCACCATGATACTGTATAAAAAAAAACTTGCAAAAGACATTAAAAAAATACTAAAGTAATATATTAAAAGACATTAAAAAAATACTAAAGTAATAAAAATCTTTGCCACCATCCAGTGTTCCTCAATGTCGAGAATGTTGCGGGATGATGAAATGCCCCTCGACCACGGAGACTACCAAATGGGATGCGATAGGGAAGGAAAAACAAAAGAAAGAGGTTGGTATTCAGTTCTGGTCATTAAACATAATTAAAGCAATTTCAATTAACTTTTATATTATTAATGTTATCAGGGAGTTACAGAAAGTATCTGCCGTTAACTGGCATATAAAATAATTCATTCAATTAAAATTATGTGGAAGCCCAGTAGATCGCCCGAGGTTATAACTGGTAGAAACAAATAAAGAACCAGCACTGGGCTTGGGCCTGCAAAATAGTGATGGACAGGTATTGTACCTAAATAATATGTTATTTTGAAAGTAAAATCAAGATTAAATACAATATAAGTATGAAAATAACCATCGAATTTTTGGATGAGAAGTCAAAAACAAAATAATTATATCGATTTTAATTTAAATGGTTTGAAGACGAAGAAAATGCTTCAATTATTTCAAGCAAATAAATGAATAAACGGATGCTGAAAACTCTAACCATCTTACTAATAAACATGTTTTAAATTTTACACATCTGGTATAAAAACACACAACTACATCTGTATTTACGTTAAATCAATATAGATTTTAGATAAAACATTATGTTATATTAAATACAATGCAGGAATGCCCAGGTTCATGGGGTGAGAATTGTCTAGGTCTTGGCAGCGAATGCGTTTGCCCACCTACTGCGTGGAGGGCCGGATCGGGAGAGACTGGTTGAAGGAGACCTAACCTAGACCTCTCCAGCCGGACTCTATCGATCCAACGCCTTGGACCGCAGTGGGACGAATGGGTATATGTCCGTCACTCCTGGACACATTGACCCCCAGATTCCTACCCACACCTCATATTTTTTCCCAAAAATCCATCTTCTTCTTTTCCCTTAAAAGTCCCTCCACACACCATCCCCAAAGATGACACAGGCCTTGAGAGATTTCATTTTCTTTGGGCTTCCTCTGTGGAGCAAATTTAAAAAATAATAATAATCAAAGATAAATAATAGATATCGACCCTTTGGAATAACAAGGTTCCATCAATTGCGGTAACGTCATGCGATAATGAACTCTAAAACACTTACTATAGATCACAATATCGCATGACGTTACCGCAATTGATGGAACCTTGTTATTCCAAAGGGTCAATATGTATTAAAAAAAGTTTAACCATTTAAATTTTTACCTACTGAAACTGGAAACACGAAACAACGCAATTGTAATTTCCTTTTATTTTCCCACGAACCAAGACAATGAAATAATCAATAGATCTAACTCTACATTATTACCAAGGAGAAATAATAGAGATAAAAGATATAAGTGGAGCCATTTAAAATATTAATGAACTATCAGAGAATTTAGTTTTCAACGTTACCGCACGTTTTAGTTATTTTACGATGAAAGAAAACCACAAGGAGTAGAATAACGTGTGTTTACTTTATTACATTTCAAAGTGAAATACGCACATCAATATTGCTAACGGAGGTTTTATAACAAGCTAAATCGCCGTGTGAATGCAATGTGAAGACAAAACAACTCAAAAACTCTAAATAATATCCGGTTTTAAGATAAACATCGTTGAAGACTTGATTATTTAAGACGTTTATTACAACAACGGTAGATTTTATACGTTTAAATGTGCCGTAAGTAGAAACACAAGTGTACTTCCTTATTTTGATGTACATTTATGGCTGTTGTTTCCAACTTTTCGATCGATCAAGTCTTCGATCTCTAAATGATTTGTTTAGTAACGATCGATTCGCTCGTTGGTCGGAAAGTTCCGTTGGGGAGAGCGTATTATTTGGGCATTTGAGGAGTGCTGAGCCAAAATGTCGGCTCAACAGTTGATCAGTAGGATTGGGAACAACGGCCGTAACACTTTTTGAAAAAAAAAACAAAATCTTCATAAACGTACATTCTTATGTTATTATTAGTAGGCGGCTAGGCGGTGGCAAAACGAAGAATTCCAAGTTGAAAATTCGCAAAAACATCATTCGGAGAAATTGAAGTTTGAAGTTCAGAATTGATTCGTTATTACAAAAACATATAATTTCAAAAATTCAAATTTCAATATCTCCGAATGATGTTTTTGCGGATTCGTGACTTGGAATTCTTCGTTTTGCCACCGCTTAGCCGCCTCCTAGTTATTATGTATTTAGATTTTATCATTTTTTTATTTAGGTACATTTAGCTCCACGCAGGAGGCCTTGAAGGAAAAAATCATCCAGGGCCTATGTCATACACGGAGAAAAATGAACTGTTAAAAACGGGACTGAAGTTCCCACGAACAAACCAACAGTGATTCAATGTTTATTGGCGGTAAAATACGTACGAAATTACGTATACCAACAAATTATTCTTAATGTTCCCGCCAATAAACATTGAAACCCTGTTAATTTGTTCGCAAGAACTTCAGTCCCGTTTTTAACCGTTCTACGAATAAAATGATCGTATTTTCTATTAAAATGTTCGTTTTTTCTATTAAAATGTTCGTTTTTTCAAATAACATTTTCCTCCGTGTATTTGGGGATGCTGTGTGGAGAGACTATTTAGGGAAAGGAAGGAGAGGACGTTCTGGGAAGGAAAAAGGTAAGGGGGTGGCTAGGAATCTGGGAAGTCATTTAGGAGTGACGGGCTGAGTTACGAGGATGAATCTATCCCTCCCGCTGCAGCGCAAGGTGATGTGTTCGAGAGAGTTTTGTTGGACAGGTCAAACAGTCTCCCTCAACAGTCTCTCCCGATCCGGCTCGCCACATCGTTAGTAGGTGGATAAACACATTCGCTGCCAACACCTAGACAATCCTCATCCCATAAACCCGGGCAACCCTTCTAAACGCCCACCAAACGTAGCGAACCATTTGGGGTGACCTATGGCAGGGGTGTCGGTTATTAAATAAATGGTTCCCGGGGAGGCGGTACCCATATCCGCCTCCAAAAATCGAGGTGTTATGTATGCCTGCCTTTTACTCGATTATATTGCAAGGTGTTGGTTTGGCACGCACACATAGAATAGCAGAATGGAAGCCTGTATAAAAGGCTAGAAAATAGCAAATTAATTATGTGTTATCGTATATTATGAAGTGTTTATAAATTATGCAAAATACATATATCTAACAAAGTAGACAAGGTAGATAGTCTATCAAAGGGTTCCTTTAAAACGCCGTTGTCAACTTGATTGTATTGTAGATACGTATGTACCTATAATGGTTGTTATTGGATTGTACCTTGAAAAACCTTGGAAGAAGTGTAGTAGGTATTTAGTTAGTGTGTAGCTATTTGGTATTTTCAAATACTAGGGGGGTATTTTACCATCCTCCTGATAGCTTAACCACACTACAACGCATATTTATAAAAATAAAATTAAAGACTAGCAATAGTTAGAAAACTTAGCCAATTTATCCAATATATAGCCATTATTCATAGGTTCGAGTACCGAATATTAATAATAAATATACGTTATCCTATCAATAAGCTATGAAGATGATGGTGAAATACCCTCTAGAAATTATAAATTCGATTAATATCCATATTATAAGCTGAAAATGGTATGAATGTTGATATTAAAATAATTTGTGCTTATTAAGTAGTGCGTATCTGGATATTACCTCAAACTCTTCATTTATGACTAACTCACATCTTTACAGAAGTAACTAATAACGAGAGACAATAATGACAAGTAGGTAAGTAAAATAATGACTGGAACGATTCATCGTTTTGGGAATACGAGGTACCTATTAACGGCCGTTTTTCCCAATTCTTGAGAATTGAGCGTTACTAAACAAATCACTTAGCTGATCGGAGACAGATTGATCGGTCAAAAAGTTGGTAACATCGGCCGTTATGGCTTGTTCGCACTTGGCAAGTAGTTTAGTCGAATGGCGAGTAACTCGCTACTTGACTGACCAAAAAGTATTCGCATTACATTAATTAGCGGCGCGTTGCAAGATGAACGGGCTGCAACGCACCAAAGTAAATGCTTATTTTGAAGAGGAGAGAAGAGGTGGAAGAATAAATAAGTGAGATGAAAATAAATAAACTATGGACACTAAAAGACATTAATAGCAGCAAAATCAAAGAATTTTAGAGTAGCATCTTCTTTCCAACGGGACGACATTTCTGCGTCGTCTAATGAACTCTACTAAAACGTGGGGTTCTAGCGTATGAATGCGCAGGGACGCGTGGTGGGGGGTGCTACTCACCCGAAAAAATAAAATGAATGGATGGACTCTAAATAAAGCGCTGTCTAAACTACTCTACTAAAATTGTGGTGTTCAGACGCGCTTAGTTACTAATTTACTCGCTACTCGACTAAACTACTTGCCCAGTCCTAACCGGTCTTTAGTCGAGGGAAGTGATATTTGCATAGAATAAAGAAGAAAATGATGTTTGATATTAAGAAGTATTTAGGCATTGCAAGATTTTTGGAGGTACTGCATTTTGGACCCAGAATTATGCTTGTATTGTGTAGAAGGTTCCACATCACACAAGAAGAACAGGAGATAAAATACAGGACTTCATCGAGGACTTATTATAATTCGTGCTGTGAAAGCTCAAATCTGCATGTGTGTAATGTATTGATTATTTAATGTCAACCTAAATTTCCTAACAGGTCAGTCTTCTGTCATTTCAAAGCCATCAAGTTAAAACACTGGCAGCCATAAAGCATTATCTGGGTCACGTAGGTCGTATTCCCGGGGCCAGTTATTAAGCGTGTACCCAACAATTATAAGCATTTGATCGAAAGGGTAGGAAAATTGTACCTAACCCCAATTAACACGATCAGGTGAAAGGAGGTTTTCTTTCTTATTGCCTTATATACAATTCGTTACTGTTTACCGTCAAAAGCTAAAACTTTCAGAGCACTTTGTAGTCCTTACACCGTACGATTCGAGGAAAATCAACGCTAATATTGAGATTTATAAATACATTGAGTAATAAGCTAATTTGTTCACTTTTGGGAACAACTCATAGAAATTCTTGTGTCTCCCTTACTATCATGATCTAAAAGGTGTTAGAAAGAGAAAACACCACTCTTTATATTCAAATCTAGAAGTTAACCACAAAATAATTAAAATGTAAACCTTTAGTGATGATAACGTTCATAATACACTTTTTATGTCTAATAAAATATGAGTGTGTTTTTATTTTTTTCGTTATAAGTAATTTTAGTACAAAAAATTTAAGGTGAGTCATTTTAAAAAAAAAATTATGTTTGCATCCAAAATTACAAGTATATTTCTAATAATAATATTTGAAAGAGTATTTCATCACATTTCAAAAACAGTTTTTAGTTTTCGGATACATTCAAAATATTCAATTTATTTGTATTTTATTGCAAAGCGGAAATATTTTATCCCGCTGACAGAATATGCCGGAGACCTTTTTATATTGTATTTAGCACACAAATACCACTTATTATTGTAAACATTACTATTGTATTGTAATACCACTTATTATTGTTGTAATACCACTTATTATTGTAAACATTATTATTGTAAACATTGGAATGCGTTAATTTTTACACCTTGGCAGTAGAACATAGGCGTTAAAGGCATTTTAAACAAACAGTAATGCCTTCAGATCTGATAATAAATAAGTAGGTTCTTATTTACTAAACACATAAATCTTAACATTCCATCAGCTGGAATATTGTACGTAGGGGAACCGGGGCGGAACGGGATAGCTAAGCTTTGATTACAATTTAAGAGGGTTTGAACGTAATAATATCTACCATTATTAAATTTGTCAATTTGCACGTTTATTTACTTATTTACCTACAAAATAACTAAAGATAAACGTATCTAAATTAATAATTACGATGTGTGAAAAAAAGGTAAATTTCGCCCCGGGGGTGGGGCAGAATGGGAAATTAACCTGGGGCACAATGGGGTACTAATTATTGCCACAGTTTACAGATGAGAACATTGTGATCGTCATCACAGTTTAGAACAGCAAACGCCATCTAGTTTGGAACTTCTATAAAGTTTTATCAATAACAGTTTCTGGATTTTCTCATCTAACATACTTCTCTATGTTGATGATGTTGATGATTTATACCGATTAGAGGCCGCCACGTATCCCATTTCTCTACTGACGAGTGCATTTGTATTTCATAGCATCTGTAAACCAGGACTGCTGGCTGGTTTATATTTATTTACGCACCATCCGCAGTTGAAATAAAAGTGCATATGAACGGGGTATATCCCATTATGCCCCACTAATTGTACCTTACGTTTGAACACAAGTATAATGACAGTTATATTTGCTGGCCTCGAGTTATCACTAGACTTTTAAGCCATGTATTTAAAAAAAAAAGGTTTATAAACACTGTCCTAGATACAAAATCTACGTATTTCTTAAACCAATTGATATGTTTCAGAAACAGATAAAACTCTTGAGGTAAACACTACCAAAACAAGACGTTGAAATCAAAATGCATAATATGTTGCGGTCGCAGTTTGCGAGAGAAAATTTCGTCTTCGAAAACCACAGGAGTTGGGACTCGACCGGTCAGTGGTTGAGTGGGCATCGCGTTTGGGTTCCACCCAGGCGTTCCGTGTTCGATTCCTCGGCTGGCTAAGTCCTCCATCACAACACAAGCAACATCTTCCGCTTAGTGTGGTGGTAGTAGGAGATTTTCAAATGTTGTTGGGTTATTCGTAACCCGGGAATTTTTGTCTTTTTTTTTAAAAGAACAATTTTAAAAAAAGAACAATTAAAAGATGCCGAAAATTGTAAATGGAAATTTTATGATACTCTAAAATTTCTGTTAAACAACTAAGTGTACGGCAAAATCTCCGAAATATTGTTGCTGGTAAACATCCACGTGGTGTTTTAGAAACTGCGTATCCGAAACATTTACATTTAAATACGGTTATCTTTAATAAAACTTACACAAATAATAAAATACTTGAAGGTATGTTGTGGTAAAACAATATTATGAGCACGAGCGGCATGGCAATGCAGCAATCAAAGGGTTAATCTAAGTCATTGCACCCATTTTAGTCCGGTCGATTTTCCAACCTTTCCATTAGGCACGACCAATAAATCGCGAGAATACAGAATGGTGTGCGGATTTGCTGTCAAACAGATGATAACCAGTAGAGATACCAATGACTTGTAGTGATATTGAGAACCACAAAAGTTACCAGACTTATTAATTCAAATATTTATGTGATACTAGCTACTCGTAAATTCCAGGTTTAACGCAGATTTTTAATCCAATTCTGCTATTATGGGTGGGACCCTAAGAGTACGGATATTAGAGAGACGGCATGTGAAGTGTGCCCGCGCGCTCCAAGTGTGCCTTTTCGAGAATTGTACCCACAAGGCTGACATAGGCTGCTGGTTTTTGACCGTTTAATACATTCCGATATTTTTAGGACAGCAGCCATTTTCAATGGTGACAGCCAATGTCAGCCGTGTGGGTACAATTCTCGAAAAGGCACACTTGGAGCGCGCGGGCACACTTCACATGCCGTCTCTCTAATATCCATACTCTTAGGTGGGACCGGTCGGTAGCTGAATTGGCATCGCGTTTGTGTCCCACCCTGGCTACTCGTGTTCAATTCCTAGGCTGGCTAGGTCCTCTATCACGACACAAGCAACATTTTCCGCGTATTGTGTGGAAGTAGGCGGTAATAGATTTTCAAATATTGTCAGATTAGTCTTAATCCGGAAAGTATGTTTTTCATTTAAAAAATTAAATTAAAATCAGCTGTAGAGGTCAAAGGGTATCCCTAAATCAGCCTTTCCCGATCCGGGAAGCGCCAGCGCATCTGCCGACCAAGACCTGAACACTTCTCACCCGATGAAACCGGGCACCCCTGCTAAATCACCAAATGTAGGGAACCAATTGAGGTGACTTATGGCAAAGGTGTTGGTTATCCAATAAATGATTCCCGGGGAGGCGATCCCATACCTGCCCTCAAATTCTGCAACATTCTTTAGCAACTCAAAAAATAAGCAGCGTTTGTGACTTAACCTGGAGACATAGTCAAATACCCGACGACAACCCTGGTGACCTTTATTAAAGGGACCGAACTACTGGAATTTGGTGAAATGGGAGATAGCACAATGGGGCCATGGGCAGAGTGCTCATGGGAAATATTCGTAAACAATCTCCTCTTAAAAAATATTTTAAAAAATCACTGTGTGCATCAGGATTCAAGAGACGTCTACTAGCAATGTCAGATACATATAACTGACTAATCATTAATACCTTATCAACATTTAGAAAGGTAGCCAGTATGTCACTGTAAGTGCCAGATTAAAAACCTGTTTGTATCCAAAATAGCCTTGGTCATTCAGCGAGTGTAGGTCTGTACTCGTATAGGTAGTTGAATGGATTTAGAAGAGACACAAACCAATATTATTCTGTGTATGGTTAAGATGACTACTAACTGGCCACCAGATCTTATAATTAACTATTTAACTACGGATCCAAAACATCCACTAAAAATTATATTTGTAAACAAAACTGTTAAGAGTAAGAAAACTATACGAATACAATATAAGTCTCCTTATCTTCTTCCTTGCACTGTCCCAACTCATTGCCTAGGTAGGCTGTTGGGGTCGGCTCTCCTCGTTCTCAGGTTGTAGCTTCTTCGGTTCTGGGTATCGCTCTCTTCCAGGCCGTTTCTACTTAGAATTTTAGAGCATTGAGTCATCCAGGAGTTCTTTCGTCTTCCTCTGGATGACTGTCGATGAAGCTCCATAGACATTGCCTGCTTCACTGTGTGGTCTGGTGGTCTCCGTTTTATGTGACCATACCATCTCAACTGTCGTTCCTCTAGCTTATTGTTTATGTCTGTGACACCCAGGCTACCACGAATGCGTGAACTTTTAATTTTATCTTTTAGTGACACTCCTGCCGACCGTCTAAGCATTCGCATTTCATTCGCATTTATATGTCTCCTTATATACAAAATAAATAGTAAACTCATACATACAAACACAGAATTCATTAAACATCCCAAGTACATAAACATTTTACACGACAACACAAATAACATCCATTTAAACACCATCCACACTAACTATGGTAAACAATCCATTGGTTACGAGGAGGGCAACTTATATAATTGCCTTCCAGACAACATTAACAACGAAAAGAGACTCGATAGTTTTTATCAAAAATCATTCATTTTTTTTTTTAATCAACAAAATAGTGAAACACAATAATATTGTATTATGTATAGAGTAATGTAAAATGTATTAAGTTCAAAATCATGTAAAATGTATTTCTAGTCAAATAAGTGAAAATGTTATTTTATTCTTTCTACAATAAAAACTTAAATAAAAAAAACCTCAGGCCTATTTTGTCGGAAGGTCAAAATAAATAAACTTACACGGAATATTTCTTAACGCATCCGAAAACTAAAAACTGTTTTGGAAAGGTTATGAAATATGCTTTAAAATTTTATAATTCAAAATAAATGCCACCATAACACGGGCATGTGCCTAGTATGGCGGCCATAAATTCCACAAATGTTATATATTTACTATTCAAAGAATAAAGAAACATTAAAAAAAAAATTTAAAAAAACGTGTAAACTTTGAAATATAAAAATTTCGAATGCAAACAGAAAAAGTTTTAAAAATTACATTAAAATTATTGATAACGAAAAAAAAACATATTTTATTAGGAAAATGTATTATAAACGTTATCAACGAATAACTTTTTTTATCGTATAAATAATTATTAAAAAATTCATAAAGTTTCAAAATTGCTGTCGGAAAATTTGGTTTCATAAAGGTGTACAATTTAATGATTTTGTGGTTAACCTCTTTATATTTGAAAATAAGGCGTGGTGTTTTCTCTTACTAAGACCGTTTAGATCATATTTATAACCATGGCAGTAAGGGAGACATAATGATTTCTGTGTGACCAATATGAGTTGTTCCGAAAATCGAACAAATAAGCGCGAGGGGTTTAAACAGAGTCACAAAGTTAGTCTTGTCTTAACTAAATTTCTTTGTGATCGGCCTCAATACAATAGAAAAATGTGTGTTATTAAAAATAAGTGCTTTGGCCCAGTTTCCGTAATACAGCAAAAATACAATAACAAAAAATAAGATTATATATAATTAAAGACCCAGTCATCTATTCTGGAGACTCGGATTGAATTTCGCTTAAAAGTGTTTTGGATATCTCCATTCCTGCAATTACGCAACACATGACACCTGGGAATGAAATAAAAAATAACATGCCAGTAGAACATAAAAACCTTAACCTGACCTCTTGTCAAAAACCAATCGATTTAATTTGACCAAAACATGACTCGAGGCAGTCAGTCCGACGGTAAACATAATATTTGAAAAAATCAGCTGTCACAATGTTTACTTACTAAAATAGTATAAAAACTACTTTACTAAAATAGTATAAATATATCTATATACATAAATAAAATAGTATAAATAAATATATGGGAAACCGATACTTATGTGATGTTGACATATTTAATATCAACTTGGCGAGTTTTGTGGATCATATAAAATATATTCCAACTTTCCTAAACTGTATTCACACTCCCAAACTGTATAAACGCTCTTCCTGTATTTTTTTAATCTATCTAATCGCTGTATTTTTCAGTTTTTGTTTTTGTATTTTTATGACTTGTGTGTAATTTTTACTAGCAAGAAAATGTATCAATTTTTTTTACTTCCAACAAAATGTAATAACTAACATGTAAAGTCCTCTGGGCGTTCAATAAATAAATAATTTAAAAAAATAATAAATTTTTACTGAATTAATAAATAATGAACATAAAAAATCGCACATGAACTATTGAATATTTCGTTGGGAAGAAGAAGTAATAGTAATAAGAAATAAGAATTTACGGAGTCAAATGAGAAAATGAAGTCTAGTAGGTAAGCTACAAGCTAGAGTAACAATGCCACTACTTTTGAAGAGCAGTCAATACCAATATTTTTGGTAGTAAAAATTAAACGAAACCGCTAACAAGGGCATGTGGAATGTCACCATAGGCTTTTTCTTAACAATCTTTTGATCGTAAACTACCCGATCACGAACCACAAATGAGCGATTGAAAAAGAATCGCTCGTCAGCATTTTAATCAGATCGTGATGGGTGGCGGATGCCGGTGCGGTGAACGACAGGGCATCTCGAATCTCGTTCTCGCGACAAACAAATATAGATGGTAGGTTGGTATTTGAAATCTAAAATAGGCTGTCATTTATAAATGGCCTAATCCTGCAGAACCAACCACCTACCACGTCAAACGAAAGTACCCGATCAAAGAAAAAAAAATAACTTTCTACTACAACACATAAATACTTGTCACACTTAAACATAACCACGTAAACACTTCAGCACAGGTTCTCCTAGAAACATACAATATTACCCACCCACAGTTTCACCGTCTCAAACCTAACTTACACACAACATAATAAAAGTTCAAAATATATCATGTACAAATGTTAATAATTAGGTAAACACTGTAATATTATATAGAAATAAATAAAATAAAGAAAGGTCGAGTGACGGGTATCCGGATCTCGGGTACGGTAAGACGGTTCTTTCGACTTATTTATGACGATCGGCGGCGTTCTGCGCATCTACTCTATGACCCTATCAAAGAGCGGGTACTTTCTACCCGATCACATCGCCAGTGGGTTGTGAGTGACCCGGGTCGTGTAAAATGACAAATCGTCCCAGCTTGACCGCGGGAAATTGGTAGGAGTGGTGGCGCTTCCTAGGCGACCAGGGTTTCTCAGGATTATAGCGTGAATGGTGATGATTGATGATTTTGCAGAAACTTTAACAATATATATAGTAATGATGATAATGACTGTGGGTTCAAAATTCACCTAGCCAACACTAAATCTCATGAATGCGTGTTGCGTGTTGGCTGAGTAACGGTATTAAGAGGCTAGACTTTGAACGATACGCGGAACACCCGCGACTGTCATTCTGTCCCGCTCACAATAAGCTCACGCACACTTACAATACATGCGAATGCGAAATGTGCGAATGAGACAACGCTCAAATTTACCTACAGAAATCGCTCGAAAAGGGGTTTATGGAGAATACACTTTTCTACACCGAAACTTTCACGAAATTGAAATTTGAAAAAATATATATTTTTTAGAAAGAAGAAGCTACGTCGGTAGCTTTTTATAATTTTATAATTCTTTATGAGAGTTGAGTTAGCAGCACTTTTTCCTTAAATAATATTTTTTGATAAATCGTACATGTTTGACAGTGAATGTTTACGTTAATACGAAACGCATTGAAAATTCGAAAACATACCGACATAGTTTTCACCCTCTAGAAGGCAGTATAAAAAAATATATTCATTTTGTGCAATTTTCGATGTAGAAAAGTGTTTTTTCCCGGGCGTCCTTTTTGTATGGGTTGAAAAGCGAAGTCTATCGTCTTAAAGGTATGCTGAAGCCGTAGCTACCGACCTTCTTCACCGTTACAAAAGAACTAGGCAAACATTGTGAATTATTTTATATTATACAGTAATTATTATTGTAAATTCTTATTTCTTCGCGTCTTCGGATGAACCAAAACCAGAGAAGTTATGCATTTATATAATTTAGCACTGCATTTTAATCTAAACACTAGAATATTATTCCATACCTTTTGTTTCAATGTAAAACAGAGAAGATATTTTTCATTAGATACTAGCGGTACCCGGCTTGCGTTGAAAAACCACATAAAGAAAGAAATTGTTTTAATTAAAAGACAAAATAACTTTGTTTACATCACTTTTTATTTATACACAATCTACATGTTTCGTGAACGATGTTCCTATATGTAATCTATATTTAATTTTTATGTTTAGTAGACATTTGTTCCTGATGAGGTGAACATCGTTCACGAAACATGTAGATTGTGTATAAATAAAAAGTGATGTAAACAAATTTATTTTGTCTTTTAATTAAAATAAATAATGACATCACAAAGTGAAAACCTTTCCGAAGAATTTTTCTTCGAAAAATTAAAGAAATTGTCGCCCGCGAACCCTTCTCTCCTTAGTTACCCCACTCATTCCCTTTCTGCCGCTAAACTATATGAAATACACACATTCGAGCGTCACCTTTTATACATTTTTTAAGAAAAATTTATAACGCCAGAGCTCACTAGTATATATAGCAACATTCGCGGACGTGCGTACAACAACTCACCAAAGTTTCATCGCGAACGGATTAATGGTCTAGGAAATAATTCAATAACGCCCTTTGATTATAGACATTTATATAATGAAAGATAACGCCAGAGCTCACCATTATACATTTATAGGAATCTTCGCGGACATGCGTACAACAAATCAGCAAAGTTTCGTCGCAAATAGTTGAATGGATAAGGATTTCGTAAGGGACAAACGAAGAAACATTAATTTTTATATATTTATCAAGATTATTTATGTTTATAGGAAGGTTGTTCGTGAACTAGCTCTATCCGGCTTCACCAGAGAAGATATGGAATAAAGACAGACATTATTAGAAAAATGCAGGCACAGGTTCGTCATGTCATAATATTTATCTAGACAATATTGATAATATCTTAGTTAGGTTTGTAGAAAGGTTTTGACATGTCCGTAGAATATTTTTATTGATTCGCATTGTTTTTAAACGACCTCGTGGCGATGACGCGCAAGGTTCAGAGGCAGAACATTACGGGCGATGATGCAATGCCAATATTGCCAATGTGACACAGATGAAACACTGTTCCCGCATTATTCTAAGATTACGGCTATATTTTTCGGAACTAAATAATATATTTATATTTAAAAAACCATTTATATTTAATTTTTCATTAAACTTTTATCAGTCAATTACAAATAGTGAGCCAATAATTCTTGATTTTAAATTTTTTTATCTCCACCCACATTCTCCCTTTTTATTATTATTTGTTGATTGATTAGGGGGGTTTCTCACCATCCTCGCAATAGCTTATCTACCTTAATCACGAATATTATTAAAGATACAAATAAAATACTCGCAGTGGTTAGAAAACTCGGCCAACCTATCCAATATATGGCCACTATTCATAGGTTCGAGTCCGAATTATAAACTCCAACTTAATAAATAAATAAACCTTTTTATTTAATAACTTTTTCGCTGCTCCACCTTTTTTACACGAGCATTGCTAAAAAAAAGGTGAATCACGATATTTAAAAATGTATTAAAAATATATATATATACAATGTATAACAACTGTATTTGTAAAAGAAAAATTAAACAAAAAAAAAATAAAAAAATAAAACCGTAAATCGTAAATATTCATTATTAGTGTAGATAAGCTATTGGGAGGATGGTGAGAAACCCCCCAAGTATTAAAGCACGTTCACATCTCAGGCGAAATTACCTAAAGACATTCTACGGACTTACGTAGCAGTAGATACTATAACAATGAAATTCAATTTAACATACCATAAATTGTATTATAATGCACTGTGTATGTCTTATAAACAAATAAACAAATTTTGTCCACCTTCCTCTCTCCCTTCCTCATCTCCTTCCCTTTCCCACTTACATTCAGCCTCACAACATACCCAATTGGGGATGCCATAGTCTCACTGGCTCCAGATGGGAGCAGTTGGGACTCTTGTGAGGTACGTATTCATTTTTAAGAAAAATAATTAAAAATAATTTTAAAATATGTTAGTTACAACACTGCATTGCTAAGGTACTGGATATGCATTATACCAAGGGATAAAAGTTTTAAAAAGTTCTAAATCGAGTAGGAAATATTGAACACATGAAACTAATTAGGAGCGCCCACGATATCAAATTGTTTAAAACTGTAAATTCCAGTAAAGTTACGCGATGTCTATAAATAGTGAATTACAAAGGTACATGTGCAATATATGGATAGACTAGAACGCCAACCTAGTAATAGACAGAAAAGAAAATGAGTCGCACAGAGTGTAAAAATGTAATACGAAGTGCAAGAATATTAAAAGAATTAAATTAAAAAGAAAGATCCCGAAAAAATCAATAAGGAATTTCAAATTGAAGTGTTAATTAATTATTCATTGAAGAAAATATGAGCGACTTTCAATCAAAAATTTGAAAAAAAATTGAAAAAAGATACGGTCGCATCCAGAAGTTGAACCCAGGTCCTAGCCCTTGCCGGGGCTAAGCTCTAACCACTGTGCTAATTCGATCCTAACTTCTTCGATCGTATTTAACTGTATTATCATACTTCGACTAAGAACTACACGACTTCATTTTCGTAAGGTTATTTTTGCTGCTATCTATGAGCGCAAGATTCTTCCCGAACTATATGCAATCTAGATAGTGTGTTGGATAAATATATCAATTTTTATTTTAATGTGCGATATCTGTTAATTTCTTTTATTTGAAAACCTCAAATTGTTATATTTATTCTAATGCCATGCTACCGTATGTTTTTCTTATTTTCGGTTTCTAATTTTCGTTTGAGAATCGCTAATATTCTCTCCGATGATTAAATATTACAATTTGATATTTTACTCGTGTTAATCTATTGATTAAAATAAAGTTAATTAATTGATATGCGGTGTTTAAAATAAAGTTAATTAATTATTATGAGTTAAAAATGAAGTTAATTAATTATTATGAGTTAAAAATAAAGTTAATTAATTATTATGAGTTAAAAATAAAGTTAATTAATTATTATGAGTTAAAAATAAAGTTAATTAATTGTTTCAAGTGCCGGTTTGGTTTGTTTTTCTATGCGTGGATTGACATTATTTGAAACACAAATATATAATTTTTTTTCGTGTGGCAATAATAGAAGATACCAAATTTAAATTTATAACTAAGTAGAAGACAAATAAACTATAATTAAACTATCAGACCCACCCATGCGTTGATGTGGCTATCGAAACACAACGCCATCTACTGGATGGTTACCTAACCTAGATAACCAAGTGTTGTGTCAATAAATTAACTCACATCGCCATCTGTCAGAAACTTATGGAACTTACAAATAATTTCAAATCATTGTCCCATAACAAACATTTAATTCGCAATAATAAATATTGAGGCCAATAATCGAGATAAAAACTATCCTACCTTTTAAGTTGGACGAAATTACACACACTAAGCCAAATTTCTTCAAAATCGGTTAAGTAGTTTCGGAATTTATCTCGGACAAACATCGTGACGCGAGATTTTTATATAATTAAAATAACTTTAGTCCGCCTCAGCACAGTACTTACTCCCTGTTGAGGAGGGGGAAGAAATACAATATCAATACTTAAATTCACCATTATATTTTGTATATACAATTATTTTATATAGTCGCTAAAATAAAAATAATAATAAACACTATAGACGAGAAGCCTCCACCGTACCAAAACCTAACTAAATCTTAAAACAAAATTTGTCAGCTGATATAATTAGTTGGTTGTGAGCCTAACACATTTCCCACATTTCTATCACGCTATAAGTAAAGTAAAATTTTAATAAACGTTAAAATATGTTTTGAGGGGTTCGTAAGGTTTTTTGCTTTATTTTTCGACCTATCGAGGGGGTCGCCATACGATTATTATGTATTATTATTATAGATGCGTATTTGGATGGAAAGAGAACTTACCTATAATAATATTATAGAATCATAGATTGGTATTTACCTATAGTCTTCGTAAATGAAATCTCACTTCTTACATATAAAATTATAGGTAAATGTCCCTACATAATATATATGATCATGGAATAAAGAAGAGCACAAGAAATGCGAAGTGAGCACGTTTCCAGAACCAAAAGTCTGACCATTCTTTGCTTAAATTTAAAATACAGAAATTAGTTTCATCTTCATTATGAATTATGATTTTTCTGTATTTTTGGTCGAAAATGTAATGGCCATATACCTACGATGTCAAGCAGTGCAAAGTGACATAGCGCGTGCTAAATGAAAACGTGCTAAATAAAACCCAAACCATTCAAATCTATGTTGCGAAATTTGCAAATTTTAGACGTTACATTACAAATTATTTTTGAACTGATAATTATGTAAAACTTCAACCTGATGGTAATAAGGATTAGACTTATGTATGTGTTTACGACAATGCTCTTTCTACAATATTAAATTTGTTTACAAAAAAATGTGCGAGGATCGGCATCAATCTGTCGGCATCCCATTGGAATAAAAAAAAATGGACGATTCAAAACCCATAGATAATTATTTTCCGTGTTTTTCCATTTCTACATGTAGTATTTTGACGGCACATGATAGGTTCCTAGGTACCTATATACCTACTTGTTAGGCGCTCCGCTGACGAGGCAACTGAAACCAAACCAAAACCGGCTGGTTTATATGTTTTGATTGGTCAAAAAGCTTGTTTAACCATAGACGAAGAACAATCATCTGACAGCTGGCAACTAGAAACGGCCGGCCACGGCAATCAGCAGTGCGAGTCGCGAGTCGCCGCTTGCGTTACCATTGACAACGGGGTCTTGAGTGATTGTGTAGTATGCGGGCCATCACATTGTCATACAAAGACAGTTGCCAGTTGACAGTTTTCAGTTGTCTCAGTGAGCGGATCGCCTTATTCCTTCAAAATGTAAATAGATTTTTTTTGTTAGTTATTCTACAAGTCGGTAGGTACTTTCTTTAGTGCGTAAGTAACATTATACAAATGTAAGGATTACGATAAAGGTGAATACTGAGTAGGTAGGTACCTACGTCAAGAGTTTTTTATCGACGTTCGCATTTTCTATGCTGGGGCCGCATCTGCGCCTACCGTCACGAAGCTTCGTGTAAACGTATTCTTATTTCAATTAAAAGAATACGTTTAGGCGCTCCGCCCACTGAGGCAACTGAAAACCAACTAAAACCGTCTGTTTCTCTGTCTTGATTGGTCAAAAAGCTTGGTTAACCATAGAAGAAGAACAATCAGCTGACAGTTGGCAACTATCAATGGCCGCCCAGGGCAACCAGTAGAGCAAGTCGCAAGTCACCGCTTGCGTTACCATTGACAACGGGGTTTTGTGTGATAGTGTATGTGCGGGCCATCACATTGTCATACGAAGACAGTTGGCAGTTGAGAGTTTTCAGTTGCCTGAGTGGGCGGAGGCGCTTACGCGAAGCTTCGTGACGATAGGCGCAGATGCGGCCCCAGCATTATTACCATAGACATATGAGTGTTATATTCATATGCCTGTGATTATTACACATATTTCTCGACCTTATCAGAAGTTTTTTTTAAACGAGCGACAATTTCGATGATAGATTTGGTAAATTCTCTTTTACGGAAATAATATCACTTTAAAATCTATTGCATAAAATATATTTACATTGTAGAAGACGAATGATTTTTGTTTATCGGCGTTATATTGAACTCGAACTTGTCCACTTGTTGTCCTTCGTTTTCAAACAAAAGTAAGTTTAGCTATTGTTTATTTATTTTGAGGAGGTTTTATATATTGTAAAAGAAGTCAAAATCATATAACCAACCCATTAGAAATTTTTTTTAGAGCGGTGAAGAAAAGAAGAGGGAAATGTGTTTAAATTTAAAGAAGTGACGAAATACCTAGGATATGAAATGAAATTTTATAACATATCATATAAGTATTTCATATTTTAGAAGTATGTAGTTTAGGTACTATGACTATTATGTAAATACTATAGTTAAATAAATAATCATCCGAACAAAAAGCCAAAAAAGCTCATTTGCCCAAATTATTTATCTTTTCGTTTTGTAGTTGGAATCTGATGAGATGATCCTGTTAGAATCATACAGTTTTTTTAACTGAATCTGTATAAACATAACCGGTCAGTGGCTGAGTTGGCATCGCGCTTGGTTCCCACGCAGGCGTCGTGAGTTCAATTCCTCGACTGGCCATAACCTCCATCACCACACAAGCAATGTTTTCCGCTTATCGTGGTGGTAGTAGAAGATTTTCAAATATTGTTAGGTTATTCGTAACCTGGGAATGTTTGCTTTTCTTTAAAAAAACGTTACGGATTTGGCTATTTCTCCAGACTTTTGTAAGCAATATGATGAATGATGATGCAACAGACATGCTAAATAAATTGAGATGACTTACCATGAGATTTGCCAAGATGCTCACGGAGTCTGTTCAGCTCCTTGGAACCGACCCTGGATCTGCCGTAAGCCTGGGCCGTCTTCGGGGACCGAGCCATCTGAGAAACGCAGTAATCCAACTAGAAATGACAACTGCACTTTCAAACTTTATTTTCACGTAGCTAATTCATAACTCAAAAGATACTTTGTAGTTCATATTAACGTAATTGAATTTTACCTAGTTTGTGTTTCGGAAAGCACTGCAATAACACAAACAACTGCGAGCAAAACGAAGGTAAACACGTAGGAATTAGCGCAGGTATGTCTGAGAGTAAATAAAATCACACATCACGCGACAGCTTAAATATTATTCAGACACCCACAAAATCACAACTACCACACTGATTAAAATAAATAATATAATAACTACCTATATCACGAAGTTTTAATAACTTTGAAAACACTCGCGGAACCGCCGATAACAAACTGTCACCGATGTAAACAAATGCACAGAAAACGTCAGGAGATAGAAAGTCGAAACTAGAAACAAAACGCACAGAAATTGGCAACAAATAGACGGGTAATATTATGTTCCTATGATTTTGGCGGTATTTTGAAAGCGATGCATTTATATTAGAATATTAGTGCAGATTTTTGTTTGAAAGGGAAAATTCCCGGCTTTTCACCTCTGCGGTCGTAACGCGTACTCCACAGTCCACCTGGCGAGGAGCACGGAACACTGAACACTGACTGAACAACTGAATACTGAACCGAGCGACATGGGCCACTCTTTACACACGCGGCATCGAACTCATTTTTCAATGCTATTCGCCAAAGGTGTTTAAAATTAGCTCGGTTGCGGACCTGTCATTGTTTGGCTTTGGCAGGTCGATATTTCATTCGCTAAGGTAAAGCCTCCACAGATTGATATGCGAGCAAAGTCAAAAGACAGGTTTTGATTGCGAAATAGGTAGGTGCAATGCTGCAAACTGCGAGTTGTAATGCGGCGCTGAAGAAAAATATGATTCTTGAATCGTGAAGAGTAGGTTGTGAGCCCCTGGTCTAGGCCCTTTCTTAGATTCTCCACAGAGGAGGCCCAAGAAAAATAAATTCCCTCAGGAACTATGCCATCTTTGGGAATACTGTCTGGAGGGTCTTCTTTCTTGTTTGCATTAGGCTATAAAACATAAATATTGTCAAAAGAATTCATATTCTACACTTTCGTAGATGGCGCGCGTATAATATTTTTACTAATAAAGACTTTTTACAATTATGCTTTGAAATATTTAAAAAAAGAACTAATAACATAATATTATATTTATGCCCAAGTTAAAATGTTATTAGGTAGGTACCTACATATTAATTATCTATCTTGTATCAGTAAAAAGGGGTTTTGTTGTACTAACTATTTATTATGGGCCAGTGTTATGTTGATCCGATTTGAACTATTATCGGTGTGCAAAAATACATTCAAAAGAGCTATCTTTGATTTGCCCATACCTCACTATTTTGTTACTGATTTTTTTTCTAAAAAGAAAGATACATTCCCGGGTAACGAATAACCAATGGAATAACCTGACAATATTTGAAAATCTCTATCATCATACTAAACGGAAATGTTGTTTGTGTCGTGATGGACGACTTAGCCAGCCGAGGAATCGAATTCACGATACTTTGCCTACTCAGACACTGAACGGTAGAAGGTCGGCCACAGACTGTGTTGTTAGTTCGTGTTATTTACTTGAAATAGAGTAAATTAATATAGGTTTCGAACACGAGACCTAATAATAATAATGACTGTAACAGGGAAGATTAGGTATTTGAATTATGGCGAGTAAACACGATATTTTTGGAACAAGTTGTTTGATGAAAAACCACGAAGCAATGAAAGCATACATTTCGGTTAGTAATTATCACCTACATGTACCTAATTGATTTAGTGGTGGAAGAATGCAGGGACGGACATTACATGACTGTTATAAATATGTTTTATGTTAATTTAATTTCTATTCAAAGAAGTTACGGATTAGTCATCGGCATCAATTATTTTCAGAAATAAGGTTTTTACTGGACCTGATTAGGTATACCTACACAATTTAGGTTTTTAAAGCATTTTAAGATGTTTTAGGTATTTACAATGCGATATAGTATCCTCTATAGTTCTCGCCTAGATGGTTAAACGGTCCAAAGCGTCGGGTTCTCGCCTAAGCATCTGCCAGCTCACAACAGAAATAATTCAATCTGATGAACAATATTTAATTTATCTCGTTATTGCTCTGATCTACAAACATTCACTTCAAAAATATTATAATTTTGGTGCATTGGAGAGTTATAGATCGATTGAGAGTAGAACCTTTTTTCATGGATCAAAAATCAACGAACACTAAATAATAGTGTACCTACTAACCCTTACGCCTTAGCAAAATACTCTTCAGATTGACTAACCGTTAGGCAGAGAGGACGGACCGTCATACAACTCGGTCTTGGCATACACTCCTTGCCTCTTTCACATTCACACATCGCCTCATACATACTCTTCTACTATTCTTGACATGGCCCAACTCAAGTTAGTATCTGATTCACTTGATCGAGCACTTCCTCGGGCGTCCCCGACTTCTTCAACCATTCACATTTGCGGTCATATATTATATATCTTTACACTTCTTTCTTCATTCATTCGCTCTTCTTGCAAAAACCATCTAAGCGTCCCCTCTCTTAATCGTACTTATTACTTATTATATTACGCTTGCCTTGCATTCTTTTCGGATCTCCGCATTTCTCACACAATCATACATGGTTTTACCACACATACGTCTCAAGGATCTTATTTCTACAGCATTCAGTCCATTTTTATCCTTTGCCAGTACTATGCTTCACTGCCACACATCAGGGTAGGTCAGCACTCCATTGTGGACTGCTAGCTTCGCTTCGTTGGGATTGTAAGCATAAAATAACATCTATGTATTCGTCAAAGTCCATGTATACAGATTTTGAACGCACAAAGCCATTCATTTCATTATTTCGCATATTTGTAAGTAAAGTCACGATTTTGACTTCGCTGTCGTGCAGTAGATAATATGAGGAAGTATATAGGTATTTGAGAACTCAAATGTATTTATGACCGATATTTATGACCGATACATGAAAGAATAAAGAGCATTCATTAGAAGTTGACTATTAAAAATAATCACACACGTATAACGAATGGTTCGAATATAACGAACCGATCAAACATATAATAAACGAGTCGTTCAAATGACGAATAGTTCTCGTCATTGGCGTAGAAATACTTAGAAAGAAAATCTTGAGATATACTTATTTCTGTAATAAAAAGAACACTAAAAATAACGTAATAATCTACATTATCAGAGTCTCAAAATTCTTTCAGTGAGAGCAATTCTGTGGTACAAAATTATATTTCAGCATATAAATAACCCTTTATATATAAACAGGCTGGAACACAACCATAATACTCGTTTTAACTTTAATGAAGGACTAATTGTACCTAAGCATACAAATAAATATGGACAAAGAACGTTAAATTACATGATTCCCAGCTGTTTAAATATGTTACCTACTGAAATTAAAAACTGTGCCCAAAACAAACAATTGGTGAATTTACCGAAGACTTGGCTTACGGAAAGATTTGTATTAGCTTACAATGACATATTATTCTAAATACTTTAAAATTGTTATTTATGTTTTCTAAATTTTTCTTTTATCTATATTTCTATAAAAAGTTAAATTTTATTCTATATCTATAATTGTACCTCCGAGCCGAATAGGACAAGGGGAAGAAGAAGAAGATCTATAATTAATTGTAAAAATGTAACTATTAAATCACTATAATAAGATCTTGAATGTAAAGAACTTGTTAGACAAACTACTAAATAGTAGTTTATCGGGACTTTTGGTCTTATATTTGTAAAGTGTATAAAAAAAGAAAAAACATAATTTAGACATTGTCTCCTACGCTAACGATACAGTCCTACTAATAGCAAACACTTGGTCTGAATTAAATAACATGGCAAATATAGATATCAATGAAAATTATGGTTTGATAGAAACCTGTTGACTTTAAATTCTAAAAAAACTTATTATTTACCATTTTTCATTAAAAAACAAGAAACACATAAAGAAATAAACATAATAATCCACTCTGTTACAAATACAGAAAACCACAAATGCAACATATTATGTACAAACATAGAAAGCAAGACTGATATTAAGTACCTGGGCATAACAATAGACCAGCGTTTAAAATGGTCCCCACATATAAATATTCTGAATGACAAAGTAAGGAAACTAACATATATATTTGGATGTTTAAGAGATATTTTAAACGAAAAATGACTTAGAACCACATACTTTGCTTTCATTCTGTCAATCAATTATACAATACGGCATCATAGGATGGGGCGGTACATATACAAATCGAACACAAATAATTTAAAAATCACAAAAATTTATAATAAAAACCATTTTTAAAAACCCTATACCTATTCGCCAGAACTCTTATTCAAAAAAATTAAGGTCAGAAAATTAAGCGCATTATAATTCTACCGTGCAACATTAC
The DNA here is from genome assembly GCA_951813805.1 of Limnephilus auricula. Taxonomy (NCBI): domain Eukaryota; kingdom Metazoa; phylum Arthropoda; class Insecta; order Trichoptera; family Limnephilidae; genus Limnephilus; species Limnephilus auricula. The sequence goes on from OX638393.1 coordinate 37,354,898, forward strand.
AAATTTATAAATACGATATTCAAAATAAAGCTGCACCATTTAAAAATAACAGAAATCTTAGACGAACTTCAATACTTCCTACTCCAAAATGTAAAAAAGCAACAGGACAGTTAAATCATAAATATCTCGGAGTAAATTTTTTTAATTCGTTACCAGAAAAAATTAGAAAGATGAATACTAAGATTGAAGAATATAAAACTCGCCTTATAAATTATACTGAAAACTTAAACTGAATCATGTCAAATAAAACCAATGTAATAACACCCCCCCCCCATACACACAAGTCTTGCTTATTTATGGAGGTACATATTATGTAATTAATCACTGTAAAAAAATATATATTTGTAATTTAGTATCCTTTTGTAACCAATAAAAAAAAATATTATAAAATCATATCGATAAAAAAGTCATATGAAAAATTAAGGAATTACTTTGTTATTATGTCATAACGCATAACCATAATATTTTTCTTCGAATCAGAAACTTTCTCTTCCTGAAAATATATATTATTTCTATTTCTCATTGCAAGAAAATTATTTAAATATATAATGATGATGTCTTGTATTATTTTGTAATGACAATATGTTTAGGTATCTATATTGTATTGTTAATTATTTTAACAATATATAGTTATTATAATTTAAATTATCTTTTTATATAAAGAAAAGCGTCTGTGGCAGATACCTGGCCGGCGGCGGCTTGGACTTGATTTTTAAACAGATCTGCAGTTTTTCCGAGATTGATCAAATTTTGCATAATTGAACTTTAAAAAAGATTAAGGTTTTTGTAGAGATTTCGGCGTTGCCCGAGAAAAACTCGGGCAACGCCGGTAAGCTAGTATCAAAATATAATACTACTAGTACTAAATTAGATAAAATTAAATGACGAATCGTTCAAATACGCAATGTTCAAATGTAACAAATCGTTAAAATATAACAAAATGTTGGTACCTATAACGAATCGTTCATATATAATGAACTGTTTAAGTATAACGAATCGTTCAAATATACGAATCATAAGTCATTAAAAAAAAAGTAGTATATTTCAATCCTATAATAGTGCTTTTGCTCAAGCCCGAGGTCATCACTCCCTTTTTTGGTTTTCACGGCCTACTTGTTTCTTATGTTAATTTTGTAAGTTGACCTTCTGGATGATACGAGGAAATAATAATATCCTATTATGATGAATATAATGATAAATGTTTTGTTGCTGACCTTTTTTGCATTCCCCTGGGCAGGACCCTACACCGGGGTACACACAATACGATTCTTGGTTTTGGGCTCTCAAGAAAGCAGAAAGGGGTTGACAGAAAAAAAAGTACCTACCTAAGTAAGACCATTTGAGAAAAGAAGGTCAATTTACTGTATAATAAATCTTAAAATCATATAAGGCCATCATTTTGCAATATCATGGAAAAGATGAAGGAAAACTTTTGAAAAAAGTAGCTGAAGAAGATATCGCTTTAACTGTACATATTTCTAACTTCATTCTGCTTTCAAAACCAGTTCCATATTATAGCTTCGGATGAAAAATACGAAAAAAACTTATATTAGATATGTTTGTTAGAAAAATTAGTTTTACATTTTTTTCACAGACATGTTCATTAGTAGCATGTGTTTCAATGTCATTGCTAGTAATGAGCATGCTACTGGATTAGCGATATGCTACAGACACACATCTCTCACAAAAACAATTACAATAAGCATGGTTGATATTATCACTAATTAAAGACAAACACAGCATTGGTAACATAACTTATCTTTACAAATATTTAACACCCTGTGTACTTAATTTTACATTACTTATGTTTTGTGTATTTTACTATATTTTAAAAATATATAAAAGATAATTTTTTTGTATATAAAAAATAAAGGGACGAAATAAAAAAAAATTATAAAACGCATTATGAATTATTTAAAAATTAACAATATATTTAGACATTAATGAGAAAATACTACTTATTGATTATTATTTAAAAAAAAAACATAAAAATATCACTAAATGTGACGTTTTAATTTTAAGTTTTATTTAAGTAAATATTTTAAAGATATTTTGTTAGGTATCACTGCTTGTCGAGCGGATATCAAATAAAAAAATGCAAGGAATCACATAAGCAAGCAAGAAATAGCAGATGTGATAATACACTATACAGGGTGTCGGGGGTAAAGTGCATTAACTTCGGGAGGTGATTCTACATGATAGTGTAAGTAAAAAAAGACAAAGAACTTTTTCCGAAATTCCAACTTTTAGGGGTACTTTTTTGGTAAAAGATAAAATTAGTACGGCGTGTGCGGCCTGCACTATTAGGTATTTCCCACTGTTACGATACGCTCCAATCAAAACAAATTTATCGGGTAAGTTGGTACTAAGGATTTTTAATAGGTACGTCTTTTTGTATGAGAAAAAAGTTAGAATTTCGAAAAAAGTTGTCTTTTTTAATCCCACCATCATGTAGAATCACCACCCGAAGTTAATGCACTTTACCCCCCGACACCCTGTATACTAAATGAAAAACACTTTGTAAAATTGTACATACACGACAGAGCCAACGAGCCAAAACTTTTTTCTTGCGAGCGTTAAATAATAAAAAAATACATCACATTTCCTTAATATGATATTAAATCATCTCTTTTTGGAAAGTATAATTATTTCCTGAACACCATTTGGAAAAGTTTAAAAAATATGTACTTGGACCATAAAACTATATATTTTTTTAAATGACCCTCTATATGTCTACTACAATATGTTTTATTATTTTTATTTGAAAAAAGATAATTATATTTGAAAGTTTTACCAGCTACAAAAGGTATAAAAATATAATTAAATAATTCAGCTGCAAAAACATCAAAAGTCCAAAATCTAACAAACACATGATAATCGATTCAATTTCAATTTTAAATAATCCCGCGTTTACATTAGTACCATCTATCGGTGGATAGAGTGACCAGTTCCTGCCAACAGCACGCTTGTCAGTGCAATATGATTGGCTCATTTATGGTGCAATTTTAATTCCCGTTTCTACCGCCGGTCGCGCGCGATACGTCAAACATCAGACCACACTAGCTCGAGCAGTTATGTATTTTTTTGGAAAGCGGTTTGTCATAATTTATCGCTAAGTTACTACGTTTCGTGTGGTTTCGTGTTCCGTTGAACGGGTTGTAAGTGCGTTTTGATCTTCGATGATCATATAAAAGTATCACAATGCAGTTATATAAGGAACCTTTATTGACAAATAATCAGCTCAAGAGACTGGGTGATCACAAATATTCATGTACAAGTGTTAGCCTCTTGGATTCTATACTTCAGCCGTGGTGGACCTGGCTAGTTTCCCTAGTGCCGCTATGGCTAGCTCCCAATTTAATTACAATCGTAGGATTAATAGTAAATATCTTTACTACTCTAATATTAGTATGGTGAGTTAATTCATGATTTACATTACATTTGGGCGTTCGGTTTGCGCGATTGCGATGTTTGCTCTCCTGATTTTGATTTGGGTCACTGAAGAACTCTTAGAAGAGCGTGACAGTTTGTTGCTGGTATTTAATTCTCTGATTATTAGAGCACGAAAATCCAGACCAACAAGCACATCGGATATAACCGTACCCGTTATAATTCTGTCGATAATGTACTCTTAATTATTGGTTATAATAATTTATTGGTTAAACAGATTATCATAATAAGTATATGACAGATCGTCGTTATTCAAGTGAATCACTACTTGTGCGTCAAGTTATAATATTATGTTTATGTTCTTATTTTATTCACTTAATTTGATTTGGTACAACATACAAAATACTCAAAACAAAATGCCATCTCTTATTTTTCCAATTTCTTAGATCATTACCTATTTCTTTTCCCAATTTGCAATAATTATTGTTAAATAATTTGTATACTTTCATTAATCATTCAGCAATGCATGTGATGAAACGTGTTTCATACATAATTTATATTTGTAAAAGTATAGCATATCTGGTATTCTTTCACATGTACAGATATAATCTTATCAGTCCAGCAGCGCAAACTTGTATTTGCTTAGTCTTTGACAAGTGGTGGTCAATGACTTTGTGAGATAAGGATCCTTTAATGCGGGAAATTTAGCTTGACATTTGATTGAGATCTAGATATCATCAGATCAGCCAGAAATGCTTTGTTGACTCTTGTTTCGACTCATACCAAAGGTTTCTATCAATATTTTCATTGTACTGAAATGAGTAATAGTTTTTGCATACGTTGATCTATTTCACCATATTATAACGTCGGTGTAAGTTAAATACCGCAGAAGAACCATTTGTCAAAATATTCAATAATAAATAAATTTAAATCATAGATATCCAAATCGATAGACTTGCCTTCACGTGAAATCTGGCTATCATTTCGACGAACTGGATGCAGATCATATTTTTGACACCAGGAGGGTACGAGAATGTTTTGAATAAACTATGGCATCAGTCGAATATTGACTGCCGAAGTCATTGAAATAAGCAGACCATGCGCAGAAAAGTAAAGTTCTCTAAAGTAAGGCAAAGGTTTGTAGCGCAGTCTATTGTGGGACTTTTCTACCCAGGACCTGGATGTTCGTTTTTAAACAAACCACCTGGCGTAGCGATGCAGAAAATGAGTGGGGTGGATAAAATACTACACATTTGTAAAAGGGTCTAACTAAATAGTGTAAAAATATATTTAATTTTGGAAACCAGCTTGAACTTTTGTTTATGTAGTTTACGATTTGTAAAGTTCTTTTACGCAGTCAGCGATTTTGGTAGCCATTGTAAAAAGGACTAGTAATTCGTAAGCAAATTTTATTTTCAAGGTCTGAATAGTGATATTACAAAGAGGTTGGTTCTTTAGTGAAAATGATTCATTTACGGTATTGACTTAAGCAGAGTGCAAGCAATCTATTGGCGAATTTTGAAATTTGAATGCGCCAATCAATGTGGCTTGTGCTGTTCAACTGAAAGCACCAAAAAACGTATTTCAAAGTGATTGGCTCTTACTAGTATTGAATTTCCATAGACTATATACGTGAATTAATTATTTAACCATGGTGTACGTGTCTGGCCTAACTGAATTATTTCACTTTTCCTCAGAATAATTACTCAGAATGTGGTTAGAAATATTGGAGTTAAGGTGAATGTCAAAAGAATTCATATTCTATGCTTTCATAGATGGCGCGCGTATGGTATTTTTACTTATAAACGCTTTTTACAAGTTATGCTTTGAAATATTAAGAAAAAATTATTGTTCGCGAAAGTACACAGGCAATATGAATACAAATAGTTTTGATAATTAAAAAACTTTAATTTTTCAAGAAAGGCTAACAAATACAATATTGGATTGAATCACTGATGAAATTTTGTATTTGTTAGCCTTTCTTGAAAGATTAAAGTTTTTTTAACTAACAATACTATTTCTTAATATTCATATTGCTTGCTCGACGGCCGGCGAAGTCCAGCGGTAGGGCATTAGACTCCCATTCCGAAGACCGCGGGTTCGAACCCGGCGTGCGCAAATAAATATTATTTAATTGATTTGTGTTATTTCACAATTAATTATTTAAAATAATATATAGTATGTTTGCGGCACGTTCCAGAGTGGAAGATACTCTTAGTATCGCCCTGGTGTAAGACCACCATTCAGAATTGAAACGTTGCTTGAAATGGCTTTAGCCGTGTTTAGTGACTAGATCTGAATAGCCAGGTACTTCCCCACCCTCTTCCTCGTCTCCTTCCCTTCCCCACTTACCTTCAGCCTCATAACATACCCCAATTGGGGATGCCATAGTCTCACTGGCTCCAGACGGGAGCAGTTGGGACTCTTGTGAGGTATTTTCACTATAAAAAAAATTGCTTGTGTACTTTCGCGAACAATAATTTTTTCTTAATATTTCAAAGCATAACTTGTAAAAAGCGTTTATAAGTAAAAAAAACTATACGCGCGCCATCTACGAAAGCGTAGAATGTGAATTCTTTTGACATTCACCTTAAGGCGCAGGTTTTACGGTAACATTTTGGAAATTTATTCAGTAATGAGTGGACATTTGAGGGGAGAGGTCGCGCGCTCGCATTGCAGTTCCGTCAAGCAATGAATGGGGGAAATAGGTGTTATACAAGCAATGTATAAATGAAATAATTAATTATTTTATCGTATAAAAATGAATGTTTCTTTGTTTGTTCCTCGTGCGGAACCTAAAGCAGTTATCCGATAGCGATTTGTCGTGTATGAAATTATTTCCTATACCATTTATCCGATTGTTGTTGTTATGTGCACACCCGCCAATGTTTCTATAAATAATAGTGAGCTCTGGCGTCATGAAATTTGTAAAAAAAATACATAAAAAATTAATGTTTCTTTATTTGTCCCTTATTCGGTACCTAAAGCATTCATCTGAGTGCGATGAAACTTTGGCGGATTTTTCGTGTACCTACGTGTACATGCCTTTGAAATTTTCTATATATATTATAGTGCAAGTGAGCTCTAGCATTATGAATTTATTTCCTGTACTATTTATCCGATTGCGATGAAACTTTTGTAAGTTGTTAAATGCACACCTTCGTAATTCCTTATACGGTACCTAAAGCATTACTCCGATTGCAAAGAAACTTTGGTGATTTGTTGTGCACATACCTGTAATGGTTTCTATATGTAGTGCTGAGCTCTGGCGTTATAAAAAATTTCCTATACCATTCATTCGATTGCACTGAAACAATAGGTGATTTGTTGTGCACACGCCCGCGAAGGATTCTATATACATATAGTGGTGAGCTCTGACGTCATGAGATTTGTAGAAATAATTACAATATTTCCTTCTCATCCCCATTCACCTTCAGCCACACAACATACCCCAATTGGGGATGCCATGGTCTCACTTACTCCAGAGGGGAGCAGGTGGGACTTTTGTAAGGTATTCATATAAAAAAAGGAGTGGCGGATGTATGAATCCATCTCTCCCACAGCGGGGCAAGGCGATGAGTCGAGAGAGTCAAATAAATTTTGGGTAATTTGTACACGAGCTGCCAATAAGAAGGAACAGCCTCAGGAGCACACGTGCTTCAAGAATTATTCAGGGTCGTCTACCGCGATGGAATCCTTGTTCTACCGTTATTTCAGACATGGAAGATGCTTCAGAGAGGAACTAGCGTCATTGATCCCTTCAGCACCGGTGCAAAGCCGGGAAACACGCCAAATGCGCGCCCAACATATATACACGGTCGAAATTTCTCACATGAGAACGGGTCGCTTCTACCACTCGTTCTTGAGTTCAACAGCTCAGCTGTGAAACGATTTGCCGGCCTCTGTGTTTCCTCCTTCATACAATATGGGTCTCTTAAAGACAATTTTTCTCCGGGCCTCCTGTGCGAAGTTATACATAAAAATAAAAAAAAGATTCTACTATTAATGTTGAGAGGTTTAAAAATTCCGTACGACTGACACTGTTTAACACAAGTACTAAAGATAAAATTAATATCATTCTAAAATCCACAAGTCTTGGCAATTTTTGTAGGATATTATGCTGAATATTTGCATACCAAGTTTACATTTAGTTGATTTTATATCAATTTGTATTAAATTTTGTGATTTTTCGTTTATGTGCGTCATTCTACTTTTTGTTTATCTGAGCTAATATTTTGAAATATATTCTTTCTTGAGTACGAAAAAATTTGTCGAAATAAACTTTCAAAAACAAAACCACCTTTTGTCATTTCTATTGCACGTACTTAAAAATATTTGTCCCAACTTTATTTTATGATCTCCCTTTATTCACACCCATTATTTTCCGGTAATATTATAAATACAGTTATTACCATTTTATAAACCATACAATCTACGTCAAAACACCATTAGATTCAAAGTCTCATTGAGTAAAAAACGGAGACGTCAAAAAAGGTTCAGGGCGTAAAAGATGTTTCTATCTATCCATTCCATTGCTAATATGTCTGTCTAGCTGTATCCATTATCTAGTAAATAAATTTAAATTTTATAGAGCAAGTGTATTTTTTATTTCGTACTTTATCAAAATGCTAAATGGTTTACCAATTTGGTGTCAATCTTACCCGAGTCTGCCCCATAGACGGCAAAAATTGTGGTTCGCTAGCGGGGCCGTACAAGTACCAAAAATACCTAACTGCAGTGAAGCCGAGTTTTGATATCCCCCCCTTAACATTTGACATCGACCTTCATATAGAGAGCAATGCTTCCTTCTTTAATTACTCTAATATTTCCTCATTATTTTTTTGTGCAATTTGAGGTTCAAGTATAGCAATAATATGTTATTGTGACATGTTTACATAATATGATGAGTCATTCCTACATTTAAATTTGCAAAACTTACTGCAAAAAATAATATAAAAGTATCTAGGTATTGTATTCTTTCTGTTGTAAACATTACATGATTGTTTTTAACCCATTTTAAAAAAAAAAAAATTAAATACATTATGTATTACATTTTCCAACGATCTTTGGCTGTCCAACTAGGAAATTTACCTGTTTTAGGACAATCAAAATGAAAAGATTTATTGAATGTACTTAATTATTTTTGTGTCTATTATATTGTAACGTATTCACTTTTACTTAGATTACACTTTATAAAAAAAAAAAGTTTTAATGGTTGATACAAGAAGTTTTTTTTTTATTTTTTTTTTATTATTTATTTTTTTTATATTTTTTTTTTTATAGAGAAACTTCACAAGAGTCCCAACTGCTCCCTTCTGGAGCCAGTGAGACTATGGCATCCCCAATTGTGGAGTATGTTGTGAGGCTGAAGGTGAGTGGGGAAGGGAAGGAGATGGGGAAGAGGAAGGTGGGAAAGTACCTGGCTATTCAGATCTAGTCACTAAACACGGCTAAAGCCATTATTAAGCAACGTTTCAATTCTGAATGGTGGTCTTACACCAGTAGTGTTGGGTAGGACACAATATCAGAATGAGTTTGTATGAGGTACTCAAATACTGAAATGAGGTGGTGAGGTGTCCCACCTCTTTTGAGGTGAGGTGTTGAAATATTTACCTACTCAGTCACCCTACCCCTCATCACAACTCTACCTCGACGCCTCCCCCCCTCCCCCCCCCCCAGTGGGAGCAGTTGGGACTCTCGTGCGGTATTTATTTATTCAATTTCAACGGTATAAATAATATTTAATATACCATAAACAATATTTACATGTCACATTAAAAACCAAAAGCAAATATTAGGAATAATTAAAAAACAAAAAAAGAGAATAACAATTGATTGTGGCTAACAATTTATTCACATAGTATTAATTTAATACATATTTATAATATACTAAGTCCTAATACTGTACGGCTCTCCTCAACTCTTCACGCCTTGCGGCTCTAATACAAATAAGTCGCATACACGAAAGTACCACTTCATCAACTCACACCTCATACCTCGTGGCTCACTTCAAATCCGTCCCGGATGCGAAATGAAGTGGCACTACATGAACCAGCTCACACCTCACACCTCGCGGATCTAATACAAATAAGTCGCATACACGAATGTACCACTTCACCAACTCGCACCTCACACCTCACACCTCGCGGCTCACTCATTCACTCACTCAAATATGTCCCGGATGCGAAATGAAGTGGTACTAACAACTCGCACCTCACACCTCGCGGCCCACTTCAAATACGTCCCGGACGCGAAATGAAGTGGCACTACCGATGTAACGCTACTACCTCACCGCCTCATATTTGAAGTGGTACAAAAATGAGTTGGACCTCAAATACGTCCCATGCAATGTAGTGATACTACACCAACTACCTCACCACCTCATATTTGAAGTGGTACAAAGAAAAAGAGTTGGTACAAATATATTTGGTGAGGTGACGGGACATTTTACGCCTTTGTATGCGACATTTGTAGTTCATCTTGTATGAGGTACTCAACACTATACACCAGGGCGATACTGAGAGTATCTTCCACTCTGGAACGTGCCGCAAATATAACATATATTATTTTTATTAATTAATTGTGAAATAACACAAATTAATCAAATAAAATTTATTTGCGCACGCCAGGTTCGAACCCGCGACCTTCCGAATGGGAGTCAAGTGTCTTACCACTCGACCACGGACGGTCGTCAATGTAAATAAATATTTTAAAAATAATGTAAATGTAGAGAAGAGAAATAAAAAGAAAATTGAATAATAAAAAAATACAATAAAATAAAATAAATATAACAATTATAAACATCTACGCTTTTCAACCATTCCAAGAAATTTTACTTTTGATTTTGATGAATCAATGAATTAAGGAATCAAAAATAGCTAAAAGAGAAAAAGAAAATATAGAAATAAAATATAAATTCAAAAATTATAACATGTACGATTTCCAACCAGTTCATGAAATTTTGTTTTGATTTTGATGAATTAATGAACTGAAGAATCAAAAATAGATAAAAAAAAAGAAAAGTGAGTAGAGAATAGATTAATGCAAAGAAAAATTTAAGCAGTTTTTGAACTTACACTGGTATAAAAATAAAATTAATGTTATACAAATATAATATAATATATAGGAAAGATCAACAAAAAATAAATTAATTACTGTTAATTAGCATATTTTCGCATTCAGCTTTCCCCAAGATCAGAAGCCAATCATTTACCAGATTACACAGAATGCTAGGCACTTTTTGATTCCAAGCATCGGGAATAAGATTAAGCGATTTAGGGTCGAAGTACGAGAATTGTCTTTGAGCTAAGGCTGAAAAAGTGGTGGGAGGAACGACTGGGTTCTTTTTTGCATGTCTGATTGTGATAATGGTCTATGGAAGTGTAGTGGTGGCGCTGTTTTTGAGTATGTAATGTAATTTTCCTCATGTATAATTGCCTTACATCAAGAACACGAAACTCTTCGAACAATGAATCGCTGGGGTATCTGAACGGATTTTTAAGTATAACTCTTGAATCTATTCAATAAAGAAAGTCATTATGAAAATGCTGAAATATCCTAAAACTTTTACATTTTTATACATTTTATTATTTAACCGCTTGGACACATAAGCTTGTTTTCACGATAATTTAACGTAGGTAGACATAGGAATGACGTATGTCCCGTACCTGAGTTATTAAACAGATTAAAATGAATGCACATCATATTAGACCAATAAAAAGGTTTATTTACTTTGAAATTGTTTAAAAATTTGTGGAAGCGAATCTGTTAACAATAGGAACTATGAATTTAGGTCCAAAAATTTAATTTTTATAATGAACATTCTCAGCATTGTCAACATTTTGCTTTCAAACTTTGAATGAATATTGTATGAAATTGAATATAATAATATTTTAATAGAACAAATGTTCACATTTCGAGTACAATCTTGCTTTGAGATATTCGTGGTAGAGATTATCAGAGAATGGTAGGGAAATCCCACAGGACAGAGAGATGTGGTATTTTATCTGCTTTGCATGTCCCTTTGGGAAACAGTGTAATGATTGACAAGGTTCGCTGGCGTAAAATTTTGAGGACGTAAATGAACTAAGCCCGAATGTTTCCGATCGGGACTGGTGGCAGCAAACCGGTTAATGTAATGAATCCATATTGTAATATTATGAATTAAACATTGAAATTTCTTATTGTGTTTTACAGGTATAGTCCCGATGCCAAAACAGAGGCCCCTCGGTGGACGTTTGCCCTGTGCGGACTGGGCCTCTTCATTTACCAGAGTCTGGATGCCATCGATGGCAAGCAGGCACGGAGAACGGGCACCAGCTCGCCACTGGGGGAGCTGTTTGACCACGGCTGTGACTCCATTTCCACCGTGTTTGTGGCGCTGTCTGCGTGCACAGCGGTGCGCCTGGGGCAGTACCCAACCTGGATGTTCTTTCAGGTGAATAGTTGTGTTATTTCCTCCGGAAATAATGGAAATGTGATACGATAAAATTACTCACCATATTTAGAGAATAACCTCTCACAATCTTAGATTGTACATTTTTTGGAAATCGTTGAATTTTATCCTGTAATGAGATGAAACCATCAAGCTCTCACTTAATTCAAATTCAATTCAATTTTTTCATTTTAAAAACAATACAGAATTATTATTTCAAATTGTTTTTAAAATATAGATAAGGAAAACAATAGTTACCTTATGAATAAATGCGCTCCAAAACTGACAAGCAACCATTAAATGCCTTTCAGTCATGCAAAATTCAAATCACGGCGATCAGCAAGGAATAAACGTATAAAAGCATATTTATACCAACAGCAACAAAGCTTGCCATCTAAATTCTGCTTCATTGGTGTTAAACACGTCAATATTCGAAGTGATTGTATTTAACAACAAGATACCTCCCCTCACTGGCATGACCATTGGCAAGTTAGTTCTGCAAGCCAGTAGATAAAACAGTCTATTGTGCCGGTGATGGAGATAACCATCGGGAACATAGAATCTAATGCTGTCTATGATAATTGAGTTTTCGAACCATCCACGAATCAGAGATTTAATTAAGACTGCATCTCTGTCTACAAACTGAGGTCATTGTGGATGGACCAACTGGACATGCAGCTCACAGTTTACCAATCAATGGCTCAGCCTCCCGCTAGCTATAAAAGCAGGTGCACGGCCTTGAACCAGCAGAGATTGCGAGCCGGTCATAGACTCGATCTGATTCTGGTAGCGAGATATTTTGTCCCTTCCAGCGAGTCTTAGAGAAGTCCTAGGCTCAATACCTGATAAGAGATGTGATATATAGCGAGATGTATTGTTGCTTTCAATAAGGTTTAAGAGTACCTAGAGGAATTCTTTATCCTTCGTACCTAGTCCGTTGTCAGAAGCGAAGTTATGTTGTTTTTATACAGGGTGTCTGGGGGTTAAGTGCATTAACTTTGGAAGGTGATTCTACATGACGGTAGGAGTAAAACAGATTCACAACTTTTCTGAAATGCCAACTTTTTTTTCCCATACAAAAAGACGCACCTATTAAAAATCCTTAGTGTTAGGTACAAACTTACACGATAAATTTGCTGTGAGCCTGCCTGGCGTGATTGTGGCGACGTTGGTTGATTGTGATTGGCCCGTGTCGTAACAGCGGAAAATAATAGTGCTGGCCGCACACGCCGGACTAACTTTTATATTTTTACCAAAAAAAGTTGGAATGTCAGAAAAAGTTATTTATTTTTTTTTACTTATATGTACTATCATGTAGAATCACCTCCCGAAGATAATGCACTTTACCACCGGATTGTATATAACTGTTAATTGTTCATTGTTATTTTTACTTTGACTACTAAATAAAAGTCTTTGTTCCGAACTCACTACATATATGTTTAGGTACTAAAATTTAATGTTATAATTCCAAAATTAAGCTTGCTACCTCGTTTCCGAATAATAATGCCATGTTTTTTTAAAGTAATATATCTTTTAAAAGTATTGCACACATTTATGTATGTAGTGCTCGAGGCCCAGTGCTTATAGCACAGCGGTGTATGGGTTAATTAAACCATTTTTTTTATACTTTTCTGAATAAGTAGTAAAAAAATTTGACCAAAGATTGTGTGTAATGTATTTACCAACTTAAAATCGGCTTAATAGAACAAACTTTTTATGTTATATGTATTTTACGCAAGTGTTGTATGTTTTGAATACTATAATAAATATATGTAAGGAGCTCCCGGCATCTGTTTTTCCTACTTTATAATATATTCGGGGCCTCTTCAAGACCAAGATTAATGTATTCCTTCTGACAGCCTCTACCTTAACCCGCCTCACAGCGCTGCTTAACCGGATGGCGATATAGTTCCCCTGTCTTTACACCGTATGGACAAGGGCAGTCTTGTGAGGTGTCACATAAAAAAAAAACTCACTGAGTAGATAACTAAGGTTCACTCTAGAAAGGTCTTCCATGTAGATTTTAATACAGTGAAACCCTCTTAAGAAGTTCTCGCTTAAAATGTTTTCCCGCTTAATAACTCAGGTACGAGACATACGTCATTCCTATGTCTACCTACGTTAAATTATCGTGAAAACAAGCTTATGTGTCCAAGCGGTTAAGAAGTGGAAGAAAAAAGAAGACCAAGTGGCCCAATTTATCGCACTTATAAGGTTTTTCCTGCCTTTTAGCAAGCTTAACAGGCTGCAAGCTCCCTCATACACTTGCCCGACATTGTATATCACCATCCCATTTGAATTTCATAATTTATTTAATTCGATAATTTAAGGTCCGATTTGCCCTACTTTTGGATTAAAAAAAAGGTGCATTGAATTTCTTCTGTTCTTCTTTATTCTATGTTTGTAACTGTTATTTTTCATAGTATCTTTTTTAGTAAGCAGAAATAAAATGACCACTGAGATAGTTGAATATAAAATCATTGATTATTACTTGTGACTTTATGCAATAAATATGTGTGCATTGCCATTATGTGCAATTTGATTTTAATTATTTAAAGTTTAAGACATGTTTGAATTCAGCTAAATTGTGCTTTGAATAATCATTAAGTCAATTTTAAAATCAGTTATGGCAATGAAGCTAAAGTCGACGCCATAGAAGTTAATGTGGCAATGTTCAGACTCATCTTCATCTATTTTAATAATAAAACCATCATGTTTAACCCATTTAATCACAGGAGACCATATTTGTCCCAACTCACATAGGTATCACAGAAATCGTTGTTTCTCCCTTACTATCATAGTCAGAAATATGATCTAAACGGTATTGGAAAGAGAATACAACAAACTATACATTCAAATGTAAAAGAAAACCACAAAAAAAATTAAATTTACCCCTTTCTGAAACCAAAGTTTCCGATAGCAATTTGAAAAAAAATTATGGAACTTTGTGAATTTTTTTTGAATTTTTTTTACATGAAACAAAAAAAAGTGAAGTGACAGTAAAGTTTATAATTCATTTATCTAATGAAATAAGTATGTGTTTTATTATTTTTTCATTATCAGTAATTTTCGTTAGAAAAAAAAGTAAAGTGAGCCATTTTGAACACTTTTTAATGTTTTCGCAAAAAAAAAATTAATTTAAAAAAATGCAAAGTAATTTTTAATCTAGAAATTTGAAAGCCTATTACATCACCTTTCGAAAACAGTTTTTAGTTTTCGAATACGTTAACAAATGTTCCATTTATTTGAATTTTATTGCAAAGTGGGAATATTTTTAGCCTCTGACAAAATACGCCAATTTTTTTAAGGGTTAAAAATGCATTGGTCACTTCAAGAGTTAACTGTGCCAAAAGAGAAAGGGACCTTTCCTAATAAGCAAGTGTCTTTCTAGAAACATGTTCAGTGATTTACTCTCGGTAGGTAAACCTTAGGGCCTCGATGACTCACAGTCTAAATTCTCTTCTGCCCACGGGCATTTCATGAAACGGCAGGCTTTAAGAACTACACAGATAACACCTACCTCCGATTACTTTCACCACCTATTTATCTCGAGGCATTTACTTTTACATTCACTTGACACTCTTCTGATAATTGTTTTGATGTACTTGATGATTTTCTATGTAAATACTACTAAAATTTCACGAATCTGAAAACACCACACGTCTATGAACAGTGTATATAAAACAAAGCATTAAGATATTTTTTTCTAAATTGTGCAGTCTATCACAGCCGCCTTGGACCCAAGACGATTTGTTCCACAGAATTTGAACAATTCATCAAAATTCAAGTTCTGTTATTATTTCATCATGGGCCGGCTGTTTCACAGTACTTGGATAGTAACAGAACTTGAATGGGACTTTCGTAAAACTTGATGAATTGTTTAAATTCTGCAAAACACGGAATTACAGATAAACAAATTTACAATATGATGTATGTACAATGTCGTGGTAGACCACACGCTGTTGCTATACCCCATGATGGTGTCTAACTTCTGATAGGAGATGTGCAACAAGACAAAGAAAACTAAAATCTTCATTATATTACAAATAATAGGTAGACTGTTCATATTTTACATAGGTACCTTGCATCCTCTCTCTACTGATTGAAGTGTTTACTTTATGTGAGCGTGTGATATTTGTTTACATAATCAATAACCATCTATGGATTTGAATTGACATAGTTATTCGCAGATTTATTGACTTCTCCACTGCGAAAAGTCTGAAGATGGTGAGTTTTAGAAATTCGCCATCTTCTGTGATCACTTGACTCTATCTCAATGACAATGACCTTTTGAAAGGTCACTGAACGAAATATTTTTCTCAGACAATTTGTACCAAAGTTCAAGTTCACATCCAAGTATGATTTTAATTGAATTGATTCAAGATGAAATTTATTTTTTAGTCTATGTAACTATATCACTGGGAATTAAAAAAAAAAATCTAGGTTAACAATCAAATTATGTTCATACATTGTACTATGACCGGTTTCACACGACCGAAGTACAAATTAACTTCAAATTTATATATTTTTACCGTACATTTTAATAAATCTATTGTGCTGTATTTACACTTTTTTCATCCCAGAGTAAAATATGCTCCTAGTATCGCCCTGGTGAAATAAAAATTAGGCCTATGTCATCTTTGGAGATGCTGTGTGGAGGGTGTTTTTAAGGAAAGGAAGTTCTGGGTAGGAAAAGGGTATAAGGGTTGGGTAGGAATCTGAGGTTCAGTGTGTCCAGATCATCCGCCGCCAAGACCTAGATAAACCTCACCCCATAAACCCGGGCACCCCTGTGTCACCGAACGTAGCGAACCACTTGGGGTGACCCATGGCAGAGGTGTTGGTTATCCAATAAACGGTTGCCGGGGCGGCGGTACCATTCCCGCCTCCCAAATTAACTTAACATAATATAAGTAATAATTTTATGTTATTATAGCCTGTTTGTAAGTATATTCTGTGCAGTTGAACACATCTACTACTTCACTAAAAAGTGTTGCCAACTGTATGCAATCTTGGTACAAGAGAGTATCTAAATGACTCAGTCTGATATTGTAGTTGCAATTAAAAAGAACTTTAGATAGAGTAGTTCTTGTTGGTATATGGAAGATATTTATGTTTAATAAATCAGGGCTGTCTATATACCATTAACAATTTTAAAAATAAAAGCTTAGTCGGAAATGAGTCTTCTATCTGAGAGTTTTAATAATTTTATTTCTTTCATCGAGTGGTTGTAATTTATTGTTTCTATGTTTGGTGACCAGTGCTGAATAGCCAGATATTTTCCAACTCACCCCTCCCCGTGTTTTGTTCTGCCTCACAACATTACCTCATTGGGGCCGCCACAGTTTCCTCTGTATTTGTGTGGTAGAATTTATAAGAAAGTGAATAATTTTATATGAATTGTCAATTATTATGAAACATATCTCTAGGATGTATGTTTAATAATATAAATTAATGATGGCGTGATTTTTGTGCCAGACTGATAAGAATAAGTTGTGATAATAATATTATTATTTATCTAATTCATATCACTTTAGAATTTACTATATTACTAGCACGGAGCTTTGAAAAATCATCAAATCAGAGTTGGCTTGTCAAGATTAACCATAAGAAATTTAAACAAAAGAAATACACATTTAAAATATAAAATTTATCTTTTTTGTTGTTTGTATTTGGGGTGTTATGCCGTGTTGCGCTACCTCCTTCTTTAGCCGACGTTTCGGACAGCGTTGCAGTGTCCATCATCAGGGCAGATCCGGCAGATCAAATGGATATGGATCCGGCAGATCTGCCCTGATGATGGACACTGCAACGCTGTCCGAAACGTCGGCAAAAGAAGGAGGTAGCGCAACACGGCATAACACCCCAAAATCAAACAACGAAAATGCTTTTGGCCGTGAAAATCTAAAAACATGAAATTTATCGATAATTTTAGGTAAAAAATATTTTATTATTGTGGAAAAAATATTATATTTTAATTATTTACGCTAACATCTGTCTGTACACACTCGATCCACGTACAAGATACAAACGGAAGTGCTGCCATCTAAAATATTCAAATAGAACTATAGAAGTATTCATATTATAGTTTTCCCGCAGAAGCAGGTTTTTACATTCTATTTTTAATTAATGAAGACAATATTAGCGAAGCTCAATCGAAAATCTGAATTCTTTCTTTAATCTTTCTGACTTTTTTTCTGTTTCAGATTTTTCTGTTTCAGATTTTTGATTGAATTTCGCTAATATCAACTGTAATATTAATAATGTCTTTTTAACTACAATAACCTGCTTAAATTGCTGGTTCAAGAGTTTTGGGATGCTTGCTATATCTTGCATAACTCTTGAATGTTTCTGCTCCTGTATATTTGTATATATCGATATTTGCTCAATTTCACCGTTGGTGTAATGTATGTGTTGTGTTCTGACTGGTGTTTGTTGCATGTTCCAGTGTTTCTGCGCCATCACGCTGTTCTACTGTGCGCACTGGCAGACGTACGTGTCAGGCACGCTGAAGTTTGGCAAGGTGGACGTGACGGAGGCGCAGTTTGCTATTCTCGGCATTCACGCCATCTCTGCCATTTTTGGCTCTAGCATTTGGCTCACGCCGGTATGTTCCATTTCCCCTATGCATTCATCTTTTTTATAAATTTCCCCAGATTTCTTTAGTAACTTCTTCATTGTAATATATAGACAGATTTTAAAAACCATTTAAGCTCCCCTATGATATTATTATTTTCCCCACTCATAAAAAAATAAATTAACCAATCTTTAAAATTATCTCCACTTTGTTTTTGTATTTTATTGCATTCCTTATTTTACCATCCCCTCAAGACTTTATTTCTCAAATAATAGACATATTGATATTTTTGTTTGTATTACATACTCCTTCTCCAGAACTGTTATTCTACAAGAGCAAATCTTAAAATTACATAATGTCGTTGGTTTAAGTTCAATACTGAACACCACGGAACAACCATTTGTCAAAATGTTCAGGAGGAACAAAAAAACCTTGTAATATCGTCGTCGATAAAAAAGATAAAAAATAAATTTAAATGCCGTTTACGTTTTTACATCATTTTGCATCTGCAAAATTAATATGATTATTTGTTTTGTATCCACTTTATTGGACATAGGGATACAGTCAAACCCGCTTAAGAAGTTCCCGTTTAATATGTTTTCCCATCTAAGAAGTTCAGTTTTTTCAGTCCCGAAAAATTCCCATACGAAATATGCATTTTTTTCCCGCGTAATATGTTTCCCGCATGAAAAGATTTCCCGCCTAAGAAGTTCCAAAATTTAATCCCCCAGCAATATAATTGCCCTTTTAAAAAGTTTTACAACACAAAATATAATTTTTCCCAATAAAAATACCCATTTCGTGTTATGTTCGGCCATGCGGCGGCTCTTTTGTCGCCATGCCGCCAGCCGCCTCAGGTCCAATAATGTAAATAATATTGTAAATATAATCCATTCACCTATTTGAAAAATGACATTTGTAAATGCACCGGAATAACCGAGACATAAACATGAGACAATGAGCTCTAAAATACACTCCTCTAAAGACCATTATCGCATAACGTCGCTGTGTCAAATGGATTCCTTGTTATTGTGAAATTTTAATCCTCTTGCCTTTCCCTCTCTCACATAAATCACAATGCTTGCGACAGAGATAGAAGCATAAGCTGCGGGTGGGAAGTGGGAACACTGTCGCATTAAAAGAAAAAAGCGGCATCTACACAAATCATAGACCAAATTATTTATTTAAATAATGTTGTAGAGCGCGAAATTTCAATTCTGCGTGTCTTATCTCGAATAAATACATACCTACATCTTAAATCTGACAAGCCCGTTCGTGACGGTAGCACCGCCGCGAAATTAAAATTTCCACCAAAATATTGTATTATTTAAAATCAATACTTCGTAAATCTGCATATGCCAATATGGCCGTTGGGCTAAGAGCCCACGATCTTTTATCTTACAAAACTTTTCGGCGAATAAATTGTTTTTATCTTTAAATTTCGAATTATATTAGAATCAATTATATTTTTTTTTATAGCGGAAAATGCGTTTTTAATGAACATTTACATGTTTAATATATGAACAGATTATAAGTACCTTACAAAAATTATATATTTTTTTAGTTTTTAAATTTTTAATTAAAGCAATATTTGGTTAGAGTATTTGGAGAAACGCCTTTTACTAATAGTACGTAGCAGGTGGCATCTGTAATCTGTACCCTTTCAAATAGTATATAAAAGTGAACTCAGCAGAGGGTCAAACCATTGCCTGTGCCGAATTTTGAAATTAACTTGTTGACGAGTACCTTTTACAAATACGTAAATTTTATCGGGGTATTTACGGAATATTACTATCCTACCGATCAGCTGTTTGTCTGTCTCTTTCAAGAGTGCATAACAAAGTTGTCCTTTTCTATTCAATTTGGTATTCAACTGTGTTATTATTTATTATATTATATTTTTTTGTCAAGAATAAAGTAATTCTTGACTTCTAATGTTAAGTAGAATCAACATAAAGTTAACTTTTTTTAGCAAGCTGACAATAAATATTTTTATTTAACCTACCTATGATTCAACTAGGAAATATATCGTATTTTTAAGAATTTACTTCGAAAATCTGAGAAGGAAGGGCCAATTGCGATGGAAATTGGCCGCGAAACTTTGATTTGCGAGGAATATATCGTATTTTTACAAATTTACTTCGAATATCTGAATTTGAAGAGCCAGCTACTATGGAAATCAACCGCGAAATTTCGGTTTATACGGAAATAAGACGCATTATTACAAATTTACTTCGAAGAACCTATCCGAATTTGAAGGGGCGGCCGGGGAACTCGATTTTCAGCAATTTCATAATTTTGAATTTTGTGGGAATTTGTTAATTTGAATTTTGTATTCGAATTAACGGGATTCTACTTTACGGTGACCGGATAACTCAGAATGAATTCAACTCAACACCTCCTTTGAGAAATCGTGATGAAAAAAAAAATTGGTTATGTAGGTTACCTACCTGCGTTAGGTTAGGTTATGGGCTGTTTTTTTTTTTTATCATAACTTTTAATGACTTTTCAAGGAGGTGTTTAGTTGACATGATTCTGTGTTATCATGGTAGCCATTATTTACAATGTTTATGAAATCTTCAATAGGATGTCAATTTGACAATAAAATTTCATGCAAAATTGAGAGAAAATTGAAAACCCCCTTAAGATGTTTTCCCGCTTAAGAAGTTTTTTTTTACTGGTCCCTTGAAGAACTTCTTAACAGGGTTCGACTGTATATACGGTCTTGCTTGCTTCTTTATTGGGAATGATTCATTCGCGGTATTGACTTCAACCGAGTGCAAGAAGTCTATAGGTTAATTTCCAAATTTGGATGCAATTTTGCCGTACAACTAAATGCGCCTAAAAAACTTTTTTGAAGTAAATACTTCTTTACGCACGCTTGACTTGAGGGGTAAATTGGCAAATGCATTGTGGAAATTACAGCGTTACGAGAGGCGTAATATCGGGCGTTCCGAACGTTACGAAGGCGAACGATAATAAATTAAAATTAATTTTGAGGTTCATTCCTCACAATATAATCGTAACAACAGTGCTCAAATCATTGTAATGACGTTTGGAATGGTTGCTGGCATTTATTTTAAACTTTGTAAGAATTAAATCAACAATCCCATTCTAAGCGTAATTCCCATAATAAAATTAATCAAATTTTTGTTTAGAGTGTGCGAACTCAGTGCATTGAAATGACTGATTTGTCACGATGATTGGTAACAATCCAAATGAATCTTCAATATAGATTCAAACACTGATGATTGGAATGGTTTTATTCGATGCCAGAAAGAAAATTATATTAGATTACTAAAGAAGTATTTACTTCAGTCGTATGGTTTAAAGCACACTCGTATGATATATTATATTCTACAGTTTTTTTTTTTATAAATTGATAAACAGTATTTCTTATTCATAATATATTTAAAATGTCAATTTATCTGAATGATTTACATCATACAGGAAGTGTGTTTGCTCCTGTAAAATAACAGATTTGCAGATATTTAGATAATAAAGGAAAGGATAAATGCGCCATTTTGTCAGTGGAACAATTTAATCATTTGTCCTTTCCAGCGTCGATGTATATTGCCAGTTTTATAAACAGTTTTTACTGATAAACTGTTGTGGTGAATATGTTTCTGGGATTTCAGGTTTGATTCCTGTCGTAGTGTGTAATGAATGTTTTCTGCGCCGATGAACCCAAAAAATACTAATGTACCGTTACTATATTGAAACATTTTTGGTTTATTATTTTTTTCTCACCCAGTTAAATTTTTTCCTAATCTAATTAAAATTGATGTTTTGAGAAAGTGTTTGTTGTTGTTGTTTAATAATTCATAAACATATATGTAGTTGTTTTATTCTGAAATGTTGTTGTTGGGTGTAAAGTTGAGCCAGTCCTTGGAGTTGCGCCACATACCAGGTCTGATGACGATATGTTGTTCGGGGTACTCGCTGTTCAATGTGTTCAGCGTCATCCTCGGCGGAGGGGTTGGACGCAACGGCTCTACCGTGGCAGTAAGTGATACGACGGGGCCGGCTGACGGGAACTTGTATTACTGTGGCTGTCTTACTTTGCCTAGTGTTTGGGACTTGGTACATTACAAGGAATGCCCCGCATCCATCTCTCTGCAGAACCAATTATTGTTATTCTTTCTAAACAAACAAACAAACCTATCTCACCGAGTGCAATGTTTATTCCAAGTTTCTGCATGCTCTTTATTTCATTCTGGTGGATATCTATATTGTTACTATCGACTAAATGTTGTCTTGCCGATGTCTTCACTCGGGTCACGAACATGTTTTATAACACGCCGGCACGTTTTTGTCCTTTCCAGGTGAATTCCCCATTAATGTGAAGTGTTGCACTGTGAATAACGAAGGAATGTTTGTTTGCTAAAGCAGTCCCCGCCCTTTATATCCACAGATGCCGGGTACGGACTTGGCGTGGGCCTACATGATGTGTTTGGTGTTTTTCGGCGGCTATCTGCAAGTCTTAATCAATTTCTGCCAATCTTTCCAAGAAGGCGGAGTAGGGAAAAATGGCTCCACGGTCGCTGTAAGACTCAATAGATTTACCAAATCTGATTTTATAAAGTGTATTCGATTCATTCCCTTTCCAGGCATGACCAGAGTGTAGCCTGTATTTTGATCTAAGTGTAGTGTTTATGTGGTGTTGATTTCTGAAATCGTTTGCTTCGAGTATCATATTTAACCCTTCTTCTAAATCTGTTATGATTTTTACGATTTATCCGTCATTGTTATTGCGGGGTCTTTCCCTCTTATTGAATGGCCGCCTTCTCTAGAACCTTTGCTAAGAGCTGTTCTCTGCGACGCAGCTTAACAAACTTATACCATTTATGATAAATAATAATATGATGAATACATGAAAACTCTTTGGTCAATAGTATGTATAATATTCAAACTAATCTTATACTTTTTTTTTTCTTTTCTTTAACACATCATCTCTTTTAAAGTTTTTATCTGACAACTTAGCTCACCTTGGTGTATATTATGTAGGTGTATTTTAACCCTTTCCCTGTATTTACATATAATTTATATGTTTATGGAAACAGTCGTTTCCACTTAGCCAGTCTAGAGCGACCAGAACTGAGCAGGATGGTTTGGAAAATATCAAAATCATTTGGTGCAACTTTTCCTATTGTTTCCTTTCCTATCACTTCATTTCTTGTGTGTTATATTTTTTACCATTTGTGTTTTTTTTTTTAATTTCAGAGGAACAATAATATGTTTTGATCTTTACAAATAATAAATAACCATGAACATGCTTTTGCAACTCTTTTTGTTTAGAAAGTTTATCATCGACTCCTGGTCACGGCACCAATTGTCATGGACCAGGCCCTAGCCTGATTTATATAATTAATTAAGCCAGAGCCTGTTCCATCACAAGGTTCTGTTGCCGTTTTTTAGGTTACCACACTTTAAAAATATATATAAATATTTTTCAAAATTTTTATATGAATACCGCACAAGAGTCCCAACTGCTCCCAACTATCTGGAGCCAGTGAGACTATGGCACCCCAAGTGGAGTATGTTGCGAGGCTGAAGGCAATGAAAAGGGTGGGGATGTACCAGGCTATTCAGATTTGGTCACCAAACATGGCTAAAGCAACATTTCAATTCCGAATGGTGGTCTTACACTAGGGCACTAATGAGTGTATCTTCCACTCTGGAACGTACCACAAATATATTATTTATTATTTTAAATTAATAAATTGTAAAATAACACAACTTCATCCCTTACCCCTCTACCACAGAGGCCGTGATTTGAAATATTTAAGAAGATTGCTTTCAAACTATTTAATTTCCATTTTCCCGTTTTTCCTAGTAGCCAGTTTCAAAGAAAAGAATTGCGGGGTATAAAAGCAAAAATGCCACTCTCTAAAAATGACAAAATTGAGTTACAAATGCCAATCTATGCGCAATGTTCGTAGCTACAAGATGGTTTTTGAGATCCTTAGAAAAATCAACCGCAAATCATTGAACAATCGAAATGAAAATAGAGTTTAGATGCTAAATCACCGCTCTCCACAGTGATTAAACAAGAGCAAAATCACCACTCTACACAAAAGTCAATCACAAGCCTGAATTTTAAAATAAATTCAACATGACCAATAAACACATTATTATAACATTTTTTTATTATAATAATTCACTTTGGATTATACTTGTTATGTTATTACTAAAAAAATCGATGAAAAATGCAAAGTATTCTTTGAATCGGTTTTTTGTGATTTACTGAAAACAGTACTTTTGGATAGTAGCGTTTTTGCTTTTATACCTGTCAATTATGATATCTCAACAAAAATAGATTTCTTTAGACTTTTAGTAGGGATGTATATTGTTTCTTCTCGACTCTCTTACCTCTCCTTTGTAACTTGGGTGAAGACTATCATCATTATTCATTGAACGATTAACAAATAAGAGATATCCACAAACAGAAGATGTTTTCACATAAAGAGATTTGTCACTGGTTCATTACACAAATTGACATTGTACTTACTGATATTGGAGTTAACATTCTACTAATATGTATTATTTTTCTAACAAAACAATATTGACTAACTAGAATTTCATTCGCTTTAAGTCTGTATGTATTTATATTGTTGCCGCAAATAATAATACTGTCATAAGGTGATTGTGTCATCCCACTACTACCATTGCAAGTGTCGCAGTTGGTAGTTATTGTAATATATAGGGTCTTTCGATAAGGAAGCCCGATTTTAAAATGTAAATTAAACAAGTTACGTGTGAGATATCCACTCTATTTTTTTTTTGAATTTCCACCGCTGCTTAGCTTGGTGGCAAGTATTCGGGATCCAATTTTAAAATGACTTTGTCGTATAAATCTGACTGAATTTGCTGGATGGCGTTTGTTACGGTGACTTTGAGGGAGTTAATTGTTTGAAGTTTATTTGCGTAGATCTGCGATTTAAGATAGCCCCAAAGCAAGAAGTCTAAAGGCATTAAATCGCACAATCTCGGTGGCCAGTTCACGTCACTGTCGCACGAGATCCCTGCCCTCAAATAGCTTGTGCACCACTAAGCAAAGCCACAGTAGACATTTGAACGATGTTATATTCCACATTTATTGCCATAAAATATCCTTTCAAATAAAAATAATATCGAGTGAATTTCTCACACACAACTAGTTTTATTTACATTTTGAAATCGAGCATCCTTATTGAAAAACCCTATACATATATGTAAGAAGAAGCCCGCAGTTGGTAATAGTAAATGGTGTCCAGTCGTGTGCGGTAATGTGGAAGTGTAATATGTCGGGTTCACCCCATCACCTTGTGACCGACCGTGTGTCGGTTGGATGTGCAGTCATTGTGGATTAATTCCATAACGCAGACTATTGATTAACTTATATCCATGTTTCTAATGTTGTTTGTGCATGATCCTCTCTTGTTTTGGGCGCTGCGTGTGCTGTGCTGTTTGGTTTGCCTGGCTGTCGGTGTCTGGTGGTGTGCGGTGGTGTCTCTGCCCGCCGCTGGACGCTGTCCGTCCCCCCGATACCTAACCTCCAATGAAATGCATGCGCGGACAACAATAACCCAAATACCAAACTAACGAACATAAATGGCCACAAATGTCGTTTCCCGGGGAACCGATTCGCACCGCTCACAGATTCCTTTGCTCAACCTGAAAGTGTACATTCTACCATTTTACATGAGCGTATTTGTATCCATTTATCTCGGGGTTAGCTATGCGGTTGTCATCTTTACCGGCGGAGTTGGAAAAAATGGTTCAACAGTTGCTGTAAGATCAATGTCTATAATTATAAATAAGTTGCTTCACTGTTTCTTTACCATATGATTTGGTCCCTTAGCTTTGCACTGCAGCGAGCGCACATATGGTTTCTACTAACCGGCACCACTCTTCTTTCTTTTCTTATTCTTTTCTGTTCTTTTCATCTCTAGCCGCTTTGCAACAATAACACTTGCATGCTTTATTTTTTATTTATCGTAGTCCTAGATTTAGTCTAATGGTAATGGTCGGCTTTGTACATATTATTTGGCTTGGAGGTTTTCATAATGTTCATCATATTTGTATGTTTCCTTAAACATTTTCTAGTGTAACCTTTTGTGTTTTTGAGGTAGCCATTTTTAATATTAAATCTTATTTGTGTTGTCATATTATCTTTTTTTTTTAATAAACATCTGAATTATTGCTTTATGCTATAATTTTATGCAAATTTTACAAAGTGTACTACTACTTTTCATGTTAGATTAGTTGCAGAACATGGCATTTTGGTCAGTTTATCATCCTTCTGATGAAATATGTAACATGGAAAATATTTTCTGCCTGATCAGGGACGATATGTATTGATTAACTTCATCACAGATTTGTCCATACAACTCATTCAGAAATATTTCTGCATGGCTTTTTAATTAGATTAATGATACCAATCTTTCCATCTGATTTCATACAAAATATAAATATCATATTATATATGCCAAACATAATATTTACCGACTCAGTGCAAAACATAAAATTTACATCATGTTTTAATCATGGCTCCAACACAAACTTAATGATTTATTTTGCAAATGTTGTACGCCTTTTCATCATAGTGACATCTGAATTAAGCAAAGCATTTTGATTTGCACGAATACCCATAAAATAATGTAAATACATAGTAAATTCCAAAGTACAGCTTATGACGCTGAAAGTGCATTCTGAGCGTAATAATTATTTTTGTTAATAATTTCTTTTAAAATTAATGATTAATGAGAATTTTAATTTGCACCTATAAACATTATACATAGATATTAATTAATACTTTAAACCCTAACCAGATTATAATTCAAATAAACTTGTGTATTTTTGTGTATTTTTAACATGATACGCTTTGAAATATGGATCACACTGTTTTTTAAATACAGTGAAAACCTCTTAAGAAGTTTTCCAAGGGGACTGGAAAAATAATACTATAAATTGGGCCATTCAGTCTTCAAGGGACCGATTAAACCAAACTTCTTAACCCCTAGGAGACGACCAACTACAATGGTAGTGCAGTGAAATCATGGCTATACCTACAGATGCACTGCAATGTAGAGCTATGTTTTTAAAGTTTTGGATGCATTTTATTACTGTCCATCATATTTGCAAAGTAAAAAAGTTGATATTGTAGAAGCCTGTCAATTGCTTCAAATACAAAATTCAATATATTAAATATTACCCGTCTTCTAAGGGTTAAGCAGGAAAACTTCTTAAGAGAGAACATCTTAAGAGGGTTTCACTGTAAAGTATTAAATAGTGATCCTCAGTAATATGTACCACCTTATTTGTGTTGCTCCTGGATAGGGCATTAAACTAGTCCCAGAGACAGGTCGTACATGACGTCATCGTTCTATTATGTCTTTTTCATTTTCATACAAGACGTGTATAAAAGAGCATACAAGACGTGTATAAAAGAGCAAGAGCTCTCCCTGGGACTACTTTATTTCGCTAAATTGCCTGCATTTAATTAAATCAATTTAGATTCATAATAGTCTAATCTTTTACTATTAATTTAATCATATGAGCCATTAAGTTTTTATAAATAATCAATGGTAGTAATAATAATAACATGTGATGCATAAATTGCACTGATTATCAATATTTGTTTAACTCTACAATTCATTACATAGTTCATTGAACATAATATTTACACACATAATAGTTTGTTGCATCAGAGGCTGTTTGTGACCTTTTAATGCTTCAGGATTAAAATAATATACGTATTTGTCTCTTGAAAAAAAAAAATTTAAATGAAAAGTTAATTATTTGTAGGAATGTTTTTTAAGAATATCAGCAAATCTTTGTGGAAAAAATGTCAAGTCCAAACAAAGCTCTTATTTGCTGCAATAATATTATGTATAAATATATTTTTTAACCTCTCCTTTGCCGTAAGCGCGCTGGCGCGCGCGGTACAATTTTTCAATTATTATTATTTTTTTAAATTGTGATTTTAACCCTTATGTATCAAGAAACTGTATGAAGAACAAGGTCAGAATCGCTTGGGCCATTCTCTTTCTTTACTTAGCTAATACCGACATGAACCCTAGCTACTCGGAATAATTCATAATACAATATCTATGACGTTGTAGCATCCCCTTCAAACTGTCAAAAGTTCGTGCATACAAATATTTAACATTTTCAAAGAAGTATTAATGTCATTATTTCTTCGAACACATCTTTCGATTGTTTTTTTTTCAAGTCTATTCAGGTTTGTGTAGAAATAAAAAAATCAGTTCATTTCAGTCAATCAGCCGAATGGGAAAATTTTAATATATTTTTTTGTTAAAGTTAGCCATTCTGGGAAAACTTGTAACGATATTATCATGTATTTATTATATATGAATAATAAGATACGTATATTATCTGAGATACAGAAAACAATCGCGAAAAACAATTCCTTTGTTTTTATATGGATATTTGACCAAAAGTCAGGAAGGTAAATTCCGCACGGTTTTTCCAAATTGCCCATGTGACCGGTTAATCTGAGTCCCGTAGCATGACTAAAGTCACTATCTGTCACTGGCAAAAGTACCTAATTATGAAGTTAAACGTAACAATATTGATAATAATTGCAATGTAAAATGTGTCACATTAATACATATATATTGATTATTAAAATATTTTTAATCATAATAAATTATTCATTAGCAGCCACAGTATGTTAGAAAAAATATTCGTCTAGTTGATTAGTCAGATATCGCTAAATTTACACTTAACTGCAAACTCTATTCTTTATTGAGTAATCTGAGTATTGAACCAGATAGAGGGTACATTTTTACTTTTACTTTAATGAGTAATCTGAGTATTGCACCAGATAGAGAGTACATTTTTACTTTTACTTTAATGGGTAATCTGAGTGTACCAGATAGAGAGTACATTTTTACTTTTACTTTAATAAGTAATATAAGTATTGTACCAGACAGAGGGTACATTTTTACTTTTACTTTAATGAGTAATCTGAGTATTGTACCAGATAGAGGGTACATTTTTACTTTTACTTTAATGAGTAATCTGAGTATTGTACCAGATAGAGGGTACACATTTACACATAACTGCATACTAGATTTTTCGTAGATGTCTGACTAATCAACTTGACAATTGATATATTCATTAAATATTTGTAATGTCCCTGTCCTGTCTTATTTGAAAAAATCACATTTAAAATCCTGCTCACTGCAATAACAGTGCTTTTCTCATTATTTAGAATGTATTATTTGATACTTAATGCATTTGTCTAATACCGCCGTGCGCTCTTTCAGGGGACTAGCGTATTGTCGCCAGTGATACCTTTCTCTATGGTGGTAATACCCGCCTTTATAATTTATCAGAAGAGTGAATCTCACGTGTATGAGAACCATCCCTGTCTTTACATCATAGCATTTGGAATGGTTGCGGCCAAAGTCACCAATAGATTAGTCGTAAGTATACCTTCTTGTTCTTTTATATTGTAAAATGGTCCCACTACAAAACATACAGAACCAAAAAAAAAATATATAGTTTCAATCTTTTCAATCCGCACTTTGATTATTTAAAACAAAAAAAAAACTTTCGTATTTTTTCGGCAACTAAAAGGTTAAAATACATTAAACAGCTGATATTAACCCTTGGCAACTGATTTTTTTTTTCAAATTTAATTAAAAAAACTACAGCTTTGTACTCAAAAATAAAAGATCAAATCAAAAAAAGTTTTACCACAAAATCTACTTATGTGATGTGGATTCATCAGAGTTTACCGCTTGTACCATGAGTTTCTGGACACCGTATATACAGGATGTTAGAGTCATATCTGGCATACTTTATTCCTAGTAGGAGTAAAAATTTAAATGAAATTTTGGTCTCCGGTGACATTTTTAGTTTTTCTAAAAACAAACATTGTCACTGGTCACTCTCCCGAATAACCGCCAAACCCCCTGCTCGGACTTTAACTGTCCAACATCTATTGATTTTTATGTTTTCAGTTAAAAACAAAAAAAAAAAATTTCCCGAAACCAAAATTACATGAACGTTTTTACTCCAAATAACCTCAGCTATCACTGGTTAAAGTAAGTCAGGTACGTCTCTTAACACTCTGTATAAAAACTACAACATTACCTTTAAAAAATCTCAGTGGCCAGAGTATATTTTATCTGTGTAATTCATTTATTTGCGTAAATTATTTCTTCTCTGTTAATGTAGGATGCTTACTCGATATTAATAACAAGATTGTTTTGTTTATTTTGCAGGTTTCCCATATGACCAAGAGCGAAATGGAATATTTCGACTGGTCGCTCATAGGGCCGTTGATGCTCTTTTTGAATCAGTATTTCAACAATGCAATTCCCGAGTATTACGTCTTGTGGATGTGCTTAGTGAGTAAAACTTAATTTAATATTTTAATGATAAATTATTGTTAGTATAATATTAAGAGGAACGGCAGCGCAGACTTTTTTTGTACGAAACTTAACTTAACTTAAGTGGATTTGAGACCAAAATACCAATCCATACTGAATACAAACATGCAAAATGATGGCGTGGCTGTCCATATTTTGTTCGCAGACACAATGTTTGGGCTCTCTGTGGCCGATGGAAAACATACTCCGCACGGGAGGGTTGCATTTCATGACAAGCACCGCGCGGAGCGGTCAGTCATAGAATATAAATCACACTGGTTTTTGAGGTTATGTGCACTGAGTGAGCTTAATAATAATGTCGTATTGGATGATTCTTTCTATAATGAACTCACCTTTAAATATACTCGAAAGGACAGCAATGACCGTATTTTTTTGTTAGCCACTTTAAGAGCTCTACAATGTCAATCTATAAATTTGTAATATCATTATTTAACCTCTTGTAGGCCGCAGTCCCCCCGGCGGTTCCGGATGTTTGAAGCGATTTTGCCCCTTATGTATAAAGAAATTGTACAAAGAACAAGGTCAAATCACTTGGGCCATTCTCGTTCTTGACATTACGAATTACTGGATAGCATTTAGCCACTCCGAATAATTCATATTAATTGCTAAAGACGCGCCGGGCACCAAAGATGGCGGACAAAATGGCTGCCGCTTGATAATACGAACGCTGTCATATTCGAAGTCTATATTTATTCATTGTTTTTGATATAAATCCATCGTGGAAAGCATAGATTTGAGTGATTATTAGGAAGTTCATTTTATCTACATTATTTTGATGTAATTTTTGTATTATATCACAAAAGAAATGTTATAAAAATTGAATTCGTGAGAAATGTCAAATATTTTACGTCGCATTGAAAAAAATATTTATGCTGGCCTTCAACAAGTTAAACCATTAAATAAATTCATTTTAAACCGTTTTACAAAGCTGTCACGGCATGCATATGACCCCCCACCACACTAGCACCATCTGCTTCGAGCTTTCCTACCTTCCATTAGATAGGTCTGCCTATAAGCAGCGCCTCTAGTGGCAGTTTCGTGCAACTAAATAAAAATGCACCATCTTGGTTGATAGAACCCTACATAGATTGTTTTGGTGTAACACCATCCTAAGTAAGTCCTGTCGTAAATTGTTGTTTATTTTTTAGATTTGGGTTCTTGTGGACCTGTTGAGATACTGCTCCCAGATCTGCATAGAGATCTGCAACTACCTGAAGATCAGGCTGTTCCATATCCCGTACCCGCCGCCCACACTGAAGAACAACACCAGCCAGACGGTCATCCAGTCCTCTGGCGCCATTGACAAAAACGGTACGAACACCCGTAGCAGAACAAGAGCTAGAAAACAAACCAGTCAGAATTAACAACACTGCTACTAATCAACTATAGGTGTCTTGTTCGCTACATTATCATATACATTAATACAACAAACTTGTGGCACTTGTCTGTTATAACTACTGCGGGAAATAATGATAAATGAAAGTTCGGCAACAATGTCAATTGAATATAATCTTTGAATCAAATGTCACTGGTGAATTGATATACATT
Organism: Limnephilus auricula; assembly: GCA_951813805.1. Taxonomy (NCBI): domain Eukaryota; kingdom Metazoa; phylum Arthropoda; class Insecta; order Trichoptera; family Limnephilidae; genus Limnephilus; species Limnephilus auricula. The sequence goes on from OX638393.1 coordinate 37,387,254, forward strand.
ATGTGACATTCAGTTCAAGTAACACATAACAGATATTATATTACTTGTGGCAACTTCTGGAACAGAAAAGCATTGATAATATCGAGTTGAGTATGCAATTATATGTAAAAGTGTACCATTTATCTGTTACATTATCCAGATTACTCATAAACACCATCAAATCAATTAAAATGCAGAAAAACTTGTAGTGATTAAACAAAATGTTGATGTTTTTTGGGTCACTAGTAGGATATTTCAAAATGTCATACTAATGTACCGGACCGTTATGCCTTCCGGCATTATTTTATAACATTTGAATATTGCTTTCCTCATTATCTCAAAACTTAGTATTTAGAGTTGTCTGTCTAATCAACTATTATTTCCCACTAACAACAGTAGTAATAACTGACAAGTACCCGACTAATTCTTCAATATTTCAAATGCATGGTGGAATGCCGGCTTATTTTCTATTTCATTGCTTATGTAAAAACAAAATCTTTCTCAAAATTTTGAACATTATTACGATCTGCAGATATTCTTATCGTAGGTTATAATTATTTTTGATGATTTGTATTCCATGTATTTGCTATTGTAATTTTTTCTCCGTATTCAATTGGCAAAATGTCGCTTCAGTTTGCAAATATTATGTAATTGAATATAAATTCTACCATCGCATATGTAATATTTGAGAGTTGCCATATTATCCTATATTTATTCATCCTTCTACACTTATCAACTTGTTGTAAGCTATTGTATATATAAATTTACTATTTTTAGTCATCCGCCTTGGAGCGCTATTTGGTTGTCTTAACAGAAGTAAAATATCTCGAATTATAAGCTTTTCATCTCTTAAACAAATCTAAGTGTTTCCTGCCAACTTCACTGTGTATTTACTTTGTAAAGATATAGATTATGTATCTATGTAAATAATTTGTTCATAAATCTCACGGTGCAGTGAAATTTCAATCCGAGTTGATATATAGATTACCTGCCTCAGAACAGATGTTGTCTAATGAGGCGGGTAACGTATTCGTTTGTATATTATTATTTTATCTCAATCAACACCCGGGTTGCCTGCAATTAAATTAATTAAAATTAAATTTATATCATCTACTAGTCAAGCCAACTAACACAGTTAATAATCAATATGTTCACCTCACCTTAGCTAAAGGAATTACGTATTTTTAGCGGACAGAAAATATCCATTTTGCAATAAAATCCAAATAAATGGAATATTTCTGAATGTATCTAAAAACTAAAAACTGTTTTTGAATGGTGATGAAATACGCTTTCAAGTGTTATCATTGGAAATAAACAAATAATTTAAAAAAAAAAAGTAAAAAAGTTTTAAAAATAGCTCACCTTACTTTTTTTTTAACTGAAATTACTGATAACAAATAAAAGAAACACATATTAGAAGAGTATCTATGAGAAGATATATGAATGTGAATGAGGCAAGGAGTGTGTGCCAAGACCGAGTTGTTTGGCGGTCCGTCCTCTTCTTCCTACCCCTGCGGAGAAACAGCGTGATGGTTAGTTAGTTATTTTATTAGACAGATGTATTATGAGCATTATTGTCACCTTACTTTTTTGTCATTTCAAAACCAAAAATTTACAGTTTCATGTAAAATTTCTCAATTCAGGTCAGAAATTTTGGTTTCATACAGGTGCACATTTTAATTTTTCTGTGGTTAACTTCTACAAAGCGTGATGTTTTTTCCTTCTAATGCTGTTTAGATCATATTTCTCACTATGACAGTAAGGGAAATACAACTATTTCTGTAAGACCTATGTGAGCTTTTCCCAAAGCGAACAAATTAGCTGGAGGGGTTAAACATTGAATAGAAAATCAAATTGAGAATAAAAATGGCGATAGAAATTTCACTGTACTTGTAGGATATTATTATGCTTTTATAATATTGTCAGAATAATTAATGGACCATTTCTGTTCAAAGAATGAGAAATATGGCCATTAATTAATACATATATGTATATTATGCCTATCGTTAAGTTTATAAAAGCAGTAACGAGTTGGGTTTCTAATATTTCACAGTATTTATTCCCACAATACATAACATTGTCGCTCATTGAACTATAAGTTTATCAAATTAAGTTTGATTTTGATGTTAGCGATCCCAATTTAAGATTTAAGTAGGTACTCTATTTAAAATAAATAATTATCAAAATGATAATATTGACTTTCTCTACATAATAATATTATGTACTTTGTTTGTCTCTTGTTTTATAGAAGTGAACTTTTTTTTGGTGTAGTTTTTTCAATGCAAATAATATGCAATACTTGTAATTATTTTTTTGTGTAATTTGTGACAAAAATTTATTTGTATAATATTATCATGTTCACCCCTGTAAAGTAACAATAAGCACAGATGTATTGTATTTTATCACTATTCCATGACAGCCGCACAGCCATTCTTAAAAGATTCATCAAGCTTAATAATTGATATCACATACCCAGACTGGCAGTGCCCGTATACAGGGTGTTAAGGGACGTACTTGACTTACTTTAACCAATGATTCCTGACATTATTTGAAGTAAAAAATGTAAATTAAATTTTGCTCTCCGGTGACATTTTTTATGTTTTTTTTTCTATATAAACATAAAAAAATTAGTAGTTGTTGGAGAGTTTGGGGCAGGGTAAGAGTTTGGATGTGACGTTTTTTTTAGTGACGACATGAGAAAGAATTTTTTTTATTTGATTTTGAAGAAAAAAAAATTGAAAAAAAAAATTATCGAAAAGTCACCCGAGACCAATATTTCATTAACAGTTTTTCTCCAAATAATGTCCGGAATCACTGGTTAAAGTACGTTCCTTATATGAAATTAAATATGTACCATTACCATTTTTTTTGTCCTGTTGCGGAGTTGAACTTGCAACTTTCCGACTCAGAGTTAAATGCATTTACGAGTCTGCAGTTTGCTTTACTTAGGGGTGTCAATATATTATGTACATAATAATATGTATGTGGAGACCACAGGGGAAAAACAAAGAGTGTCAGTTAAAATCCCAAATTGAAGTAACAATGCCATCTAGTGGCATTATTGTGTATCCTTGTTCTACCGGTATTTCAATGGAAGATGCTCCGAGGAGCTAGCGTCATTGATCCCCTCGGCACCGGTGCATAGTCGGGAAACACGCCAAACGCGCGCCCAACATATGTACACAGTTGACATTTGTCACATGAGAACGTGACGCTTCTACGACTCGTTCTTGTGTTCAACAGCTCGGCTGTGGAATGATTTGCCGGCCTCTGTGTTTCAAGACCCACGTTCACTCCTTCCTCTCCTCAAAAAGACCCTCCTCACAGCATCTTCAAAGATGACATAGGCCCTGAGGGAAATTATTTTCCTCAGGGCCTCCTGTGTGGAGTTAATGTAAAAAAAAAAAAAAGTCTTTCACACTGCAAAATTGTTTTAGCATCAACCATCTCTGTCAAAAACTATGGCGGTTTGTTTGGTCACCCCAAGCGGTTCACTATGTTTAGTGTACTTAGCAAGGGTGCCAGGTTCATTGGGTGAGGTGTGTTCAGGTCTTGGCAGCAAATGGGCCTACTCAACAGCTGCGTGGCGAGCTGGATAGGGAGAGGTCAGTTTAGGCAGACCCTTTGAGCACTCCAATTGGTCTTTCTCGACCCAACGCCTTGCACCGCAGTAGGGGGGAAGGATTAACAATGTATGCCACTGATGAAACACATACTTAAATATAAAATTCTGATTTATGCAAATTTGTGTTGAATTGACATTCCTTGTTTGACCCCTGTGGTCTTCATTTAAACAATTATTATTGAACAAGTCAACTATTTCACGTACTTACTTCATCGTATTATTATTATAAAATGGATTTAAGTAATATTCCTGCCTTAATCCTTTTTGAATTTACTCGAGTCCCTCTATGTCCAGATGCAATAATTTATATAATAAATAAATAATATATTATAACTTAAAAGTATCTGTTAGACATTTGAATGTAATATGACTCGTGAATGATTATTACTTAATATTCTTATGATTAATGAATGGTCTATGTATGCAGATTAGACAACATTTAAAATACAATCAAGTGCCAGAATGCTAATCGGCTTTGGCACAGTAATAATATGATACCTCGTTACAACAAATTAAAAGTGACTGCTGATTATAAGTATCTTTTCATCTTCTTGTAATGCATCTAAATTAAATCATTTTGTTTAAAATCATCTATTATATTATTGTATTATATCATCCATGCACAGTAATCACTAGGCCCTGCTGTGAAGGTTTAAAATGGTACTTCATCGAGGGTTTCAAGAAACTGAAGTAAATTTACGCAAACATTATTAGCTAAATAACATTTTTTACTAATGTTATTGTGTTTAATTTGTCGTACTCCATTTAATATTAAATATTTAATTTTTTTTTAATAATGTTATTATTAAGTTCTGCAAGTTAATTAGTTTTTAATATTGTGACAGCTGTTTTGGCGTTCGAAGCCATTATCAAACTGCGATTACAAAAAAAATACCTAAAATACTTGCAGAACTCAATCACATTATTATCATTAATCACATTTTTACTTTAAATAAAATAGTTAAAATACACAATATTTATTGCATTATTTTGTAAGCAACATAATATATTTATTATTTACAGTAAAACCCTCTTTAGAAGTTTGGTTTTTCGGTACCTTGAAGATGGCCACAACATAGGTCAATTTATCCCACATGTAAAGTTTCCCGATTAAGTAGTTTGTTTTCCGATCCCTTGAGAGTTTTCCAAGAGACCGGAAAAAAAAACTTCTTAGGTGAGAAAACCTTATATGTGGAATAAATTGGGCCATTCAGTCTTCAAGGGACCGAAACAACCAAACCTCTTAAGCAGGAAAACTTCTTAAGAGGGTTTCACTGTATGAAGTCTGACCTTGGTAGGATGTTTTAGATTCCGATTTTACGACATCAGGTTATTTTGGTTACTAAAATTTCTATTTCATTGCAATATGTATTTTATTTTGCTGTAACACTGGGAGCCTGGCTTTAACTCTTTATCTTATTGTATTATAATATATAAATATATACAGTGAAACCCTCTTAAGAAGTTTCTACTTCAGAAGTTTGGTTTTTTCGGTGCCTTGAAGACTGAATGGCCCAATTTATTCCACATATAAGGTTTTCCCACCTAAGAAGTTTTTTTTCCGGTCTTTCGAAAACTTCTTAAGAGAGTTTCACTGTATATGTATTATTATATTCCGATAATGCACATATATACATGATTGTTACAATGAACTCTTATACAAGGTTTACACAATGTAAGGTTTTGTTTTGCACCTTAAAGCTAAGTAATTCTTATTAATTATAATTTTTTGGTTAATTAAATTAATTAAATTTGATGGTGGTGGTTTTAAAGTTTGTATAAAGAAGTTATTATAACAGATAAAGGCGCAGAAACCAATTGCTCAAAAAGTATTGATCTTACCACAGAAATTTAAAAAGATTTTCCTTTATTAACCGCTTGGGCACATAAGCTTGTTTTCACGACAATTTTACATGGGTAGACATAGGAATGACGCATGCTCCGGACCTGAGTTATTAAATGTTAAATCAATAAGTGTCACATCCGGGTTTGATATTACGCTCTACTTGAAGACTAGATTCTGCTTTTTTATTCAAATAATTACTTAGTTGTACGTGTGATGGATTCATTGGTCTTTTTTTGCACGCTCAGCTATGTTGTATGAAGCTTTAATAAATTATTTTACGGAAAAGGCAGAAAATAAACTTTTGAGTAAAAATATTGTAATTTTTCAGGAGAAGCAAAAATACATTAGAAAAAGGAAACATTTTTTGGATTGATTATTTGAAATAATTGAACCATGCCACTTTCAATGGTGAGAGTAAATTTAGACCATACCAAGGAGTACCAGCGTTTAAAGCACAATTTCTTTGTAGAAATGTAAAGGCTCTGCGAACAGTGACAAATACAAAATCTTGTGACATAAAACAATGAGGACTCCGCCCTTTAGGACTTTGGATTCCCTCTACATCACTTTGCTTTGTTTAACTTCCTATCTTTATTGTTATCTGTTAAGTATTTTGGGTTTTGTTTTATTGGTTGTAACTAAATCCTTTAAGTTAGTAAAGAATAATATTTAATATATTCTGGTTTTTGTTATGTCTCAGACGACTGTTTTTATTTTGTATTTTCTAAGGTGTGTTAAGGCAAGGCTAGTTGTTTTAAAAATATTCAAATCTGACCTACTTTGTATCAAAGTGAAAAATAATCCATTATTAGTTGGCTTGGTGTTCTGTAGGAGTAAATTTTTTATGTATTAGCAACTTACAATATTGTTTGTAAAAATCAAAAATCCTTCATTATACAGGGTGGGGCAGAGCAACTTGCTTATTTGAATTTGGCGCCCTGAAACAATGGTTGCTGCGAGGAGGGCGGGAATAGACGCATTGGAGAGGGTGAGGTGTAAAGTTGTAGCTCCGCTTGGTTTAGTTAGCATCATGAAGTGGACGAAGGTGGAGCTCGCGCTCGCTGTCGAGGCATACATTTCTAACGGCCGCTCAATCTTCACCACCCAACATGCATTCAGTACCCTTTTCAATATTGCGCCACGTAGTCATGTTCCTGGCCGGCAGTTGATTGTTTGATGGGTAAACCACTTCTAATTTCTTTTTAAAGAAAGAAAAACATTCCCAGGTTACGAATAACCCGACAATAATTTAATAATAATTGAAAATCTCTTACTACCACCACTGTAAGTGGAAAATTTTGATTGTGTCGTGATGGAGGACTTGAATACACGACGCCTGAGTGAGACCCAAACGCGATGCCAACTCGGTAACTGATTTGAGATTGAGATCTTGATTGAGCGACCGTTAGAAAAGTAAGCCTCGACAGCGAACGCGCGCTCCACCTACGTCCAGCCCGTGATGCTAACTAAACCAAGTGGAGCTACAACTTTACGCCCCACTCTTTCGAATTTGTCTATCCCTGCCCTCCTCTGCCCTGCCCCACCCTGTACAAATTATTATGTATTACATATTATGTAGAATTTTGGTCAAAGAATCTCCCCAGCCCTTAAAATTATTTTTCTAATATGCTCAAGTAAATTCTATACATACCTATTTTAAGATGGCGTTACCCATTCTGTCCAACAGTTAAAATTCTGATTTTTATCTTGAAACTACTCTGTTTTGGATATCAATTTTACATAATGCACTACTATAATATGTATACATTTTACATAATTTATTATTTTGTTTTAGAAGTACTTGCCTAAATTATGGCAATTTATTAAAGCCGAACCTTCCAAAATAAAATGGTAAAATATAGTTTAACAATCCTATCTAAATGACCTGAAGGAAGGTTGTTATTAGATAATTAAATAATAAACAAGGGATACATAACTTAATAAATGGTATTTGACAACTGAATTATTTTTTTAGTTTTTCTTTTACATTATGTATCTTGCCGTTAGGTTGAGTATTATCTTTCTTACATAATCGCTTCATCTTGTAATCGTAAGATTTGAGTTTGAGTAGAATATACATAATATTATAATAAACTATATCGTTTGCTACCTCCTGGGTTCTTTGTTTCGATGCTTTAATTTTTATCAACCTCCATTTCTTAAAAAGGTTAGATATAATCTTACATTGAATCAAAGATCCTTAAAATCCCCCAAAGATTCAATTATATTTCTAAACAAACTTCACAAAAGATTATATGTACTATTTTACAAAAAAAAAAACTGTTAGATTTTTTTTAATAACAGTTTTTTTTTTGCTTAGCATTGATTAATTTTGAAAATGTACGGCAAATGTGTAGCCACTGATTCACGGATGAATTATGTACTTTTAAATGTATTCATAAAACTACTATTAAGTGTTTCATCCTTATTATAATGTAGTTATGATAAAATGTAAACGTGCCCAAAAAAGCATATTCCCTGATGCCAGACTTTATAACCAGTTACCAAATAGGGTTTAAGTGATGAGAAGCTCAGGACCAGAAAGGCTTGACAAATCTCTTCAAATACAAATGGCAAATGAGTCTATTGTCCGGCACCAGTTAGTATGCTTTGGGTTAAAGCTACATCTTGATATCGTAGACGTGTATTTGAATTTGTTTTGATAAAACAAGTGTTTCATAGTTTTATAACAAATAATATTGGAATTGAAATATATCTAGTAAAAAGTGAGAGATTGAGTTTTAATTAAGTATTTTATATTGGAAAACACTGTAACTGAAATTGTAAAGGAATTCATTTGAAGTCTTGTTCCTGAAGCACTGCACGTTGTTTAAAGACAGAGAATAATTTTTTTCATGTCAGATGCCTGATCGGCAAGTTTTGAAGCACAGATGGATTTATTTTGGCTTGGTATTTTACTCAATACATACATATTTATAATTACTGTTTTTTTTCTCCTTACAATCCTTACTGCACAGTCTGTACAAGTCACTACTGAAATCATGAGAACTGTGATTTCAGTAGAGACCTATCATTGTTGAATTCTCCAAATGTCAAAACTAGACTGCTTTCATAACCTCACTCACAACCAAACACTTGCTGTAGCTGTCATTATTTGTTGACTGTTTTGCTTCTGGCATTGATCTAAAGCATACACATTGTTACAAAATATCTGGCACAAGTGACGCCATTCTTAAAGTCTTGATGGCGAGAGTGGCGACAACCTCGTCCGACTGACGAGAGACTAACGCCGCTGACGAGTTTAGAAGATGTAGAAAATGTGTATCTCTGAACGAACCTCGAGTATTAAATTCTTGCATATACCTGTGGAAGAAGGGCGGGCCTAAGTAAACTATTAACTTTTTGCAGTTAAAAATACTTTTTTGTTATTTTTTTATTTAACATTCTTTTTTATACATAATTCAACATTAAGTCCCGTGAAACTGATTTATATCAGTTTGTCAACGTTTATATCAGTTTGTCAACGTAAGTAAGTACTTTGGAAATTCGTGAAACAAGTCAAGGTTTATCCCCGATCTAGTGTTAGGCACCACAGGTTAAAAGTTGGAGAAGTTGAGGACATCTCTTCAAATGGATACCGAATTATGGTACTTGGTGCTGCAAGATGGCATGAACAGCATCAGTTGCCGCAAATAAATGAATTACGTATTGAGAGAATGATTAAAAAATAACATTATTTATTGGGAACCTTTTTTCCACCAACGGCACATGGTTAAAATTTTGAAATAATTCAAAAGAGACATCCAGAAATAAATGGTTTTTATTTTGTGGACATTGTTTTCAAAGAGAACCTAATTGCTTATTTTAAGTTAAATAGAAAAAATGCATATTATGAATGTTCACTTTCCAACACTGCATGAATATAACTAATCAAATAATAAATACAACAAAAATAATCTTTTTTAACATTTAAATACCTTTATTAACCGCTTGAATGCCAGCGTTTCCCTAGCGGATATCGAACCTTTGTACCTGTCGAGTGCCGGCATACCCCTAAAGGAAAAGTTAGCTGTTCAACTGCACTCGGCTCGATTTTATAGTATTTTGAACCTTCAAAACCGCTCCTAGTATACCAAAATATACTGCTTTTGATTGGAAGGATATGACATCTCTTAATATCTTGTCATTTGGTTATGTGCAAACATATTTATTTTATCTGTGAAAAAGAGCATTATCATTACGGAAGTAAACTATACTATTATATTAAAATATGTCATATTACTATTTATTGATTTAGAGAAAATCTTAAAGGACACTTATTTAGCTTTATGAAAATATAATAAAACTATATAAATATTTTTGGATTTCATTATTTAATTTTTTAATATGGAATAAGTACAAAAAAATCATTTCTCTATATGTAAGTGATGCTACTTACATACAATTTTAATACATTATTTGGTAAGACAGAACAATTTACAAAAATATAATTTTGCAAAACAACAGCGATCAATTATGTAAATACTGTCAGCTAGTTCATGGTGCGAAACACGCCATTTTACTGCTGGTACAAGGGGTGTTTGTATTTGGTGGGAACTTGGCATTTCAGCGGTTAACCGATTATTTTGGTGCAGGTATTATTTAATTTCTAACAATATAAAATCATCAGGTCTCTGGACGATTACACGCTCCCTATCTACTCTTGTTCATAAGATTTTTATTACACACTAATAATTATACAAACAACAAAACTAACTACATATATTATAAATATGTACATAATAACTTATCTTTTTCTAAAAGTGTCCTCGATGTTGTGAAATTTACTGACCTAAAAATATGTATAATAATATATATATAAAATCTGTAGGTAAGTGAAATTACTCTAGACGTCTAAAGATATGACTGACTTCAAATAAACAACTATTATGTATTCGAAAAGGTTACCCGACATTTGATTCCCCGACAGTTGGCCATCTGAAATTATAATTTTTTGCACAATATTTACCAATTTCAAACATAAATCGACTTCAAAAATACTTTAATAATAATTTGGTATGGATATCATACGAATTTATTTACAGTGTCGATTTTTTGTACTTATAAGCTGTTACATAATGTACACATATATGCATCAAAGATAAAACTACCTTTATATACACATATAATATAGAAAGGTAGTTTTATCTTTGATGCATTTGAATAAAATTATGTCTATTGAAGAAAGCAAACACTTTGTGGCTTGACATTATACCAAATGATACAAATTTTTAGAGAATAAATAAAAATAAAGTGGTTTAAAACTAAGTATTTGTTTCATTTGGAAAAATATATTTTATACTTTTCTTATTCGGCGGTACATCCTCTCTGCACACTCCTTCGGAAACACTTAATTACATTTTGTGTAAGTAGGTGGTATCTTTTATATTACTAAACTGTATTCCCTAAACTGACTGCATATTGTAAATAAGTATGCCCGGGGCCAACTGTTGGGGGATCCGCAGTCATGGAACCATTTGAATAATACAGTGAAACCCTCTCAAGAAGTTCTCGCTTAAGATGTTTTCCTGCTGGGTTTTTTCGGTCCCTTGAAGACCAAATGGCCCAATTTTTCCACTTATAAGGTTTTTCTGCCTAAGAAGTATTTTTTTCCCGGTCCCTTGGAAAACTTCTTAAGAGGGTTTCACTGTATACATGTACATTATATTATGATCTACAACAATTTCATTCTTCAAGTAAATAATATTGCACCCATTAAATAAATAAATTTTCTTCAATTCTGCTGCGTGCTTGCATATGCATGAATTCTTGTATTTTCTTTATGATTTTGATTTTATTTCCTCTGATTGACACTGTTTTTTGTTAGTAAAACAGCTTTTCATTTGTTTGCCCTTTGTGTCTTTGTTAATCTGTCCCTGTCTTTATTAATCTGTCCCCTTGTTTCCAAATTAGTTACTTTAACAAACCTCTTTGAAAATTCCTGCAAAATGATTTGCTTTGTAAATAAATTTAAAAGCAACTTTTGATTGAAGTATAATTGTAGGTATAACCGGTGACCCAGAGTACAGATCTACAAATTTTTCTATGTAAACGGCTGAAAGAAGAACTAAAAAACATTTTACTAATTTTTTAACCTCTCATTTGTTGTAAGCCAGCCGGCGGGCGGGTGACAGATAAGAGGTTAAAAAATAAAATGCGATTTTAACCCTTATGTATAAAGAAAAACCATACAAGGACAAGGTCAGAATCACTTGCGCCAATTCCAGACTTTGCTTTTTATTACAGTACTCTAGCTTCTCGGAATGCTCTGATATTATTTTTCTTTGGAATATGGCCTTAACTTCTTAACTGTCATCCGAAATTCAAGAGGTTGATACACATACATGGTGTCCAGAAAATAGCGGTAAATTGGTGAATCTACATCTCATTTGCAGTCGATTTTTAGTATAACTCTTTTGATTTGAGCTTTCAATCCAGAGTAAATTGAGTACAAAGTTGGAATTTTTTTAGGTCATATTAAAAAAATATCAGTTGTCAGAGGGCTAAAAGCTATTTGTCTTTTAAAATGCCTTGAAGCATAGTTCGAGAACAACAGAAAAACAAAGTTAAAAAAAACCAAAATGTTCAAAAATGATTAAAAAAAATTGTTTTTAGGTTGCCTGTGTGAAGTAGGTTCCCCAGTTTACCACTAGTTTCTGGACACCGTGTGTTTGTAAATATTCACAATATCTACAGTAACATCACTCCAGATTGCATAGATTATTTTGTATATCTGTAGAAAAATGCTGAAATAAATTTTTTACATTTGTTTTTTTTTACATATTGTTTATAATATAATTTAACATATTTATAAATAAATGTGTTTTTCCATTGACACTAGTGATAAGCATGCCTGTGATTGGTTTTGCAAATAACAAATGGTCAGTTTTTCGAGGCTTTTCGTAGTTTCATATTGATAATGCATGTGTTTATTGAATTTTTCAGTCAAAAAGTTTGAATCGGATTTATCAGACAGCGAACAGGATGACGAGGTTCCTCTCATTCACTCTACCTCCACCCTCTAGAGCCCAGAGTCCTAGAGCCCTCCAGCCCTAGAGCCAGAGTCCTAGAGCCCTACAGCCCTAGAACGCAGAGGCCAAGCCCTAGGGGCTTTATTCTCCGCTGTGGCAATACATCTATTTAATAGTTGTAACTGTGACTAACACCAACCTTGGTATTATTAGTATAATCGTTGCTCTGACTAGCAACTCGGGTTAATTTATCTTCCCACTTTGTCATAATTATACTGTCTATTTTTTAAACAAATCATATATTTACCTGAAGTTTGATTTCTTAATTTGTGTGATTTTTTTCTTTGTTGTGTATAGTAAATAATAATATCATGTTTAGTTACAGTAAGCGCCTAACTTAAATGCTGACTTGAACTTGATACGATCCATTCTCGAGCAATTACAGTCACTATTGGCTTTTCAATGACCGTACATAAGCGAAAGAGAAAGATTTGTAAAACATATTTGCGACAGAGAAAGGCGCGCACGGGGAGGCATGCTGCTTTACGGTCATCAAACTCGCCTATTGCGACGATTTCTGTATCAACGTCGGGTCGGCATAAAAGTTTGGGGCTTACTATAATACGGCAGAGCGTTGATTATACAAACCTCGATAAACCAAAACTTTGTACATGCAGGTATTACAAACCAGCGTTTTCCAACCTTCGGTCCGCGGACCTTTACTGGTCCGCAAAGATTTCCTGCCGGTCCGTAAAATAAAAGGACGCTACGGATAATGAACCACTCACTAGCTTCGTCCAGAGCCCAGATGGCAACTAGCAACTAGCAAATAAATAATTAAGGTACCGGTCTGGAAAAAATTGAAATTTTCTCCAGTAATCAATTTTTTTTGTTTTTAATGTTTCTTTATTCTTTGAATAGTTAATATAAAATTTGTGGATTTTATGGCCACCATACTAGGCACATGCCCGTGTTATGATGGTCGAATTGGTAATCAATTTTATTTAATGTTACATTTTGGTTGATGTTTGCAATAAAATCATCATTTGTTATTTGTATACCTGCTATAATATAATATTAAAAACCAATAAACAAAATACTACATAAATATAAGTTTTTATTCTTGCGTTACCGGTCTGCAAAATTTTTCTCCTATTTTCCCCGGTCATCAGGCTTAAAAAGGTTTGGAAACGCTGATCCAAAGCACGTTTTGGGTTGCTGCTACGATATGCCTCTAAGAAAGCACACAGCTGCCTTAGAGAATGTGGCTGTTGAAGAAAATGCATGATTTAGCTGCCAATAAAAGCTTATAATAATTAATATGTTGTGTGTACATACAATGAAATGCTGACCTGACGCTGATATAGAAATCGTAGCAAAAGGCGAGTTTTGGGTCCGAAAGGCGGCATACAATGTGTGCGGGAGGGGAGAGAGGCGGTGCCTTCTCTCCGTCGTGTTACCGGCAGTATTCGCCTATGGCTTTCTCTGTCTCATTACGATTTAGGCACCTTTCTCTTTCGCTCACAGTCATTGTACAGTCAAAGTATAAATAAATATCAGTGATGACTCATAATCGGACAAAGTGACACTGAAGGCAGTTCTGAATCTGATTAGTCAATTAGCTCCACTAATTCCTTGGATAATCCAACCACTAGCCAATAATTTGATTTCATGGAAGGGATTTTATCCCCGGACTAAACAACTAAATTTCATTTTATAAAATTTTCCGAAATAAATTAATACGTAAAAAAAGTATGTATTTAATTTGCTCTGCAATAATTTAGTGTTTGACACTACCTGCGCGCGAATTGAATGTATCAACTTCAGGTCAGCATTTAAGTTTGGCGTTTACTATACTATATGTTTATATGTATATTTATGTTATCTGATCTATGATGATAACCACCAATTTTCATACATAAATAATAGACTTGTCCACGAACAGAACTTGTGTAATGTATGGTCAGATAGTTTTACTTATGCATTACATACATACTTATGCGTGGATAATCTTTGTAGAAAGATACAAGATTGCAGCCGAGGATCACCAATTACTGTGAAACTCTCTTAACCATTCGAGCGATTGGTGTTCAGTTTTTGATTTGGCCATTCAATTTAATTAATATCATTCCTCAAAATATTAGTATAAAAACATATAAACTATTTACTGCAGTTTAAAGCTAATGAATCCACCTAGATCTCAACGTTTATCCCATATTTTATATTTAACTAGCTGACCCGGCAAACTTGTAGCGCCTCAGAATCAATAAATGGTGTGTTTAATTTATTAGCTGAATTAAATTAAGTTTTTATTAAGTTAAAATAAATAGGTACTCTTAAGTTCAAAAAATGAAATTGAGCTGTTGACTGAGCACAAACTGTTCGGCACACTACACCATTGACAGTTCGCATTGATTCAAATAATGTCGATCAACGCATATTATTTGAAAAGCTGTTCCATACAAAATATATCAAAAAAATATTTTCTTCATAATTATTTTTCCTGAGATTTTTTCCGATGTTTTATTAGGTAATCTGTTAATCGGGACAGACACAAATCCAACAAATCAAAGATCATAAAAATCTGTCCAGCCGTTATTGAGTTATAAATGGTGTAACTAACCGGACTTTGTTTTATATATTAAGATAATATATTAAATGTGGTCGAATTTTGGACCGATGTCAATCGCAGAAAAATGAAAACGGTCAAAATTTGAACCTAAATCGCTCCAGTGGTTAAATGTGGTCCAATTTTGGACCTATATCAATCGCAGAAAAATAAAAGGGGTCTAAATTTGGACCTAAATCGCTCCAGTGGGAAGTTTTCCAAAGAACTAGAAAAAAAAACTTCTTAAGCGGGAAAACCTTATATATGGGATAAATTTTATAAATTTCTTAAGCATGAAACTTCTTAAGTGCGAACTTCTTAAGCGAGTTTCACTGTATGCAGTACCAACGTTGCTTTAAGTTTTACTTTAATTATTAGTTATACGTATTGTTATTGTTGACGACCGTCCGTGGTCGAGTGGTAAGGCACTTGACTCCCATTCGGAAGGCGCGGGTTCGAACCCGGCGTGCGCAAATAAATTTTATTTGATTAATTTGTGTTATTTCACAATTAATTAATAAAAATAATATATGTTATATTTGCGGCACGTTCCAGAATGGAAGATACTCTCAGTATCGCCCTGGTGTAAGACCACCATTCAGAATTGAAACGTTGCTTAATAATGGCTTTAGCCGTGTTTAGTGACTAGATCTGAATAGCCAGGTACTTTCCCACCTTCCTCTGCCCCATCTCCTTCCCTTCCCCACTTACCTTCAGACTCACAACATACTCCACAATTGGGGATGCCATAGTCTCACTGGCTCCAGAAGGGAGCAGTTGGGAGTCTTGTGAGGTTTCTCTATATAAAAAAAAAAAATTGTGATAGTATTAGGCATTACAAATACGTAAATGTGAACACTGTGACGTAAGATTATCTGAGATCATCCAGAAGTAATCTCTCATACATATAAAAGAGCAGTTTAAATTTCCATGAAATGATAAAGGCACGCATTCCTGCAATAAATATGTAAGTATAGAAATGTAGAAGTTGCAATATATTTTATTTCACACTTTAAACAACATACAAGTGCTGTCCGTAAAATAAGGTCTCCAAGGTGCTGTGGTCGCGATCTGGCAACACTGGCGTGTAGCCTGGTTTCCAAACGCCAAATCCCCACCACGATGCACTCTCTGCGAAGCTTAGTCTCGTGTGGCAGCCGTTAAAAATAAATCGGCCGGGGGTTCTGCATGCAGTGCTTTATATCGGATAGTAAGGAGGCCGTTTTACTTCAGCATTTAAAGTTTTACTCATTAGGCGAAAATTGTAAAACTACAACACCCACATAAAATCCACTGTGTTAATATTATAAATGTAGATTATTGGAGTAAAAGGAATGGTCGTTATTACATATTATTTGTGCATTTTAGTCTTACATTTTAAATAAATTGTTAGATGTTTATGTATTCTCCGTTGCGTAGCTTATTTTGAAATATTGTTTTGTTATTTGTTAAATTAATAATTAGTAAATAAGTTTTTTTGTCATTAAAATCTATTTTTTTAAAAATATTTTCTTGGTGATTGATGCATGTGCGAATGCACGAAGAAAAAAAAAAAAAAAGTTGTGTATTATAAAAAAAAAAACGAAAAATCAGGTTTTAAATGCAAACATTTTCTGAAAATTTAATGGATAAATTTACTGTTAAAAGTATTTTACGGGGACTGCTGAAGAAATTGGACATAATATTATATTGTATATATTTATACAAAGAAGAGTGTCTTTAGCGGGTGGTTTGGTCTTGATTTGTAAATAATCCCCAATTTTATTCTGAGAATGATGAAATTTTGCACACTTCTGATCTTAAAACCAAGAGAAAGGTCTTCATCTGATTTCGAAAATCTCAATGTAAAGCCTGGAAAATTCCGGGAAATTTCAGTGTCAATAAAACATTGATTGTGTGGATCAGTGGTCACAAACTTTCGCCGGATTGATTTTTTTTGAAAACCTGGAGTGCCGGATGAAAAATTAATCCTTATTCCAGTTAGAATCCAATTAGAATATTATTTTATATGTGCTTTTATTTTTATAATGTGGGAATATCTAATTTATATTAACAGCTAATTAAAAAAGGAATGAGGTAGGTAATAATAAAGGCCTTACAATTATTAAATTTCTTTGTCTAGTTTTACATAATGTGTGGGTGTTATTTTATCTATTCAGTTACAAATAAATTAAGAGAAATACTCTACTTTACTCTACAGATTAAACTACTACATTTAAAAACGGAAAAAAGTAATAATAACTTCCAAGAATTGTATTCATTCCTTCGTTCTCCTTTCAGATGATTCAGTTAATTATTTTATAGTTAAATTATTAAAAACTGTACCTAATGATAAAAAGTATATATTTTCGAGCCCTACATTAGTACACAATTACCCAAGGTGGGTACCTAATTAAAGTAGGTATATTATAATACATAAAAAAATATGTTTTTGCCCAGTCAATAATAATATTATTTCAGTATTTTATAAAAGTCTATAGGAGGAATTATTCCACAAATAAGTTGTCCACTTCTTGCCATCCAAATAAGTAAAGTATTAAAGTGAATCAAGTATGCTTATGTTGGACCTATTAAAACAATAGTTGTTTTATATTTTTATCGTAAGTTGTATATGTAAACAATAATATATATTTATGTAAAGTAGATAAACTTTATACACAATAAAATATTAACAAAGTCATCTGTTTTTTTTTTGTTGATTTAGAAAACTAGAGTTAAATTAACAAAAGCGGTGGAAAAAAGGAATCAACAGTTATATAAATATAAGAGGGGCTCTTCAAAGTAAAAATATCAGTGGCATGCTTTGATCTATGACCAAAGGAAGACTGCTTCTAGTTTTCAAGTTGGATATGAATTATTGTGCATTGAATATTGGCAAATTGGAAAATATTGGACAATGGCAATTATATCATCATCTTCCATTCTTTGTTGTGGCCAACTGAATAAATAAAGTTCCAAATTAACTTCCCTGATGAAGTAAGAAATGCTTACGAAGCATGTTGGTTTTACAATAAAAGTGGTTAAAGCTAGGTATTTATTAATTTTGAAATAAAGTTTCTTTACAAATTCAGGGAAAACATACATTTGAATCATAAATTTGTTGACTTTAAAATTTTTTCTATAATTAATTTAGATTGCCTTTTTTTGATTGCCAGTTTTTTAGCCTTTACAGACTGCACGTCACTGATAAATAGGTATGTATAAGGCTGCGTATGAAACAAAACGCCACGCGTACCATGCAAAGGAACAAAGTAACTGCGAGTGGTGTTTTGCGCCGTTTGCTCTTGCATGCACCTGTACAAAAATAAACATTATTCAGGAATATTAACCTGAGTTTAGCCATTTTCTGCAACACATTGTTGTGTTTGTCAGTCTGTCCCATCTATGGTACTTATAATGTGCGTGTAAGCATATTGAGAAGACCAGTTCTCATAATTTTAATCAATTCCTTAATAAAGAGTAGACTTGAAAGTGGATCGGTCAGTTGGAGAGAGTTTATAAGAAATTTCTGAGATTTCTATACATGAGGAGTATGGCCACTGCATTTGGCTCTATCCTACCGACTTTATTTTGGGTTTTCTCGGAATGAATCATCTATGGGTCAGAAAAGATGTACACATTGCTACACATTCTTTAGACTGATGGTCGTGGATGGTTTGAAAACTCGGCTATCATGGAGAGCCATTTCTATGTTCCCGATGGTTATCTCCCTCACCGACAGCGTAGACTGTTCTCTCTCCAAGTCTGCAGGACTAACATACCAATGGTCATGCTGGTCGGGAGAGCTGTTGCTGTTGAACAAATCAATTGAGATTAAAAAAAAAATTATATGAAAACCGTACAAGGGTCCCAACTGCTCCCGTCTGGAGCCAGTGAGACTATTGTGTTCCCAATTGGGGTATGTTGTGAGGCTGAAGGTGTGGAGAGGGGAAGGAGATGGGGAAGAGAAAGGTGGAGAAGTACCTGGCTATTCAGATCTGGTCAAACACTGCTAAAGCCATTTCAAGCAATGTTTCAATTCTGAATGGTGGGCTTACACCAGGGCGATACTGAGAATATCTTCGACATATTTAGCATTAGTGAAGCTGCCTTTAAAAAGCAAACTCTGTTAATGCTAGTATAGTTTATAAACCCACTGCTTATGTTTTATATAATTCTCTTTTACAAATGTATTTTAAAAACACACTAAAATGTTCAATTTTGTAATGTTTTGCCAGAGCTACTATTTGCTGAGGAAAACATATGTTTTACCACCGGTTTTTCCACGTTTCTGGGAGGTGGTCAAAAATTTGACTTACTCGTGGATGAATTTGGGTGATGTGCATAAATTATGTGACACAAGTATAATAATTGAAACATTTTTTCTGAGAATATTTAAATCATATCATCATACAAAGTTTAAATTACATCTCGAGTGTTGTGATGATGGATAGATTTCCTCGGACCGTCCCTGCATAATGACTCCTTAAAATATAAAATATCAACCATTGTGATAAGCACACATTTAAAAACATCTCATGGTTCTTATAAATCTTACTCATTGCAAATATTTTGTTATCTTGCATACTTACAGTTTGGTGTGTGTAGGTATAAGTATTTACCAACACTAAAGGAAAACGGGATCCCCATCAAAGTAACCTTCCGTATTAGGTATTGCGACAGGGTTGCCCTCAGTCCTGATATATCGGAATTGTAACTATTATCGTACCATCTTTTTTGGTTTTGTTTTCTATATTATTATTTAAACCTGCTTAATTAATCTGACTGGACAAAACCTACAATGTCATGATTGGAAACCTGCACAATGCAGCAATGCTAATGAACATTTTCCGCGGCCATACTGACTACGAGCGAGTGGACCATCCGCTTGCCCGGGAGAGGTCGCAGGGACCGGGGTGAATGGTGACGGGCGACCGATGTGACGGTGCACGGCAAATCAGTTTTCCCCCCCACCCTTTCCCGACAAGACTACTTAAGGCAACCCTAGTTATGACTAACCACAAATAATAGTAATATTTGTTTTGCAATATAAACTGATCTGAAAAACATACACACACATATTATGTTATCACCCAGGATGTTTATATAATGTAAGTAGGTACATAGCAGGGTTAAATTGTACAATAAAAGAATTATTTATTATTGAAAAGAATAATAATGGAATATTTCTGCCAGTCATCACATCGCGCTACTTTCAAAACGCAGACAAATCAGATAACGCCAACCACAAAACAAAAACTGTTATATTTAATGTATATTTTAGTGTTCCGCCTCCGGAAGGACTCAGTAGTATTTATCACAAAACTCTTTATTAACTCGCATGTTGTGATTGCATTCAGTTGCTGATTGAAATTTATTGACAGTGTTGACGAACAATTGATATAATAAACAATATAAGTGAATCACAGGTATGTTGCTCATAATCTAAGAAGAACAAAAACAATATTTTGTGAGATCGTTTGAATATATATCGTATGAGGCATTGATCAGTTTTTTAACATTATACATTTTGCATTTGACTTGAAATGGTGATCAACTGTAAATAGTCCCTATCTTTATTTTTCACTTTCAAAAAATAACAAACACTTAAGGTGATGTACCACATCGCGTAACATTTGTAATCGGACCGCTAACAATAACACTCCTTATGTAGATGGCGATATGGTTTAAATTCCCGCTTAACACCAGCCGCCTGTTTTGATTTATGCTAGAAAAAAACATCGCCAAAAAGGGTGTTTTATTATATTTTGCGAAGTTCAGGCATACATATTTAAATTTTTTACGATCATCTTCTAAAGAACTTAATTTGCTTCATTATACAATAAAAGTATAACCGAAAAGGGATTCCTAAGTAGAAGATTTTGAACTTTAAAGAAATTATAGATCTGATACTTTATTATTTTCTGGGCTTCTAAAAAGACTTGTCAAAAAAATGCTCAATTATTTCAAAGGCCAAGATGTGTTCTACTCGCAGTATTTAATTTATGGGGACAACAGACCTAGCTATAAAAGCTCAAGCGTAATTTGGTTTGGCGTATTTCGGCATATCGGTTGCCGTACATTCCCAATGGGAATGTATGACGAGCGATATGCTGAAGTAGGCCAAGCCAAATAACGCTTGAGCTTTTATAGCTAGGTCTGTTGGCCCCATAAAACATATAAAATATATCTAAGTGATCAAATTTTCAAACCAAAAACACACGATTTTGCATTACTTCATAGTGCTTCGCCTTAACTCCTCGATCTCCCGATTTTACTAAGTTCACTTAATATTTGCCATTATGTTATATTTATATAATAATAACATTACATTATATGATAATAACAACAAAGGCTGTTATTTTGCTCTATGTTTTAAGGCACTTTTACTTTTACTCTTTTTATACCTAAAAATAAACTAAATTCTTAAATCTCCTATTAACCATAAAATTATAATAAATTCAATATTATACCCATGCTCAGGCATTTGCCTTTGTGGGATTTTTTTGTTCATACAATATTATTATTATATTATATTATATTATGTTTTTGTTAAATCTTTATTTCCTTTTTTCTTTCTTTCCAGGATATTACATTTATAATAACAATATGGAATTGAGAGTATCAGTCTTATTATTCTACATAATGTTGTCCTGCCTTTACTCTGTAAATTGTTCTTTAATAAGGACCGATAGTTGCAGAAAAAACTTTATATCCAAGTGTTTGGAAAAAAGTTCTGTTGATGATGAAAATTGTGAAGATTTAAGATATCCCATGTTGGACTCCTTCTACACTTGCGAAGTGGTAGGAAGCTTTGATTTTGTACCTCATCGAATAGGAACAAACAACGGAAGCTTTTTTGTGGCTTCAAATAGAAAAACGTTTTCAATAACGAAACCCGGCCAAAGTCCAGTAGAAGTCAACAATGTTATACCGCCGACACAAGCAGTTTTTGATAAATTTGAAAATATGTTTTTTAGTGAGTATGGCACCACTTACATGATGGATATGAACCACACTAGAGAGGTTAAAATCTTCACATCAGAAAATGACAATTTAAATGAACTGGCTATGGATTATGAAAACAACATATTGTTTATTCTATCACAAAACGTTGAGCGCAAAACAAAACTATCGGGGAGTTTATATTTTTTACAAACTGATCAAATTGTGGTTGAAAACACGGGCAAAGTCAGAGCTACTAAGATACATGATTTTGGCAAAAGGTTTTCTGCTATGACAATTCCAAAAAATTCTAATTACATTCTGTTAGGGGTTTCCGGGGAAAAGAAAGAGGGCAAACTAATTAAATTGATTCGTAATAAAAATGATCCGTGTCCCGCTCACATGGAAAATAGGAGTGATTTCCATAAAACACTAAAGGAGGCCACTGAGCGACTCATTAAAATATTCGATGATGCTGTTAGTCAGAATCAGAATGGGAACACTGACTCATTGGCGCGAGCGAGTTCCACTGACATTGTCTCGGCCATCGATCACAATAAAGATAGGGTAGATGATCAGATCAAACTAAGAATGCTGAAAATGGAGAATCATAGATTAGAAAGGCAATTGAATATTACAACGATGAGATTTGAAAGCTATTCGAAGAGAATCTCAATTTTTTCTAGCAGTTTGAAAAATATCCAGGAACTACCGCACATCTCAAAGGTTTCATTCAAAGTTAATGAAAATGTTGGAAAAGACTTAGTGTGCCTGCAATCTGGAGAAATAGATGCATTAAAACAGGATAATTTGAATCTCCGCAACCGTGTAGACCTTCTGGAAAATATACTTTCTGCAACCGTTTCTGTGCTGGAAACTACGGAGGTCGACGGAGCCAGTGAAGGTCAGCAGGGTCGGCCAGCCACCACAGAAACCCCAGAGACGTATTCGGAAGATAACAGAGGACTGGAGGAGGAGAGCAGAGTTAGCACGGAGCCTCTGAAACCGTACCTGGAAGATACGAGAGGTCAGCAGGTCAGTACAGAGCCGCCGGAGACGGACCTGGAAGAAAATGCGCCGCCCGGGACAGATGACGATGCTGCTGAAACGGACGACGAGTACAGAGCTCGCTTGAATAAATTTTTTGGGATGCCACCCACCAGAATATAATATCACATTACTAATAGGTACATAAAACAAAAAATTTTAACTAATAATATTGATTAATAAAAACCGTGAATGACTTTTTATCACTACCACAGTAATAGGAATACTTTGTAGTAGATATATTATAATTAATGTGTGCATATTTTCAATAAAATTACAACATGACTATATTATAAAGACAGAAAAAATTATAGTGCCGGATTGAGATTATAATTTATACATCATCTAGATAAAAAAAATCAGTAAATTTAATTTTTGTATATTTTAAAGAAACAATATACTTAGAATATTTTGCAACACATATTTATTAGTAAATCATGATAGAAACGGTTATACGAAATAAACACATAAAATCGTTATTTTGTAGGTGGTTAGGCAGGTACTAGGGTTTTCAGGCGTATGACGTATGGAAAAAATATTTTCTGATATGGCGTCACCTCTCGGAATGACAGATTGACAGTTTCGTGCATCTCCCGACCCGATAACCTAAATGTCAAATAGTTTGTTATTTTTGTGAGAAGTTTTTCAAAGTTCTTAAATTTATGTCTCCAAGGCGTGAGCCCACAACCAGATACCGAGCGGATTATGAAGATCTGAGAAATCGCAGTGAGTATCTTTAAATAGGACGGTGTTCTTACTAAATTGCGCATGATATTTTGAAATTAACCAACAGGTTGGTGTATTGCTAATCTTAACACTTGTCTGAAAGCTGTGTACATATAATTTGGTTTCAATGGAGCTATACTATCTTACGTGTATTTTATCCGCTGTGGCTTCTCTCTTGTGCCGAATTTGCTCGGTGCGGTCTTTTACGTGAAAATAAACAACAGATGGAAATTAAATGTTTTACGACTTGCTGTCAAGTACCGGAACATCCGTCCTTCTAATGTCAGAGCGAAGTTCTTTGACATTTTAAACTATCTGGGTAAATAGTTATTTGACATTTTAAACCGACTAGGTAAATAGTTATTTCTTTGCCCTTTGATGCTGACGCTTAGTCCTTAGGTATTCTTCGGTTATATTATTTATTGTGTAGTGTATTGATTAGGTTGTAAAGACTTGTTGTCAAAATGGATACATCTGATAAGGTTTTCTGAAAGAGAGAAAATCAGGTAGAATCAATAAAAATCTTGTTAAGTTACAAACGTTATTATGCCCTGAATAATAAAATATGGCCTTTATTCGGGCTAAATAGACTGCCTTAAAAAAACTAAAGTTCGGAGATAATGCATTTTAAAAGTTTGGAGATCTTTCAAATTAGGGTGTTTTATTCTTATCCTAACTTTCAAAATACATACAATGCCTCTAAATTGAGGTTGTTGATTTCTATACGGTTTCTATATTATCTCCAACAATCATTGAGGTATTCTTGCGCAAATTAGAGGATCCATTTACTGCTCTTTTTTTACATTATCACAAAATCTGGCTTCAATTGGTGAGGAATATCGACAATATCATAAATAAACCAATCCAATGGATAATATCTAACAATCCGTGGTGAATGGCTATTGAGAAAAAATAATACCTATTTCATGTACCCAGTTGCAGATTTCTACTTCAATATTATCTCCTTATACAAGTGTATCTTTTTAATCTGGTGGTAATATATCGAGATATAAATAGAAATCACGATTATTTGCAATAAATATATTTGATTACTGTATTAGTTAGTTATTTAATTTTCTCATTTATAACCTGTTTTGAGTATATTTTATACACAAATCTCACGGTAAAAACTACAATCCTTGTTTTGTCCTACCAACAGGCAAATCAGAGTAGTAATAATTATGTTACTGGGAATAATAAGGCAGCAACCTACTTGTTCTGAAACTGGTTTTGAAATACTTTATAAACAATAATTTTGCTTGGATAATATATTATTCTAGTATGTAGTGAATTTCTTTACCAATAAACTATATTCTGAAATCTTTACTTTATCGATTAGTCATTGATTGAAAAATTACAGAATAAAATTATTGACAGAAAGAATTAATATTTTTTTTGCAATAAAAATAATATAATTCTTAATTTTTTAAAACGCCCGTAGGGCTTTTATATCTGGACATACACAAATTGTACATATAAAAATTGTACATATAAAAATTGTACATATACAAATTGTACATATAAAAATTGTACATATACAAATTGTACATATAAAAATTGTACATATACAAATTGTACATATAAAAATTGTAGAGTATTTTAGTATCGCATATCTGAATGGATATTTTATAATATGATGTATTCAAGTCTATTTATTTTTTTTAAGTTTTTATTCCAGAAAGTAGGAAATAACATTTTCACTTATTTGACTAGAAATACATTTTACTTGATTTTGAACTAAATACATTTTACATTACTCTATAGATTAATATAGTATTATTCTGTTTCACTATTTTGTTTAAAGAATAAAAACGAATGATTTTTTTTTAAACTATCCGGTCTATTTTAGTTTTAAATGTTATCTAGTTAATATTATAATATGCGTATTATGAAGCGCCAATAAATACAATAGTTGTAGGTACATTTGTATTTTAACATGACTTATTTTTTGTGTGTGCAGCCAACATACACTAGCCTTTTTCATTATTAATTCTTCTCTTTAACTGTAAAATTTTGAGAGATGTATGTAAAGACATAATTATTATTTAACTATCTGAAATAGTAGCAACTTGTTTCTACTCGGTTTCACCAATACTACGTAAAAACCAAGTTTCACCTGCATTTTTGTTCCCAGTTTTTCTGTGTTTTATGATTATTTTCTTTTGAAGAGTTTTAATTTTCAATGTACTATCGTTACTTAAAGTAACGATAGTACATTGAAAATTAAAACTCTTCAAAACAAAATGTCTAGAAATTGTTACATAGTTAATGCCCAAGAAATACAAAAAATGATTATTTTCATTTGCCAGCCTTTAATAGGTGCTTTAGATGCTCTAGTGCATAAATAAACCATTACCCTCTAGTGATATTGATATATAAAAGTAAGAGGAGCAATTACTTCTAAATCAAGTGATTTTCGTCATGAGTCATGACCATAAGTCATGACTTTCTCAACCGTCAAAAGTCATTGGTCATGTCATACCCGTCATCATCCTGTCATACCCTTCATAACAGTCATACAATTGTCGTTATTTTCTGAATATTTTTTTTTGAATATTTGTGAATTAAAATTTTCTTAGTTCTTACCTACCTTCATAAATAAAAAAAACGTTTATATTTTATTTTTATGAAAAATATTTTTCAGCACTGGAAGTTATCCAATTTTGAAATTTTGACAAAAGAAATTAATCTCCATAAAATTATATATTTTAAGGGATCTTCTTCAAAATTGTCCAATATAAATTTTAATCAACGTTGCGTGTAAAATCATAATTCGTTATATTTGTTTGTTTTGAAATTGACTTTTTTTTGTTAATGGTTCGATTTAGTGGTCTCAATTAGAATTAATTTATTAAAACAATAGGTACATAATGAAAATTCAACACATTATCCAAATAAATTTGTATTTGTGCAAGTAATGATTGGACAGCGAAGTTAATATTCCTCGGCTCCTTCGCCCTCGCCCTCCCCAGAGTCCATTCCCACCTCCTCGTAGTCCTTCTCCAGCGCCGCCAAGTCCTCGCGGGCCTCCGAGAACTCTCCCTCCTCCATACCTTCACCTACGTACCAGTGCACGAAGGCTCGCTTGGCGTACATCAGGTCGAACTTGTGGTCCAACCGCGCCCAGGCCTCCGCGATGGCGGTGGTGTTGGACAACATGCACACGGCGCGCTGGACTTTGGCCAGGTCTCCCCCGGGCACCACGGTCGGCGGCTGGTAGTTGATGCCCACCTTAAAGCCCGTGGGGCACCAGTCCACGAACTGGATGGTGCGCTTCGTCTTGATCGTGGCGATGGCAGCGTTCACGTCTTTAGGCACCACGTCTCCCCGGTACAACATGCAGCACGCCATGTACTTGCCGTGACGCGGGTCGCATTTCACCATCTGGTTGGCGGGCTCGAAACACGCGTTGGTGATCTCCGCCACCGACAGCTGCTCGTGGTAGGCCTTCTCGGCCGAGATAACCGGCGCATACGTCACCAGAGGGAAGTGGATGCGAGGGTAAGGCACCAGGTTGGTCTGGAACTCGGTCAGATCAACGTTCAGGGCTCCGTCGAACCTCAGAGACGCCGTGATGGACGAAACGATCTGTCCGATCAGCCTGTTGAGATTGGTGTAGGTCGGTCGCTCGATGTCCAGGTTTCGTCTGCAGATATCGTAGATGGCTTCGTTATCGACCATGAAAGCGGCGTCGGAGTGCTCCAGAGTCGTGTGCGTGGTGAGAATGGAGTTGTAGGGCTCCACCACCGCGGTGGAGACCTGCGGGGCGGGATAGATGGCAAATTCCAGTTTGGATTTTTTACCGTAGTCCACCGAGAGGCGTTCCATCAGTAAGGAAGTGAAGCCCGAGCCGGTGCCTCCCCCGAAGGAATGAAAGAGGAGGAAGCCCTGCAGGCCGGTGCACTGGTCGGCCAGCTTGCGGATCCTGTCGAGCACGAGGTCGACGATCTCCTTGCCGATGGTGTAGTGGCCCCGCGCGTAGTTGTTGGCCGCGTCCTCCTTGCCCGTGATGAGTTGCTCGGGATGGAAGAGCTGGCGGTATGTGCCGGTGCGCACCTCGTCCACCACGGTGGGCTCGAGGTCCACGAAGACGGCCCGGGGCACGTGCTTGCCCGCGCCCGTCTCGCTGAAGAAGGTGTTGAAGGAGTCGTCTCCGCCACCGATGCTCTTGTCGGAGGGCATCTGTCCGTCAGGTTGGATGCCGTGCTCCAGGCAGTACAGCTCCCAGCAAGCGTTGCCGATTTGGACTCCGGCCTGCCCCATGTGCACAGAGATACATTCACGCTGAAATGTAAATTTACGGTTTCTATAGTAATTTTAAAAAAATATTTTTTTTTGTATGACATTCGAGCAATTAATTCTTAACGATAAAAATATTCAATAACTCCAACTAAGATAATAATATTATAACAATTACGTTTTCTTGTTATCGAAAGTATTCGCTTCTAGAAAGAAAGCCGTTTGTTTTCACTTTAAATTACTAAAATATCGGATCTGTTTTCATTATTTATAGAAAAATGTTTATGAAATCAAATCATCATTTAGACTTTAGACAAAAATTTTGAAAATGCTTCTCATTCGGGATCGTAAAAATAAATCTAAACGAATTACCGACGGAATAAAATCCCGTATTTCGCGAACAAATATAAATAAATTTGACTATCAAGAGATGGCTCACCATGATGATGGATTTCGGAAGAAATTTCACAGGACGCAAAGAAATAAATAATATTAAATCGTTAGGCAAACCGAACCAGAGAAAACCCAAATTAATACTGAATTGAAAATGATGAAAAAAAGAAGAACTCGATTTAAAATAAAATACAACAACTGAATTCGATTTTTTCGCTTTTTGAACAAAATTTGAAGTTGGTTATTAGACTTACAAGAGGAAGAATCTACATATTAATGGTTTTCAATCAAGTTTTATTGACGAGATCAATGTTTACATGAAGTATTTATGCAAAATATTAATAACCAGCTGGGGATATCTGGCTTCGCTCATGGAGTTGATATGAGATTGTGTGGCAGCCCTATTTCCCCCACCACCCATACAAAAAAGGCTTTGAATGGTCCACAATCTTCCAGAATGAATGGTGAATGGAGGAATGGTCCACAATAATCTGGGATGTTCCAGACTATTCCCGAACATTCCACAACATTCCAGAATGTTCCGAGATGTTCTGGAATGTTGTGGAATGCTTTCGACTGTTCTGGACTGTTCTAGAAATTTCTAGAGGGTGAAACTTCCAGCCCTTTTATCTTAAAAAGCACGCCCTTCAGGTGAAAACGAAAACCTTCTTCATGGATGGGGGATAGAGAGCTCCCACACAATATAACTCGCTTGATCGTACCAGGACTCGTTTCTGAGTTGTGTACACATTGTACACTTCCTTTTATAATATACTAGCTGATACCCGACATGCGTTGCAATGCCACTTAAATAAAGAAATTGTTTCTCCCTGCGTGTCCTTTCCCATTCGTCCCGTTTCTCTTCCGCCACCCCTTCCCCTTCCGCGACTCCTTCCCCTCCCGCGTTCCAAGTTAACCTTCCCCCTCCGCTCTCCCGCTGTCCCCCTTCTCGCAACCCCCCTCACGCATTTCCCTTCCACATTTCCTCCCTTTCCCCCTACCTTGACCCCCCCTCCCGCAACCCCCCTCCTTAATTCCTCTCCGCCCCTCCCGAATTCCCCCCCCCTCACGATTTTTTTCCCTGCCGCTAAACCTCGAATTATTTAATTTTTTTTATACACATTTCATAAAGCCAGAGCTCGCGGTATAAAATATACTTTACGACCTATTCTCGTACCTACCAAATATATTTAAAAAAATCATAAAAATCGGTCCAGCCGTTTCGGAGGAGTGCGACCACAAACACCGTGACACGAGATTTTATATATTAGAGATATTGAATATTGTTCACGTAACTGATTTTGAACGTCAGTTCTTTCTTTAAGTAATTCTTTTTTAAATGTTATGTTAACATTAAAACGCTAGAAATATAATTTGCTACAATTACAAGCTTTTAAAAAACAATAACTAATGATTCACTGCTTTCGTTTAATTAGGTTTAATCACCGCCCACTAAAAGTTTAGTAATATAGCGTTTTTCTAAAGTTGCAGAAAAAATCTTTTTGGCGCACCTTTAAATGGCATGTCTGCCCGCACCCTTATTTTAAATATAAAACGTATACAGCCTTTGTAACAGCCAACGCCGGTATTGCCTAGTTAGTTCCTACGTCTGGACATAGGAAAGTTTATTTCTGGTGATGCCATCAACACCATTATTTTATGACTTCATTACTTCGTGGAAGAAATAATTATTCAGAGTGTAATGGTTTACGATTTACTCGTATACAATCGCGTATAGGCGAAATTAGTATCCATACAGATAATGTATTTTCTGTCCTGATGATGGATGGGTCGCTATCTAAATCGTTGACTAAAGAAAAAGGAAGCGTAACACGGCGTAATAATCCAAATAATCACGATAATAGTTTTGACCGTAATTCATTTTCTTTTTAACACTTCAACTATTGAGTTTCTTAGATTTCTTATTACATAGAGTTAAGGTGTATTGTGACGAGATTATCAAATAAATGTAACTTTTTTATAAATTTTAACGTGAAACACAATAGGGTATTTTCACGAGAGATTCTGTTGAAAATGTATGAAATATTTAAAGATCATTTTTCTGATTTTAATCATCCTACTAAAAATGTTTGTTTTTTTATGTTTTCATTCAAATTTATTGGTTTTAAAAACGGTCGAAAAAACGATCGAACGACGCTACATATGCACGTCAACAAACAAGAAAGCACTACTGTCAAAAAATTTTCAAAGCCGGGCAACGCGTATGAATGTAGAAAATGTATTCGTCAACATAAAAATAAAATAAAAATGCCATAATAATCCTAATTTTTTTAAGCAAAAAAACGTGGAAATACCCCATTAGTCTATATTTTTGTGCAAACAATTTGCAAGTATGAAACGTATTTATAGCGGGTGTGGGGGTGAATAACATATATTAAACAAAATACAGAGTTACGGAGTATTTAAATGTAAAGTAGAAGAGGGAGAGAGAACATCAACTTAGGTGGGTGGCGAGGGGGAGGTACCAAAGAGGGAAGGGTAAAAATAAGCGTGGGGAAGGAAAATGTGTTAAAAATGGGGCTTTTCCCACTGTTTATTTAGTAAATTGGTTAGCAGTTCAACAATAGTGAGGCTATATAAACTTAAACGATGACTTTAGGGGTTCACTAAGAAACAGACGAATCGTTGCAGGTATGAGAAGGTATTCGAGATCGAAGATCTAAACAATATATGCTCGGAAATCTGCGTAATAATTAGACGGTTTGTTACAGCTGAATTAATTTATGTAGTAAAAGTTAAGATAGATAGAGTATTATTATTATTAACAAATTATTTATAATGCGACTTACCAAACTTTAACTTAACGAAAGATACTTATCAAAGTTGTCTTGGAAGAACTTGAAGGTGATCTTGTGACCAAGGAAACTCCAATAGTGGCTTCAAGAGGCTGACATGCAGTTTCAAGGATTCAGATGTCAATAATGTTGTCCAACCTCCTATTAGTGTAAAAAATGTCAAAGAATAGATATGCCCCAAAGAAAGTGTTAAAATATGCCATAATAATTCAATAGAATTCTATTTACTCATTAAAATTTTAAAAGCATCATAAAATTAAAAACCCCTTTCTGTTGTCTGTCTAAACGAAATTATAGATTTTTCGATAAAAGCAAAGCAAAGTGTACCTACGTTCAACGAAGAGTTGACATTTTGCAGATCATTATACATAGTGTATAGGGTGTAGAAAGCTAATGCGAGGTCACAGCGGCCACCGGAAGCCGGAAGTGGCTTTTAGCAGAGCCACGTCTCAACTGGAACCAATAGAGGAACCTTCCCTGCATTACCGGTCGGGAAGTTATTATTTCCAGCGAATATCACCTCTATCAGCTTTCCTTCCAGCTACTAGAGGACACTGCACGCGATACTACTAATATTATATAACGGGGATTTAAAATGAAACAGAACCCCATAAACCCTGTTAAATTAAGGAATCAAAAATCTACTGTTTATAAAAAGTTATTAAAAAGTTATAAGTTACTGTTTATAACCGTTATAAAAAGGTTTATCTAAAACAGGTATTATTTTATTATTTATTATTTATTTATTTATTAAAGAATTTTATACATAGTGTACATATTGTGTTATTTCGCCCGCCATGCTAGGGATGTCCCTGTGTTATGGCGGGTGAAGTATGCAGATTATATGGGTAATGAAGTACATTTACTGATTATATAATAATTATGATAATGAGGTTTACAGTTAATGCAGCAATGAATTTATGATAATGAAATTTACATATAATATAGTATTGGATGTATTTTTGTAATCGAAGGACCTTTGAAATCTGTGTATGTAATAAAACCACTGCACTTGGAGAAAATATGTACATACATGTAAGGGAAAGGAAGGAATGACTTACTGCAGAACGCTTTCTTCTGTCGAGCTGGTTTATACTGTATTTTTTAGCAGAATATTTTGTATAATTGTTGCGGTACTTTCTTTAGCGGTGCGGCGAATTTACACCGACAGAGAGCGAATTACGGAATATTGATGCGGAGATCTTTATGCGGTGAGGACGAATTTAATGCGGTGAGATTGAATGTTGGCAATAAGAATGACAGGTCCACACAGGAGGAAGGTAGGTTAGGAAACGTAACAATACTAACTGCCAAAGTACAGCAGTTCATGATATATATAGATGGATGATGTAGGTAAGTGTAGCTGTGTATTGTGTAATTGTGTAGGCCCAACCAGGTATGAAATATATCTTTAAAACTCGAGTGACGGGTCAGTGGCTAAGTTGGAAACGCGTTAGGTTCCCACCAGGCGTCCCTCGGCTGGCTAAGGCTTCCTTCATGACTGAAGCAACATTTCCGCTTAGTGTGATTGTAGTAGAAAGTTTTATGTCTGGTTATTCAAATCTATATACTTAGGGGATAATTAATTATCGTCATTCTTAGAAAAAAAATATACTACATAATCTGTTCTTTTCATCAATTTATAAACGACAATCCTTCGTCCACGATTCCATGACTTGCGAAGAAGGCTGTGGGGTTAGGTAAATGTTGTTAATAAAATAAAATAAATGACTGAATATTCGAATATTTTTGATCCGCTCAGGAAGCGAACTTTCTGACACAAAGTCAAATGCGTATACCACTAACTTTTCGATCGATCAATCTGAGTCTCCGATCAGCTAAGTGATTTTTTTAGTAACGCTCGATTCGTATGTTGGTCGAAAAAGATATTTCGGTAACAGTTGATCAGTAGGATTGGGAGCAACGGCTGTAAGAAACAGAGACCGTCAATATTTTTGATAACCCTTTGACTCTCAAAGAAATCTGCCTTGACTTGACATTTATTGTTGATATTTCTTGCTCTTTGGTTTCTCTATACACTTAAAATACCTTGTAACTTATCAAAACTTTCCAGAGTAAATGTCCGCCTGCGAAACGCTGCTTGACGATTATTTTTGACAACCATCCTTGTTGTGCTTTTTGGTGTTGGTGATTACTCTGACTTCGCGTGACAATAATTTGACTGGCTTTCATTATTATTATAAAATCATCTAGAAAACTCCTGGGAAAAACGTGCTGATCGCAGATTAAATGTTTATAATGAGTAGGTAATCAGTGGTGGCTGGGGTAATATGAATATGACTGACTACTCCATCTACCATTTTTTCTGTGGTTATTATTACCCCATTTATTAATGTTTCTATTGTAATTATTTGTAAGTAAGAATCTATATTTTTGTTTTTAGATAATTTACCGTCATCATGTAAAAGTTTACATAAGTTTTGCGGTTTCAACCCCTTTCCCATCTCATCTTATCCGATGGCTTTATGATATAAAATTTGGCAAGTCTTCGGTTCAAAAATCAATCCCTCAATATCCCATACATTGAAAAGATGCGTGTTTAAAAGCCATGCTTACTATTACCTAAAATAGGTAAAAGGTATAGGTAAAACCTATATTCGACCTACATTCGATTTTATTTGACTACAGTTCCATCGCTTTTGGGGCGATATCGGAGGCCAAAAATACATTTGTAAAGACTGCCTTAGACAAACAAAACTTAACAACAAAAGGAAAAATATCTAATTTCTACAGCTTATCAAAAGAAAGCCTAGGTGTTCAATTTGTAAGAATGTCGAATACGACTATAATAATAATATCGTACCCCTTACGATCAAAGTTCTGCGACCTCCTAGAAGTAGGTTGTATAGCGGGTGGGGAGGGGGGGGGGGGTGGATTCGACCACATCATTGGTTGTTTACGCATTTTATTATCGTTTTACCCTTTAAATAATTTGTATAATACTGTCGCCAAGCTCGCCATCTCAAGGTCACATTGATTTATTTACTAATGTTATGACATATAACATGTATTACATGTGTTTATATCTCCCAAGTTTAGTCTAGTAGTTTTACTTATGACGAATATAATCGAATAAATTTAATATTTATGATGATCATAAACTATTTGCATAAGAGAATCACTTGGTTACTTTCAAGCAATGTTATAGAAAATACTTCTCTTCGTTAAATCTTATCTACGTGTTATTATTATTATTACGGCCTCCTTGGCCAAGGAGTAAGGCTCTCGACTCCCAATCCGAAGGTCACGGGTTCGAACCCGGCGTGCGCAAATAAATTTTATTTGATTACTTTGTGTTATTTCACAATTAATTAATTAAAAATAATTCATCGCATTAATTCGTAGACTGCGTAACTCCACATTTTTAGAAAATACGTTTTTAATGCCGTTGTGTGTTAAAATTAGTGCGCAAATAAATTTTATTTGATTACTTTGTGTTATTTCACAATTAATTAATTAAAAATAATTCATCGCATTAATTCGTAGACTGCGTAACTCCACATTTTTAGAAAATACGTTTTTAATGCCGTTGTGTGTTAAAATTAGTCCCGCATCGACTAGTAAAACTCGCAAATTTAAAAAAAAATACCCTTTTAGATAAACTCAAATTAGGAAACTGTTTTTCTGTTAACTGCTAAAAGTATTTATCTTTTGTAAAATACGTACCTTTCTCTATTCTCGGTTTTTATGTAAACTTCCTAACTCCGATTTGAAATAGAAAGCATATACATACTTACAAAAGTTAAATGATGGAAAATGAATTTCTAAATATATTGTATGTTTGAAAAAAAAAAAAAAAACAATGACCGTCTTTATTTTTTTTCCCTATGAGGTTTTTTGTGCCTCCTGTAAAATTTTACATTTGGTGGTTAAGCATTCTACGAATTAATGCCACGATATATGATATAATTGCGGCACGTTCCAGAGTGGAAGATACTCTCAGTATTGCCCTGGTGTAAGACCACCATTCGGAATTTAAACGTTGCTACAAATGGCTTTCGCCGTGTTCTGGACCAGTATAGTCAGGTATATATGTATAGTCAGGTACTTCCCCACCTTCCTCTCCCCATCTCCTTCCCCTCCCACTACCCTCAGCCTTACAACATTACCCCAATTTTGGATGCCATAGTCTCACTACCTCCAGACGGGAGCAGTTGGGGGTCTTGTACTGTATCCATTATAAAATATATATATATATACAGGTATCTGGGGTATGGTGATTCTACATGATGGTAGAAATAAAAAAGATTAACAACTTTTTTAGAAATTCCAACTTTTTTTTCCACAAAAAGACGTACCTATTAAAAATCCTCAGTGTAAGGTACACACTTACCCGATAAATTTGTTGTGAGTCAGCCGGGCGCGTTGTGGCGACGTTGGTTTTGGTTGGCGCATATCGTAACAGCGGAAAATACCTAATAGTGCAGGCCGCACACGCCGTACTAATTTTATCTTTTTATCAAAAAAGGACCCCTAAAAGTTGGAATTTCTAAAAAAGGTTTATTTTCTTTTATTTGTATTACAGATTGACAAATCCTATCATAATACACATGACATATACATAACTTTACATAAATAAAATTTTACAACAATATATATTTTACAATTCTTGTCTGAAATTACTCTTGAAACCTTTTTTTCGATATCAAGAGATTGAAGATATCAAGAGACCTGGAGATATCATTTAGCAGCACCATACCTCTTGTCATGCTATGCTGGGCCACAACGTCCGTTCTGCCATGTGAAATACAGAGCAAGTCGTGGTGGCGACCCTGGCCGTAGTTGTTCGGTACCAATAATTTGTAGCGTGCCAAGAGGTATGGGTTGTCAATGAAAGATTCCTTTAGATTGGAGTGATGCATAAATCGCGGGTATTCGCCATGTATCCTCATATAAACAACTCATACTTGCACTATAATATAGAATCACCTCCCGAAGTTAAAATGCACTTAACTCCAGGACACCCTGTATATGTTCAATTTGAGACCCTCCTAAATAGTTGCTTAATTGTAATTGCTTTAAGTATTTTGTTTAAGTATTTTGCTTTCGGAAAAATAAAACAATTTATTTTTGTATCCCCTTTAGTGGCATTTAAACACGCATGGCTTGGAACTATATATTCTAATAATAATAATAATATTTGGCTGATTTAAACGGCACCGTTTTTGTTAAAAATACCACAAGGGCGCGAAATAACACAGCACGAAATCAATATGAAGCTATTTACAAATCGCTATAAAATCTAGTTGTGTACTTACGATTATTTTCCCCTTTGTGCCAAACATCGGAATATTACCAAGGGTAGTAAAAAATATTTATTTTATTTGTGTTTCTTTTCATTAAGAACTCTTCAATATTTTTAAATCTTATATTATTTATTGTAATTAAATGTGTTGTGGTTAACGGAAAAAAGAGCAGATTATGAATTCATTTAAGTTTTTCCTAGGGGTACAAATCAAATAATTTGTCGAAAATTTGCGATTACTTTTTCACACTGCTAAGATAAGTTTGCCAAAACTGTTAAGATAAGTTCCTTTTATTAAGGTTTTATTATATTGTGTGGGACTGAAATAAATGCCATAAAAGTCTATGTAAGTTAATTATTAATAAATGTTTATTCATATGTAAAAAATATGTTTTATTTACCAAGGTACTCCAGTACCTCTGGGGACAACTACTTAAAGTCTATTATGGGTACTGTTCTGGGGTTAATATGTTCTGTTTGTTATTATTTGATGAAGAAGAACATACCATATTAACTAATAATTTAAACGATTAAAATATTGGACTGTTATTGTCTTATTATAATGTAGTGAATATTCACCTTTACAGAGATTTTTCCCATAATTTAATAATGTAAACGTTGGAAATATTGGATTAATATTGTGTAATTATATATAATCTTGTGAATACCTACACCTGCCTTTACAGATTTTTTTTATCAAGCAAACAAATCACGGACAAAGTATTAAAGTAGGCGTCACCAGTTAGGTCAATTTTCTCATCCAATATTTTGAGGCATAATAAAATCAATGGTTTCGTATAGTCAGGATATCTATCTGATTCCAAATCGCTATCTTCGATTGCCGCTACCAAATGGCATTGTTCGATTCGGTGATTCTTGGATTCGGCCAATCGCAGTCATTAATTGATAGCGGAAAAGGTTCTGTCGATTTCCCGGCGAGGCTTTCACGCAAATGAAAGAAGGTTCCACGGAGTGTCCGGCGGTTGATGGCTGTCAGCGTGATGGATGGGCCGGGATGGTCTGATCACGCCATGTCGCCGTTACCGCCCCATTCATTACTTGCTGGCAATCATCGCCGTGTCACCCTAAACCTTAAAATCGCCAACTGTAATCGCAAGGTTTTAAAAAATTGAACTTGCCTGATTTTATAATCGTGATCTTTTGTGTTATAGTACTGACACACATGCTCATAAATTAGCATTTTCATGAGCATATTCATTTATGAGCATGCTCATCGACTGTACACATTTGCTCGCATGCTCGGTTTGAGCATACTCATGAATGAGCAGTCTTAAAGCCAACAATTGAACACACATGCTCTTTAATGAGCATGCTCACGTCAGATAAAATGTTAACAAATAGAGTTAGTTCTATTCGCCCAGAACTAAACAAAATAATATTATTGACTGCAACGCAATTATTGAAGAGTCTTTTGATTAAAGAAAATAAAATGGTTTATTTGGGTCCAAGATAGCAACAAATCCGAAAATGACTAGATAATAAAAAAAGCTAATTTCAATAGAATTTGGTTTCATTTTGGATCTAAAGAAGTTTAGCGGAATTTGAACCTTTTTTGTTGGTAATTTAGTGACCCTCTATGTCCCAAATATATTCTTTATTCCTATAATAAATCATCAAAAGCAGTTTTTCCGTCACCCCAACGGGCCATTTTTGATATTTTTGCAAGAATGCTCAGGCGCGAACTGAGATCGGATAGAAATGAGCGTACTCATAAGCAAACCTGTTCACACATGCTTAGAGCACTTCCCCTTCCAAATCAATGAGCATGCTCAAAACTAGCTGCCAAGAGAGCATGCTACTAATGAGCATGTCTGTCAGTACCATAATGAATTCCAACTAAGATCTGTAATATTGTTTTTTTTTTGACATTAGCTCCACAGAGGAGGCCCTGAGAAAAATAATTTCCCTTAGAACCTATGTCATCTTTGGGGATGCCGTATGGAGGGTCTTTTTTGGAAAGGAGAAAAAGTTCTGAAGTAAAAAGGTATGAGGGATGGTTAGGAATTTGGGATGTATGATTCCACCCCTTCCACTGCAGTACAAGGCAATGGGTCGAGATAGTCCGGCTGGAGAGGTAAAAAGGTCTCCTTACCGATCTGGCCTGCCACGTAGTTGCTGGGCAGACGCATCCGCCGCCTAGACTCGGACAAGCGTCACCCCG
The DNA here is from genome assembly GCA_951813805.1 of Limnephilus auricula. NCBI lineage: Eukaryota > Metazoa > Arthropoda > Insecta > Trichoptera > Limnephilidae > Limnephilus > Limnephilus auricula. The sequence continues at coordinate 37,425,876 of OX638393.1, forward strand.
GGTAGATGATAGATATTTAAGTACATATTTACAAATCTTACAATTGAGGAGAATTCTTTTATTATTTTAACGTACTTTTTTTAGACGAAGTCTACTGTTCACAGAACTACTATTACAAATAATTTTGAAGCTTTCGGAAAATGTAATCCATTAAGGTCAAGACATTAAATACGTAGCATAATTAATAAATAGTTACCAACACCTCGAAAGCTTAATTGTTGGTCACCTCACCAATCATCGATTCGTCAAATTAATTATTGAGAAATTGTAGAGTTGCGCATCAATAGGTACCCTAATGTGTTTACCTGCAGGACAATCGATAAAACCCTGTATAAATACGATATTGTCTAAATCCGTCACCATTGGTCAGTTTATCCTAACGTTTGTACCTGCAGGACAATCGACAGTCCTATATCAAAACAACAGTCACTAAATCCGTCATCTATGGTCAGTTTACTCTAATGTGTCTACCTGCAGGACAATCGATGAAGTCCTATATCAATATGATATTGACTAAATCCGTCATCTATGGTCAGTTTACTCTAATGTGTCTACCTGCAGGATAATCGATGAAGTCCTATATCAATATGATATTGACTAAATCCGTCATCTATGGTCAGTTTACTCTAATGTGTCTACCTGCAGGATAATCGATGAAGTCCTATATCAATATGATATTGACTAAATCCGTCATCTATGGTCAGTTTACTCTAATGTGTCTACCTGCAGGATAATCGATGAAGTCCTATATCAATACGATATTGACTAAATCCGTCATCTATGGTCAGTTTACTCTAATGTGTCTACCTGCAGGATAATCGATGAAGTCCTATATCAATACGATATTGACTAAATCCGTCATCTATGGTCAGTTTACTCTAATGTGTCTACCTGCAGGATAATCGATGAAGTCCTATATCAATACGATATTGACTAAATCCGTCATCTATGGTCAGTTTACTCTAATGTGTCTACCTGCAGGATAATCGATGAAGTCCTATATCAATATGATATTGACTAAATCCGTCATCTATGGTCAGTTTACTCTAATGTGTCTACCTGCAGGATAATCGATGAAGTCCTATATCAATATGATATTGACTAAATCCGTCATCTATGGTCAGTTTACTCTAATGTGTCTACCTGCAGGATAATCGATGAAGTCCTATATCAATATGATATTGACTAAATCCGTCATCTATGGTCAGTTTACTCTAATGTGTCTACCTGCAGGATAATCGATGAAGTCCTATATCAATATGATATTGACTAAATCCGTCATCTATGGTCAGTTTACTCTAATGTGTCTACCTGCAGGATAATCGATGAAGTCCTATATCAATATGATATTGACTAAATCCGTCATCTATGGTCAGTTTACTCTAATGTGTCTACCTGCAGGATAATCGATGAAGTCCTATATCAATATGATATTGACTAAATCCGTCATCTATGGTCAGTTTACTCTAATGTGTCTACCTGCAGGATAATCGATGAAGTCCTATATCAATACGATATTGACTAAATCCGTCATCTATGGTCAGTTTACTCTAATGTGTCTACCTGCAGGATAATCGATGAAGTCCTATATCAATATGATATTGACTAAATCCGTCATCTATGGTCAGTTTACTCTAATGTGTCTACCTGCAGGATAATCGATGAAGTCCTATATCAATATGATATTGACTAAATCCGTCATCTATGGTCAGTTTACTCTAATGTGTCTACCTGCAGGATAATCGATGAAGTCCTATATCAATATGATATTGACTAAATCCGTCATCTATGGTCAGTTTACTCTAATGTGTCTACCTGCAGGATAATCGATGAAGTCCTATATCAATATGATATTGACTAAATCCGTCATCTATGGTCAGTTTACTCTAATGTGTCTACCTGCAGGATAATCGATGAAGTCCTATATCAATATGATATTGACTAAATCCGTCATCTATGGTCAGTTTACTCTAATGTGTCTACCTGCAGGATAATCGATGAAGTCCTATATCAATACGATATTGACTAAATCCGTCATCTATGGTCAGTTTACTCTAATGTGTCTACCTGCAGGATAATCGATGAAGTCCTATATCAATATGATATTGACTAAATCCGTCATCTATGGTCAGTTTACTCTAATGTGTCTACCTGCAGGATAATCGATGAAGTCCTATATCAATACGATATTGACTAAATCCGTCATCTATGGTCAGTTTACTCTAATGTGTCTACCTGCAGGATAATCGATGAAGTCCTATATCAATATGATATTGACTAAATCCGTCATCTATGGTCAGTTTACTCTAATGTGTCTACCTGCAGGATAATCGATGAAGTCCTATATCAATATGATATTGACTAAATCCGTCATCTATGGTCAGTTTACTCTAATGTGTCTACCTGCAGGATAATCGATGAAGTCCTATATCAATATGATATTGACTAAATCCGTCATCTATGGCCATTTTACACTAACGTGTCTACCTGCAGGACAATCGATGAAGTCCTATATCAATACGATATTGACTAAATCCTTCATATATGGTCAGTTTACCCTAACGTTTGTACCTGCAGGACAATCGATACAGCCCTATATAAATACGATATCGACTAAATCCTTCATCTATGGTCAGTTTACCCTAACGTTTGTACCTGCAGGACAATCGATACAGCCTTATATCAAAACGACAGTCACTAAATCCGTCATCTATGGTCAGTTTACTCTAACGTGTCTACCTGCAGGACAATCGGTGAAGTTCTATATAATATATGTTCTAAATTATATAAGGTACACTAAGAATACATACATTACTAATGCTTGAAATCGTGACTTGTAGACGCATATTACCTATATAAGGTACACTAAGAATACATACATTTTTGGTTTCTAGCTTCCTCTTGAAAAATTCTTCCTCGTCAAATATAAATACGCTTGTTTTTTTACCATGACAGGACTGGGCCACGTCAAAAATTGATTCTGCCATGTCATTACGAGGAGGATCAATAATAAATTGGAAAACTACGTCGCTGTTTTAAAAGGTGTAATTTTGCTACGATTCGACTCAGGTTATTGCTGAACATTGAGGGAAATTGCGGTGACGCATCACTTTTGAGGTGTCTCAACAGATGTCAGTTAGATAGCATCACCCGGCGTGCGCAAATACATTTTATTTGATTAATTTGTGATATTTCATAATTAATTAATAAAAATACTATATTTGCAGCACGTTCCAGAGTGGAAGATACCCTCAGTATCGCCCTGGTGTAAGACCACCATTCAGAATTGAAACGTTGCTTAATAATGGCTTTAGCCGTGTTTAGTGATTAGATCTGAATAGCCAGATACTTCCCCACCTTCTTCTTCCCCATCTCATTCCCTTCACCACTTACTTTCAGCTTCACAACATACCCCAATTGGGGATGCCTAGTCTCACTGGCTCCAGACGGGATCAGTTGGGACTCTTGTGAGGTTTCTCTATAAAAAAAATCTGTGAAGAGTGGCAACTATTGTCGTTCGTGTCTTGTGCACGTAGCGTCACGGAAATAGTCGATGATATACGATAGATATATGGGCCCCATCAGTGTCGGGTTCACTGCCTTCAGAATTATTTAGCACCAAATTCATATTTGTGATTTAAAAGGATTTGAAATATATCTCAATTAATTTTAAAGGGTGACCCGACAACTCAGAATCATGAGACTTTAACACCTTATTTGAAAAGTCATTAAAAGTGAAGATTGATTAAATAGGTTACGTTAGGTTAGGTTATGGGCTATTTAAAAAAAAAATTCAAAACTTTTAATGACTTTTCAAAGGGGTGTTGAAAATGCATGACTCTGAGTTGTCATTTAATCGTTTTAGAGGGCAGCTACTTTCCGAAGTGTGCCGTTACTTTTTTAGATACTTAAGAGTTAATTTTTAAATTTTTCGTTAATTTTTCAGATACGTAACAGTTGTCGCGGTTATCCGTACGGAATTCCAAAAGGGAAGTTTTTCATTTGATTTAGTAGTTGAGCTTTGAAACATTGCGATAATCTGAAGAAAAGTCACGTTACGTCACTGGACTGTGGATAGTCCACCAATAGGTTCACGTCCTCGTTAGTGTATTCACCGTCCCTGACCTTTGCCTGTCAACTCGCCCATCGCACACCCCGCTCTTATTTTGGTACTGCACTGATATGGCCGAGGTGTTACAATGGATGGAGTCCATGATTGATGAAAAATGGAAGACACATTTTACTAGTCATTCAAATACCGCAACACTATTAACATCCCTCCACATTAGCGACAAAATGCTTGTAAAAATATTTCTTTTTTCATTCATATTTGTAAGCATGTAATCTTTTGTATAAATATGCCTACGAGTTTGTTGTGTGCCTTAGACATATAACTATCTATACTGACGACATCTGTTAACTTCATGTATAATCCTGTATACCACATCAATGTAGCTTTTACTTGTGCAAAATCATTTACAGAGCCTATATGTATATCATTTCTTGTTCTTGTAGCCGTATTACAATGAAGCCTCTTTTGTGATCAGGTATCTCCCAACCTTGGTGCTTTTCATGTCCACCAGAACCGCCAGTTTTATAAAAATACTTTCTATTGACAAAGAGTATCCATCAGAGTGTAAAATTTCCACAAGAATACAGGTATAGAATCTAGTATTGTATCGCGAACACTGTGTGACATTTGGTAAACATTACAGGCTGTCTCACTGAACTTTTCTGAAACTATTAGAATTTCCATACAAGTGGCAAGTGGGCCAAAGCCTTTCCACGGATAGTCCGGGTGACCTTTCCCAACGTGATATTTGAAGCCCCCCGGGACCCACCAGGAGCTTACATTTTGATTCACTTAACTCAAAACTGTTTTAAATAGAAGAGCTGGTTAGTGATGGGACATTTCACACAAAATCATTTTCACCAATTAAAATCTAGTGATCTCTAAGTTATGGAAAATGTAACCTTAGCGAAAATACTATCTGAAGATTTCACAATTCCGTTTTACCAAAGTGTAACCTTAGCGAAAATACTATCTGAAGATTCCACAATTCGATTATACCAAAATGTAACCTTAGCGGAAATACTATCTGAAGATTTTACAATTCCGCTTTACCAAAATGTAACATTAGCGAAAATACTTATCTGAAGATTCCATAAGGCCATTTTATAAAAAAATAAACTTAGCGAACATACTCACCTGAAGATTCCACAATTAGATTTTACCAAAATGTAACCTTAGCGAAAATACTCTTAATTATCCGAAGATTCCACTATTGCATTTTACCAATTTTTATCATCTATCTTAATTGAAATTATAACCTTTTTTTGAAAGGAACGATTTTCATCTGATTTCACTTTGTCATATCTTCTTAGTTTTATCTTTCTATCTTTCCTATATTTAGATGTATATAGGTACATCAGATCCAGATTCTGTTCAGTGAAATGATTTTGAATATAAATTTTGTTCAGTTTTTGTTGCAATTCGCAAGATCTTTGTTAACATTCGAGTTGTATAATGGATCGTGGATTCTGCGATGGTCAACTTTGGCATGGTTTCTTGAACTCTTCTCAGCCAATGTAATTCTTACCTTTTTAATATCCAAAGTGAAAGTGAATTCCTTCACCCGTGTTATTTATTGCGCCATTGCATAATTGGTGAATTTAAACTTGTTAATTGTTTCCGCTTTTTTTGGGTTCAATAATAGATGAAAGAATCATGTTATCAGACGGAGAACCTTACGGCAGAGTGGACAGAAGCGAATGGTTGCGGTTCTTCTCATCTTTAGTTATTCACTATATCACGATGTTGGTGTTTCTTATTGCTGGTTATAATGCATAATCTAACTCTGTTGGTGATTGAAAATTGAGTTTATATGAAAAATCACAGAATAGTCCGAATTCTTGACGCATACTAAAATAAAATACTATATTGAAGGTAACTACTTTAAACTGTAATCTGAATTCCAATATTGAAAATGACGAATAAAATAATTTTACATTAAAATATTTTATTAAAGAGAGGTATTTATGGGTTGTCTGAATATTTCACACAATCAGTTTTAATTTTCAAATTGGAAGGCGAGTATGGGTTTATACAGGGAGTCCGGGGGTAAAGTGCATTAACTTCGGGTGGTGATTCTACATGATGGCAGGAGTAAAAAAGATTAACAACTTTTTAGAAATTCCAACTTTTTTTCCCATGCAAAAAGACGTACCTATTAAAAATTCTTAGTGTAAGGTACAAACAAACCCGATAAATTTGCTGTGAGTCAACCGGGCGCTATTGTGGCGCAGCTGGTTTTGATTGACGCATATCGTAACGGCGTAAAATACCTAATAGTGCAGGCCGCACACGCTGTACTAATTTTATCTTTTTACAAAAAAAGTATCCCTAAAAGTTGGAATTCCGAAAAAAGTTATTTATCTTTTTTACTTACACTAATCATGTAGAATCACCTCCCGAAGTTAATGCACTTTACCCCCGGACATCCTGTATATATGGGATAACCAACACCTCTGCCATAGGTCACCGCAAGTGGTTAGCTACGTTTGGTGACTGAGGGAGGTTCTCGAGTTCATCAGGTGAGTTGTTAAAGTTCTGGCGGCGGAAACGCCTGCCCACCAGTTGCGTAGCCGGCCGGATCGGAGAGGGTGGTTTGGGGAGATCCCCTGACCTCTCCATCTGGTCTCTCTCGAACCATCGTCTTTCACCGCAGCGGGAGGAATGGATTCATACGTCCGTCACTCCTGGACACACTGACCCCTAGATTTCTACATTCCTACCCAACCCTCACACCCTTTTCCTTTCCATAATTTCTCGGGGCGTCTGTGTGTTAATAAAAAAGGTAATAAACGACACTTAAATTCAAAGCAAATTCGAGTTCTTTGAACCAGATGAAATGCAACACGCAACTGAAATTTGTTTTTTTTTTAATAATTTTTTTCATAATTTATTAGTATTATTCCGATCACATTTAAACCTTTTTCAAAGTTGTGGTTTCTTCCAAGGTTCGTAGAAAATGTTAAATACATTTTCTACGTACCTCGGGTTTCATCTCTTTAATCCCATTTGTAAAAGAAGACCGCGATCCACGATTTAATTTCCCTTCCAACCAGCGGTAACTTAGCGGAATTGTTTGACATTTGTGGAAGTTTCCATGCCAAATTTGATGTCCGGAAATGAGCGCCGATTGGCAGTTTACTTGGGATGACCCGTTTCCGCAGACGGAAGCAGTGGTCGTTGACCTCGCTACGTCTCCTAAATAATACCTGAAAATCAGAAAAATAAAAATTATACAAAATGAAAGAAGTTCTTTGTTTAAAACCTCTTTATTTTATTTATATGCGTCGACCGGTTTCGGTTAACCTCAACCTTCATCAGCCCCCCTAGTACAGCCGATCGATCAAATAAGCAACAGTTCACAATTACTAAATGAGAGGTTTAAAAGCAAAAACGCCACTCTCCAAAAGTACTGTTTCGGTAAATCACCAAAAACCGATGAAAAATACTTCGCATTTTTCGTGTGCTTTTTAGTAATAACTTTAAAAAAATATTCCAAAGTTAATTATTGTAATAAAAAATGTTGTAATAATGTGTTTATGGATTATATTGAATTTATTTTGAATTCAGGCTTTTGATTGGATTTTGTGGAGAGTGGTGATTTTGCTTGTTAATCGCTGTGGAGAGGGGTGATTTTCATCCAAACCCTATTTTCATTTCAATTTTTCCTTGGATTTGCGGTTGATTTTTCTAGGGATCTCAAAAACCATCTTGTAGCTACGGACATTGCGCATAAGTTGGCATTTGTAACTCAATTTCGTAATTTTTGTAGAGTGGCGATTTTGATTTTAAGCCCCACAAATGTTCTTAGTATATTCGACGTCTACTGTTGTTTGTACATTAGGGATCTGCAGTTGTCCTAGGGAACGACGAGAAAGTTATCCTATCAATCCTTACCCATCTGGCCACTAATGTAATATTTTTATTTCTTTCTTTCTCTGTGTAATATTTTAGTGTTTTGTATGTAGTGATTTAACTAATGCTTCTTCATGAGTCTAGTTTTTTAACTGTTAATTCATGGTGGAATTCCATTGTATTAGATATGTAATTAAACAAAAAAAAAATTTCACTTTGTTCCACTTGTTTATTTACACCAGGACCGGTTTCGTCCTACTACGGACATTTTCAGACTGGTAGTAGGACGAAACCGGTCCTGGTGTAAATAAACAAGTGGAACAAAGTGAAAAAAAAAAAAAAATTGTTTAATTTCATATCTAATACAATGCTTCTTTACTCAAATTTATTACCTAATGTTAACCTCAATACCGGCTTAATAGCCTAATAGCTTAATAGCTTAATAGCTTAATAGGACTAATGTCCTATTAAGTAAAAAATTAAAAAAATAATAATATATATACGGTGAAAAGATATAAAGAAATCCCTATCGATCGACTGTGCTAGGGGGACCAGGACAATAATAATTTAAATGTTTATTTTCCCGATGGTGGTTGAGATCAACCGAAACCGTTCGATATAAATAAATTAAAGTGGTTTTAAACAAAGAACTTGTTTAATTTTATATAATGTCAAGCCACATAGCGTGGGCTCCTTAGATAATAAAAATTATGTAAATTAAATTAGTTTTATTAAATCGTCTCTTTCAGCTTGCAATTTATAAAGAGTGGCCATTTTTGGAGTAGTTTGGTACATTTTTGAACTCGGGCCAAATTAGTCCGATTTAGCCTTACACGAGACGGTTATTTAGCTACTGTAACATTAAATAATTTTTACATGGTACCTGAAATATTTAGCTACTGGAGCTAAATTGTTCGCTTTTGGGAATAGCTTTGTAAGCACAGGTCTCATAGAAATGGTTGTATCTTCCTCATTGTCATTGTAAGAGAATATGATCTAAATGATATTAGAAAGAAAAAAAACACCACGCTTTATATTCCAAAATGAAAAATCTACGAAACCAAAGTTTTCGATCGCAATTTGAGTTTTTTTTTTTAAACTTCTTGAATTTTTATATAAATATTTTTTTATTAATCTACAAAATAGTAACGTGATAAAAACGTTAAAACATATGTCTGATAAAATATGTGTGTTTTTCTTTGTTTTCGTTATCAATAATTTTGTGACAGGACCTCTGGAATGGACTGCCACTTGATTAAAGAATCATAGACTTGACAGAATTTAGAGCTAAACTCACACACTCACTTTTTTATATTTAGACGGTGGCGGTCGTACCCATAAAGTCAGAAAGCTATCACCTTCAATGCAATATCAATAGTAGGTGAGGGTAAAATAGCAAATGTGAAACCAAACAATTTCCAGCGTTTTTAATCTTTTTAATTTTATTAGTGTCTATCCTCTACGTGCTAAGTCAAATTTTTTCTAAGCATAAATTTTCTAATAAAAGTGTCTTTATCAGAAGTGACCTGCCAGAATTATGTTTTCTGTGTCTGTAAATAATAAAATTAGAAAAATCCTACGTACTCTATAATAAATTGCACAGTGCCCTTGAGGTGAGTTTTCACAAAAACAGCAACTCTACAAATTATTTAAATATTATAATAATAATGACGATAAAATAACTTTGAAGGAGGTAGCGCAACACGGCATAACACCCCAAAACAAACAACGAATATATTACACAAAATTTATTATTTTAATTTCTTTGCATTGGCTCCACAATAAATGTATTTGTATATCCAAGTGTACTGTGTAGCGTACTGTGCACATCTATGCATATATGTGTATATTTGTGTGTGTATGTATGTATGTATGTGTGTGTGTGTGTGTGTGTGTGTGTGTGTGTGTGTGTGTGTGTGTGTGTGTGTGTGTGTGTGTGTGTGTGTGTGTGTGTGTGTGTGTGTGTGTGTGTGTGTGTGTGTGTGTGTGTGTGTGTGTGTGTGTGTGTGTGTGTGTGTGTGTGTGTGTGTATATATATATGTATAAACATATTTATTTGTAAGTATGTATGAGGGGGAAAAAGTAGGCGCGGGGTAGGGAAATATATTAAAAGTGGGGCTGCTTTTATGTTATCCTTGTAGCGGTTATGTATCTACGGTATGCCATTATGCCTGAAGATCTCTGACAACTTCTAGGCAAATATCATACGACCATGATAATCTGAAATCATAACTTTATTATTGTAGATCGGTTTTCCGCTCAACGCATCCCACTAACAAATTTAATTTCCCTGCGGTTTCCATGAATTGTTATTGCTTTTTGTTAAATTTTTAAACATAATTAAAATATTTTTCCTTGAAAACTATTAGTTTAATAGTAAACGTAAAAAAATTTCAACATAATAGGTACTGAAGTTTTATACTTGTTGATTGTGAGAAATATTTTTAAAAACTGTAGAAAAATTACAAAAATTAAACGCAAGTTGTTTGATTTAGGAAATTGGCCCAACCTTAAAGACTTATAATTAGTATAATGCGTGTTTGTGTTATAATAATAATGTCTTTAGCTTCCCTTTTATCTATTTGTCGTGCGTGGAAAAACACTTGTTTATTTATAATGTTAAAGGTTTTTTAGTACAACCATTAATCAAATTAGTGGTGGATTTTACAACAACAAAAAGTTACACATTCAATTGAATTTTTTTTTTTCTTGGAAAATAAAACGAATCACAATAATATAATAGCGTTTGTTACGATAGCTGTAAATCCATTTTTGTCAAACTTTCATCCATCTGAACAATCCACCAACTGCACATCACGAAACCCAGACTGAAATCGTCCATAATAGGTACGTATAAATTAATTAACAAATTTGGTTATTGCATTTTTGACCTGGGCAGGAATCGAAAACAGCATGTCACAAAGATTTCATATAATTAAATATCTTTCTGTCCTTAGAGCTGTAAAATATGTCACAAAAGTTTCAAATAAATATAGACCATTTAGACCCTTGGAACTGTACAATATGTCACAAAGATAAAGATCCTTTGAAATGTACAATATGTCACAAAGTTTTCAAATACATAAATATCATTCAGATCTCTGTAACTGTACAACACGTCACGAAGGTTTCAAATAAATAAATATCATTCAGTCCCTTGGAACAGTACAATAAGTCACAAAGGTTTCAAAATAAATAAATAATATTATTTCCCTTGGAACTTGGAACTGTACAATATGTCACATACGTTTCAAATAAAAAAAGATCTTTCAGATCCTTTGAAATGTATACAAAATGTCACAAAGGTTTCAAATCATTCAGTCCCTTGGAACATTACAATAAGTCACAAAGGTTTCGAAATAAATAAATAATATTAATTCCCTTGGAACTTGGAACTGTACAATATGTCACATATGTTTCAAATAAAAAAGATCATTCAGATCCTTTGAAATGTACAATATGTCACAAAGGTTTCACATAAATATAGATCATTCAGACCCTTGGAGCCGTACAATATGTCACAAAGGTTTCAAAAAAGTAAATAATATTCAGTCCCTTAGAACTGTACACTATGTCACAAATATTTCAAATAAATAAAGAACATTCAGTCTAACGGAACTGTACAATATGTCACAAATGTTTCAAATAAATAAAGATCATTCCTCTTGCAACTGAAAAATATCTCACAAATGTTTCAAATAAATAATCCTTGCAACCACACCGAACACATGTCTACTTCCATGCCTTACCTGTCCTGTCGGTGTTATACAACCGCATCTAATCAGTTTCCCAGGGGTTAAGATCCAGCCCCTCTGCAATGCCAGTTCCAGTGGCGCGACCAGAGATGCAGTTACCGAGATCTCAGTATTCTCGTTTGCAGGCGGCTTTTGTTGATCGCAGTCAAAGCTAAAGAGCTCTTGACGTCAAAAGAAATATTGTGGAATTTTCATACAAAGAAAATCCCTCTTATTTCAGACTATTATTTCGAGATGAGCATACTCGAATGGACGGAGAGACAGGATACGGATTACAAGTTCCTAGAATCATTTCTTATTTAGTTATTTGTCTCTATTTCTGTTATGATTATGTTTCCCTAGAATTTTCCCAGCTTCCGGTGAATTTATCAAGGACTTATATGATATAAGATTCTCACGGACAATAAAAATCTTTCTTCTTGAGCCAGACGTTTACACATGTTTCCAGTTTCTAACAACAGGGCAGATGTGTAGATTATTTAAAGTAGTACAAGTGATACTGGACGGATCAAAATACATTTTTTTGTATTTCTTGGGCGTTAACTATGTAACAATTTCTAGACATTTTTTTAAAAGAGTTTTATGTTACATGGTCATTCAAATCACCCTTTTTGAATATGTTCCCATATGTTGTTGGCTCCTCCCACCGTTCTCCCCCTCCCCAAAATCACCTCTCCCACTACCCCTACCTTATAAAATCTAATCATTTCTGTACTTGCGTAATTCTTAAGGTGGTTTTAAGATTGCTAGTGAATGATGCTAATGTGTCAAAACCGGTAGCAGATGTTTAATATTAAGTAACAAATGTACATGTGAAATAAAACTCTTCATAAAAAAATAAACCAAAAAATATACATTGTCGAATTGCATCGCGAAACTAAATTTAAATGGAATTGTTAGCTACGCAACCAGTATATTTGGGCATTTGTGGGGTAAGAGGGGACTGGGCGGGTGTTTCAAACTAGTTCGAAAAAACTTTCTTGATGCTCTCAATCGGTGTGCAAATATATTCAAATGGGACCTCTTTAAAGTGACTTGCTATACATATTACATTTGATTGTCTGTTAATGATACAGCGTAATATTCAATTCAGTCAGTTCTTGGAACCTGAAGGGTGGTTTTTTGTAAACACCCCCCGGGTTCCAAGAATTGATGAGTTGGCCGTTAACCCTATTAATGTTAAATAATTTCACAGTTAACTCCTCTATCTAATTTGTTCGCTTTTCGTAACAGCTCATATAGGTCTAAAAAAAATTATGAAACTTTAGGAACTTTTTGAAATAAAACTTCTTTACGCATGCTTAACTTGGGAGGTAAGCTGGCGAATGCGTTACGAAAAGTGTAATGCGTTACGGGCGAGGCGAACGGGCTGTATCACACTGTAGAAGCAAGAGAGAGCAGTGCGCGCAAATTTTCTTTCTCTCTTCCTCTCATAAGCATGAAGATTTTTCGTAATTTTATTTCGTTCTTGAACAATTTTATAAATACCGAAGGAGGAAGAGAGAGCAGTGCGTGCGCACATTTTCTTTCTCTCTAGAAGTTTTACTTCAGTCGTGTGGTCTAAAGCACACTAATTTTTTTATTAATTATTGTTACATGAAACGACAAAAAGTGAGTCGACGATAATGACTATAATACATTTTCCTAATAAAATATGTGTATTTTTTTGTTACCAGTAATTTTAGTTAGAAAAAACAAAAGGTGAGCCATTTTTAAAACAATTTTGTGTTTTCATTCATATTTTTTCTACTTAAAAAATTATGTTTATTTCTAATTATAAAATATGAAAAAGTATTTCACCACCTTTTAAAAATAGTTTTTTACTTTTCTGATGCGTTCACAAACATTCCATTTATTTGGATTTTGAAGCTATGAAATATTTGACCTTCCGTAAAATGGGCTGGAGGTTTGGGGGGTTAATGAAAAGAGGTTTTTGCTTCGTGACAAGACAACTCATATTTAAAAATAAAGGTGATTTATCGACTAGAAATCTGCCCTGAATCACTCCGCCAACCCCCGTGTCTTGAGTGACGTTTGCTTTAGCCGAGGCATTGCTTGTTTCGGCGACCTTAATTTGTGGGTCCCACCCCGTAATGGGTCTGTTATTCAATCTGTCAGGCGGAAGGTGCGGCCGCGGATTGCGTGCGCCTTTTTATGATTAAAAATTAACAGAGCAGTCGCGTGACTTCAGAGACTTTACCTCGCCACACTCCCTCTATCTCCTGGACTCTGGACTACACTCCTGGATGCAGGGCCGCGCCAAGAGCAAATATAACTAATGAGAATCAACTCATGAGACTAATTTGTTCGCTTTTAGGAACAGCTTATACAGGTCCCATACAAATTGTTGTGTCTTCCTTACAAAACGAAAGAGATAACACCACGTTTTTTATTTTCATGTAAAAAATTAAGTACAGTAGAATTATAATTCACACATAAATAAAACCGAAGATTTCGACCCCAATTTGAAAAAGTTTTATGAAACTGTTGGTAAAAAAACGGACTGTTTTGAGGCAATTCATGCACGGAGAAAAATGTTATTCGAAAAAAAACGGATCATTTTAATAGTAAAAACGGTTAAAAACGGGACTGAAGTTCTTACGAACAAATTAACAGGGTTTCAATGTTTATTGGCGGAAACATGTAAGAATAATTTGATGGTATACGTAATTTCGTACGTAGGTATACCAACAAATTATTCTTACATTTTCCCGCCAATAAACATTGAAAAACTGTTAATTTGTTCGTAAGAACTTCAGTTCCGTTTTTACTATTAAAATTATCATTTTTTCGAATAACATTTTTCTCCGTGTGTGAAATAGAAATGAGTTAGTACCGTATGCTAGGTAGACTAGTTTACAGATTTATTTCAAATAAATTGCTTCAAACCATACCGCACTTTTCCAACAATAGGCGTTTTATAAAAAAAACAGTTCGTTTGCGTTTTTTTTTTAACAAAAACGCCCACCTCTACTGAATGCTTGCCGAGGCTTGAACAGTTAATGTTTGGACGCTTCAAAAGATTTGTAACATATTTGAACATATTTGATTTTTTTTAAATTTCTTATATTTAATTGACATTGTGCACGGCCCTACCTGTGCGTCAAAACCTCCATACAACCAATGAAATTGACAGAAGACAATGGCTAATTCGCTCAACGGAACCGCTAATCCAGCTATTAGTCGCTCTATAAGTACATGATGTTGGGCGTACTGAAATGGAAATTACTAATTTTCCCAAAAAAACCCTTTTCACACTATGGCCTAACTAACTCTGGCAATAATTTATAAGGTTCGGTTATTTCACAGAATCTCCAACGTTAACTGTGTCACCAAGTTGCCATTTAGCGCCTATTTGTTTCTTTTAAAGTCCCGTCTTTTAAAGGCGCTCAAAATAAAGACGAAGGGCGGATACGTAGATATATACGAATTTTAGAAGGAGCGCGCTAGTATTAAAAAGGATAATATTTAAGCCTAAATTTCAAAATGTTAAATAAAACACGACTCGTTTAAAATAGGGCTAAAATCTCGTGGGAAATGTCTAATAGCATTTAAAAAACACTGAATTTTTCATACACATAACATGTAAAAGAACAGAAAAAACGTGTTTATAATAATTTTCGTAGCATACTTTGCGATTTTTTTCTATCGATGGAATTTAATATAATTTTACCGTTTCGGCGTGGCAAATGTATAGATATTAATTTTCCTTAAAAATAACATACACCTTTTTAGAAACTTAAAACGTAAAGTGTTCAAGAAAAATATCTTATAAATCAGTAGAAATTCGGAATGCCGCGACTTAAATGCCCATTATAAGTCCGTTTCAGCTTTTGAACAAATTGTGATCAGAAGAGGGAAACCATCATGTGGTTAAGCTTGTCAGCTTATTACAATTTGATCGGGACGAACCTAGAGTCGGCGTTTTCCTATAAAATGTAAAAAAAATAAACAAAATGGCGCTGAATTGCCAATTGATGACGATGTTACATTTGAATTTCTGTGAAACAACTGGCCCTAAGTATATAATGTGATGTCATTGGCCGTTGGATATTTGCTTGCTAGATGGGATTGGTTTTCTGAATTTACGAACACAAATTGAAAACTAGTTTGGTAGTTTGGTCCCGGTTGAATTAATACTATTGCTGGGCAGGGCAGGTAATTGAATTGGATTCCCAATTATTTCACCCAACCTCTAATATTGTCACTTCTTCTTTCTATTTGACTTTTTCAAGATCACACTGACGAAATCTGAAGGGTTATTATTTTTGTATATTAAAAACAACGCCTTTGTTTAGCTAGAGGTTGGATTTATTTTAAAAATCAATATAGTAGTTTGTTTTTAATTAATTCTCTTTTGACCTTTTAACTATATCGGAGCCATGATGAATATTCATTGACGCTGGAAAAAATAGGAATTTTCATATAACAATATATTTTCCGTATCTACGTCAA
This sequence comes from Limnephilus auricula, assembly GCA_951813805.1. Taxonomy (NCBI): domain Eukaryota; kingdom Metazoa; phylum Arthropoda; class Insecta; order Trichoptera; family Limnephilidae; genus Limnephilus; species Limnephilus auricula. The sequence goes on from OX638393.1 coordinate 37,442,013, forward strand.
AATCCAACGTCAAACAGCTTTCGCTGGAACACCGCCAAATGTAAAAATAATATTTATAAATTTAAGATAAAAGGGATAATAACGACCTACCTGCATCATTTTATTCAATTCTTAATTTTAGAAAAATAAAAATAAATAACTAGGGTATTCGCCCGTTTTACAAATTAATGTTTTTATTCACAAAATAAATAAAAATCACGCTTTAAAAAATGACAATTTATTTCTAAAACTAATGGTAGATTCAGACTGGATCGACGTACGTATGCATCGCTACGCCTAACAATATCTGGGCTACTTAGCAACCATAGATTTTCAATAAAAATTAATGTTTTAGAATCACATTGGCCACACGCATCGCGACGTGCGATGTCTGTGGCCATTTTCATAGAAAATGTATGGGTTGCTAAGCATTGTTTGGCGTAGCGATGCGTACGTACGTCGTCCAGTCTGAATCTACCTTAATTCGATTTTTCAAAAATTACCGATTTTAGTGCAGATGGATGCACTTACATTTGCAGTCACGTTTAGCCCTTCGGATTTTTAGCTAAAATTGGCGGTTTTCGTTTTACGGTTTTTGGTGTAACTGGCTATGCGCGCTATTTTTTTTATTATTGGATTTTAGCTAGCATTTCAGACAGTAGCCATTTTTATATTTTAAAAGGTGACTTTTGACCGAATTTTCTCTGGTTTTCTTCAAAATATAAGTTTTAAGTGTTAAATTTAAAAAAAATTAATAATATATTACATTTTTGGTTTACAGTGTACGATTTATCCAGACATAATGTTTTTTCATACGAATGTAGTAAATTATTAGTAGAGTGTATTAAAAAAATGGAAATATATATGCCGCAAATATACTATATCTTATTTTTAATTAATTAATTGTGAAATAACACCTGATCAAATAAGATTTATGTGCGAACGCCGCGCCTGGTTCGAAGCCGCGACCTTCGGATTGGCAATCGAGAGTCTTAACCCTCTACCGCGGAGGTCGTCCATAATCCAAGTCCACCAGTACAAGGTTGGTGGATAGTGGATACATCCTTGGGAAGCCTTTATTTAAGCAGTATATTGACTGATAACAATATAAATTTATTTATTCACGTTTCTTTTACTGACGCATAAGGGTTCTTTGTATATGGAAAAGGTAGGTTGTTTGCCGACATTTGCAAATATTATGTTTTCCGTAGTTTGGTTGCGCCGAGTGCCATTATCGATTAATTAATATAATGTAAAAGCTGCTTCCGTTGTAATAATGACTATTCTTTTATTTTATTATGCTAATATTTGTCAACCGGAGAACATTGCGAACCCATGCATGTTGGTTTTTCGTTAAGTGTATTGATTTTATGCATACCTTTTAAGGAACACTTTAATATTTGGTTAATTTTTATAGCACCATTTTGAAGGACGCTTCACTTTTCTTTTTTTTTTGTGAATACCGCACAGAAATCCCAACTTCTCCCAATTGTCTGGAGCTAGTGAGACTATGGCATTCCCAATTGAAGTATGTTGTGAGGCTGCCGATAAGTGGAGATGGGTAAGAGGAAGGTGAGGAAGTACCTGGCTATTCAGATCTAATTACCAAAATGTTAAGGTTTAAGCTATTTCCAGCAACGTTTAATTTCTGAATGGTGGTCTTACACCAGAGCGGTACTGAGAGTATCTTCCACTTTGGAAAGTGACGCAAATATACTTAACATTATTTCAAATAATTAAATTGTGAACACACAATTCAAACAAATAAAATTTACTTGCGCACGCCGGGATTTTATCCCGCGACCGTCGAGTGCCGTACCCCTCGACCACGGAGGCCGTCAATTTTAATACTGCCATTTACTCATACGGTTTAGAGGGTACAGACGAAGAAATGTGATTGTTAACTGTTTTGTTAAAACAAGCGTATAGTGCCATTTTATTCTTATTCCTAATGTTTTTCAATAAATTTTACCACGTACAGAACAATAATCTAGAAAAAGGGAATTGAAATTTATACCTTCCGGCTAAAAGCAGGTATTGACCACGCACTAAGTGCTGGAAAATAGAAAAATAATACCTGTACATGCGGGCGATTAATTATGCGTCATGAAGGTGATAACGCTGATGTTTTTGATTATTTTTCAGTTTATTTCTGTACATTTTGTTGGAATTTGGAAATAACGCAGTTTTTATATAAATGTTTATTTATTTATTTTTTATTTATTTATTTATTTATTATAGAAGGATACAAAAAAGTACATTTTACATATAAGAAAGCTTTGCCTGTCCAACTAGGAAAGTTTCCCGTTCTAGGACAGACAAATTGACAGGTTTTAGTTCATATTATTAGTCCTTAAGAAATGTACATAATTACATAACAAAAAACTGAAAACCATAAAAAACAAAAACAAAAAAATATTATTTTTCTCTGAAACCAAAACTCTGTATTGAAAAGTATAAACCAGGTACGTGATAACAGGATGTAGGAATTATAAAAATTTTACAGCATAAAAATATGAAGTTATTTTAGGTTACGGGTTTAGAAGTGTGAGCTTATAATACATAGTACATTAAAATTTACAATATTAGATATAATTTAAGTATGCAATAATTTATATGATTTTTTTCCTAAGCGTTGTAACTACGACGTGTAATAAATTATGTACAATCATGATTATTTTCACTGATTTAAAACATATTTTCAGTTCATACGACAATACCAATATACACCGCGCTAATGGCTTGAACTAATCCTGCTAAAATATAAAAACAATAACTATAAATATAGGTAGACATATAAATAGATACTATGAATATACATATATATATAATACCTCATTTAATGCTAATTTGGTTACGGTATTGTGAAATTAGTGTATTACTTTGTACGTCATACATGTTTTGTTATGTATTGTTTATTTATAATAAATCATCACCGCCGTAAGGTACCAAGTTTCGCACAGCTAGCCTTGTTAATGTGTGACGTGCATATGATACGCCTTACAGCGGTGTCCTACTCGGGGCAAAACAGTCTTCAGGGGCGCAAAACCATAAACAGATATAAAAACATCAAAAAGGATGTCGAAAAATTGCAAAGCATTATCAGAACTCAATGGAGTGTGGTGGGAATTTTGGTCTAGTGATCAGGAAAGTTGGGTGATTTTGTTTATCAGTTAAACAGCATACGCTCACTTTCGACTCTCCCTAAGTCCAGAATCCAATCATTGACTAATTTACGCAGGACGCTTGCACTTTTTAATTTCCAAGAACCGGGTATAATGTTGAACATTTTCGGACCTAAGTAAGAATATTGTCTTTGTGCAAGGGATGTCACAGTAGTAAGTGGAACTATTGGATTCCTCCCTGCATGTCGGGTGTCGTGATAATGTTCTACGGAGGGGAAGAGGTGACGATATTTTTGTGTGTATAATATAACTTTTCTTATGAATAGTTGCCTCACATCCAGAACTCCTATCTCTTTGAATAAATCGTTACTGGGGTATCTAAAAGGTTTTTTAAGGATGACCCTCAGTAGTGATTTCTGTGCTTTGGTTAAAGGATCCAGTATTGATTTTGTACATCCTCCCCATCCTAAAGATGCATATTCAAGTAATGAGTTGCACATGGCATAGTACATTAGTTTCAGATCTTTTGTGCAGAGAATATTTCTAATAGCCATGAAAAGATGCGTGAGTTTTCTGACCTTTGTGGAAATTGAGTCGATATGTTCATTCCATCTCAGATTCTTGTCTACGATAATTCCTAGATATTTTATGCTATCCACATATTCTAAGGTATTGCAATGGCAAGTATTTGGGTCATTACAATGGTGTATAATAATTTTTTGAGTTTCTCTTGGTTGTCCCGCTTGAGTTGCACTGAAGCGGATGAATTTAGTTTTGTCAGTGTTGAGAGTGAGAAGATTATTGTCTAGCCATTGTTTTACCTTGTTAATACCAATTTCTGAATTATTATGAACTTCATTCCAATTTTTGCCTTCAAATAAGAGTACAGTGTCATCGGCAAATGTGATAATGTGATCGGCAAATGAGCTGTTACATAATTCATTAATATAGATATTGAATAACAATGGTCCTAGAGTGCTTCCTTGAGGTACGCCAAAGTTAATATCCGCTGGATCGCTTAGAGTATTGTTAATATTAACTCTTTGGCTTCTATTTTCTATATAACTACCTAACCACTTAAGTAGCTGACCCTGAATGCCGATGCGCTGTAGTTTTTTCAAGAGAATTTTATGTGAGATAGTGTCGAACGCTTTAGCTAGATCCAAAAAGAGCGCAATGCATTTTCTTCCTCTATCGATATTGTTGGAGATGATTTTCGTCAGGGTTGTAATGGCATTTTCAGTGCTCAATCCTGGTCTGAAGCCGTACTGTCTATTGGAAAGGATGTTATTTTTCTCAAGGTAATGACTAAGACGATTCTTCACAATTTTCTCAATAATTTTCGAGACAGAATTGAGCAAAGAAATTGGCCGGTAATTTTGTATCTGCGATTTATCTCCATTTTTGTGAAGCAATATAACGATAGATTGTTTTAAATGATTTGGAAATTTTCCTGAATTGAAGCTTAGATTGGAAATATACGCGATTGGAGTTGCTATGAGGGATTTAGTACTTTTGAGGAGAATTGATGAGACTTTATCAGGACCACAAGCATTCGATGACTTGAGTTCGCCAATTATTTTTATGACTTCGTTTGAAGTTGTTTGGATATTGTCTAATTTATGACCGAAATTAGAGATTGTTAACTTAGCGAGATCGGACTCTGTAGTATTAAGATTGTTGAGAATTTTTTTCGCAAGTGTGACACCCACTGTCGTGAAATAATTATTGGCAAAATTCGCAATGATTTTTGGATCTGAGGTTTTCACGTTATTTATGTTCAAATATTTAATATCAGAAGATTTATTTATTTTTGTTTTAGTTATATTGCGAAATGCTTCCCATAAACGTTTTGGAGTACAGTATTTTCATAAATGAATTTTTTATAATAATTTTCTTTCGCCGATTTTATTAGTTTTTTGCAAAAGTTCCTATATTTTTTGTAATGAGTTTGTACTATAATATTCTCAGGGCACCTATTCGCCTTTTCATGAAGTTGGTTCCTAATGTTAATCGATTTGATAAGGCCAGGGGTGATCCATGGCGTGAGTTTTATTTGCTTATGTGGTATAAGTTTATTGCTTGTATGTTTAGTTATATATGAATGTAATTTAGTGATAAATTCATTCATTGACGAGTCGGCATCAGTTTGGTCTAGAACATTTTGCCAGTTTTCGGAGCTCAAATCCTCAATTAAGTTATTATAGTTTATTCTTGCGATATGTTTAATTTTAGCAGGATTAGGAGGTTTATTTTTAAGGCAGAGTGCAGTTGTATAGTGATCTGAGATTGTAGAGTGAATGACAAATGAGTCAACATGAATGATTTTTTTGACGTTGATGTGGTCAAGACAAGATTTACTCATGCCCTGCTCACGAGTAGGGCTGTTAATTGTCTGAATGAACCCATTTTCAGTCAGCAGACATAGGTAATCGTTAGATTGGCGGTGGTATTCGGTAATCGTATTGATGTTGAGATCGCCTATAATTATTAGTCGTTCTATTTTTTTTGAGCTGTTAATAGTTGATTGGAGTGAACTCAGAAATGTGTCAATATTTTGAAAAGAGGGTGATCTGTATATTGCAAAAATGCACAAGTTATTATTCAATACAATTTTCAGGCAGTTGGCTTGTGATAAGACTATTTCATCAACTTGAGACTGAAGTCCGTCTCTGATGTAGACAACGATCCCGCTAGACTTATTTAGATATATGTTTGTGTGGTGTTCAGAGTAATTGTGAATAACTTTTGAGGTGTAATCTTTATTAAGCCAGCATTCCGATAAAATTATAACATCGAATTGGTAATTGAATTGATCCAGAAAAATGAAAAAATCGTCAATATTGGAAATGCTTCTTATATTTTGGTGTATAATTTTAACGCTGTAAGCACACCATTTATAGTTATTTAGATTGTTCAGATCTTTAATGACATTCATGTTAAGATCTATACCGGAATCATTTCCGGTATCATAATGTGATTGAATCATAAGTATGTGTTGGTTGTGTATTGTATAGAAGTTGGTTCCCGAGTAATATATGATTAAATGCGATTCCAAATATAGTTGTAATGGTAAATGTGTTTAATATAAATAATATAGTATAAATGTTGTAGTTAGATGTAGTACTATGAATAAGATAGCAAGAAGCAAAAACAAAAAGGTAACAGGAACTGCGTGTTATCAAATGAATTCCAAAACGGTAGTAAATGATACAAATATGAGTAATATATAATAATATAGTATAAATATATAGATATAGTACTATGAAATGGATAGCAAGAAGCAAAAACAACAATAATAATAATAATAAAAAGGTAGCATGAACTGCGTGACATCAAATGAATTCCAGAAAGGTGGTACATGATACATAGATGAGAACGAGACATAAATGCACGGGTCAAGACATACCTCGAAAGAATAGCCATTAATTCAAATTTATCAAAGCGTAGCCAATTTGCTTTCATCGGAGATAATAATGGCATTAGTTCCCTCGTTTTTGCGAAGATAAATCTGCCCCCCCTTAATCCAAGCAAAGCGATATTGTTTCTCCTTCGCCGCTGTTCGTGTCTTGTACCACAGCTGTTTACCGCGAAATGTCAGTTGTTCCGAAATGAAGATCGGCGAGGAGGAACCAGCTATACCGATGTTTGAGGTGTTCAATTTGTCTTCTAGATTCTGTTTGTTTTTGTTGAAAGTTTTTACGTCTGTTAACAGGTGATCTCTTGCTATGTTCGTTTTGAATTTAACAATGATTTCTCTCGGATGACTACTGTTGTTTTTTTTTGCTGCGCGATGAATGGCATCAATGTCCTTTGTATCAGTGGAGGACTTTGTTGTTTTGCAGATATTAAATAAAACGTCTTGTAGATTTTCTCCTTTGATTTCTGGGATGCCTCTTATTTCTATGTTGTTCGCTTTGAGTTCCCTTTCCTGCATGTCCACACATTTTTCCAAGACATAAATCCTAGCTTCCAAGGTTGAGTTCTTTTTAGTGAGTTCATCATTCTTTAGTTCGATGTCACGTATTCTAGCCATGAAATCCTCATACTGAGAACTCATAAATTGAATACTTTGAAGTATTTTGGTATTTTGTTCTAGAATATCATTTTGTTTTTTTTCCAGATTAGAAGTCTTGTTCATAACTAGATCTTGAATATCTTTTAGATTTGTCGGTATCTGAGCGGCGAGCGCTGAACTAGTATCAGTAACTTTTTTATTCTGCACCAAAGGTTCAGTATCAATGTTTGACTGCAGTGGGCTAGCAGCGCCGGGCGTGGCTGAATTGCATTGCTTGCACATTTGTTGAGATCGCCGTTCTTGATTAAGTCTACGGTATGTATTCTCAATAATACCTCCGCAAGCTAAATGAAATGTGCCTTTGCATGCGGCACACGTGAATTTTAACTCACCAGTGGTAAGAGTTACTGAGCACACTCGGCAATGCATCTTGAATTAATGTATTTTTTCGTACTACCCGCGTTAAAGCAAATTACTGATATAGTTTTACTGATTAAACTCGAAAGGAACTTTAAATCACTCGGATGATAAAATAATATTTTAGACCTCTGTAGTATGAACATGTAACACTCGAAGTAACTTTTTAATTTGAGCGTTTTAGTTTTTAAAATACACTTTACTACGGAGCAAGTTAATATGAACTAGTCACAGGTATGGATTGTTGTTGATATGATTAGTTAGTTAGTTAGATTGTTGCACACACACATATCATGGCGTTTGTTTTTTGACAGCAATTTCCTACGGGGTGATTTCCATATCGCTCGGAAGACCTTACCCCCTTAACATGCATATTATAGCGGCCCTAAATAAATGTAGGCACCACATTAATACCTATTAGCCAGGGTTGAATTTTGACAAACACATATCTTGTGGTTATCTGCTGATTTAATGATTAAAATTTGATATTATTTTAATTTTAGTTTTATTTCGTGTGATTTTTAATAATTTTTACTGCTACATATATTTAAAGAATATAGAATATATATGTGATATTCTAAATGGAAGTACCAACGTAACAACATTTTAAAATACATAATTAATGACGTAAAGTGAGCGCGGTGGTCGTAAAATTCTCAAAACACGTAACAAGCAGTTTGATGAATAAAGAAAAAAAAATGAAGTGAATTATTTTAAGACACGGTAAAACACCTTCTCTAAACAAATTTAGCAAAATAAACTTTTATTTTTAACTTAATGAGTTAAACCTCAAATTATAATATTTTAATTAATGAAGATAATATTAGCGAAAGTCAATCGAAAATCCGAAACAGAAAAATCAGTAAAAGATACGGTTACATCTAAAAGTTAAAAATAAAAATATTTCATCCTAGACTTGCAGAAAAAGTCATGTTAGTCTCACTGACTATGGCATCCCCAATTGGGTATGTTGTGAGGCTGAAGATAGTGCGGAGGGGAAGGATATGGGGAAGAGGAAGGTGGGGAAGTACCTTTTCTATTCCGATCTGGTCACGAAACACGGCTAAAGTCATTTCAAGTAACGTTTTAATTCTGAATGGTGGTCTTACAACAGGGCTATACTAAGAGTGTCTTCCACTCTGGACAGTGCCGCAAATATAGTATATATTATTTTTAATTAATTAATTCTGAAATTACATAAATTAACCAAATTTATTTTTGCATGCCGGGTTCGAACCCGCGATCTTCGGATTGGGAGTCGAGAGCCTTACCTCTTGCACGCTGGCCGTCAATAAACGATTTGAAGGTTTAAGTGACCAACATATTTATATGAATACTATGCATTTAAACAAAATCCTCTTTTAATTAATTATAATTTTTTCGTAGCTAATTAATAAATTAATTAAGAAAAAACATTAACCAAACTTGTTTAAAAGTATAGGGAAGAAATATTAGTGTGATATCCAGTTTAAAAGTTATACCGAGTCCTTCTTTATAGTTCAGTGACGTGCGTTAATTTTTTAGTTTAAATCTGTTTCACTCTTTCTTTTCTTCTATTTAACCATTTTTGTTGTTGTTCTGAAATATTGAAATATATGAATAAAAGGCCCAACACGCCGCTTCTATACAGACACTTAATGGTGACCCAGTTTAATATCGGTATTTCTGTTTGCCAACCAACCCATAAATCAGACCACAGTCGGTGGATTATCTTGGATTTTTCCATATATTATATTGACTTTCCGTCAATCACCATTCATGGTGTTTTGTGCCAGTGTCAACTGAAGTAATTGCTACATTCCTTATTCACAGAAATCATTACTAACCTGTTGAAATAAAAGATTATTCAATTAAATATAAATGAATATTTTTAATGTAACAATGTATGTAACTCTTCAAAACAGAATATTTTTGAATTACTAAGTTCATTAACTAATTTATTTGTGGCCTAGATAGTTTCTCTAATAAATAGGTATATCCGATTTTATTAGTTGAGGATTTTTTTATATTTTTTTATTTATTTATTATAAATACATTTGTACAAAATAATGGTAGTCCCACAAAGCTGTCATATGGCAGCTTGTCTGTAGGTTCTACAATTTATCACTCTTAATATTATACATAAGGAAATATTTGTTAATACATATTATATAGTTTTAAGGAAACATTAGGATAGATCACATAATAATATTAGATTATAATATTGTTAATTCTGAATTTGAAATATGACATCGACGAAAATTACAGAAAAATAGTATACAGGTCCCAAAAGGCGAGTTGGTTAAGGCCCGGTAGAAGGCGCTCAAAAATAAGAAAATGAGATACGTAAATACGGTAACCGACGAGTTCATCGAAAATCAATTCATCGAAAGCAAATTTACAAAATACACAAAAAAGGTTAGGTTAGGTTGAATTTTAGTTAGTTAAACTCGTTTTCGATGAATTCGTTTTCGATGAACTCGCCATGAACCGTAAATACGAATGTTAGAGAGAGCGCGCTAATATTAAAAACGATAATATTCATGCGAAAATTGTGATTAAAATGTAGCAAAAATCTCTCGACAAATGCTTAATTTGCATTTGAAGATACACTGTGAGTTTTTTCATGTTAAGGCTCCGTCAAACTGGAGGCGTACTTACGCGCGTCAAGGCGTTAAAACGTACCGGACGTATAACGCTACGTTGTGTTGTACTGAACATGCCTAAACCGGTCAAACAGAGCGAGCGTGTAGCAGCAATACGCGAATCTCCACATTTCTCATACGATCATACATGGTTTTACCACACATACGCCTCAGGGATCTCATTTCAACAGCATTCAGTCTACTTTCATCCTTCCTCTGCCAGTTCCATGCCTCACTGCCATACATCAGGGTAGGTACAAGCACTCCATTGTGGACTGCTACTGGATAATATTGTTATGTGTTTTTTTGTTAATATTGTTATGTGTTATAATATTGTTATAATATAATATTGTTATGTGTTATTGTTATGTGTTTTTTGTTTACTATGTGTTTTTAATAATTTTTGGAGCATACTTCGCGATTTTTTCTATCGAGTGAATTTCATATAATTACCGTTTCGGCTCTACAATATACAGATATCTTCAAACATAATATATATTTTTTTAGGAACTTAAAAAAAGAGATATATGTTTTAAATCCCGGTAAGACAAGAGACCCTGGGTTCACGCCCTAGTTGCGACCGTTACCTTTTTATTTTTCCGTGTCGTGTTCTGTTTCATGTTTCGTTAAGATTGATGGTATAACCTTCAAAAGTTATTCCAATAAAAATTTAATAAATTGATATTATTCAAAATTTTCCTCATATTTGTAATACTGTTGTGGGATGTCACATTTTTGTAATATTTTTTTCTTGAAAACTGGAGTTTATATAATTATTGCTAAATATATATTTTTAATATTGATTAGGTACTAATATAAATATATAATACTAATGTATTTTTACGGTTTTTACTGGATTAATTTTACTCCATTGCTATACATTCTGTATGTAATTATTGATATGAGTTGTAAAGGAATAAATTATCGTAAATCTGAATAGTTAAATTCTAACATGATTTTAGTAAACGGTGGAGTTTCTTTTTCAAGGTTGTTTTTTATTGCACACTGTGGCCCAATAAAAACCGCACTACCTTAAAGTTTTTACAACGCGAGTAAATTTATTAAAAATAACATTGTGTGATTTTTATTGGCAATAAAAAATCATCTAAATAGCTTTTAAGGCAACTTTTAAAATAACTTTTCCTGTAGTTTTATAGTAATAAGTAATAATAAAAATAAATTGATACCTGTATATATTTGTATTTTTACAAAAATAATTGATACCTGTAAAAAAAAAACGCCATAGTAGTAAAAAAATACCTGACGAATGCTGTTCATATACATTATAATCCCTCGAGGTGATTTTCTCACGAAAATGGCGCTAAAAAAATCATCCAAACATTATGATTATTATTATTATTAAGGCATGTTTATACCCAAGTACAGCCAAATTATCACTCACAAGGTTGGTGTAAATGGAATTGGATTATTGCAATAATTAATATGACTCTAAAAATGACGAAAGTATTTATTTATGTTGCCTAAATAATAAAGTTACAAAATTTTCCAAGAAAATAACTACCTATGACTCATAATGTTTGCAGAATAAAACTTACCTGAATGTTATTTTCATGGTGATAATTTTTGTTTTGTGCTTCCATAACACGAAACAGTGACAAACGAACTCTTAACAATAAAGTAATGAAAAGTGGTGGAAAAAACCAATCTAACATATAACCTAGTTTTTTTTTTTAACCTAACATATTTTATCACTTTTCATGAAATTATATAAATTTTAAAAACCGTTCTGTTTGGTCCGACTACCGTATGAAATACCTATCTAATTTCAGTTGAAACGAGGTAAACTCGTAAATATTTGAATCGTCGACTTGCAAAACCAGCTCTGGAAATTCCTGCTGGTTCTGATACATTCACAAAAAGTGCTTGAAGCGAATGGAAAATAGATATCATTGAAGAAGGCGAATTTACTAATAAATTAAACGGACATGAAGCAAAACGACACGGAAAAATTAAAAAAGGTAACGGTCGCATGTGAGACTCGAACCCAGGATATCTTGTCATCCTAGGTTCGAGTTACCTTATACATTTCTCTGTGTCTTGTTTTGTTTCATGTTTCATTTAGTTTTGTTAGTATGATCTTCTTCTTTAATGATAAAATACATTGATGGGTATTATAACATTAAAAAAATATTAAATTTTTTCGCTGTATGTTATTATTGTTATGTTGATATTTAGCATACACGGTATATTCAAATGTTCCAAACTGTTTTTCGAGTAGTTTCAGTAGATGTACAGATTTCCAAAAAAATTCCAGTGCGATTTTTGCAAATCGAATCATTTCTAAAGTCGTGCTGTGTCGTTTTTATTGGGCCACTGCGTATCCGCGAAAACTTATTTTCCGAATTTCCCGAATCTGCAATCCGCCTGGTGAAGTGGTGAGGGAGGGGCAGGTCGGTTGCAGGTGGGGTTCCCCCTCGCTTCCCTTTCCTTCACCGCCCCCCGCTGCCGCCCGCCGGCCCGCGGCAGTACGGAGCCGTCCGTCCTCAACGCATCAGCTCGCCTCAGCTGCCAGCGCCCAAAGCCCTCAGCCGCCGGCCCCTTTCCCGCTTCTATTCTCGCCAAACAAACTCATTTTTCGCGCCGAACAGTCATTTTTCCCGCGCGCGCCAAACCAAACGTCAAAACTTAAACTGTCAAATTTCCGCGCGGACTTTTCCAACAAAGTTGCTGCTCATTTAAGACAGATTGTGGCTCCTATTTTGCATTCCTCCGGCAGTGTTTTACAGGTGTTACTTTAATAAAAGCTGTAATATATATAAAGCTTGATGAAGAAAATCAGTGAAATTTATAGTGTTGTATATAGTATTATTATTAATAATAATCTATACATATTGCTAAAAAGTTTTGACAGTTAGTGTCTAACTAAGTTATCAGTTAAAAAATAGCAAATTATTTTGTTATTACAAAGATGTGACTAATAGTGTAATAGTTATTAGGTTATTAGCATAAAAATACTAAAGATTATTTAGTAAACTTTCGATTGAACTGGACACGCTTAATACGAATATATTTTTAGAAAAAAACCTTTAGATTCATATTAATTACTATTAAAGACAAAAATTATTGTAAATTTTCATTTTATGCAATTGAAATTTACAATGCATTATTTTCCGTCGCCCTGAATGCAAAAAGTTGTCTTTTATAATAATCAAGTTGAATCTAAAGTTTTTTTTAAAATACGTGTCCAGTACCTACTATTGAAAGTTTACTGAATAATTTTCTAACCAAATAATGTATAATATCGTGTTCAGACGTTTCAGTTTTGGTTGATCAACTCGATACTTGAAAGCATATTGACAAGTGTGAATTTTCTTTCAACAAAGTTGAACAAGGTTTTTCAAACAATTATTGTAGTTCAAAAAAAGTTGAACTAAAATTGAAACGTCTGAACGCGGTATCAGCCATACTGATTGTTGCCTTAAGCTATGGCGAAATACAACTTAAAATAATATGTACATCAGTCAAACTGCATATAAAATAGTATAAAGACATAGGCATATGAATATTAATATGTCTATGTATAAAGAGAACAGTTGGAAACAAATTGAATAAATGAAATAATATTTATAATATGAAAATCCTGGAAATTATATTTTGATTTTAAAAACAGTTCCAATTTGATAAAACGAAATATAACCATAGCGTAGAACTACGAATGATCACGGGATATAATAATTTTGTAAGATTTTTGTAGCTGAAAAAAAGTATTTATAAAATATTTGCCTATCAAAAAATAATTAAGAGACCATTTAAATAAACACCGTAAACTTTAAAAATCATTATTCAGATTTAGATCTGTCCAAATTTTAAACGAAAGAATGACGCAAATCAAAATAGAATTATTATTTAATTCTTTTAATACCGACCGGTTTCGCTTAACACAAGCTTAACACCATCAGGGTATAAAATGATTAACTAAAATTAAGCTCAGTTTAATTAAACGAAGAATATTTTTAGTATCATTCATTTTATGATTTGTTTATTTATATTTTAACAATAAATAAATAAAATAATCAAAACTAGAAAGGAATCGGCTGGTAAAGTGGGGGATCCAAAAAAACGGGACGCCCTGGCGTACATGATTGCAGCATTCTGGTAATTGAAAAAAAAAATGGTTTTAAACAAAGTAATTTTTTTTATTTCATCAGATATGTCAAATCACAAAATGACTGTTTTCTACGAAAACATAAGAATTATTAAAATAAAATAATTTTGGTACCTACTTCATCGCTTATCTAATAATATATTTTAATGTTTATCCGTTCAAATTTTGAAAATTTAAGATCTCATTGAACTTACATAATTGTTTGCATTACGTAGGAATATTTCACATCACGCATGCACGCATCGACAACCGAAATTAGCATTCTTAACGATAAATTTGATGTATTTAAAGATTAAACATATAAAAAAATACGTCTTTATTTGTTTACTTGTTCTCTGTTTATACCAAGCACGATTGATATACCTATTATATATAAAAAAACGTTATAGTAGTTTGTTAAAAGAATAAATACCCTCTAACAGCAAAACATTTTTAAAAACATCTTCACTGTGATATATAATGCGCTGTAACACATGTTTTGCCTCACGTGTAACACAATAGGGTATTTTCGTGTTTTGCTTCACGTGTAACACAATAGGGTATTTTCATGTTTTGCTTCACGTGTAACACAATACGGTATTTTCATGTTTTGCTTCACGTGTAACATAATAGGGTATTTTCATGTTTTGCTTCACGTGTAACATAATAGGGTATTTTCATGTTTTGCTTATGTGTAACATAATAGAGTATTTTCATGTTTTGCTTCACGTGTAGCACAATACGGTATTTTCATGTTTTGCTTCACGTGTATCATAATAGAGTATTTTCATGTTTTGCTTCACGTGTAGCACAATACGGTATTTTCATGTTTTGCTTCACGTGTATCGTAATAGAGTATTTTCATGTTTTGCTTCACGTGTAGCACAATACGGTATTTTCATGTTTTGCTTCACGTGTATCATAATAGAGTATTTTCATGTTTTGCTTCACGTGTAGCACAATACGGTATTTTCATGCTTTGCTTCACGTGTAACATAATAGGGTATTTTCATGTTTTGCTTCACGAGTAACACAATAGGGTATTTTCATGTTTTGCTTCACGTGTAATACTACACGGTATTTTCATGTTTTTTATTCCGAAAAAATCAAGAAAAAATTATGATGATGAAGGCGTTTTATTTTATTTTTATGATTATGATAAAATATGTTGACAACATATTTTCTGTGTATAACGATTTAAATGCCGTTTTCAATTTGCTGCCAAGACGATATGATCGGTTTGATTCGTGAATTCAATATGCAATAAGAATTCAATACATGTCTCAACTGTGATTTTGTGAAATACTACAAAATTAAAAAAATAATCTTATACATACAAACACAGAATTCATTAAAAAGTCCACAAAAAGTACCAACTACACAAACATTTTACACAACACGATAACATACATTTAAACACCATTTATACTAATGGTGTTTAAATGTAATTTATACCGGACATATAACGAACGCTACGTTGTGTTGTACTGAACATGCCTAAACCGGTCAAACAGAGCGAGCGTGTAGCAGCAATACGCGAAACTCTGCCGCCGCGGCAGAACGCCACGCTGTATTTTTGTTACAAAATTTCCTTTGACGCCGGGAGTTCTTGCTTGACTGTAGTAAAAATGGTTGCCGAAAAGTTAATTGAATGTGTCCAAAAACATCCTTGTTTGTATGACATGAGGAACAGTGCATTTGTGGTGTATTTGCTTATCTGTTGTTGCAGAAGGGAATGCAATTCTTCGAAGCACTCTCGTGACATACGTGAGTATTGAATATGATGAAAGTTCCTGGAATAAACGATGATATTCTCCAATTTCTTTCCTCTTCTTATTAATATCATGCACCCATATTCTATTATCACGGGAACGTGATAATGCACATAGCAATAACTACTTATCTTCATCTAAATCGCTGGACATCGTGACGAAAACTGACTGACAGTGATTGACGCCGAACGCTCTGGCTTGCGCGTCGAAGCCGTTCAAATAGAAAGTACGCGACGTTACGCTGACGCCCCGAAGCGCGGTAAATACGCCTTCTGTTTGACAGAGCCTTTAGATAACATGTTAGATAACAGAATACTATGACTAACTAACTAACTAACCATCACGCCGTTTCCCCGCAGGGGTAGGCAGAGAGGACGGACCGCCAAACACCTCGGTCTTGGCACACACTCTTTGCCTCATTCACATTCATACATCGTCTCATACATACTCTTCTATTTTTCTGACTCTTGACATGGCCCGACTCAAGTATCTGATTCACTTGATCGTGCCATGTCTTTCTCGGACGTCCCCTACTTCTTATACCATTCACACTTGCATCATATATTCTCCTTACGCTCCTTTCTTTGTTCATTCGCTCTACATGCCCAAACCATCTGAGGGTTCCTTTCTTAATTTTACTCATTACGCTTACATCAGCCTTGCATTCTTTTCGAATCTCCACATTTCTCATACGATCATACATGGTTTTACCACACATACGCCTCAGGGATCTCATTTCAACAGCATTCAGTCTACTTTCACCCTTCCTCTGCCAGTTCCATGCCTCACTGCCATACATCAGGGTAGGTACAAGCACTCCATTGTGGACTGCTACTGGATAATATTGTTATGGGTTTTTTTGTTAATATTGTTATTTGTTATAATATTGTTATAATATAATATTGTTATGTGTTTTTTGTTTACTATGTGTTTTTAATAATTTTTGGAGCATACTTCGCGATTTTTTCTATCGAGTGAATTTCATATAATTACCGTTTCGGCTCTACAATGTACAGATATCTTCAAACATAATATATATTTTTTTAGGAACTTAAAAAAAGAGATATATGTTTTAAATCCCGGTAAGACAAGAGACCCTGGGTTCACGCCCTAGTTGCGACCGTTACCTTTTTATTTTTCCGTGTCGTGTTCTGTTTCATGTTTCGTTTAGATTGATGGTATAACCTTCAAAAGTTATTCCAATAAAAATTTAATAAATTAATATTATTCAAAATTTTCCTCATATTTGTAATACTGTTGTGGGATGTCACATTTTTGTAATATTTTTTTCTTGAAAACTGGAGTTTATATAATTATTGCTAAATATATATTTTTAATATTGATTAGGTACTAATATAAATATATAATACTAATGTATTTTTAAGGTTTTTACTGGATTAATTTTACTCCATTGCTATACATTCTGTATGTAATTATTGATATGAGTTGTAAAGGAATAAATTATCGTAAATCTGAATAGTTAAATTCTAACATGATTTTAGTAAACGGTGGAGTTTCTTTTTCAAGGTTGTTTTTTATTGCACACTGTGGCCCAATAAAAACCGCACTACCTTAAAGTTTTTACAACGCGAGTAAATTTATTAAAAATAACATTGTGTGATTTTTATTGGCAATAAAAAATCATCTAAATAGCTTTTAAGGCAACTTTTAAAATAACTTTTACTGTAGTTTTATAGTAATAAGTAATAATAAAAATAAATTGATACCTGCATATATTTGTATTTTTACAAAAATAATTGATACCTGTAAAAAAAAAAAACCATAGTAGTAAAAAAATACCTGACGAATGCTGTTCATATACATTATAATCCCTCGAGGTGATTTTCTCACGAAAATGGCGCTAAAAAAATCATCAAAACATTATGATTATTATTATTATTAAGGCATGTTTATACCTAAGTACAGCCAAATTATCACTCACAAGGTTGGTGTAAATGGAATTGGATTATTGCAATAATTAATATGACTCTAAAAATGACGAAAGTATTTATTTATGTTGCCTAAATAATAAAATTACAAAATTTTCCGAGAAAATAACTACCTATGATGACTCATAATGTTTGCAGAATAAAACTTACCTGAATGTTATTTTCATGGTGATAATTTTTGTTTTGTGCTTCCATAACACGGAACAGTGACAAACGAACTCTTAACAATAAAGTCATGAAAAGTGATGGAAAAAACCAATCTAACATATAACCTAGTTTTTTTTTTACCTAACATATAATAATCACTTTTCATGAAATTATATCAATTTTAAAAACCGTTCTGTTTGGTCCGACTACCGTATGAAATACCTATCTAATTTCAGTTGAAACGAGGTAAACTCGTAAATATTTGAATCATCGACTTGCAAAACCCGCTCTGGAAATTCCTGCTGGTTCTGATACATTACAGTTCAAAACCGAGCTCTCAGAAATGTTCATGGACTTCCATGGGACACTCATGTCAGGGACATCTATTCAGTTTCCGGTATCCTTCCAATCACAATCCTTCCTAAACATGAAATCACAAGCACCATCCTACAAATTACCCAACAATCAACTCATACTAACACCAAGCCAATTTACAATCAAGACATCCACAACCACAATACTCGAAATAACAATAAAATCCGCATTCCTCAAACACACACTACAAAATATGGGATAAAATCTCTGAACTATATTGCCTATACACTATATAATTCGCTTCCAGATATGTACAAAAACATCCAGCATAATAAAAAATTGCAAAGCAATGCTTTAAAAGAATATTTTTTAACTACATTTAAAAATGAAAATATGTAATCGTCTTGTCATTTTTTGTTCTATCTTATATACTCGGATCTGTTTTTCCCTCTCTTTACTTGTTTTCTCTTGTTGTTTGTTCTACTTAACCTGTCTTTATTTTTATTTTTATGCTGTACTGAATGTAAAACTTATATTATGATATCAAAATACCTTTGTAAAATTGTAACTACTACCTCCTACCTATGAATTGTAAGTTCCTCCTGTCCTAAAATGAGTTTTGTAACTCATCGGGATTGCTCTAGCAAGAAATAAAAACAATGAAAAAAAAAATGAATTCACAAAAAGTGCTTGAAGCGAATGGAAAATAGATATCATTGAAGAAGGCGAATTTACTAATAAATTAAACGGACATGAAGCAAAACGACGACCGTCCGTGACGATTTGACGACCGTCCGTGGTCGAGTGGTAACAACACTTGACTCCCAATCGGAAGGTTGCGGGTTCGAACCCGGCGTGCGCAAATAAATTTTATTTGATTAATTTGTGTTATTTCACCATTAATTAATAAAAATAATATATACTACATTTGCGGCACGTTCCAGAGTGGAAGATGCTGTCAGTATCGCCCTGGTGTAAGACCACCATTCAGAATTGAAACGTTGCTTAATAATGGCTATAGCCGTGTTTAGTGACTAGATCTGAATAGCCAGGTACTTTCCTACCTTCCTCTTCCCCATCTCCTTCCCTTCCCCACTTTCCTTCAGCCTCACAACATACCCCAATTGGGGATGCCATAGTCTCACTGGCTCCAGACGGGAGCAGTTGGGACTCTTGTGAGGTAATCTCTATAAAAAATAAAAAAAAACGCACGGAAAAATAAAAAGGTAACGGTCGCAAGTGAGACTCGAACCCAGGATATCTTGTCTTCCTGGGTTCGAGTTACCTTATACATTTCTCTGTGTCTTGTTTTGTTTCATGTTTCGTTTAGTTTTATTAGTATTATCCTTTTCTTCAATGATAAAATACATTGATGGGTATTATTACCTTAAAAAATTATTAATTTTTTTCGCTGAATATCAAAATAATAATAAAATTATTGTTATGTTGATATTTAGCATACAAAGTTTATTGAAATGTTCCAAACAGTTTTTCGAGTAGTTTCAGTAGATGTACAGATTTCCAAAAAAATTCCAGTGCGATTTTTGCAAATCGAATCATTTCTAAAGTAGTGCTGTGTCGTTTTTATTGGGCCACTGCGTATCCGCGAAAACATATTTTCCGAATTTCCCGAATCTGCAATCCGCCTGGTGAAGTGGTGAGGGAGGGGCAGGTCGGCTGCAGGTGGGGTTCCCCCTCGCTTCCCTTTCCTTCACCGCCCCCGCTGCCGCCCGCCGGCCCGCGGCAGTACGGAGCCGTCCGTCCTCAACGCATCAGCTCGCCTCAGCTGCCAGCGCCCAAAGCCCTCAGCCGCCGGCCCCTTTCCCGCTTCTATTCTCGCCAAACAAACTCATTTTTCGCGCCGAACAGTCACTTTTCCCGCGCGCGCCAAACCAAACGTCAAAACTTAAACTGTCAAATTTCCGCGCGGACTTTTCCAACAAAGTTGCTGCTCATTTAAGACAGATTGTGGCTCCTATTTTGCATTCCTCCGGCAGTGTTTTACAGGTGTTACTTTAATAAAAGCTGTAATATATATAAAGCTTGATGAAGAAAATCAGTGAAATTTATAGTGTTGTATATAGTATTATTATTAATAATAATCTATACATATTGCTAAAAAGTTTTGACAGTTAGTGTCTAACTAAGTTATCAGTTAAAAAATAGCAAATTATTTTGTTATTACAAAGATGTGACTAATAGTGTAATAGTTATTAGGTTATTAGCATAAAAATACTAAAGATTATTTAGTAAACTTTCGATTGAACTGGACACGCTTAATACGAATATATTTTTAGAAAAAAACCTTTAGATTCATATTAATTACTATTAAAGACAAAAATTATTGTAAATTTTCATTTTATGCAATTGAAATTTACAATGCATTATTTTCCGTCGCCCTGAATGCAAAAAGTTGTCTTTTATAATAATCAAGTTGAATCTAAAGTTTTTTTTAAAATACGTGTCCAGTACCTACTATTGAAAGTTTACTGAATAATTTTCTAACCAAATAATGTATAATATCGTGTTCAGACGTTTCAGTTTTGGTTGATCAACTCGATACTTGAAAGCATATTGACAAGTGTGAATTTTCTTTCAACAAAGTTGAACAAGGTTTTTCAAACAATTATTGTAGTTCAAAAAAAGTTGAACTAAAATTGAAACGTCTGAACGCGGTATCAGCCATACTGATTGTTGCCTTAAGCTATGGCGAAATACAACTTAAAATAATATGTACATCAGTCAAACTGCATATAAAATAGTATAAAGACATAGGCATATGAATATTAATATGTCTATGTATAAAGAGAACAGTTGGAAACAAATTGAATAAATGAAATAATATTTATAATATGAAAATCCTGGAAATTATATTTTGATTTTAAAAACAGTTCCAATTTGATAAAACGAAATATAACCATAGCGTAGAACTACGAATGATCACGGGATATAATAATTTTGTAAGATTTTTGTAGCTGAAAAAAAGTATTTATAAAATATTTGCCTATCAAAAAATAATTAAGAGACCATTTAAATAAACACCGTAAACTTTAAAAATCATTATTCAGATTTAGATCTGTCCAAATTTTAAACGAAAGAATGACGCAAATCAAAATAGAATTATTATTTAATTCTTTTAATACCGACCGGTTTCGCTTAACACAAGCTTAACACCATCAGGGTATAAAATGATTAACTAAAATTAAGTTCAGTTTAATTAAACGAAGAATATTTTTAGTATCATTCATTTTATGATTTGTTTATTTATATTTTAACAATAAATAAATAAAATAATCAAAACTAGAAAGGAATCGGCTGGTAAAGTGGGGGATCCAAAAAAACGGGACGCCCTGGCGTACATGATTGCAGCATTCTGGTAATTGAAAAAAAAAATGGTTTTAAACAAAGTAATTTTTTTTATTTCATCAGATATGTCAAATCACAAAATGACTGTTTTCTACGAAAACATAAGAATTATTAAAATAAAATAATTTTGGTACCTACTTCATCGCTTATCTAATAATATATTTTAATGTTTATCCGTTCAAATTTTGAAAATTTAAGATCTCATTGAACTTACATAATTGTTTGCATTACGTAGGAATATTTCACATCACGCATGCACGCATCGACAACCGAAATTAGCATTCTTAACTATAAATTTGATGTATTTAAAGATTAAACATATAAAAAAATACGTCTTTATTTGTTTACTTGTTCTCTGTTTATACCAAGCACGATTGATATACCTATTATATATAAAAAAACGTTATAGTAGTTTGTTAAAAGAATAAATACCCTCTAACAGCAAAACATTTTTAAAAACATCTTCACTGTGATATATAATGCGCTGTAACACATGTTTTGCCTCACGTGTAACACAATAGGGTATTTTCGTGTTTTGCTTCACGTGTAACACAATAGGGTATTTTCATGTTTTGCTTCACGTGTAACACAATACGGTATTTTCATGTTTTGCTTCACGTGTAACATAATAGGGTATTTTCATGTTTTGCTTCACGTGTAACATAATAGGGTATTTTCATGTCTTGCTTCACGTGTAACATAACAGGGTATTTTCATGGTTTGCTTCACGTGTAGCACAATACGGTATTTTCATGTTTTGCTTCACGTGTAACATAACAGGGTATTTTCATGTTTTGCTTCACGTGTAGCACAATACGGTATTTTCATGTTTTGCTTCACGTGTAACATAATAGGGTATTTTCATGTTTTGCTTCACGTGTAACACAATAGAGTATTTTCATGTTTTGCTTCACGTGTAATACAATAAGGTATTTTCATGTTTTTTATTCCGAAAAAATCATGAAAAACATTACGATTATGATGGCATTTTTATTTTATTTTTATGTTGTCGAATTTATTTTACACATAACGATTTCTGTGACATTTTTAATTTGTTGCCAAAACGATATGATCGGTTTGATTCGTGAATTCGGCGGCATTCGGAGGTATATGCAATAATAATGCAATATATGTCTAAAGTGTGATTTTGTGAAATTCTAAAAAATAAACTTATGCATACAAACACAGAATTCATTAAAAAGTCCACAAAAAGTACCAACTACACAAACATTTTACACAACACGATAACATACATTTAAACACCATTTATACTCTACGGTAAGCAATTTATTTGTTACGAGGGGGGCAATTTATATAACTGCCTTCCAGATGATATTAAAACTTATAAGGTGAGAAAAAAAGACATTAATTTATATTAGACGTAAAGCTTATCTACGACATCTTTCCTTTTCTTACCTATTTACTATATCTTTTTTACAGATAGATTAGATTACATTTAATATTCCTTACTCCTTCGTTTACGTAACGGCGACGGCACAAAAAAGGCGATAAACGTACGTCCTCTATCACAATAATGCAGCAGCTTTGTCTTACGCGTATAATAATGGTGAGACAAAAGATGAGTCAAATGATATGTCTCTTTAATCCAAAGGAAAAAAGTTATAATTTCCTTGTATTTCTCTCACCCGTTTTAAAGAAATGAGATGGCGCGAGCCATTACTGACGCCGTGCCGTTTCCGTGGGTCGTCACGGTAATAATAAAAGCGCTCATTGACTGCTTTTATATTTCCCGCGGAAACGGTACGGCGACGGTAACGGCTCTCAGCATCTCATTTATTTAATACGAGTGAGGGAGATGCAAAAAAGTAATAATTTTCTTGTCTCTTCCTCACTCTTATTAAAGAAATGAGATGGCACGAGCCTTTGCCGCCGCTGTGCTGTTTCCGCGGGAATACTAAAAGCAGCTATTGGCGGTTTGTACATATATCATAATGACGTTGTAGCCAATTGGAACTGAATAATTAATTATGAATGAAAATATTAAAATGACACATATGTACAATGATCAGAATCCGAAAAAAACAACCTTGAATTTCGACATATTTTTAACGCTATTGTTTGTGAAAATACCCTTTTGTTTATGTATTTTTTTTTTGCACATATTTCATATTTAATGCAACAAACAGCTCGAGGATAGTCAGCAATGAACGTGGGTGGATATAATCATCTGGCCGAGCGTAAAAAAGATATGACTAATGGGACGAATGTAGAGGAAAAAGTATACTTTATTTTAAGCTTTGATAAACTCAGTTGTTGATCAGAGAGAAAATCCTGATTTATTTTATGTTTCCCACGCTACCCGCTGATGCAAAATGTAGGTATTCATGGTCAGATGTCTATGTTAACAGAGTCTGTTAGTTTTGCTGTAAACTCTGCTGGTAGCAGAATATAGATATCTTAAAAGCAAACAGATTATTATTTACACTCGGAGTGAATCAAGCCATCGTGTGTAACGATATAAGTGCCAAACTTTTAAATAATTCAGAATTTAATGCCGAAAACTGTTTCTAATATCGCACATCCCGTAGAAAAGTGTCGCAAGTCAAAAAGTTAATTTTATGGGAGAGTGAAACAAATTAATGAATTTTTAGGTATCTATTGTTTTAAATATTTACAGAGCTATTGGGATGTACACAAATATTCACAGCATGCGTAATCAAGTTTTAGTTGTTACTAGGCGGAAATTCCAGTAGTGAAAAAACAGAAATATTAATTTTTGTTATTTATTTTTGGGGTGTTATACCGTGGTGCGCTACCTCCTTTTTTAGCCAACGGACAGCGTTACAGTGTCCATCATCGGGGCAGATGTGTATGTGGATGATGGACACTATAACGCTGTTCGAACCGTTAGCTAAAGAAGGAGGTAGCGCAACACGGTATAACACCACAAAAATAAATAACAAAAATATTTTTGGCCGTGAAAATCTAAAATCATATCAGATATAATAATATAATCAAAGTGAAATATAAAACATAGTAAGAATATGAAAAGAGAAACTAGAGACATCTTGGGCAGATGGAGTGATCTAACTTTTACGGTTTTCGTGGGGCATGGATAATCACAATCACTTTTATTTTCAAAGATAAAACGTAAAATACAAATGTTTGACTTACGACACCTTTCTTTGGGATGTGCAATATTAATTTGAAACATTTTAAATTAAATATTAAGCTTAGTTGATGTAACCATGGGGAGAATTTTTTTTCATATCTTGTTGAAAGCTGTTTAGCAGCATTTTAAAAATACTCATTAATTTTTATAATCAAATAGAGTTCTACAATTTTATTATTTATTCTAACAGGGAAAACCAAATTTTAATTGATAAATCCAAATAGATAACGATATATACTTTGCTCTTTGCGGTTTGTACAATGATAGGTTTTTGTTTTAACATTGAAAAACTACCTAAAGCAATGTGATTTAAAATTTTGTTAAACACATAATTTCCATAATTTTAAAATATTTCGGTTTTTTACATAATATAT
The DNA here is from genome assembly GCA_951813805.1 of Limnephilus auricula. Classification (NCBI taxonomy): domain Eukaryota; kingdom Metazoa; phylum Arthropoda; class Insecta; order Trichoptera; family Limnephilidae; genus Limnephilus; species Limnephilus auricula. The sequence continues at coordinate 37,467,337 of OX638393.1, forward strand.
AATAATATAATCAGGTACGGGTCATACTTCATTCCTATGTCTACCTACGTTAAATTGTCGTGAAAACAAGCTTATGTGCCCAAGCGGTTAACTCCACACCGGAGGCCATGAGGTAAATAAATCCCTAAAAACCTTTGGGAGTGCTGTGAGGAGGGAATTTTTTAAGAGAAGGAAGGATAGGAAGATCTGGGTAGTCAAAAGGTGTGAGGGGTGTGTAGGAATCTGGGGGTCAGTGTGTCCGGGAGTGACGGACGTATGAATCCATCCCTCCTACTGCGGTGCCAGGCGATGGGTCGAGAGAGTCCTGCTGGAGAGATAAAAGGGTCTCTCTCAACAAGTCTCTCAAAATCTGACCCGCACACATGTGGTTACTCCTGCTAAGTCACCAAACATAGCGATCCACTTGTTGTGATCCATGGCAGATGTGTTGGTTATCCCCATACCCGCCTCCCAAATTGAAAACTTATTTGAATGTTCTTATTTGATTGGTTTTGAACTTTTATATGGAAAATGGATCTGCAGATAACTAACTCTATCAGGAAGTAATTTGCTTAGTTTCTGACCTTCTATGTGACATATATTTTTATATTGATAAAAATAATAACAAGAGTTTATTCCACGTGGTTACCCCTGCTAAGCCACCGAACGTAGCGATCCAGTTGGGGTCATCCATGCAGATATGTTGGTTATCCCCATATCCGCCTCCCAAATTGAAAACTTATTTGAATGTTCTTAATTAAGTCAACGGTTTTTACGCCAAATAAAAATAATCGCAATTTCGGCAACTCATTTCATCCGTTACTTCAAACTCTTTTGAAAAAAATGAATAATTTTTGTTCTCTATCATCCCTTGCGTCCCTTTCGATAGGTACCGGAAACCTGTATTATTTGCTGTTTCCGACCTTCCGGAACTAAAAGTTTTTGATTGGTTTTGAACTTTATATGGAAAATGGATCTGCAGATAACTAACTCTATCAGGAAGTAATTTGTTTAGTTTCTGACCTTCATGACATGTGACATATGTTCCATATTGATAAAAATAATAACAAGAATTAATATAATATTAATCATGAAGACAATATTAGCGAATCTTAAATAAAATAAATTAATACAAAAAATAAGGAAAAGATGCAGTCGCATCTAAGAAATGAATCCAGAACCTTAGCCTTGCTGGTGCTCTGCTCTAACTGAGAGGCGACTGTATTTTTTCTTTCTGATTTTGTAAATTCCAAATTATCGTTTAAGAGTCACGAATACAGGTTGGCGTAAAAGTTGTCGCCCGATGTTCTTTGGCTGTAATTTTTCATGAATAAAAAATGTTGGTTCTCCTTTTGGATTGTATTTATTTGATGTTTTAATTTTTTTTCTATTAAGAGAAAATGATATCGGCCAACTGGCCGCCGCCAGAATTGGTGAACACAAGGGTCCGATTTATTACAATTTTCATAACTTTTTCCAGAACTTTCGGCAATAGGTTCTCGCATTATTGTCGGATATTCTCTTTGAGGGCTTCAAGATCCTGAGACTTGTTCAAATGGACTAGTGACTTCAAGAAACACCACAAAAAGCATCTGGAACGGTTAAATCGGGCAATCTTGCCGGCCAGAAAACGAGGGATTAGGCGGAAATGTGTTTTTTTTTTAATTTTCGCGTTCTTGAGGATTATAGCGATTCATGTCTTGCTGACGTGTATTTTGTTTCTGTTTACTTCACAAATGTCAAAGCAGAACTGACATTTGCCGCCATTTGCAAAAATTGTGGCGTCTTTCGGTATGACTTTTGCGTCATCCTGTATTATCTTGAATTATTAAATATTACGATTTGAGGTTTTACAATATTCATCCTTGACTTGTAAAAAAGTCAATAGATGTCTCAAATAAATATAAAACGTATTTATTTATCCAAGAGACTATCTAAATCGTATTTAGTTCGGGAAGAATCTCGCAATTATACATACAAATAGCCAATAAAAATATGCATTACGAAAATGAAGATAATGTTGGTAGTTCTTAATCAAAGTATAATACATGTGACCGAAGGGGATAGGGTCGAACTAGATAATGGTTAAGGCGGAGCCCCGGCAAGGTTAAGGCCCGAGTTCAATTCCTAAATGCGATCGTATCTTTTTCTGATTTTTCTGTGAGTCGTTGATATTGCCTTCAATGATTCAATATTAAGATTTGAGGTCTTACTCATTAAGTTAAAAATTAAAATATTTTATACTTCGTCACGTTGCGCTTGTGACATAATTTAAAACCTTTTTTATTGAATGTGAAATCATACTTTGTTATACATCAATCATAGTCATATTAAAATATGGTCTCTTTAAATTATTTCAATTCGTACAAGCACGAGTTTATTGGCAGAACTCGGCGTGGGATTTGCCGAACACTTATTAAGAATGGTCGTCAATACAATACATTATGAAGGCATTTATTGTACATGTTTTATTTTTTAACAGCGTTATTTGTCACGTGTCAGAAGTCAGAGTGTATCTAAGAATAGGATGCAAATCATCAGAAATCAAGGCCCAATGTTCAGTGGTACAGCGATAAAATGGTCTGGACTGGTTTCTGTTCTCGAAAACCTACAACATGTAACCTTTAATCAATGTATTCTCCTGGAAAAGCTACGGAGAAGATTTTCATCGGGAATTTTTAACATTTTTATTTAAAATCGGTTAATCTTTATTTGTATATATTTTTGGTTTGTTTAAAAAACACATCTCCCAATTTAGGAGGCGGAAATGGGTACCGCCGCGCCGGGAACCATTTATTGGATAACCTCTGCAATAGGTCTCCCCATGTGATTCGCAACGTTTAGTGACTTTCACGGGCTCACGGTTCGTAGAGGTTTGTGTCTTGGATGCATCCGCCCATCAACTGGATGGCAGGCCGGATCGGTACAGGCTGATTGAGGGAGATTTTTTGACTTCTGCAACAGGACTATCTCGAACCATCGCCTTGCACGGCAGTGAAAGGGGTGGATTCATACGTCCATCACTCCTGGACAAACATACCCCCAGATTCCTACCCACCTTTCATAATTTTCCTTCCCAGAACTTTCTCACTTTTCTTTGATAAAAAGGCACCACACACCATTAACAATGATGACATAGGCCCTGGGGGATTTATTTTACTCTGGGCCTCATGCGTGGAGCTAATGTAAAAAAAATCCATTTAACATTGACATATATGTATTTTAAACGGCTCTAAATATTGAAACGCGTTGTTTATTTTACGTTTTTGATGATTCCTCCTTGTTATAAATGTTATAATCAATATATGTGGTCCTTTCGTAAATCCTTTTTTGGGTGTATAAACAAAGGATTTAGGTATATAAACACAAGATTCCGTGAGTCCGTCGCAAATTTCACAATTCTAAAAAACATGTTCTAAATTCAAATATAATAATAATTGCGTATCTTTCATATCAAGTATGCCACGGACCCCCTTTGAAACCAGACCTCCGGCGATTGCCCATTTGGCGCAGATGGTCGCTACGTCAATGTGCATGATGTAACTTTCCTTCTGGTGTAGTTTTAGTTGTAAAATATATTTATTTGTAGTGCATCTCGGAACTTATTTAGAACTCGGACACTTGTGTTTAATTTCATGGAGAATTCTGATGTTTTGGCGGTACTACTAAGTAAGTAACAAGATCAAAATTATATATTTCTTTTGTAAGCTAAGATATTTTTTAACGCCGATGAGATTTAAATACTAAATTAATTTCACAATCTTTTCCTAAAAATGTTTTTAAGGTGATGCAATGCACTACAAAGCAATGCAAAATCATGTGATTTTGGTTTGAAAATTAGATCGCTTAGAAATATTTAATTAAATAATACTGCTAGCAGAAAACATATTTGCCTTTAAAATAATAAAGTATTTTTTATTAGTATTTTTATAAACCCCAAAAAAGTATTAGGCATGCAAAAATGCTTTCAAGGTCAACATCTCCTACTTACGAATTCGTTTTTGGTATGGTTTTATTCTATAGATAATTCCTAAATTAAATTCTTCAGAAAATTATCTTAAAACATTTTTTTTACAATAACACAGGAGGCCCTAATTGCCCTCAGGGCCTGTGCCATCTTTGGTGATGCTGGGAGGAGGGTTCTTTTTAGGAAAGTGAAGGAGAGGATGTTCTGGGAAGGAAAAAAGGATGACGGGTGGGTAGGAGACTCTGGGAGTCTCTGGTGTCCAGGAGTGACGGACGAATGATTCCATCCCTCTCACTATGGTGCAAGGTGATGTTCCGAGAAAGCCCTGCTGCAGAAGTCAAAAGCCTCCCTTAACCGGTCTCTCCCGATCTGGCAGGCCACGCAATTGGTGGGCAAACGCATCCGCCGCCAAGACTCGGACAAACCTCACCCCATGAACCTGGGCACACCTGCTAAGTCACCAAACGTAGTGAACCACTTGGGGGTAATATATAAAATATTTGTGCCTGAGCGCAACACGTTTTTCGGCAATGTTTATTCCGCGCATAAATCAAAACGGGCGGCTCTTGTTAAACGGGAATTTAAACCTTATGGCCCTTTCCATCAGGGGTGCTAGCATAGTCCATCGATAAGGATCGGTAGGATAATTGTCGGTAACTTCTCATCGTTCCCTAGAACAACTGCAGATCGCAAACGAATAGGTGACAGTTAACAATGACTAAGTGTCCCTAATATATTCGATATCAACTGTTGTTTGTACCTTAGCGATCTGCAGTTGTCCTAGGGAACGATGAGAAGTTACCGACAATTATCCTACCGATCCTTATCGATGGACTATGCTAGAACCCCAGGAGTGTTATTGTTAGCGTCTTGATCCTGAATTTGACACGACGCGCGACGTGGTGCATTACACTAATAGATTTATTTATAAGTAATAATATATAAAAGTAATAATATATTACAATAAAATATATAAATTTGTTTTAGACCACTTTAAATTTTAATTACACTCTACCGGTTTCGGAAGAACCCTTTCTTCGTCAGGAGAATATTAAAACTAACCTATGATACAAAATATTGATAGATATATACCATACATTTAGGTTCTGGAGTGGTAGGTCAAAGGGGGGGGGGGAGGTAATTGCGGGAATTCCAGCAATAATAGAGCGGTTTATTGGAAACATATCTAGAATGGGACTAAACGATAAATTAATTTGGTTATTCAATATATATAAAAATAAATCCCGCGAGCTCCATATTATACATAGAACATATTATCAAATTAATATTAAATATATATATATTGTGAGATACTGCACACATAGTAAAATAAAACAGAATAAAAATAATACAGAAAAAAACATGAAAATAAAAAAAAACACGAAAATAAATAATAATAATATATATTTTTGTATTACGAATTATTATTATTAATAATAATAATAATAATATTATTATTATTTTAAAATTATTATTATTATTTTTTTTATTCACCAGATTTACAGGAACGGGTTTAGTTTTTCCCATAGAAAAAACTAAACCCTTTCATACACTTTTCCATATAAATGATCATCTAGTAAATCCACGTTATGCAAGTGTATTATATAAGTATAATTAATACAAAACAATACAAGAACAACACGTTAATCTACCAAACTATTAAATGGGAATATAATTCACCGTCTCCAGATATTTTCATATCAGAGGGTTCGGCTCTGTGGAATTCCTAATTTGACCGATAAATCCTACTGATCCCTCAATATAAATATTTAAAAAATCTTTCGTAATTCTACATGTATTTAAAATGACTGATTTTTGCATTTTTATATGCAAATTCTTTAACAAATCTAATATGCCTAAATTTTTAATAAGAGAGCTAGGTATAATGCCAGTAGCCGAAATAACAAAAGGTAATATTTTTATAGTCTGAGAATGCCAAATTCTTTTAATTTCATTTCCTAAATCTGTATACTTTCTTATTTTTTCAGAAACAGATTTTTGAATATTACAGGAATTTGGAATAGCTACATCAATAATATAAGTTATTTTTTTAATTTTGTCATGTAAAACTATATCAGGTCTATTATGACCAATTGGTCTGTCTGTTAGTATAGTTTTATTATTTTTTTAGTTGCTTAGCAACGCTAGCCACGACATTAGTTTTGCATTTTTGCTCTCTGATTTTTTTAATTATATCAGATAGAAAAGAATTAGCTTTGATCCCAAAACATATAAATATTTGAAAATAAGTATATTAGATAACCAAATAAATAGACTGCCAGTGAACCATAGGATATTTAGTTAAATAAACGGATTTTAAAATTTTCATTTTGTCAGGCCCCAGTAACCAAGGTAAACGACAATATTTGAGATTAATTTGTAATATATTTTATGAGTATATTTAATTATTTTATTTTGATAACATTATTTAAAAATATAATCTATTATAGATTAGTAATGTTGAAAGATAGTTTATTGAAATGTTTAATTTAATTTTGACAGATTGAAAATTATTTGACAGTAACTTGGTTACTGGAATGTAGTAGTTACTAAGCAAAACATATTGTCATTTTCTAGTTGTTTTGTTTTGACACATGTCATATGCAACCAACAGAGATGAACAGGGGAGTATTATGTCATCTATACAGATGAACAATGATAATCTTAGACCCCAAAAAACAAAAGCAGGTATTCCTAGGCAGCGTATGAAATGGACGAACGATGTCAATATGTTCATCGTCCGTTCATATTTTTATGTAACCAAGGTAGAAACAGATATGCTGTTGTATAGAAAAAAATTACATTTACTTTTCTCAGAAAAATATCCGTTAGCCATAGTAAATGAACAAAGATTAGCAGATCAAAAACGGGCAATATTCAAAAATAATTTAATTCCTGTAGTTACATTAGATCAGATAAAAAATGAAGTAGCAGATAGATTGCAACAGGGGAATAATTTAGAACAAATTAATACAAGTAATAATGTTATATTAGATGAATTGAATGTAGATGGTTTAGATAATAATATAGTAGACATGACCAATGATATTACAGTAGATTCAAATAACGAAGATGTTATTTATAATCTTAGGGAAATCAATATTGCAAATTTAAACTTAGTAGATGATAATGTAGTAGAATTAGCTAACTTACTTCATAATAATATAATTAGATTTATAGATGTAGAGCCCACACATAGACCAAAATTACCAAAATTACATACGTCAAAAAAATTATCTAAATTAATTTTTGATTTAAATAATATAATTTTACCAAAAATTATATTTGAGGACATTAGTTTTTTAGATCTTCATACAATAGTATATGCCAGCGCTATCACTATATGTAATAAGTTAGGAATTGAATTAAAGTCCTCTGATGATAGATCATATAGTTATAGTAAACCAGAATGGCAGATTAGATTAGAAAATGATGTAGTATTTTTAAGAAGTAGCATAGCTAGAATAATAGAATATAAAAATGGAAATAGAAGTAGGAATATTTTGAGACATGTAGACGAAATTGGGAGAAAATTTGGTTATAGCATTGATAGTAATAATAATGAAAATATAATCAATGATTTATTGGATTTATTAAAACAAAAATTAGGTGTAAAAGCTAGTAGATTAAAAAGATATAATTATACGTATAATAAAAAAAATAATAACAGATTATTCCAGAAAAATGAGAAAATATTTTATTCCAAACTTGACGATAAAAAAAATATTATTTCTAATAATAATATTCCGTTGCCATCTAAAACAGATATGCACGATTTTTGGACTAAAATTTGGAGTAAAGATATAAAACACAATGAGTCAGGTCCCTGGATAGAAAATGAAGAACTCAATTGTTCAGACATTGAACAAATGAGTTTTTCTGATATATCGGTTGAATTGTTAGCCAAAATTATTAAAAATACTCATAATTGGAAAGCCACGGGTTGCGATTGGATACATAATTTTTGGTACAAACGTCTGACTACGTTACATCCTCTTTTGGCAAAACATCTTTCAAAATTTGTTAGACAAACTCAAAATTTTCCAAATTTCCTAACTAAGGGCATTACTTATATGTTGCCTAAAAGCGAAAATATTAATAATCCCTCTCAGTATAGACCCATTACATGTTTACCGACAATATATAAAATTTTAACCTCTTGCTTGACAGATTTAATATATAATCATTTAGATGAAAAAAATATTTTATCTGAACAACAAAAAGGTTGTCGCAGAAAACATATGGGATGTAAAGAACAATTAGTTATTGATTCTGTAATTCTAAAACAGATTCAAAATAAAAAACGTAATTTACATACTTGCTATATAGATTACCAAAAGGCTTTTGATAGTGTCCCGCACTCGTGGCTTATCAAAGTATTAAATATATATAAAATTAATCCAACGATTATTAGCTTTTTAGAAAATATTATGTCATTTTGGAATACAGATTTATTTATCAATTTAAAGGGTAAGAAAATAGTAGTACCGGGCATTTCAATAAAAAGAGGAATTTTTCAAGGAGACTCGTTGAGTCCTCTTTGGTTTTGCTTAGCATTAAATCCTCTATCCAAAATGTTAATAAAAAGCAAGTTTGGAATAAAAATTAAAGGAAATACAGGAGAGAGTAGTACAATTTCGCATCTATTATATATGGATGATATAAAATTATTTTCAAATTCTGAATCAAATTTAGAGAAAATGATTAAGGTAGTTAAAATTTTTTCAGATGATATTAAAATGACTTTTGGTCTAGATAAATGTAGAACGATCCATATAGAGAAAGGCAAAATTATAGATGGAGATGAGGGTATATTTAGAAATTTCAAAATTAAAAGTATGAAAGGGGATGAGGTTTATGAATACTTAGGATACCCGCAATCGAATAGATTAGATCATACTAGTATTAAAAATGATATTAGGATTAAATTTCAAACTAGGATAAGAAAAATTTTAAAATGCAATCTATCTGCTAAAAATTTAGTAAAGGCAATAAATAGTTGGGCAATACCTCTATTAACGTACTCATTTGGTATAATTAAATGGTCTAATACAGATTTAGATAGCTTAGAACGATTAATTAGAACTACGTTAACAAAGTTTAATTGTCATCATCCAAATTCAGCTATAGAACGAATTAATTTACCTAGAAATTTAGGAGGTAGAGGTATAGTCAAAATAACTTCTTTAAAACAAAATCAGGTAGAAATGTTAAGAAATTTTTTTCATAGAAAAGCTAATAGCTCAGAGCTGCATAAAATAATTTGCAAGGCAGACAGAAATATTTCACCTTTAAATTTATACGACGAGAATGCCAACATTTTTATAAATACCAACCAGGAATTATTAGATTCCTGGTCAAATAAAATTATTCACGCAAAACACTTCAATTATCTCAACCAAACGTATGTTGACAAACTTTCGTCAAACAAATGGTTGAGTATTGGAGAGTTGAGCGCAGAAATAGAAGGTTTTATGCTTGCTATTCAAGATAGAGTAATTAATACCAAAAATTATAGGAAGCATATAATCAAAGATCCAAATCAAATTGATGATTTATGTAGAAAATGTATGGCTTTTCCGGAAACTATAGAACACATTATATCAGGATGTTCTATATTAGCGCCGTCTGAGTATACATTTAGGCACAATCAGGTTTTAAAAATAATTCACCAAAGTTTGGTAATTAAACATAACTTGATTGACTGTCATAATATAGTACCATATTATGAATACGAACCAAATTCATTTTTAGAAAATAATTTCTTTAAAATTTACTATGATAAAACTATACTAACAGACAGACCAATTGGTCATAATAGACCTGATATAGTTTTACATGACAAAATTAAAAAAATAACTTATATTATTGATGTAGCTATTCCAAATTCCTGTAATATTCAAAAATCTGTTTCTGAAAAAATAAGAAAGTATACAGATTTAGGAAATGAAATTAAAAGAATTTGGCATTCTCAGACTATAAAAATATTACCTTTTGTTATTTCGGCTACTGGCATTATACCTAGCTCTCTTATTAAAAATTTAGGCATATTAGATTTGTCAAAGAATTTGTATATAAAAATGCAAAAATCAGTCATTTTAAATACATGTAGAATTACGAAAGATTTTTTAAATATTTATATTGAGGGATCAGTAGGATTTATCGGTCAAATTAGGAATTCCACAGAGCCGAACCCTCTGATATGAAAATATCTGGAGACGGTGAATTATATTCCCATTTAATAGTTTGGTAGATTAACGTGTTGTTCTTGTATTGTTTTGTATTAATTATACTTATATAATACACTTGCATAACGTGGATTTACTAGATGATCATTTATATGGAAAAGTGTATGAAAGGGTTTAGTTTTTCCTATGGGAAAAACTAAACCCGTTCCTGTAAATCTGGTGAAAAATAAAAAAATGGTACCGGCAATTTTAATGTCAACTCGTATAATAGATATACATGGCCTCGTGTACCTAATCAATGATTAGGTCTAATCATCGATATACATACAAATTCATTTCGATGCATCTAATGTATTGGATTAATTCCGTACTTCAATATGAAGATGCCGAGGAATGTTCATTGTTTCTTGGCTTACTGTAATTCCTCTTTGAAACAGGCAGTGTATTACATTCGTACTTCAAACATTTTCAAGTGTTTTACAAACATTGACATTGAGGTAATTATTTTTATATTTAACATATTATTCAGAAATTAAATGCGTACCGTTACAGCGCCCATGCAAAAGTTAAAAATTAAGTCTCCATAAAAAATAACCTGACAGCCGCGTTCTATCTAGGCTCATAAATTTATCAGTTTCTTCGGCCTAGCGCCTGGTTCCGTGCCAAGAATTATTGGGATAATTGATGTGTCAGCTTATATGTACGATAAATTCATAAATAATTTTGGTTTCAATATTGCTTCAATAATGGTCTGCGCGTCAATCGACAAACGGCGATCCATAATGTTGTCAAGTCAGGAACTTGCCGTTCATCGTTTTCTCCAGAAATGTAGATAAATAACCAAATATAAATTTTACGGTAATGGTGATATTGTCGATTGGCACTGATGTGGACTGTATAACACGCTATAAGAGGCTAACTTTGCACCACACGCGGAACTTTTAGGTATTTCACTGACTGTCATTCTGTTCCGCTCAAAATAAGCTCACACATACTTACGATACATGCGAATGCGAAACGTGCGAATGGGACAACTGGCGTAAACTCTCATACTTACCTACAGAAATCGCTCGTAAAAGGATTTCGGGAGAAAACATTTTTCTACCCCCAAACTTTCACGAAATTGTAATTTAAAAACAAAAATATGTTCTCGAAAGAAGTTGCTATGTCAATATGTCAATATGTTTTTATAATTTTGTAATTCTTTATGAGAATTGAGTTAGAAGCACTTTTTCCTTAAATAATATTTTCCGATAAATTGTACATAATAATGTTTGTTTGACAGTGAATGTTTTCGTTAATACGAAACTCATCGAAAATTTAAAAACATACCGACATAGCTTTCATCTTTTAGAAGAAAATTAAAAAAATATTCATTTCGTGCAATTTTCGATGTAGAAAGTGTTTATTCTCAGGCGTCCTATTTGTATGGGCCGAAAAGCGAAATCTATCATTGAAACAAACAAAGAACATTCGATTGCGTTTTTTATCACTAGGAAACAAGAGAAATAGGATAAAACCTTACCTTCAAATGGTTGATGATTTTGTTCCTTCATCTATTTTGGAAGCACAGTTATACCCATTCGATTAACATACAAAACGTATATGAAAGCGATTTTGAGAGAGGTTCAATAACTGATGTGGTCACGATCGCGACAATATTTCAACTAACAAATGTGAGTACTTCAAAATGATTGAACACTTAAGGTAGTTTAGTCACCTTCTTCTTTCTTTCGATTCCCAAGTAAGGCTTTGTAAGGAAGGAGAGGAACAAAGTAGAGGACAATATTTCGAACAGGACCTTGGGATATGGAGTAGGTAGTCTCAACCCTGTTACAATACTAAACAAATAAAATAATAATTTTTGTTCACACGAAGCAAATACTTTGGGATGTCAAATTATAATTAATAAATTAATTAATAGTGGTGTTTACTAAGTTATTATTTTATTTTACGCACCAGACTTTTAGGTTTTACGGGTTTAGTTTTCCCCATAGGAAAAACTAAACCCTTTTTTACACACTTTTCCATAAAAATGATCACATAGTAAATCCATGATATGCAAGTGTATTATATAAGCATAATTAATACAAAACAATACAAGAACAACATGTTAACCTACCAGACTATTAAATGGGAAAATAATTCACCGACTCCAGATATTTTCATATCAGAGGGTTCGGCTCGGAGGAACTCCTAATTTGACCGATAAATCCTACTGGTCCCTCAATATAAATATTTAAAAAATCTTTCGTAATCCTACATGTATTTAAAATGACAGATTTTTGCATTTTTACATTACAAATTCTTTGACAAATCTAATATGCCTAAATTTTTTATGAGAGGGCTAGGTATAATGCCAGTAGCCGAAATAAAAAAAATGGTAATATTTTATTTTATTATTATTATTACATTACAAAATTTCCTGATTTTCCAGTACATCTTCCTTTTCGTGAATAAATTCAAATCACTTGCAATCGCATTCGCATGGATTTCGCAGACATGAAACACAAAGTTTTTTTTTTTTAAATCTTAAAGTAAATTTATGTTTTCAAGTAGGTTCTTTCGGAGGTAAAGTACAATGCATTATGTATCAGCGGAACATGTTTGCTCCCGTGGAATTGATTCGCGGAATTTCCTCTAAAGCCAACACAAAGCCACCGTTACAATATGAAATATATTTCTCTTCTTGTGGAATGAACCTGCTTTAATAACATAACATTTGTATAGAACAGTTTTATGTTATTTCAAGTGCGCTTAACTATAATAAACTTAAAAATAACAATTTAGTATTCAGTAGTCATATTCTTAAGATTTCTCCTACAGTGCTACTTACATAATATTGATCAAATAATATGAAATTAAAAATGTACCAACCGTATAGACAATGTAAAGACAGGAGAACTAAAAATTAACAATAAGAGCGCTGTTATAGCACAGGACAATAACAATAAACAATAATGGTGCTCTTATAGCACAGGATAATAATAATAAACAATAATGGTGCTGTTGTAGCACAGAACAACAATGGTGCTCTTATAGCACAGGACACTAATAATAAACAATAACGGTGCTGTTATAGCACAGGAAAATAACAATAAACAATAATGGTGCTCTCATAGCACAGGACAATAATAATAAACAATAATGGTGCTGTTATAGCACAGGACAACATTAATAAACAATAATGGTGCTGTTCTAGCACAGGACAACAATAATAAACAGTAATAGTGCTGTTATAGCACAGGACAATAATAATAAACAGTAATGGTGCTGTTATAGCACAGGACAACAATAATAAACAGTAATGGTTCTGTTATAGCACAGGATAATAATAATAAACATCGATGGTGTTGCTATTGTTTGCTACGGTGCCAATGTGGATAAATTACATTGCATATCTCATGCATGCAGCCGGGAATTAAACTATTATTATTTTTATTATGTAAATTTATTGCACTAATGTGATTTACCAAAACTAGTTTCATGTGAAAACCCTGAAGGTGTAAATAATAAATAAACATATTTATTACCTAATGAACTTAAACTAGGCACGACAATCATGTACAAACAAATACAGTAAAAAAAATTTACCTGGCGGAGGTCATTTCAAATTAACTTTATTTTTTATAATTGATAAACTGATGTTTAAGACAAGATTTTTATGCATAGCACAAAGAGAAACAATTATTATAAGCAATAATTATCAGCCTGAAACACTACATAAATGCCGCCGACGGATCTTTTCTCGAAGATTTTTCAATGTGGATGAGTGTTATTGCTTACTTATAATAATTGTTAACTTTATTTTATTAAAAGTTTAGGCTTTAAGAAAATTCGATTTTGCACGTAGAGGACAGACACTATTAAGAATATTGCTATTTTATCCTCCATTATCTACTCATTATATCTATTATGTATTCATTAATAAAAATAATATATACTATATTTGCGGCACGTTCCAGAGTGGAAGATACTCTCAGTATAGCCCTGGTGTAAGACCACCATTCAGAATTGAAACGTTGCTTAATAATGGCTCTAGCCGTGTTTAGTGACTAGATCTGAATAGCCAGGTTTTTTCCCACCTTCCTCTTCCCCATCTCCTTCCCTTCCCCACTTACCTTCAGCCTCACAACATCCTCCAATTGGGGATGCCATAGTCTCACTGGCTCCAGAAGGGAGCAGTTAAGACTCTTGTGAGGTTTCTCTATAAAAAAAAAAATTACTAGCAACGCATACAAGTTTGATTAATACTTATTTAGTCTTTAATCATTGAAGGCAATATTAACGACTCTCAAACGAAAATTTGAAACTGAAAAATCAGAAAAAGATACGCATCTACGAATTGAACCCAGGACCTTGGCCTTGCCGGGGCTCTGCTCTAACCACTGAGCTAATTCGACCGAGTCGTTAGAGCAGTGCTACGGCAAGGCTAAGCTTCTGGGTTCAATTCAATGCAGAGTGGAAGATACTGTCAGTATCGCCCTGGTGTAAGACCACCATTCAGAATTGAGACGTTGCTTAATAATGGCTTTAGCCGTGTTTAGTGACTAGATCTGAATAGCCAGGTACTTTCCTACCCTCCTCTTCCCCATCTCCTTCCCTTCCCCACTTTCCTTCAGCCTCACAACATACCCCAATTGGGGATGCCATAGTCTCACTGGCTCCAGACGGGAGCAGTTGGGACTCTTGTGAGGTATTCTCTAAAAAAAAAAAAAAAATCCTAGATGCGACCAAATCGTTTTCTGATTTTTCTGTTTCAAATTTTCGTTTGGGAGTCGCTAATATTGTCTTCAATGAATAAATATTACAATTTAAGGTTTTACTCATTAAAGTGTTTCGATATAAATTATTCCACAAATAAAAAACTTATTTAATTTTTTTAAATATCGCTCTTATTGCGCACGAAACGCAATTCTCTTGTCATCCGATAGAAATACTCTCCGGTGAAAATATACTTATTATTAAAAGATTCAGCGCCTGCATATGAAAACGCAAACCGGGGATTTATTTGCGATCTGGTCAAAGAAGATTAAGAGCCAATGAAAAGACTCACATTCATGTAGATAAAATGAGTTTATTTGACAAACTTCTAAAGGTTTTATTTAGCTTACACCTATTACTTTATAAATACTCAGCTTTTTATTTCTAGCCCCAGTCATTTGACTGTTTATTGACTCTAGAAAATTGAGCTATGTTTGGGTTAGAAGGTATTAGCAGAGAATACCGGATATTAGTCATTTTTAAATCAAATTCTACACGTATTGACTCTTTTTTACAAAAAAAAAAAAAAAATTAATTTTGAAAGATTTTATCTGGTAAACGCAGTTTTAATAAAAATATTTTTTAATATACAAAGGTTGGCCGTTGGTCGTTGGCCGATTTGTTCAATTTTCAAACGAAATATTGTATTATACAACACACATTTCAAATCATAAAATCATACAGAAAAATAAATCGATACACAATCTAGTAAAGGCAGTTTTCAAGTTTTTTTACTTTTAGTTAAATTAAATTCATTAAAAAATAAATCCGAGAAGGTGTTTTGTGACGAAAATAAAAGGTCTTACAAACTAAAATATTTCAGATTTTTTTACACACTTATTTTGTTTAGACATTATTGAAATATCATAAATACTTACGATCAAAAAATACTTACAAGAAGTACACGATATTTAATAATTTATCATCGTGCGTTTTGAGCATTTTTATCGCTTACTTGAATGTAGGTATATATTAAAGCAAATTTTGAATGAAATAAATCGATATTAAATTTATAATTTAAAAAATTTGGTACGGGGAATAATCGATCTTTCTCATTGGAACCTCCCTGTACAGCATTTTTAAACGTTTATTCTCAGCCGCTGGTCAATGGCTATTAATGAGTTCTTAGGACTGGTTCTAGTCCAAATAAGTGGAAAATATAGTACCTATTCATTTTGTCTATCAAACGGACCCACGTATTGCAGCTAATCATAGAAACGAAGATCGAAAATGGGAAGGCAACATAATGATTTTTATACTGACTGACACTAATAATAATAGCGCTTATATATTTTAGCTGAACAGGGCGGTGAGTGCAATGCTCTGTCTGCCATATAAAAGTATATAACTAAATAAATTACATGATATGAAATTGAATATAAAATAAAAAAAGGTGAACATATTTAGCACTCGTACTACGGTGGCTTTACCCCCAAGTTAATTTATTCGGTTTTCGGAATAACTCATATAAGTCTCATATAAATCGTTGTGTCTCTCTTACTAATAGTGAGAAATGTGATATAAACGGCGTTAGAAAGAGAAAACACCACGCTTTAAATTAAACTCTAAAAAATTAACCCCAAAATAATTAAAACGTGATCCTACATATTATATGAAGCCAAAATTTCCGACCGCAGTTGAAAAAAAACAAAGGAAACTTTGTGATTTTTTTATTAATTATTTTTATATGAAACGAAAAAAAAGTGTTTTTTGTTTTGAAGAGTTTTAATTTTCAATACAAAAAATGATAAAAAGGTGAGTTGACGATAATGTTTATTTCATTCGCCTAATAATATACGGGTGTGCTTGTTTTTTTTTTCGCTAACAGTAATTTTTGTTAGAAAAACGTAATGTGAACCATTTTCAAAACTTTTTATGTTTGCATTCAAAATTTGTATATTTAAAAAATTATATAATTATTTCAAATTGTAAAATTTGAACCCCCTTATAATTGCCATATCCGCCGACTCATCCTTGGTTTTGTAAAGTTGGCCTTAAACCTGTTTTAAAACCGTTTTAACCGTACACACGCAGTGATAATAAGTCAAGTTTTTCACTGTTACGACGTAATATGACGCATATTAGTGACGCTACGATTATAAGTAAGGGGGGAAGAGTTTATCATCTTAAAAAAACAGTTTTTAGTTTTCGGATGCGTTCTGAAATATTTCAGTTGTTTGGATGATTGTTAAGATGATAGACTTCGCTTTTCGGCCCATACAAAAAGGATGCCCGGGAAAAAACACTTTTCTACATCGAAAATTGCACAAAATGAATATATTTTTTTATACTGCCTTCTAGAGAGTGAAAACTATGTCGGTATGTTTTCGAATTTTCGATGCGTTTCGTATTAACGTAAACATTCACTGTCAAACATGTACGATTTATCAAAAAATATTATTTAAGGAAAAAGTGCTGCTAACTCAACTCTCATAAAGAATTATAAAATTATAAAAAGCTACCGACGTAGCTTCTTCTTTCTAAAAAATATTTATTTTTTAAAATTTCAATTTCGTGAAAGTTTCGGTGTAGAAAAGTGTATTCTCCATAAACCCCTTTTCGAGCGATTTCTGTAGGTAAATTTGAGCGTTGTCTCATTCGCACATTTCGCATTCGCATGTATTGTAAGTGTGCGTGAGCTTATTGTGAGCGGGACAGAATGACAGACGCGGGTTTTCCGCGTGTGGTTTAAAGTCTAGCCTCTTAAGCTTCTCCATCTATGGTATAGGGACATAGTTGTTAGTAAAAAAACGGGTGCAGTGTCAGTGGAATGGTTGCTTTTTCACCAGAGAACTGCACCTGCTGAATCTCCTGGCGAGCTTGTTGGCTCGCAAGCTCAGTACTCATTTTTTGGCGTTATATGTAATTTTTATCATTTAGGTCATCAGCACATGCCCTGCTATTAATTTAATCTCATTATCTATCTAATTTAAAGATCTAAGTAGTAAATGTTATGTGCAAATCTTGTAATATCTTATAAATATTTAATTTTAATAAATTCAGTCTAAAACATTATAAATTCGCAAAGTACCTTTGAGTATTGGAATTTAGAATAAAATAAAGTCAAGTGTTTTAACCATTAATTTCGTAGTGATGAGATAATATCCCCAAAAGCGTTCAAGCATTAACCCCCCAGGTTACTTTGTTTAGTTTTTGGAACAACTCATATAGGTCCCATAAAAATCGTTGATTACTTACTATCATGGTTAGAAATATGACCTAAACCAAGGTTGCCCAACCCCAGGCCCGCGCCCCTCGGACGAATTATAAATGGGCCGCATGAACATGTTTTAAAAATTCTCACCAAGTTGTGAATTTTTGTAAATCCTCTAACAATCAGTTTGAATGAAATAATCAGTTATAGTGCCAATATTCAATTGGAACTCACTGAACTGCAAAATCATTCTGCACTAAAAAACCTATTTGCAGAAAAAATATCTTCAAAGTCACAAACTTCTTCAGAAGAATTTATAGATTTCTGTAAATTGGCGCCAAAAGACCACTTTCCTGCAATAACTAATCTGTCCTTTCAATTTTTAAGTAGTTTCAGATCAACGTATGTTTGTGAAAATAATTTTTTCAATTATACGAATGTGAATACCGCACATTTCTAATTGAGTATATTCAATATTCGTGATTTGTTGTTACTGTCAACATGTGATCTGATGCCTAAAGTATTAAGCCAGGAACAATTCCAGAAATCTTATTAATTGTATCAATTATTTAGATTTTGATATTTGTTGTTTTATTTCTTAATTTGCCAGAAGATGTTATTTATTTTATTGTTTTAATAAACGAAAATATATAAATGTTGCAGTTCTTTTGTTGCACATTTTTGCAGAATGTTGCACAAAAAACCAAAGTTTCCGATCGCAATTTGAAAAAAAAAACTTTTTTATTAATTATTTTTACATGGAACGACAAAAAAGTGAGGTTACAATAACTTTTATAATACATTTGTCTAATAAAATATGTCTATGTTTTTATTTTTTACGTTATCAGTAATTTTAGTTTAAAAAAAACCGTAAAGCCGTGTCCACGCGCTTGCCAAGCCTCGGCTGGCCTCGACAAGCTTTCACTAGGGCGTTTTTGTTCTTTTTAAAAAAAGAAAACAAACTGTTCTCTTTATAAGAGGCTAACTGTTTTCTCAAACTTTGGAAAAAAATCGGCTGTTTTGTGTGAAATAGAAATGGGTTGGTATCGTATACTGGATAGAGTATAGTACACAAATTTATTTCTCACAAATTGCCTCAAAACAGTCGATTTTTTTCCAAAATTTTGGGAAAACAGTTAACGTTTTATAAAGAACAGTTTTTTTTCTAAAGAACAAAAACGCCCAACTCCAGTGAAAACTTGCCGAGGCTTGACAACCACGTGGACAAGGCATAATAAGGTGAGCCATTTTAAAAACTTTTTTTATGCATCATGCAATTTAGAAATTAATTTTTTTTAATGTTTATTTTGAATTATAAAATTTGAAAGTGTATTTCAACACGATAGTTGAAAGAATACGTATTTGAATACCTACATTATTTGAAAGTTTTCGAATACGTTCAAAAATATTTCATTTATTTGTATTTTATTGCAAAGCGGAAATATTTTGACCCTCTGACAAAATATGATCGAGGACCGAATGGATTCATAGTTGTTTATTTATGTTTCTTTGTTTTTATTTATTTATGATCTAGTTGTTTATTTATGTTTCTTTGTTTTTTTATCTAGTTATCGTACAGTTAATAAATTTGTAATTAATCTTAAGTGTTCGTTGAATGGATGGAATGGCAGTGAATTAATGCACAAGTATGAACAGGTACAGTTATTAAATCGCAAAATCAATCGATAAAGTATCTAGAAGTACACGTGATATTTGATTACAAATACTCGTACATGCATGCTGTCAAAACATTTTTGCCGCGGGTCACTTGTTTTAAAAACTTCCGTGTTTTGTTTCCTTTTCGCTATAAAGTGCACATGTACTCCGTACTGGCTGGCTTTTCTAAAAAAATCGTTTTCATTTTGCAGAAAGGTGATACAATTTTGTGGCATAATGATAAACTCCTGGTCCCTGTTAACTCGTGAACTGTAAATTAAAAATATTATTTTTACACGGGTTACCAGTGTTAACTTACCACTGTGGTATGCAAATTATTTTTAAAATTTCTGTCTTTTGGAAATCTTGAAAAATATTGAATACCGCACAAGAGTTCCAACTGCTCCCGTCTAGAGCCAGTGAGACTATGGCATCCCCAATTGGGGAATGTAATGAGACTGAAGGTAGTGGAGAGGGGAAGGAGATAGGGAAGCGGAAGGAGGGGATGCTGGCTATTCAGATCACCAAATACGACTAAATCCATCTCAATCAACGTTTCAATTTTGAATGTTGTTATTTACACCAGGGTGATACTGAGAGTATCTTCCACTCTAGAACGTTTCGCAAATATGCTATATATTATTTTTAATTAATTAATGTATTTGCGCAAGCCGGGTTCGAACCCTCGACCATATAATATTTAAATGGGGATTTGTTGATTTCATACTGACACGAATGGGATTGACATTTTTTTAAACATTAATTTCACACAGGAGGCCCTGAGGCATATAATTTCCCTCAGGGCCTATGTCTTCTATGAAGATGCTGTGGGGAGGGTGAACATTACTGTTAATCGACAAAACCGAGGAACGAATGAGGTCACGCGTACCCCATCAAATTTCGATCGTTTTGGCGGGCTTTGAAAGATGCAAATTTTGATAATTATTTTAACTTTCAAATCGAAATTTGTAAAAAAATAACATACAAAAAAAAAATTACTGAAATTTCTCATTATGAATATAAAAAAAATTATTTTGGTTAAAAATAATAGATATATAATGGGTGGCTACTTTATCGCTGTTGTCTGAATTCTTGGTAGAAACAGTTCAAATTTAAAAAAAAATCTCTTCATTTCAAGGCTCATTGAATCTGATTGCACGAAGGACTAACTAACACACAGCTTAGATAAGCGAAATCAGCATTGTTGATGATGATTGCGATAAGTTTCAACTACGGTTAGTAAGTAGCTAGCTGTAAAGTTAATTTTTTTGATATTTGGCTCACATATAAATGTATTTTTATGATTATTCCATCATTATAGGTACCTACTTCTTATTATATATTATGCTGATTATAACAATAATTCATACCCCCTATTTAACTAGCCCCATTCTAAAGCGGATGGACGTCAATTAAAATACTCTGCTAAGAGTTTCATAAGAAGTTTTTATTAAAAACGAGGAAACAAATTTTCCGAGTAAATTTCGTAAAAGTTAACGTAGGATACATCTTTAAAATTAAATTTTCTTATAAAAGCTGCATATAATTGGACATATGCACAATTTATTGCATATTTTCTGGCTCCAACGGTAACGTAAATCTTACCTTGTATGTTTTGATTTCGAAACCAATAAAGTGGAAGAATTTTCTTGCTTGAAGGATTAATACGTCCTCTCCAAATATTTTTGTTTGAGATGGTGACTGCTGGTGAACCAAAATGCCCCGTCAAATAATTTATGCTCTTTTCAAGTATTGGGCATAGTGATGGGTAAATTGCCTTGAATTTATTTTTAGGGAATATTCCCGGGAAAATTTTCATATACATGGTGAAATCTTCAGACTAACCAATGAGGTTCCCCAGTACAACGAAATTTCATGTTATTTACAAATGTATCTAAATATCATATTAATTAGACTGTGCTGAAGACAGAACTTTTAAGTTCCATGGTAGTTGATCCCATGACATTGGCCCCCGGCATTATTATGTACTTTTAAAAAAAAATATTATTTAATATTTAAAGGTTTTTTTACAATAAATACACATTTTTTACATTTTATACAGTGGTAAAATAGTGGATAAGAATAGCTTTTCCTCACAATAAAGAGACAAGGCTCTTGTATTTGGTGAGGGAATTTTAGTTCAATTATATAATATCATGTGTGAAAGTAAATAATACAATATGGCAAAAAACAAGGGATAATTAAGAAAATGCAAGATTTATCAATAAAGGATTTGAAAGAATAATAATAATAGTGAGATATGGACTCTTATAGTAGTTTTAGGTATTTTTTAAATTTTTGCTTAAATTCCTGAATATTTTCGATAACTTTCAGATATAATGGTAGTTTGTTATAATATGTTATACCTAGATAGAGATAAGTATTTTGTGTGTGCTTTGTACTAAATTTAGGGACTTTGATAGTATTCTGATATCTTGCTGATGAATTGAATGGTAAGTTATTTAACTGTACTTCTTTGTAAATTTGTAGTATTGAATATTTTTTATATATTTTGTCTATTTTAGTTACATTGAATATTGAAAAGAGAATTTCAGTAGAAAATTTGGATGGTTTTTTCAAAATTACTTTAATTAACAATCTTTGAACAATTTTGAGTGGATTTAAAATATTATTATAAGTTCCTCCCCAACCAATAACACCATATTGCAATATAGATTGAACAATTGCATTGCATATAAATACATTTTCGAATTCTTTTGACAAGTCCACAAGGACAAGGCACGTTCCAGAGTGGAAGATACTGTCAGTATCGCCCTGGTGTAAGACCACCATTCAGAATTGAGACGTTGCTTAATAATGGCTTTAGCCGTGTTTAGTGACTAGATCTGAATAGCCAGGTACTTTCCTACCTTCCTCTTCCCCATCTCCTTCCCTTCCCCACTTTCCTTCAGCCTCACAACATACCCCAATTGGGGATGCCATAGTCTCACTGGCTCCAGACGGGAGCAGTTTGAGACTCTTGTGAGGTATTCTATAAAAAAAAAAAAAAAGTCCACAAATTTTTTTTTTCCATTTAAAATGTTGATCTATATATATACTTACACAAAATAAAACTAAGTGTTCCCGAAGGGGTGTGCAGAGAGGATCTACCGTCGAATAACATAAACAGAAAGTATAAAACACATTTTCTTTCAAATGCATCAAGCAAAAACATGTTCAAGTACTTTATACACCAGCAAGTACAAAATGTGGTCAATGTAATAATTCATTTGATCTTCATTGCAACTTATCATTACTGGATTATAATGCGAATATTAGAATATAATCAATAATTATATTATAATCCTGACGAAGAAACCATCGATTTCGAAACATGTAGATTTTTATGATGAATATTTATTATTTTTTTTGATGAATATTTATTATCATAGTTATTTTGTTTTATAAATAATGACGCCACAAAGTGAATATGCAAAGTTTGAAGAAAAAACTGTATTATGTTACGTACTTTTAATCCTAAAGCAATGGGTCGCTGGTTTATTTGGTTCGCTGGTTTATAATGGTTTATTTCTAGCCGCTTTAATTCTAAGTAAATGTCGCGTAGGTACTATTATATAAAACTAGCACTTAAGCACCCGGTCTTACCCGCGATTTATTCAGCTTTAAGGGGTGGGAAAAGGTGGTGGGCTGTTTTCCGAAACCTCATATGGACAGTGATCTTCTTCTTGTTTTGAAAGTCAAGTGTGCAAAATTACATCAAACTGTAGATTTGCGTACAGATCAAATCCACGCTGCCCACCCAGTCGCCCGCCCGTCCGCCACAGACACGAGTCACGATTAATTTATAAAAACAATCTTAATGATTATATATATCTAGGAATGGAGCGAGTTGAGGATTTCCTTATGAAAACATGAAATTATAAAAACAATCTGAATGATAATAGTATGGAGCGAGTTCAGAATTTTCTTAGTTATTTCCTTATGAAAATGTGAAATTAATGTCCCCTAGTTGAAGCCTTGAAGTGATAAGGTTGAGTTATATTGACCAAAATGTACTTAAACGTTCTCACGCCATTACCACTTAAACCATTCGATTTCTTGAAAAAATTGTTTTCATAATGGTATTTTACATGTGTAGGTAGGTGCCTATCTATACCATAATTTCAGAATATTAAACCACGCATAACTGAACTCTCACTTCGTTCTCTACAACAGAATATCTGTCTAACTATAACTAGGAGCTAATATCAATACCTGTCATAACAGCACTTTTACACATTTTAAATATTTTCAGTTGTTTCAAATATTCTCAAGTTATTATATATTACTAGCTGAC
This sequence comes from Limnephilus auricula, assembly GCA_951813805.1. Taxonomy (NCBI): domain Eukaryota; kingdom Metazoa; phylum Arthropoda; class Insecta; order Trichoptera; family Limnephilidae; genus Limnephilus; species Limnephilus auricula. The sequence continues at coordinate 37,491,342 of OX638393.1, forward strand.
CCGGCAAACGTAGTTCTGCCATATAAATTATTTCTAATAAAAAATTAATAAAAAAAACAACAACTGAAAGGAGTAACAGAGTACCGCCGAATAGTTTGTCGTTGTTTTTGGATTTGTTCGTCTGTTCTTTCTGCTCTACTCGCATGTTTTTTGCTTTATTCGTTCGACGGCCCAATGGCCCCCTTGCGTCTTGCTGGCATTGTTTACTTTAATACCCGCACACAAATAGATAAATTAAAATAAATCGTATACAATTTTATCTGCCCTGATGATGGACACTGCAACGCTGTCCGAAACGTCGGCTAAAGAAGGAGGTAGCACAACACGGCATATCATCCTAAAAACAAACAACGAAAATAAATAATTTCGTTCTATTTAAAATACGAACGACGGTAAAATTTGTTCATACGTAAATACTAAAATAGTGATTAAAAAAATTAAGATTAAAAAATGGGAGAGTGGGGGTAGGAGGATAAAAATTTGGGGTTATAGGTATTTTTTGTAACCATATAAAAAAAAAATTAAAATTTAGTCAAAAAATAGAAAAAAAAATTCTGGATAATTCTGATCACATAATTCTGATCACCTGGCGCGGGCGGCATGAAATATACTTTACGACCTATTCGCATACCTACCGAATATACATAAAAAAATTATAAAAATCGATCGAGCCGTTTCGGAGGAGTGCGACCACAAACACCGTGACACGGGATTTTTATATTATTATGTTTTCCTAATATTATGAAGATAATAAATAGGAATAATTTCACAATAAAATCATTCACATAAGAAAAATTTACCGACATCAGATTGCAATGATTTATTGCGTATTTTTTTCTATCAAAAATTTGTTGATATAACAAGTAGGTAAATAAAATAATGAAAAATATATGAAAAACTTAATATAATAAATGTATGAAAAAAAATCCCACAAAGGCAAAGCCTGTGCGTGGGTATTATATTGATTTTTATTGTATTTGTGTGGTTAAAGTGGAGATTTAAGTATCAAATATAAATGAAGGTATTTAAAAAGAGTAACTATATAAATGCAATAAAAAAACAACTGTCTGAAATATTTTTTGAAATATTTGAAACCGTTATTATCGCATTTGTGAAAGTTTTATGAAGAATGATTGTTATAAGTGCGATTAAAATACAGAAACATGGCAAAACATATAATATATCTACTCTAATAGATATATTATGTCCAATGTTAAAATTAATGGCTCTGTTAAAACTAATAAAAAAAATCTATTTGATTGTTTTTAGCCATGTTTTGATATATTTTTTATAATATTGAAGATTTTGACACGTGGTCTCTTTAGAGGTTATACATAATGAATTATGCATTTTTGGAGCAATAAAACTAATATGCCTTTTGGCTAACCTAGTTTTGCAGCGGGGTACAGCATACTCGCATGTCTTTTGCTGGAACGATTTGATTTTTTTATTAAGTATTAGAGTTACTGTCTCTATATCTCAATGGTTTAGATCAGCCGAACATTTGTCTAACGACTGTTAAATTCAAAACAAATCCGAGTTAATCGAATCAGAGTTACATTTACAGAATAAATTGATATTTCAAAATTCCACTACAGCCCATCCATGGTATGATTGTCATTACAAGCTGAAAATAGTTGTATCGTCATCGAAATTCCTGTTAGAAAAAGCTGTATAAATTTCGTTACTGCAGAACGCGCTTTGAAGTGATTTGAATCCAATTATAATATCTGTTTAAAACAACCAACTTTCATAATATTAAATACATGAACATAATCGTCCCCTCGGCCCACCAATTACCAGCATCAGTCATACATTCGGGGGACTAAATTAGATTGTTTATTCATTCGCAGATCATCGCCGCTGATAGAATCATTACGCAGCAAAATTATGCCAGAAAACATTATTATTTCCGTTTGGTATTGTGAAATAATGTTGATTGTCCGCCATATCCTTGGCTCTATTGCCGCAATACTGCAAATAGTCGCCGCAGGCGGTTTTTATTAAGTTTCTTCCTTCATATTTCTGTAGGCGTCTTTTTAGGTGTTGTTAATCGTGATAATACTTTATTTTTAACTTAATGAGTAAAACCTCAAATTGTGATATTTTAATTAATTAAGAAAATATTAGCAAAACTCAATCAAAAATTTGAAACAGAAAAATTAGAAAAATATGCGGTCACATCTGGGACTACAGCTAACGCATGCAAACTGCAATTGACATTTCTGGATATGAATTTTTCTGTGGGTCGTCGGAGCTTATTACTTGGGCATGATTCTGTAGGGTTGTTTTCTGCCTAGCTGCAATAGTCGCATACGTTGTGGCTTGAGGGGTTTTGTCCGGCTTTTTATTGATTTTATTAATATCATTGGAAAGCGATTCGATGCTTCTCATAACATTTTTTAAAGATGTTCCGTAGTGGATTTAAGAAAAATTTTCTGCCATTTCCACTAGGTGATGTATTAAGCAGCTAACTCAGTCTGTATTTATTTTTACTAACTACTGTATTTAATTGTATTTTGAGATTACTGTATATACTGCATGAATTGATAAGGCCAATAATATTAATCAAAAATGTATGCACGATTCGTGATCGGTGAATAGATAATATAATATTAAAAGTATACATTAACCATGCTTCTAAGTCGATAAAATATTATATTAAAAATGTTTAAAAGACAATCTAATTTCAACGACTTTAATTAAGTTACGGAATCTTTTCTTGTGGAACTTCGTAAACCCTTTCCCGCGTCCGAATCGAATTTATTGAAATAAATTTAAATAATGAATTAATAAGAAAAGCCGGGTTTCAATATTCCAAGAAAAAACTCTACGGTCCCAATGTTAAATTATTATTTTAACTAGGTATCATGTCTGTATTATTTTTTTTTGTAAAGAGTATGAGAAAAAAGGGAATAAAACATTAAATTAAATTTCAATTTCAGACTAAATTAAACAATCAACTCAACTCTTTGCATTTCGATGGAAACTGTTTTAAGTTTTATTTAAAATTATACTTATAACGACATTTCATACAAAAGGTACATATCCGATAAAGATGTGTTGAAATTTAAAAGGTAAGTTTTTGAAGCAAATACTTTTTTTACGCACGCTTGACTTGGGGGGTAAGCCGGCGAATGCGTTACGAAAAGTGAAATGCGTTGCGAGGCGAACGGGCTGTATCACACTGTAGAAGCAAGAGAGAGCAGTGCGCGCGCTCATTTTCTTTCTCTCTTCCTCTCATAGCCAGCGCATGAAATATCTCATATATAATAGTCATGCGGATGCGGATGCGGATGTATAGATGGAGCTAAAGAAGTATTTACTTCAGTCGTGTGGTCTAAAGCACACTCGTATTTTTTTATTGGTCTCTAAACAGATAAATACGATTGTCAGTCAAAAAGTGATGCCTCCTATTTTTTTTTTAAATTGTCAAGAAATTAAAATGCATTTTCATAGGTTGAAAACCACACTACTGACGATTAATTTGTCACTTTTTAATAAATCTGCGTCCATTTCTACAGTTATGGTTCTCTTTGCTCCATCTTCAGGGAATGTATTCCAGTGTGCTAAAAAGCACGGTCTTGCTTCCTAAGTAATTGATGCACGGATGTTTTCACGTCCTCCTCAATTTGAATCTCCCGACGAGCTTCACATCGCAATACCTGAGGGAGAGAACACATTTCATTTGTAGTTATCCAGCGGTCACCACGAATGATGTCATCGACTCCCTGAATGTTGCGTGGTGTCACTGCAGTCAATGCAGTCGATTTTCTCCGCTTTTCGTCAGCGAATAGCGTTTGTCCTTCAACTTCGTTGCAATGACAAACCTATTATCTAAGAGTGCTGACATCCACTTTCATGAATGCCAATGGGCGTTTCACCTTCTACATTCAAGAATTCAATCAGAGAACGCGGTCTAATACGAACATCGATATCGGCCATTTTGCAAGCGACTGCAGTTCTTCCATCCGTTGATGCAGAAAGTTACTACTGCAGTAGATTGTAGAAGAAGGTTAGCGTCAAATTCAGTTTTTCACTTAACTAACTTTATTTTAGTGGAAAAAATAGGAGGCAATATTTTTTTACTGATCCTCGGACAACATTAGAGCAAATATGTTAAAAAAAATTGTTTGCGGAGCCAATCTTCAGCAAAGACACTTTTAATTGGCAATTAATACATTATATGTTATCGCAAACCGGGAGAATCTTCTAAAAGTTCCCCAGAGCCAACTTTCATTATAAACTGAAGTTTCATCACAGTTTTTTCAAACTTCATCGAGATGATGTTTTATGTCACTATTTTTTACCGCCAAGAACCTTTCTTGTATAAGCTTTTGGCTCGAATCGCCAATAAATTTCATCGGAGGGAAGTTTTTTTTAAATTAAAGTTTTTTGTACCTGTTTGTTCATCTTCGCATTGTTCCCGTTTCTCGACAACTGAAACACTTTATTCTGAAACACTGATTTCTCGGTAACTATTATATTATGTACATATTTCTCCCCCTTTTCTCGGAGTACAGTAATGCGATTCTGTTGGAACGTTGTTGTATTTTCTGTAGCTTTTTGCTATTCTGTTTGTGGTGGCATTTTATAGCATATGCACAGAGAAATATAGCGGTGATCTGCAGACAGTGTCGGTTGATTTCATCAGCGTTCATAATACTGCAGTACATATAATATAAAGATTTTTTTCCCCCATTTTTCTTATCCGAGAATGTGGCGTATGAAGGAGTTCTCTTCGTTTAGAGGATTTGCAATGGTTTAGTTATTTATCATTAGACCTAGAATAATCTTTTTTCTTTCGAACTACTTAAATTTAATGTAATTATTTTATTTTATTCATAAATGTCTTCCAATACGAATACGTCGTGTTAGTAAAATAGCTCTATGACAGACAATTATATCATTACCTATTTTTACCAAACATATCTTTTTATTGTTACCATCATTCAATAATATTGGAGGGAATATAATAATTATTATTTAATGCATTCTGTATGTATTATTATCTTCAATTCTCAGTATATAGAATGTAGATGATAATATATAAACATTACTAAAATAACCCTACTTTTATTGAACTTTTATTAACATATCTACATATTTTTTTAGAAGAGGAAGGAGTAAACATGGCCTTTAAGAGACCCGTATTGTATGTACGTAGGAAGAAAACAGATAGCCGAGCTGTTGCACTCGGGAACGAGACTTGGAAACGATCTGTTCTCATGTGACTCTATTTTCTTTATAATGTCAACCCACAAAGTGGTAACTTTCTACTTAAATATTAATATTTTAATATTTCCCTTTATCCTGCCAACATAATTGTATCGATGGTCCCGAAGAATAATGTCAAATGTTCTATTTTGTAGTTTTATAGTACAGCTGTTTAAAGTTTCGTTTCTGCATTTTTACTGTTTTTGATATCAAGAAAAGCTCATTTATTTTCATTTAATTCAAAACTTCGAATATCCAGACTTTTAAATCAACAAAATAAGCCAGCAAAACGATTTAAAATTTTTAATAGATCCGATATTGTTTTTCGGGGCCGTTGGTATATGTATATTATTTGACTCCCAAATTACTAAATATTTATTATTTGTATAAATCATACTCAAGTCTCGAACTGTGAGTCTCGAATTTCACGATGGCAGACCATCGATTCGATGGGATTCACGAGCTGTATAAATTTCACGATGGCAGACCATCGTGAAATTCATACAGCTCACAGATTTATAGATCAACGCAAATATTTTCAGCTTACATCGTAATTTATATCTTTATTTTTTAACGCTCCTTGTAGGAGCTTTTTCAATGACCAATATTTTATCTAAATACAGCCTATATCTGCTCGTGAATCCCATTGACGTGCCCTGCGCTGCACAATAGGCATTTATCAACATAACCGACGAGATTATTCCCCCTGTTTGACAAGGAGACATTATTTACTACTAGCCCCGAACTGCCTGTAATTTTCTCGTGCCGGCCCTGTCCACCCCGGGACATCGCCCCTCAGCCGGCGGAGGGTTATATGACCCGGATGGGATTTTATCTGTCGACTACTGTGAAGATTGCACTCGGGAGCACCATTAGGTACTGTCGTTTTTGTGTCGGTTTCCTCGAAAGAAAATTTCGCTGAAGGAAGCCACCACTTATTGTTATTTTGGTTTGAGTGGTGATAGACGCTGCAGTTTTAATTAAGAAAGGTAGTGTATTTTTTTATTAGTTTATTTTTTTTATTTGGCCCGGATTGCCAGAGTCCCAGATGAATCCGTATCTTTTTCTGATTTTTCTGTTTCGGATTTTCGATTAACTTTCGGTAATATTATCTTCATTCATTAAAAAAGTAGTTTATTTTGTTTTTAGCATTATAGAAGAGGATGGCGCAAAAGTCATCACCCTCTCGGAAAATGCTATAATTTTTGCAAAATAGGGGCAAATGTCAAATCTGCTTTGAAATTTGTGAAGTAAACAGATACAAAATACACGCCTACAAGACATGAATCTCAAAAATGCGGAAAATTTATTTTTTTGATTGAAACCGGTCGGTGCAAAACACCAAAACTCTCGTTTGGTGAGTTGCACTAGTTGGCAAGATCACCCGATTTAACCGTTACAGACTTCTTTTTGTGGGGTTTCTTGAATTCACAGTCTATATCAATAATCCTCAGACTCTTGAAGCCCTCAAAAAGAATATCCATCAAGAATGCGTGAACCTATCGTCGGAAGAGTGATGGAAAATGCCATTAATCGGGCCCGTATGGTCACAATTATGGCCCACGGCCACTTGGCCGATATTATTTTTTCAACCTCATAAAAAAGAAATTAAGACATCAAATAAACACAATCCAAAAGCAGGACCAATTTTTTTTATTCATAAAAAGATTACAGCCAAGAACATCAGGTGACTACTTTTGCGCCACCTTGTACTATGGCCAGTGGCGGCTCGTGACTTTTGGTGAGCTAGAGTGCTAATATTAACAAAAATGGCATTATTGATGTCGTTGTAGCCGAAAAATGTTTATATTTTTTTTTTCGAAAATTTATTTTTGTATGAAGATTTTCAGGAAATCTGTGCGGCGCACGGCAAAACTGAAATTTCCTGAAAATCTTCATACAAAAAATAAATTTTCGAAAAAAAAATAAAAAAATATTTTTCGGCTACAACGACATCAATAATGCCAATTCACGAGCCGCCACTGACTATGACATGACTATAATCCCCTGCCCTGAAAAGGTTGGTAACGTTTTAACACCTTTAGCTACATTTCGTGTGCAGTGTGCTCTGCTCTCAGATCCATACATAACCAGAACGGTGAAAATTGCATATTAATAAAATACTCATTATGAACAAGTCTTCATGCCTACTGAGCACCGATATCTCTGTATCAATCGTCAGAAATTGCTGTTGCACTGATCTAACAAGTTAAAGACATATTCTTGTATTTCAAACAATGAAATAATCTAGTCAAAGGTTCGTAATTGATTGCATCTCTTAGATCCTTCTTCCACATGGATTCGCAAGTTTTCGATACATGTCGATTAAAGTATCTTGGCGATTATTGCCATACATCAGCACTGATGTTCGCATATAGATACACGCTGACATTTGTAAACTCGTCGGCGACGCCAGTATCCCGCGACCACCCGGACGAGGTTGAACCGACTCTAAAAATGGCGTCACTTTTGTATGAGACATTTTGCAACAATTCGCAAGTTTTATATGATTTTTTTAAATTTTTTATTTGTGATAATATATTACAAAATTATACATAATATTTATAATACATTATTCCCATTGAGTTTAATAAAACTCATTTCGGGAAGGACAACATTATACAATTATGAAAATTATTTTTACAAAAGAACACGAATTTAAAGGGCATTTAAAGGAAAATACACAGATGTTAAAACAGACTAGGCACACTTGATACAGTTAGTTGAATATTTCATAAATACATTTAGAAAGATATACAACAGTTAAATAAAAATCGTTAAATATGTCACTGGTTAATAAAGCTGCTAAAGATATATAAGCATTACAAATAAAAATTGCTAAATAAGTCACTGGTTAATAAAGCTGCTAAAGATAAACAAGCGTTACAAATAAGGATTGCTCAATATGTCACGGGTTAATAAAGCTGTTGAGAAAATATACTTTTAGATTTTTTGCCAATGTTTTTTTTTTTGATACGGGATTTATTGCATGACACAGAGACACATTTATTTTATGATATTATATGTCAAACCACAAAGTGATTGTTTTCTACAATAATATTTATTTTATTTTAAGTCACTTTATTTTTATTTAACGTCTACCGGTTTCGGTACCTCCGTACCAATCATCAGGACTGTTACAAAAATAATGTCTAAAAATACATTAGTACACATATACATAATGTTGTGAAAGAAAGAAACCGGTCAGTGGTTGAGTGGGCATCGCGTTTGGGTCCCACCCAGGCGTTCCGTGTTCGATTCCTCGGCTGGCTAAGTCCTCCATCACAACACAAGCAACATCTTCCGCTTAGTGTGGTAGTAGTAGGAGATTTTCAAATGTTGTTATTCGTAACCTGGGAATGTTTGTCTTTCTTTAAAAAAAAAAAAAACAAAAGGGACAGTATACTAGAGAGGGACAGAGCGTCAGTTGTTGGAGGGAGGAGGGGAATGGGGGATAAGTGAAGACATGGGGAAAATACTTAAAATTGGACTGAAGGTTAAATTTAGTTGATTATTAATGATTTCTTCTTTTTAATTTACTGATTTTTTTTATTTCTAAAGCTTCCAAATTGTTAAGTCTTAAACCTATTCCGTTCTTATGTAAGACTTTAATTCTCGAATCGTGGTTAACCGCTTGGACACATAAGCTTGTTTTCACGACAATTTAACGTAGGTAGATATAGGAATGACGTATGCCCCGTACCTGAGTTATTTTAAAACTGTGATCTTTATCAATTTGAAAAATTAACATTTATTTGAAATGTTTATATGTCACAAAATGTCAATGCTAGGAACAAAACAGTCAACAAAGAATGACAGGATATAAAAATGACAGCTACGGCAACTGTTTGGTTGTAAGTGAGGTTATGAAAGCATTCTAGTTTTCACGTTTCGAGAATTAAATGAATTCGTGACGACGCGGGTCTCGTGGTTTCAGTAGCGGCGGATGTATGAATACACACATGAATATAAGATATTTGCAAAGGTGGAAGGAAAATTTTTCTTGAAACTTGAAACGCTCATAATGATTTTTTTTTTAAAATTAGATAAACGTTTTTATTTTTTGTGTAAATAAAGATTGTTAAATAAATAATGTGTTCTGATTTTGAGATTCAATTAGAATATTAACATTATCCTTTTTGTGTGTCGAAGAAGTTACTACATTAACTTTAAATCATTTTCATCAAAGTGAAACTTCCAGCAGTTTCACTTAAAACTTCCTTAATTTATTCTTAAGTAATAATTACTTCACTTCTGCTACATTTTATTAGTTTTTAAGTTTTTATGCTGTGCATTTTTCATCAATTTTGGTTTTTATTGCCTGTTTTTATTTTTAAACGCCGTAAGAAAAATGGTAATTTTTTTTCTTCATAATATTGATATTTTCAAACTCGCAAACATGCTCTCGGATGCCAAATTTTCGATAAGGCGTATATAGTAATGACAATTATTTTATTCTTAAAACGGTAAAAGTGTTTTCGTTATTTATTTTTGGGGTATTATGCCGTGTTATTACACATCTACTCTGATAATGGACATTTTAACGTTGTCCGAAAAGTTGGCTAAAGAAGAAGGTAGCGCAACACGGCATAACACCTAAAAAATAAATAAAGACAATGATATATAGGTAATTAAAGAATACAACTTAGCTTCATTTCGGTGGCAACTTTGGATTTTTTTGTGAGTTATTATAATTATTATTTAAAAAATGTATCTTGCCTTGTCAACTTCGTTAATACGATGAAAAAACCAAAATCACCAAACGTAGCGAATCTCTTGGACTGACCTATGGCAGAGGTGTTGGTTATCAAATAAACGCCTGGTACACTCGTATACTATATATTATTTATTTAAAATTATTTTTCAATACTTTGTGAGGACTCGTAAGGAGCACTGTAGGATTATTTTAAGTCTTAAAGACCGGTCCCTTGCGACCAATTTCGCAAACAATACCTCAAACATTACCATAAACATGGGGCAGGGTTACAACGTTTGTTGTTTTCCATGGGCCACGGAAAGTAAAAACATTGTGACCCCGACTTAACTATCCACAAGGTGTGTAAACATTTTCGTCGCACCGGCCACCATAACACGGGCATGTGCCTAGTATGGCGGCCATAAATTCCACAATTGTTATATATTTACTATTCAAAGAATAAAGAAACATTAAAAAAAAAATACTTTGAAAAATAACAAAATCGCGCTTTACAAATGTTTCGTTATTATTATTATTATAAACGGTCCCAGAGTCGGCGGCAAAATGGAAATATCTACATAATATATAAAAATACGATTGCGTAGATTATAATATTATTGGGCCTTATTTTCGTGTGTGATTTTTTTTTTCATGTTTGTTTCTTATCCGGCCTATCACTTTTATTTTTATTTTTACATTAACTCCATACAGGAGGCCTTAAGGAAAACAATTTCCTTCAGGGCCTGTGTCATCTTTGAAGATGCTGTGTTGAGGGTTATTAGTTATTAATTTACTAATAAAATTCAAATATTCCCTGTCTATAAATACAACAATGTGAATATTTGACACTAATACGTTTCCGCACCCGCATGTGCCGTGGTGTGGAATGACCTTGTAACATAATGGTGTTTGCTTGCTTGTGTGTACTGACCTAACATTAGCCAATAGCCAGGGTTGGTAGTTCGTAGGCCTAATGCCTAATGTCCCATAATGTGAACGGGGCTGCGCGGTCTTTTTATTACTAAACTTATTTTTGGATTTGAGGCCAAAATACTCTACAACACTAAATAATTATTTTTTAAATGTAAAGATATAGCAAATATCTAGTACCTACGGATGTGAGTTTCATTTATTTATTTGTATTTTAAATTATATAAAATATGGGCATTAACGAAAACGATTTTTCATGATTTTAGAGAACAAATTTGGCAAAATTTGTGAGTAAATAGTAATTATAAAAAAAAAATCTTGCTCTACCGACTACTTTCATGAAGGTAAGTAAATTGAAAAAATAAAACATCGTAAAAAAAAGTTTTTTTGATTGACGGCCTCCGTGGTCCAGGGGTAAGGTTCTCGACTTGTAATCCGAAGGTCGCGGGTTCAAATCCCGGCGTGCGTAATTAAATTTTATTTGTTTAATTTGTACTATTTAACAATTTATTCATTAAAATATAATGTGATTAAATGTAATTCGTGCGACACGTTCCAGAGTATAAGATACTCTCTGTATCGCCTGGTGTAAGAACACAATTCAAAATTGAAACATTGGTTGAAATGGCTTTAGCCGTGTTTGGTGACTTGATCTGAATAGCCAGGTACTTTCTCACCTTCTTCCCCATCTCCTCCCAAAAAGGTCTTTGTAATTTAAATTTAAACCCTTCAACATAATTTTTTAATATAATTTTTTTATTTTATTTTACATTTCGTATTATTTAAGTAGTTGGTAGGGAAAAATTATATATTTTTGTAATAATCATTAACTCGCAAATTATTACAAAATTTGCCCCTAAAGTCATGAAAAATCAATTAATTTATTTATCGTTTATAATAAAAACACAAATAGCTTAAATCCACACTAGATACGAGTATTAGATATACCTTCAGGTTAAAAAAATATTATTCCGTTTTATCGGTATTTTGGCTTCAAAACCAAATATAATTTTTCTATGGAATGGCTGCGCAACCATTAACCATTTGTGTGACGTCTGAACATTTTGACCGTTGTGTATTTTGCGACTTTATTTCTGTGTCTATCCAATGAAATTTTTACCTCGGTCCACTCAATAAACATGTTTTTATTTAACCCCTTAATGGCGGGTTATACAGTCGGAGCACACACATTATCAGTTATCACCGCAGCGATTAATTTCTCTCTGATTAGTTCCTCCAATCGCAGTAGGAAAACGTCGATACAAGTTTTCGCGTATTTCATCATGCCCCGTTCTATATATATATATATTTATTTATTGTTTGAAAAATTTACAGAGAATTAACAATTATTACATTAATGATATTGACGTTGGAATAATATTAACATTCAAGATATTAACATTCCAATTTAAAATGTTCACAGCATGCGTAATCAAGTTTAATTTGTTACTAGGCGGAGATTCTAGTAGTGAAAAAAAAACAGAAATAATAATAATCAAAATGAAATATAAAACATGAGATAAAAAAAGTTCTATAATTTCCGGAAACTATAGAACATATTATATCAGGATGTTTTATGTTAGCGCCGTCTGAGTATACATTTAGGCACAATCAGGTTTTAAAAATAATTCACCAAAGTTTGGTAATTAAACATAACTTGATTGACTGTCATAATATAGTACCATATTATGAATACGAACCAAATTCATTTTTAGAAAATAATTTCTTTAAAATTTACTATGATAAAACTATAATAACAGACAGACCAATTGGTCATAATAGGCCTGATATAGTTTTACATGACAAAATTTAAAAAATAACTTATATTATTGATGTAGCTATTCCAAATTCCTGTAATATTCAAAAATCTGTTTCTGAAAAAATAAGAAAGTATACAGATTTAGGAAATGAAATTAAAAGAATTTGGCATTCTCAGACTATAAAAATATTACCATTTGTTATTTCGGCTACTGGCATTATACCTAGCTCTCTTACTAAAAATTTAGGCATATTAGATTTGTCAAAGAATTTGTATATAAAAATGCAAAAATCAGTCATTTTAAATACATGTAGAATTACGAAAGATTTTTTAAATGTTTATATTGAGGGATCAGTAGGATTTATCGGTCAAATTAGGAATTCCACAGAGCCGAACCCTCTGATATGAAAATATCTGGAGACGGTGAATTATATTCCCATTTAATAGTTTGGTAGATTAACGTGTTGTTCTTGTATTGTTTTGTATTAATTATACTTATATAATACACTTGCATAACGTGGATTTACTAGATGATCATTTATATGGAAAAGTGTATGAAAGGGTTTAGTTTTTCCCATAGGAAATTGAAAATCTGGTGCGTAAAAACATAGTAAGTGTACATTGTCTACAAAGAAAGAAAATAAAGAAATAACACAATAAAAAGCAATTACATAACTGTTCTCCATGACATCATGGTAGAAGATTGTTAATTTGCTTTTTAATATTACTGAATATTATTATTTTTCTGTTTTCTAATCCATTATTTTCCCGTGAGGTACAATAATAATTATAATAAAGGTAATAGCAAACTCGATTAAATACTAAATTATATTTTAACACTTTGTATTTGGTTTATTTCTTTGACTTCTAAATCTGTCTCGTATACAAATCGCCCTCGGATCATTAATACTGTTTTTCAAATAACTTCTTGTTTTTAATCCTCTGGCCTCGGGCATATTCTCTAAGATGGTCAGAAAATTCCGCTTTACAATAAAATCCAAATAAATGGAACATTTCTTAAAGTATCAGAAACTAAAAGGAGATGAAATACGTTTTAAAATTGTATTATTAGAAATAAACAATATCATTTTTTTAAATACAAACATAAAAGTTTTTAAAATAGCTCACCTTACGTTTTTTTAAATTACTGATAATAAAAGAAAGAAAAACTCACACGTACTTCATTAGACAAATGTATTATTAACGTTATTGTCACTTTTGTCGTTTCACAAAAAAAAATTATATGTAATAAAACATTCACGAAGTTTCATAATTTTTTCTCTATTGTTAACATCTAAATTAGAATATAAAGTGGGTGTTTTTTTCTTTCTAACACCGTTTAGATCACATTTCTCATGACATCAAGGGTGATAAAACGATTTCCATGCGACCTCTGTGAGCTGTTCCTAAAAGCTAACAAATTAGTCTAAGGGGTTAAACACGAATGTGAATAATATATTTTCCTTGTATAATATAACAACACCCACCACGCCACATACGGCTGTGAAAACACTATTTTTTGTTTATGTTTATTATGATTTTGGCATTTTGCACGGTTTTTATGTTTTAAAACGCCTCGCTTTTGTTGTATTATAATTAGTGTAAAAATGAATAAAACTAACGCAGGAAGGTGGCGGCTTATTAACACACGAGAGGCTCGTTAATACTATCACGGGCGGTACAATACTTAATATAACGTGTCTCAAGAGGATTCAAACTCGTCACAGAAACCATGGCGGTGTCCAGGGTGAAGGCTAGCGGCCACAGCAGGAGTAGCGAATAGGGTCCCGGATGCCTGCAAGCCCGTCTTCCTACAAGGACGCCGATGAGCGCGTCGCCACCAGTCCCATATCCTCGTCCATCGCCACCGGAGACTGGGTATCCATAAGCCCCATTTCATCACCCGGCAGCATCTCGTCCAACAGAATGCCTCACAGTCCGCCCCCTCTAGGCAGGCCGGGGGTTAACGTGGAGACTTCATCGCCCCCGCCGGACACGCGAGGAACGAGAAACGGCAACAGTCCTCCGCTGTCTGTGAGCGGGCGCATCGTTAACCTGTCGCCCGCCAACGGGGCCAGCTTCATCTCGGGCGATGGGCCCGCGTGGCTGGCGGCCAGTCCGCCCCCCGTGCGACCGCCCCGGCGCGCTGAGCTGGAGCTCCGTCGCCTGCGCGTGCTGGACGCGCCCGCCCCGCTGCCCGTCTCATCGCCCCCCCAGCCGCCACAACCGCCACAACCGCCCCAACCGCCCCAACCACCGCACGCCAATGGGGATAGTCAAGAAAGTCCCGTCAAACGAGGTAATTAATACCTAACAAATTTAACCACCATTCTATTCGGTCTGCATTTGACTCTTCTAAATCTTTAACCAGAACTAATCGCCAGTACTTTGGCCCGAGTACCTGGACACCTATCACGGTCGATAGATAAAAATTAAGTAACTTCTCATCGTTCCCTGGCGTGGCTGCAGGTAGCCAACGGATAAATAACAATTCACAATGACTAAAGACGGGTTGTTTAAAAAAAGTTGAACAATTCATCAAATATTTATAAAGTTAATTTTCACGTTCTATTCAAATTCTACTATTATATCATTACAGGCCAGTTGCTTCATAAAACTGAAATAATCACAAAACCCAAATAAACTTTCACAGAACGTGAAAATTAATTTTATATATTTAATTGTTAATTTTTTTTAAACAACTAATTCTTAGTGTTCTTAATATATTCGATGTCAACTGTTGTTTGTACGTTAGCGATTTGCAGTTGTCCTAGAAAACGATGAGAAGTTGCCGAAAGTTATTGATACAATTCTAATCGATCGACCGTGCTTGAGATCCTGATTGACTATGAGAACTACATAATTACCTGTTATTTTCATTTTAAGCATCGTCATTGATTTCCAACCGCAATTGTTTTACAACGACATTGAAACCTGCACTGGATATTTAAAACAACGATTGTCATTCTTGAATAAACATAACAGAAAAAGCAAGTCATCAACAGGTCGTATTGAATCCTTTGACCCTTTAAATTAATTAGTTTGAAATCGAACACTTGGAAAAATTACTTTACTGATTGAACCGAAAATGTACTCAGTTTTTCGTTGATTTCATTTTTCTCAATAATCCACAAATTACCATCGTCAATGAGAGCTTACCTATTCAGCCTTCTGAAGAAATTACGTTTCCGTTTTTCAATGTGTAAATAATATTATTATTAAATTTTCCGCATTAGGTCGAGGGAGGCACAAAAACCTCGTAAGGTTTCCCGCAGTTCTGGGCGCGCTATTGTCGATAACGGTTAATTTATTCGCTGTTCAAGCAATAACTATACATTCTTAAAAAAAGCCTTATTACATTTTTCGAAGATGTTAGTGCAAATCCTAATTTTCACGTACACCATCATGTTTTTGTTGTTTTATTTTGTACGAATGATCGACTGGATTCTGATCTACCAAGAGTTGAAGGCGGTCCGATACGAAGCTGCCGCCACCAATGCTCAGTAAATGGCGCGTTTTTGGATTAATTATTTCACTATGAAGACTGGGACGTGATATATATTCGTGCCACATCCTCAAGTTTGCAAAACGGCCTGTTATTATACGCGTTTAATATTTCAGATAACGATTAATGTTATTATTGTTATTTTGGATTTCCGTGTCTGTTACTGTGATCATAAATTATTATAGTGCTTTCAAGTTTCTGAATCGGAACTGTTACGTCTTTCAGAACGACATTATCATCAAAAGGTTGGTATAAATCAAACCAATGTTGCTGGATTTTCTTCGATATGTACAAATAAATGTGGAAACTAATTTTCATCAAGTTCTGTAGCTTTTCCTTATAAAGGTGATCTGTATAATTCTCTATGTATATAGTTATGAATGGGGATAACAATTACTAAACTTGCAAAGCAAGTTAGGCTGCATTCCGTGTATGGAAATTATATTTTTTGTTCGCCATATTCAGCGTATATTTAAATTTAACATCTACAACATATTTTTACTATCCGGAAATATAATAACTGCAAAATATATAACTCCGCTATTTTATTTTGCAATAAAACCCTTGTTTAATTAAAATTATTACCTAAATATATATCCAGTCAATTAGGTTATTTTTGTGATGGTTCGAGCTACTTAGCATAGATGGCTCTAGTGCTAGTTGCTCGTATAATTTATAGAGTTCTCCTAGAGATGTCTCTAGTGTATAGGTTTGCCCCTCCATGTTCAGAACGGAAATAAGCTAGTAGTAAGTTTTCTAGCAAAATTTCCGGGCCATCCTACACACTCGTTTCCAATTACAATACAAGTGTTTCTAATGTCAATACAAACCAAGTGTTTTGGTGTGAAGATGGTGTATTTATATAGATAATAAAATTTTGCATTTGCGCAGAAAAATGTCAAGAAAATTTTTATACAAATTTATTGATGAACAATTTTTATTATCGCTTTAACCTTTTAATGTTGATACTTTTATGCATTCGCGGGTTGGTAAGTTAAAACCACGTCCACGTGTTTATTTTACAGAACTGTAAATTATTTAACATTTTCCTATGATTTATCCTTTGTTTATCTATCCTTTATCCTGTTATTCGATACCGCAATTACTAATTACTGGTGTTGCGTTGATTTGATCGTACAATATCGATGTAATATTTTGGGTTAGAATCTTAACCATTAATGGAGAAATGTCTTTCTATAATCGAAACAATTAGCTTCAATATAAAATTTAATGGACATTAAATTTATCTTTAGGAAATAATGTAGGTATATAATATGATTTGAGATTTTCACGGCCAAAAGTATTTTGTATCAGCCCTGATAATTGACACTGTAACGTTGTCCGAAACTTCGGCTAAAGAAGGAATTAGCGTAACGCGGCATATCATCCCAAAAATAAACAACATAAGTAGGTACATAATGTGTCTACTGATTTTATCTTGCTTTATTGTAAAGCAGAAAATCCGTTTTCGATTAAGTGTTTTTCTGTCGACAAAAGTAAAAACACAGTATTCTCCTTGATATTGTCAAGAAGGTGGTTCAGCCTATGTCAGCGGTATCTTAAACATGAATTTAAGATAATAATATGTTGTTAGGTTAGCTAAGGTTAAGTTAGAAAACATTTTTTGAAAAATGAAGTTTAATAACTCAGGTACGGGACATACGTCATTCCTATGTCTACCTACGTTAAATGATCGTGAAAACAAGCTTTTGTGTCCAAGCGGTTAAACAAGTGCGAAACCGAGTAGTACCTACATAACATGTAAAAAAATACTTTAACGTTCCATTTGCAGATTACTAAAGGTGTGTGAATGGAATAACTTATTCAAATTACATGACCGCCTTACAGAAATTGACTAAATGTGTCCCCACCCTTACAATCTACAACCGCCAGTCCTTAACCACACCCCAGAGCCATCTGATCCTGCATTTTGTCACGCAACCTGCTCGCAGAGAAATTCATTGCATTCATTTCCACACTGTTCACGTGAATTTCAATGAAAAACTATGACTACTTGGAAAACTAGTTCAAAACACGTACACTATTTATTTATTTATTTATTCACTTTATAACAATCATAATACCAAAATAATAGAAAAAGAAACAATAATATACGAATTATGTTATATCATTATTTCTTATCCTTTATTAGTAAACGGGAAACATATATTGATATTATAATGAAACATAATAGGATTTTTGTTTCTACAGAAAGGTATGAATTGACACTTATCAATATTTAAAAACAGTTCATTATGATTACACCAATCTTGTAAACGATCGAGATTGGATTGAAGGATATTACAATTATATAAGAGGTAATCGTTTTGTAAATTTCTAAGTCATCGGCAAACAGGAGTATGTTTACTCCATTAAAAACTTACAATATCATTGATAAATATTAAAAATAATACAGGACCCAAATGCGAACCTTGTGGGTACACTTAGGATAATAGTTCAATTCGATAGTAGCATCATTGTTTATACTCAATTGCAGTGGGGGTTTCAAAGAATCAAAAGGTTTTTTGTCATTATCATGATTTAAGTCTCTTGTGTAAATTGTGATTGTCGCATTTAAATTTTTTGTTTGTATCCTACATTATATTTATATTGTATTGTAAACTTACGTTATACATGGACGCTTTAACGATTCTCCAAATTATATATTTTTGCTAATGGCTAATCTATGATGCAGTGATATGTGATATTACTTTCTTCTTTTTAAGTCGGTTCCTCATTGCTGAGAATCGTGACTAATTACTAATTACCTACTCCAATTTCCACGGTGGACAAGGCTCCTTCACTCCTCGCTGCATGGAGAGCCAAGGACGCCGATGTACCGAACGCCAGTGATACTTGGTCCCTCCGGCGCAGTGGTAACTGTCCGAAACCATAGACTATGCCAATCAAAATTCAACCAATTCATTTTCCACGAACCCCCTGAATGATCCCGAGGACCCCTGGATGTGCATAAGGACCACTTTAGGAACTACTGCTTTAGATTCAGGAAAGAAATGTATACATATGTAAAATACCAACATAGAATTTGTAGATTAAACCCTTTTTCTCCCTTTCAGTCTCCGATTGAACTCCCAATGCCACTGCACAAGGGGTCATTTTCAAAATACCAAAAGTCAAATCAAGGTGTAATTTTCAAACGAATTTATTTCGGATACTTACTTGCTTATTACTTACATGAATATTACGAGGATATTATGGTCATTAACCTCAAAACAGTATCGAACGACTGGCTTGCTTACCCGGATTCGCCCGTGATGTATTGTTCTCTTATATTATTGGGAATGATTTTTTGCTATATTATATCTTCTTCTGCACTTATAGATATTTTGGAAATTTTAATTTTTATTGTGATATTGAATTGACCGTGAAACTATGAGAGAAGCATTGCATTAAGTCAATTTGTCTATCTCTATGTGACTTGATTTACTCTGTGATAGTTAGTTGTTATAATAATGTAGGGTAATAGTAAAGGTTTTCCTATTTATGAATTCTTGGTAAGATACCTAAATTACTTATTGATTGTTGGTACCTACCTACCTAGTTGATGTGTTCAATGACAATTTCGAAACATCAGTATATACACAAATATGAATACGATATTTTCAAACGTTAATTTTTGCGTTTACCTTGATAAATCTCTGGAATTTTTATTTTATTTCACCTTTTATACACAACAATTTTACAATTATAATCATTGTTTAACAATAGAATAATAAAATAAATACAAAATTTTAACAAAAAGGTGAAACATCATTTTTTTGTTTGTTTCTACACCAATTAAGAGAACTGGCTCTTGAGCTTGGTGTAGGAGTTATGTAAGAATATACGATTTTTCTATAAATAATATAATATCGGACTAGATTAAGGAAGCATTATAAAATATGTTATGGTTTGTTTTCCAGGATTAAGGTTACAGGATTTTATTACAAGAGGAATGAATTTGTTTTTTAAGCGATCGACAAAATTTAGAATCGATAAAAACAAATATTGTGAATAATTGTACCATATATATTTATTTATACATTAGCCACTCTCTGGCTAGCCAGAAAATATGAATGCCCTACACACCGTCAGTACCCAATTTTGTGGAACTTGTTCATGAACTTCGCGAAAGCTTCAATTGGTTTTCCAAATTCCACTTTTTAGAATTTTTGAATAATTTAAACATTACTTCTATCTCCAGCACTTACAGATTCTACCAATTATTCTTCTAATAATAATAATAATTGTAGAACGACATTTTTGTCAAAAATCACCTCAAGAGCGCTGTACAATTTATTATGAATTTTTAAACTCTATCTAAATTTATTATTTACAAATAGTTACAGAAAACATACATAAGTCATTTTAGATCAACTAACTTTAATTAGACAGTTTTGCTTCGAGAAGATACGATTTTGCATGCGGAGTACACTGTATTTTAAACACCGGATGATTTAACATGATTTTACATTTACTACCCCTATCACTGTTGATATTACATTTATAAGAAGATTTGTGCCAAAAATAGAGTTAATTTGAAAGTCTGGAGAATTTAGGACTCTTTATGACTGGAGAATTTTTATGAAATGATCTTTACAAAACTTATAAATAAGAATTCCCACTCCCGCCTATCCATTGACACCTTTAAGTCTGTGTCTTTTGTTGTGATTAGTTTCAAGTCCTCGATGAATTGCTTAAAAAAAAACATGTTGCTTTTTTAAACAATAAACATGATTAAAACTAGGTATTCTATTACTTTTAAAATAAGAATTCGCTTAGGTATATTTTTACACAATTAGTTTTTTTACAATGTCGCGGGCCAGCCTAAAGACCATATTCGATGACTTGTTCTTCCGCGTAGTTTCTGATAATTTTTCCTCTACTTGCTATTGTTTAACGTATAACTACCACATGCCTGTCTTGTGTAACAAGGTGCAATTATTGTTATATTGATCGATTGGTTATTATTGCCATGAACATGGTAATCCCCCTCCGTATTGAATCAAGTGAAATACAAACAGACGTTGATAAGAAAATGAAGACAAATATTTTATTACACTCTGCAAAACATCGGTTTCACGGAGATTTTGTAGAAAATTCATATTGATTTCAGAGAAAACTTTCGTAGGAAAACAACTATTTTAAGTCCCTGAATATTGTTAACATTTTCACAAAAGAGTAATGTAATGTAATTGTGTGAAAAATATTCTAAAGGTAGGTTTGTTAAAATTTTGTCACCTTGAAACAAAAACATTGAATCATTTGAAAAATCAATTGATAAAGTTGTGACAGGCAGAGAACGTGTCAGTTGTTTCACAGAGTTTCAAAAATTCCAGTCCTGTGAAAATTCTATTCAAGTTCTGTTTTTATTAATATAAATTCATCAACTAAACCATAATGGTATAATAATAGAACTTGAATAGAACATTCACGGAACTTGAATATTGGCTTTAGACAACATTTTTTTCAAATTCTCTGCCTTTTCTTAAATAACTATCTAGTGTGCGGGCATTCAGTTAATGAAATCTTAAATTTTAGAATTAAAAACCATCAGCAATCGTATTTCGCCGGAAAATAAAATAAAATATATTTCTATATTTTTTATTATTATTGAAATAGCGGAAGAATGATGGTAGAGAGCTTTACTGGCATTGATTTCAAATTAATATTTTAAAATTTAACATGAATATTCATGACATCCCTAAGAAAGTATCTTACCTTCCATGACCTTACCTTTCTAGAGCGATGAAATTTTACTCATCCCGATTTGTTTGGAATATAAAATTTGCAGTCACGAGATTATGTCTCGTAAATTTAGGACCCAATGGCTAAAATTGCGCATCCACGCCTTTAAAAATATGTTGTCGGTGGGGTTTTGCTTTGACACAATATGTTTCTGTTGTAACTTTTCTCTAAAATGACCTAGTCTTTCTAGAGAACAGTTTGGTATAATGTAAACACTATTATGAACGATGGAACCGTGGAATAGCTAATGAATTTATATTGTTTCTGGAAATTTACTGCCCTCATTATGGCAATACCTATAAAAGCCCGCGCGAACCTCGTTTGTTTTGTAATAAAACCGCCTCATCAAACTAACCCGGGTCACACTACCGCTATAATATATTATGCCGAATGTATATAAGTGTACACATAGATGTACATTTTTCATCGCACTACGTTAAAAAGATTTTTTATGGGAGTGGAGCTTTAGTTTATTTTTAACAGTATCATGTGATATTCTCTCAGTCTATATTGTGTCACAGAAAGCCTACTTTTCTTTTGTGTTTCCCTCGCCGCCACACCAAATACAATATAACGCCACTCGAGGGGCGATTTTCAAGCATAGGGGTCTCTTCTTTGACCGACGCAGTCGCCGAAGTACCGATTTTTCGGTGTCGAATTTATTCCACCAAAAGCTCGAATTTATTCATGTACTGTCACGCCCTAGTCTTATTTACCTCTTAACATGGTAGTGTCGCACGTTATATCAGGACGAATGTTTATCTGTTGAACCACTTAAATAATATTATGTGGTATTTCAATTTTTTTGATTTTCTGAAGAGATATCGAAAACAACAAATTTGATAACAACACTTGCGTTTCGTTCAAGTGCGTTAAAAATAACAAAATCTCCCGTGATTACAGCTTGCAACATTAAAAATAACAGTTAATAATGCGCTTTTGAATACAACTACAACAAGCCTATTTGCCTCGGAAGGGCAGCAGGAACCTTTTACCTCGCCAAAAAACTTATACTGCCTTATGCTGCCTCGGTTCCGGGAATTCAATTTTCAACACTGGGTGCGGACGTTTATACCGGAACACCTCTCCCCCTTCCTTATGAACATACTGTAGTCGGTTGTACGACGTCCTCCTTGAAATGAGAAATTATTCAGATTTTGTAAGGAAGCGTTTTGGATTGTTTCGTGATTAATGTTTAACTCGGAAATAGCTCAGATAATAATTTCCCTTTAACCGACTCCAAACAACCTTTTGTGCAACTACATAATGTGATGATGGCAAGGAAAATGTATCGATTATTTCTCTTCTGTGAATGCACCTTGCGCGGACACTGCCAGGCATGTAATACTCCCCATAGATTACTGATGAACATTTGTCTCGTCTCATTTAACAGCTTTTTAAATTTATATACATCGATTTGGCAGCCGCTTGCAAGCACACTTATACGATGGAAAACTTAACTATTAGCCCCTTTTCCACCCTCTTTATCTCTGAGCTGAACTCGTTGAGCGAAATCGATACATATTCTTTTTCTTCCTTTTATACATGTAAATATTGTGTATTAACTATGTATTTTTTATTTGAGAGGCGGGAATAGGTACCGCCGCCCCGGGAATCATTTATTGGATGACCAACACCTGTGCCATAGGTCACCTCAAATGATTCGCTACATTTGGTGATGACTTAGCAGGGGTGCCCGGGTTCATGGGGTGAGGTTTGTCTAGGTCTTGGCGGCGGATGATCTGGATACACTGATTCCTACCCAACCCTCTTTTTTCCTTCCCGGGGCAAGGGCTTTTTCCTTTTTTATTCCGGAGGCAATTATACTGGCAAGTCCACTTCTTCTCGGGTGATTTTGCATCCAGCAGTAGCACCTATTTTGGAAAGAATGTCATAAATATTTTCGTTTTTAGGTTATTTATTTATTAATGCTCTGATTAGAGACTTTAACAACTTGTGAAAAGTAAAAATTACACAGTATTTATTGTACATAACTAAACTGCTTCGGTAACAACATTTTGTTTTATTTGTTTGATGATAAATTGAAGAGAATTGGAGAACTAAAATAAATCACGTCTTTTAGTTTCGGGAATACCACTTGTTATAACGTTATTTTAATGCTTGTACTTTCTATTGAATTTATTTTCTATTTTTCTTTCCAGATGTTATTAATTTTTTGTTACTTAAATTTCCTGCCTGTGCTTCATTTTTATAACTTCAACTATAGTGTTTTTAAAGCCTACACATTATTTTTCTTTAAATTGAATTTTAAAGTCTTCCAACTTTTCGTCCAGATGTTGCAGGAGTTCCGGATGAAGGTAACTGATGGACTTGCGTTAGATCGTGTTGTCATTGTTATATAGGACTTCCAATAGGGACGCTTGAACTTTGTTAGGTTATAGACGCCATGTTGTTAAAGTGACATCTGTCAAATTTGTTGTCAATATTTTAGTAGTATATGGCAAATCACCATTGAAGGTTACAGCGTTAAAAATTTGAGATCCGATCAAAAAATGAGATTGTGCGATTTAATGCCTTTAGACGTCTTCCTTCGGGCTATCTTAAATCGCAGGTCTACACGAATAAACCGCAAACAATGACGCCCTCAAAACTAAAATAACAAACGCCATCAAGCAAATTCAGCCAGATTTATGCATCAAAGTCATTGAAAATTGGATCTCCCGAATACGCATCACTAAGCAGAGCCGCGGCTTACATTTGAAAGAGGTTATATTCCACACATATTTTCAAATTAAAAAAAATTGGATTACAAAAAAAAGTGGATTTCTCAAAATCGAACGTCCTTATTGAAAGAGCCTAAATTATGTAACGTTATATTTTTAAAGCGATTTTAATTCATGATTTAATGGAAGAGTAGTTAGAAGCATTTTAGTCACAACTTATATAATATCTTGTCTTCCACCAACTCGTGGGGATCAAAAGTTTCTTCACTTGGCATTTCCGTGGTGCGCAATGTGTAAGTGTAAGGGTACACCCACTGTCTACTGTGTGCGCTGTCATCGTTTACTTGACATCCGGTAAGGCTTCGAAATTCAATATCCTCTTCGATGGTTTGATGTTCAGCCCTACAGGGATGTCGCAAACTCAGCTGCAATCGGAGTGCTTTTTGCCAACGTAAAGATTTTTTCTTCTTTTGGATAATGATGATAATCTTTTAGTCGTGACTACTTTTGTTCTGCTAGTCTGTCTATTTTTGTTCATTTAGTCTGGCTACCTTTGTTCAACTAGTCTGGCTACTTTTGTACTAATATATCTGGCTACCTTTGTTTTACTAGTCTGGCTATTTTTGTACTACTATATCTGGCTACCTATGTTTTACTAGTCTGGCTACTTTTTTCCCATCGGGAATATATGGAAATGGATGTGGTGAAAATGGCCATGGTGAAAATGACCATGCCCGCATATTAGATTATGATTTTTTTTTATTTGTTCTACTAGTCTAGCTACTTTTGTTCTACTAGTATGGCTACTTTTGTTTTACTAACCGGGCTACTTTGTTCTACTAGCCTGGCTTTTTTCTAGTCTGGCTAATTTTATTCTACTAGTATGACTATTTTGTTCTACTAATCTGGCTACTTTTGTTTTACTACTCTGGCTACTTTCGTTCTAATAGTCTGGCTACTTTTGTCCCATCGGGAATGTACGGCGAGGATTATGGTGAACTTGGCCAAGCCTACATATTAGATTATGAGAGTGTAGCTTATATGTAAGACTAGCATTATTTATCTTTTTCGAGGAAGATATGCGGACGGTTTATAAAAGAGTGAATCGGTGAAAATTTTCTAGAAGTAAAGAAACAAAAGGTCGGCAAGTTATAAGCTTTTCGTTTCAACCTTTATGCAAATGGCAAACATGCGACTTCAACGGCGCTAGTTCTTCAGAGAACATTAATTATTTGGAACACCGGTAAAACAAACACAGAATTCCCACCTGATTTAGTCATATTGTCTAAAGATTGCAATTTTGACGGCCGGCGTAGTCCAGCGGTAGGGCGTTTGACTCCCATTCCGAAAATCGCGGGCTCGAACCTGGCGTGCGCAATTAAATTTTATTTAATTAATTTGTGTTATTTCACAATTAATTATTTAAAAATAATATATAGTATATTTGTGGCACGTTCCAGAGTGGAAGATTCTTTTAGTATCGCCCTGGTGTAAGACCACCATTCAGTATTGAAACTTTGCTTGAAATGGCTTTAGCCGTGTTTAGTGACTAGATCTGAATAGCCAGGTACTTTCCCACCTTCCTCTTCCTCGTCTCCTTCCCTTCCCCACTTACCTTCAGCCTTATAACATAACCAATTGGGGATGCCATAGTCCCACTGGCTCCAGACGGGAGCAGTTGGGACTCTTGTGAGGTATTCACTATAAAAATAAAAAATAAAAATAAATTGTCCGTTAAAGTATTTGGTTGATATGATGGCATTTTTTTTTTTTTGGTAAGTCTGTGTTTTGCGGCTTTGCAATCCGCCATGCGATCGTGTTTCAGTCTTGGCCTTTCCCATTCCTCCAGCCAGTCCAACAACCATCAGTCGTATATATTCGTTTCTTGCGGTCGTAGCGTCAGGTCATAGCTGGAAATGAAACCCGACTAATCCATTAAGGAATATGTCATCAAGGGTCTTGGCAAGAATTAAAGATTCATCGACAATTTATTATCAGTGTTTACTTGCCCATTTATATTCTTTGAATAAAAGTTGTTACGTGTGCCTTGTTTGTCATTGAAAACTGTAGATGTTTTAATGAAGCTTGTCACTAGTGAATATTTGTGGAATAACATTTTTATCATCAAATGGTAAGAATTAAAATACTACATACAAAAATTATGTTAACTTGATGAGGTTAAGTTTAAAGTGTTTTATCATCACCTTTAATGACTTTTTAAAAGTGTTGCAGATTTATGGATTTTTAAAAACATATATTTCAATGCTTAAGGGGATACCCGGCGGTGATTTTTCCATACAAACGTATTCCCTATTTATCTCTCTGGATTTTAACCCTAGAGAAAATATTGTTTTTACATAAAATAGATATCAACTACTAGCGTGTCGGTACTTTTTTTTTGATAAGTTACTTTTTATAGAAGTTATGACCTTCCAAAAATCAATAAAATTGACTGGATTAAACGCCGTCAAAAGACGTTAATTATACAAACTAGACAATGTTTTTTTTAAAAAAGCAAAACGTACAGACATAGAATAGTTTTTTCTTATGTAGTTGGTAAAAAAAATTGAAAATCATTCCACTTTTGGAGGAGAAAAGTGGGGAAAACAAAACCTCGATTTTAGTTAGGTATTAGTAGCCCGAGGTGCATTGTCCATTTGGTGGAGTAAGAGCAACAGTGACAGCAACAATTTAGTAAAATCTATTTTTCAAATTTCTCCACCACCGGGTTTCATCTTAATACTTTCTTTTACTACATAATCCGGTCAGTGGTTGAGTGGGCATCGCGTTTGGGTCTCACTCAGGCGTTCCGTGTTCGATTCCTCGGCTGGCTAAGTCCTCTATCATAACACAAGCAGCATCTTCCGCTTAGTATGGTGGTAGTAAGAGATTTTCAAATATTGTTGGGTTATTCGTAACCCGGGTATGTTTGTCTTTCTTTAAAAAATATATATATTAATTAGTATTGTACAATTTAAAATTATATAAGCTCGTTCTCCAATCATTTTTTCGATAGCCAAGAATTTTTAACCCATATTTTTTCCCGTGAAAAATAACAGCATATAAATTTTACAAAAATTGCGTTTTTTATGTAAAAAAATACCTATTTAATTTTAAAAAATGGCCACGGCCGAGAATCGAACCTCGATGAACGCTTTCAAGACAGTACATAGAACGACAGAATTAATTAATTTTATGTACTGAAAAAATAACATTTATGTATTTTTGTATTATGGAATTACGTGTTTTTTTATGTTACCGACATTATGTTGTTTGTAATAATACTTTTTTTAAATTTATATTAGTTTTTTTGAATATTGTGTAGATATTTGATTTTGATAATATTAAAAGTTAAAATCACCGGGAATTATTTATTTCATCGACACTGGGAAG
Source organism: Limnephilus auricula (assembly GCA_951813805.1). Classification (NCBI taxonomy): domain Eukaryota; kingdom Metazoa; phylum Arthropoda; class Insecta; order Trichoptera; family Limnephilidae; genus Limnephilus; species Limnephilus auricula. The sequence goes on from OX638393.1 coordinate 37,519,274, forward strand.
CAAAACAGCTAAAGAGCCATACAAATGTGACATTTAAGATGAACCTACACGATAAGCTATATTGTTTCTTTGGTTTTGTGTTCATCAAATCAAGTTTTCTAGAGTTTCTAGACTAGAGCTTTGTAGTACATTTCGGAAAACTCTACCCCTATTTGAAAATATTCAGAAACCTTCCTGTTCGTTTCATCATATCCATTTGTGTCGAGGCAATGAACAAGCAGTATTTGTAGTTCAATATTGAGAATGGTGTCTTCAATAGCCTTCGTAGTTATTTGCTCACTAACGAGGAAAATAATTCTCCCTCAGGGCCTATGTCAGCTTTGGGGATTCTGCGCGGAGGGTGTTCTTAAGAAAGGAAGTTCTGTAAAGGAATAAGGTACGAGGGGCGGGTAAGAATCTGGGGTCAGTATGTCCAGGAGTGACAGACGTATGAATCCATTCCGTGGACCGACAAAACTGTCACCAAGACCCGGACAAACCTCACCCTATGAACCCGGGCACTCCTGCTGTTGTTGGTGTCTCTACCAGGTGTTGGTTACCAAACAATGTTTCCCAGGGCGTGGTTTAATTTTAATATGTGCACTATTCATTTATTTCATCGAGCTTTGAGGCTCAGCTTATTGACAACAAATAGAGTGTGAAGCTTTCAAATTAATTACCCACAAGCCATAAACAATGCACGCGTGGTTTCGTAATATTCTGACCAATCCCATTCTCATTCAGAGTGTCGCGTTTAGACCAGGTTCAGACGGAGCCGATTCGTCCGCACGGCAAATTGTATCGACCTTCATGGCTCATGCATTCGTTCACACATGACCGCGCGATGAATTCGTCCACTGTGAGGTTTGTCGAGTGTATGCGTCTGCATTGTATCAATGGTTTACTTGTAGCGCCCCCCAACGGCAAATGTGTTTTGTGTTTTGTGTCTTGCCAGAATTTGGAAACAATCATATAGGTATGTATTGTTTCGTTCGAAGTCCTCTGTTTTATATTAAAAACCTCGCATATAGTATAGAGAAGGTACAGTAAGTGCATGTGTCGAATTGTAACGGAGATTTTTTTTAAGGACTACTACCTCTCGACTGCCGTTCGCCCACCGGTAGCCGCGAGTCAAAATTTAAAAAAAAAATTTTTGAAGCGATTTTGTTCCTTATGTATAAAGAAGTTGTATGAAGAACAGAATCGCTTGTGCCGTTCTCGGTCTTGACATAGCAAAAATCCGCTTAGCGCCAACCCATCTGAATAATTTATAATAAATATAATAAATTCAAACAAGTATTTATGTCATTACTTCTTCGAAAACACCTTTGAATTGGTTTTTTTCATGTAGGGTGTCTATTCAGGTTTGTAGAGAAATAAAAAAAATGATCATTTTCGTATGAATATGTTATTTACATTTTTTTGTCGAATGGGAAATATTTTCATACATTTTTTTGTTAAAAATAGCTATTCTGGGAAAACTTGTAACAATATTATCATGAAATATATATGAATAATAAGGTACATTATCTGGCAAACAGAAAACAATCACAAAAAAAACAATTCCTTTGTTTTTATACGATATTTGAGCAAAAACCGGGAAGATAATTTCGCGCGATTTTTTCCAAATACACCTGGCCTTCGAGAGGATAATAGTTAACACGAATAATCACATAAACCCGTATATCACTCGGTATAACCAGATTCGACCGGTTATTTAATTCAAATTCGGAAAGTTTTGTCATTTTTAAAACAAATTCTCGACTTATCGACTCTTTTCAAAAAAACAATATATATGGTCTTTTTGCTGCAAGTTCCAGAGTGGAAGATACTCTCAATATCGCTCTGGTGTAAGACCACCATTCATATTGAATCGTTGTTCGAAATTACTTGACCCGCATTTGGTGACCAAATCTGTATAGCGAGGTATTTTCCCACCTCTCTCTTTCCCTCCTCCTGCCCCTCCCAACTACCTTCAGAGTTACAACATACTCCAATTGGGGATGCAAGAGTCTCACTGTGCGGTATACAAATAAAAAAAAACTTTGAATATTAACTTTGAACTGTTTAAGTCCTGTGAAACAACTGGCCCCAAGTGTAAGACTACCGTAACTACATTTTTCTTTCATATTTATTTATGATTGTCATGTTCGTACCCAAGATTCGTGGAAAATGCGTTTAACAAGGTTAGCTTGTCGAGGGGGCAGAGCGGTGATTGGCTAAAAAAATTCGTGACGTAGCTTGGAGTCCATTTTCCACTGGGAGATTTGAATTAACTGCAATACAAGGGCAGTGTTTTACTTCAAACTGCGTCACGCATTCGAAATTTCGAAAGCTGCCCGACGAGGTTTTTAAACGCATTTTCTGCGAACGTTGGTTCATACCTGCTAGTTGTGCGATAATAAGGGTAGGTACTGGAAAAACCGAAATATGAACTGTTTTCAGTATTAAATTAATTTGTTTGACTACTAATAATTAGCTAAATGGGCACTCGCTCCATTAAACAGTCCAATTAAATTTTCATTTCATTTCGCCTGATCGATAGCTTGACTACATTTCATACTAATTTGTTTTATTCCAATAAAATTGCAAGTTACCGTCATAGTAGGTACATAATTAAATAATATTGAAGAATATTTAACTTGTAACGGTTTTAATAATTGAATAAGCAATATTCGTATTGGTTAATTCGTAAAGGTTTCTTCGGCAGCTCAAATCCAGATTTTTTTCGTGGGTGTTTATAATTTTTTATAACTTCTTTCTTCCAACCGCTTGGAGCCAGGGAGATTATGCCATCCCCAATTTCGGTATGTTGTGAGGCTGTAGGAAGTTGGGAGGGGAACTAGATGGGAAAGAGGAAGGTGGTGAAGAAACTGACTATTCAGATCTGATCACCAAACAGGCTAAAGCCATTTCAAGCAACATTTCATTTCTGAATGGTGGTTTTACACCAGAGCGACACTGAGACTGTCTTCCACTCTTGAACCTGCAACAAATATAACTTATATTATTTTTATATTATTAAATTGTGACATAACACAAATCAATTAAATAAAATGTATTTGCGCACGCCGGGATTTGAACCCGCAATTCGAGAGCTTTAAACCTTTGACCACGGAGGACATCACAAACAACTCTTAGAAAAGTTGAGGTTTGAGAAAGACTAGACATTTCTTTGTTTTAAAAATTTAACAAAATAAAATTCAAGGAGGCATGTAGGTACCTTTAATTTCGATCTATATATTTCGGGATATCCCTCTTTATGGTGTATTTCAGTACAAGTTAGTCAAATAAATACCATTTATTGATTCAAATGTATACTTAATGAAACAATACACACGACTCTAATAATATATTATTAGAAAAAACAATTATGTGATACGTATATATACAGGTGTAACACGACGTACCCGAGAGATTTTACCCAGCCATTCCTGAGCATATTTGGAGTAATAAATGAATTTGTCGTTATGCTTTCCGATAATATATTTTTTCTGTTAAAAGCAAAAAATATTTTTTTCGATCACACGTCGCTACTGATCACATCGCTATCAGAAATACCCCGTCGCGATGGGTTTGAGCGATTCGTGCTGTTTCTTGCATGCGGCATGCTGCTAGAATGAGACACAACGCTTATCAAGACACGCTAGAATATGAACGCTCTTCTCTAGTGACTCTTCTCTAGTAACTCAGTTGCGACGCGTGGTGGAAAAATATTATTAATGTTTTTATTAGAAAAAAAATATCATCGGACAGCAAAACGACAAATACATTTGTTAATGCTCAGGAATCGCTGGGTAAAATCTCTCGGGTACGTCCTGTTACATCCTGTATATATATTTTTTTAATTAACTCTACAAAGGAGGTACACATATAAATAATTGTTAGTGATTTTTTCGCCAAAATGAAGAAATAAAAACGATAATTTAGGTATTTTTATTTTGTTTTTATGTTGATGTATAAATTTTGTGTAACGATGTAAAATTTGCCCCTTTCGATTTGCCGCAAAAACAACATTTTCGTTTTTCTTATGCGAATTTGGCGGCGTTGACGTCACGCCGGGCAACTTTGGTGACAGCCGTCTTACCAACCAGTGGCAGTTTCTAAGTCATAATGACGTTGTAGCAAGTTGGAACCGTTTCGGAATGCGCGGTTTTTGAAATCAATAATTATGAATTAAATAATTATAATTACATATTTTTAGTACAATGATCAGAATCAGAAAAATAAACTTTAATTCTTCCACATTGTGAAAATATCTCATTATAGCATTCCTTCCTTTTCATTATTATTATTCATTCATCCATCCATTAGGGTCGGCGTAAGCTGCGAGTCAGCATTTGTCGCACGTGCAGAATTTGTTTTGTAATGTATGGACTTACATGAAACAGCGAATGCTGAGAGGCAGACATGCTTCGCACAGGCCCATATATTTCCTCCAAATTTTCACGCGTGGCACATGCTGACTCCCAGCATACGCCGACGTTTTATTTAGATTTAAGACCCGTTCACATCTCAGGCGGAATTACCTAATGACATTCTATGGACTTACGTAATAGGTACAAAAACCATGTAATTTCGATCATCACAACACGGACACGTGCCTAGCATGGTGGTCGTAAAATCCTCAAAACATGAAACTAACAATTTATTGAAAAAATAAAATTAAAAAATAAATAGTAATAATTTAACATACCTTATAACTTGAACAGGTTGGGGCAAAAGGTATGCCCGGGTTTTGGGGAACAATTAAAAAAAACTACTGAGCCTATAGACATAATTTTTTTTATTAGATTCGTTAGTTCAAACATTTTTTTCATGTAGTTTTGAAAATTATTTCTGCAAGATGGCGGCTACAATGTTGTAGTCGATTTCTGAAGCTTCTGGCAGTATTTTGGCACATCTCAAGCGGAATGACGCTAACCTCCTCGATAATTCTGGTCTTCAGTTCTTGCATGGTATGGGGGCGGTGTTTGAAAACTTCTTCCTTGAGGTACCCCCACAGGAAAAAGTCACACATGCTCAAATCAGGCGAGCACACCCAACATCACCTCTCAGAGAGAGCCATCCAGGGGTGTAAATTCCTGGGCGAACATGATCTTGAAGGGGTGGAACGACAAATCATTATGCAAAACCCTCCTTACACAACGATTAGGCATTCCCAATGCAACTGCTTGCCTCCAGTGACCGTTCGTCTGCTGCCCTCACCAACGCCACATTTTCGGGTGTTGTTACAGTTCTAGGTCTTCCAACTAAACGAGGCATTGATGTAGATCCAGTTTCTTTCAAAGCACGAACCCAACGTCTGATTGTCTTTCCATCAGGGACCGAAACGTTGCGCGGATTGTTGAAATCAGGGCAAACTCATGGCTCTCTGCGTCGCGACGACAGAACGGCCGTTTTGTAAAAAAATTGCGGCGGCGAAGCCACGACGCTCCCGCTCTCCAGTCGAAACCATGATGCATACTGAAAACGGTAGAGCGTACCGGTCACAATGACCCCGCCCAAAGCCCTACCCCGTCCACCGGCCGCGCAACGGATTTTTAAAACCCGGGCATAACTTTTGCCTCACCCTGTATTATAATGTACTGTGTACCTACATCTTAATAAACCAATAAAAAAATTCCGTAAATATGAATACAAGATAATGACTTACTTATAGATATTTTAAACAAAACAACGTATTATTATTTGGTGGCAAAAATAAACATTGTTATCAGAAAAAGACAATTCTCATGCAAATATTTGGTCTTAACCGAACAGAGCTAGTTTTACCACTGTACAAGATTGTTGTTCCTACACACAACAATTGACACTTCAGTTGAATTATTTAATATTTTATTATTTGTTTGTGCGACGATACTCTTTAGTGGGAAACTTCTCATTGTAATTTCATAATATCATTTTGATGACACTAATGTTTGGTAAAAAAAAAACAAATACAATGCTTTAAAATTTCAGTCGTTTCGTAGATTTTGCAATCGGTTGTGCTATATTTTGTGCAAGTGTTTGATTTGTATTGTGCTATTTCCTCGTTCAAACAAATATAATTTTGAAGGTAACAATAATCTCAATACTAAATTACTCTATATAATAGGCCAATTCCTAGAATTCAACGATTTGCAAATAAAAATGTGATTGCATGAATAGATTATACTTGATATTGACAATTTTCCTCGATTCTACTTGCTAACAAGTCACATTTTTTTACATATTTTTATTCTGTTTAAATAAAATGTTCTCTAATATTATAACATATACTATTCTACACCTTAAGAGTCATTAATATTCCTTTTTTTTAATGTAACACACATTAAATAATTTTATCCTGTACCTAAATACGTATTTACACTAGCTGACCCTGACACGCGTTGCTGTGGCTAATGAAACACAACGCCATCTACGGGATGGTTACCTAACCTAGTTAACCAAGTGTTGTATCAATAAATTTAACTGACCCGCCATCTGTTAGAAACTTATGGAACTTACACATAATTACAAGGCATTGTCCTATAACAAAAAATTAATGAAAATTTAATTCGCATTAACAAATATTTAGTTCATTAATCGAGATAAGAACTATCATATCTTTTAAGTTGAACCAAAATACACACAGTAAGCCAAATTTCATCAAAATCGGTTAAGTAGTTTTAGAGATTATCTCGAACAAACATCGTGACGCGAGATTTTGTATTTCTTTTTAATATCACTCAATTTACATCTAATAACAACTGTATCACTTCAGCGGTGTTATTTTTGACTACTCATACATTCTTATTTTGTTCTTAACGTAATACTGTTTCCCTCCTGTGTACCATTGTATTCTTATAATTTCACGTATCACTTTAATTTAAAAGTCTTTTTATGGTGTTTAAATGAATAAATAAATTATTATTTTGTTTTGTTACTTGTTGGAGGTACCTAGAGCACCGGCTGGAGTAATGTGGTGGTGAAGTGGTGAAGAATGGAGCTGGTGAATCGGGTGGAGGGGAGGTTCAGATTCCGAAGGCGCCGGTTCACTGGTATTTTATTATTTAATATTATTGGTTTTTTCACCTACCCCTCGTAGTTTACCGGACTCCTGGTCTATAAAATGCCATTGTAGGTTGTATTTTTCCTAGGCATTTTTTATTTAGATTGTAGGTAGAGATCCCGAGTGAAACGTGTTGTTTGGATAGACGTATCTATTTATTCTCTGAAATAAATTTTATATTTTTATTGTTTAAGTATTATCCCCAAACATTTCTATGTGTGTACAAGTATTGGCCTTTTTTAAATTAATGGAAAATAAAGAGGTATATCCTAACCTGTATTTGGATAAAGTACGACATTCTTAATAAAAAAATACGAGTGTGCTTTAGACCACACGACTGAAGTAAAACATCTTTAGCTCCATCTATATATATATATATATGTATAAAATATATACATGTATGTACATATATTAATTTTCTACAAATACTTATTTAAATTTATTATCATTCGCCTCGCCCGATCAAGCCGTGTGCATCGACGTCCGCTATCCTCCGCGTTTGGCGCGTCACTGGTATTTCAAAATACTGACTGAAATATGTCATGCACTGGCTATGAGAGGAAAAAAGAAAGAAAATGTGCGCGCGCACTGCTCTCTCTTGCTCTCACAGTGTGATACAGCCCGTTTGCCTCGCACTTCGTAACGTTCGACTACACTTTTCGTAACGCATTCGACAGCTTACCCCCCAAGTCAAGCGTGCGTAAAGAAGTTTTACTTCGAAAAGTATTTTACCATATTGAGAACGTACATTAAAAACAAAATCTACGAGTTCCTGGAATTCGTATACATATATCACTATGTAGGTACAACTGTCGCTACAATAAACTAAAGGTTATGATCGTTTGAGTTGGGTTTAAAGAAATGTGAAGACGTTGTGAAATTAGGAAATTAATATGATAGAAATATAAAGAATACAGCTTGTATCGGAAGGATTTAACCCACGATTCCTGATCCTACCCCTACACGTCGCGACGGGATGCTGTTTCGCGAGTTACCATGCTGCTGGAACGAAACAGAGTTGTTATCACGTGACCCGGAGTTTTTATGGAGGCTCAAATGAGATTTCGTTGGATAAGAAATTGAAAGAATTTTTTTTAGAAAAATTCAATGTTACTGTAGTAATAATATAATAAAATAAATTTAAAACATTTTCCATTTTAATTTATTGACCGTAACCGTTTTCAGCTTGTCAAAGCCATCTTCAGACTGGTGCAAGTTATTCTCAACCTACGGATTATACACACAACATATTAGGGAGGGGGTAGAGGGATGGTCTAATAGGATTTTATTCAATTATATGGGTTTTATTACATTTGTTTTACAAATACATAAATTACAATTGTAATAAAACTTATATAATTGAATAAAATCCTTGTAGACCACCCCTCTCTCCTCTCCCTAATATGTTGTGTATATATAATCCGTAGGTTAAGAATAATTTGTACCAGTCTGAAGATGGCTTTGAAAAGTTTAAAGAAACCGGTTACGGTCAATAAATTAAAGTGGAAAAAGTTTTAAATTTGTTTTATTATGTAATATTATTATAATGGAATACCACCACGGATTATAAGTTTAAAAAATAGAAAAGTTACTGTAGTAATGTTTTGAAACTAAAATCGTGTTTTAAGTGTCTAATTCGCAACCTTTAGGTACTAGATTTAACGTTACACATTTATTTTAAGGGTTCGTTGACATCCCCGTGAAGGTAAAAGTTTGTATTACCATTCCTTTAATTTACCTATTACCTACCTATTATGAAACTATAGACTAATTTTAAATATTTGTTTGTAGGCATAGTGAGTCGCCAAGTAGTCAGTCAGTAGAGGTCGATAAATTATTATTTCTGTCAACACCCGCCCTGTGAACTTTCAAACTGTTTTTTGTTTACTAAATAATATGATTGATTTTTTCTAAGTAGGTGAATGTATTGATTCACGGGCTCGCTCAACTGTCGCTATTACATACTCATAGAAAAAAATCGATTTACCCGTAACATTTATTTGCGCTTCTAAAATGATTGTGACAAAAGCAATATGTTTTATTATAATCTAAAAGCTTTTCTATGTAACTATCAGAAAATTAATCCACAGCAGCAACAAACATTTTAAAATTATTAATTAAAAAAAAAAATTTTTTTAAGGCAATTTAATCAATCTAATAGTCTGATTTGTGTACAGTTTTCCTACGGACCCAAAATTTGTAATTAGATGAATAAGCCAAAAATCCTCCGTAGAAAAAGACACCGTAGTCGCGCAGTGCATTTTAAACATTTTGTTTGCAAAGACATAATATTTTTTAATTGGAGAATGCAAATATTTCCTTGTTTTATTTTTTTTATTCTTCATATCATCAAACATATATACCAATTTCAGTTGTCTGTGCGTGATTGTTTGTCCACGTGAAATCTGGTTCTTATCTTACATTTTTTTTAATTTAAGCATCAGAAGAATTCAGGCAATACCTATAATATTATATTATAAGTTAGTTTTTTATTTTTTGTCATTACATGCATGATGGCAGTGTTTAAAACGGTATATATACCGTTCGACGCTCACTTTCGGCCACCAGATATGGATGCTAAATGAACAAACACGCTCTAGGGTCCAAGCTGCCGAAATGAGGTACTTGAGAGGTGTGGCAGGGGTTACGAAATGGGATCGTATAAGAAACTACGATCCGAGATGATCTAAGCATTGAACCACTGCTACTCTTCATGGAAAAATCGCAATTGAGGTGGCTTGGGCATGTACTAAGAATGTATGATGACCGAATTCCGAGGAAAATACTGAGTGCGATTCCAGAGGGTAGACGTCCAGTGGCCCGCCCCAGACACAGTTGGGCGAGGCAATTGCAGAAACTGTGTGAGGAGAGGATGGGTCTGCCATGGACGGAGGCCGAACAATCCGCGCAAGACAGGGTCGTATGGAGGAGCCTTGTCTATACAGTAGGTCCCCGACCCGAATAGGACAAGGGGAAGAAGAATAAGAAGAAGTTGTTATATTCTCCTGATGATGTAAGTTCCTTTCCGAAACGGTAGAGAAATATTTATTAAGTAAAATACTTTCCAACAAATGACTGGGTATTGGGTATATTCCCTATATTGTAATACTTATGACCAGCCATAAAGTAAATGCTTTATTAGATTACATACGTTTTTTTCTACGTTGTTTATTTAGACAATGTGTAAACCCAGTTGTTTCGCAGAAATTCACCTGTGACAGCGTCATCAATTGTCCATTCAGCGCCTTTTTGTTTTTTTTTCACAGTCGAAAGATTCCTGTTAAATGTCGATTATACGTCCGTTACAACTTTTGAACATGTCGTGATCTGCAGAAGAGGACAACTATAATATTGTTAAGCTTGTCAGCTTATTACAATTAGATAGAAAGCTAAAACGCAACTAGAATCAACGTATAACGGGGAACTTTCAAATGTCAAAAAAAAAAAATGAAGCTGAAAGGCTATGTGATGACAACGTTGTATTTGAATTTCTGCTAAACAACTGGGCCAATAATTTTATCATCATTAGAATATTTTCTAGTTCTGAACTTGAGCAACGTAGGTTTAAATATTTTTTATGAAGTATAATTATTATGGAGCCGCCATTAAAAAATTACACGTTGTGAGTATTTTATATTTGTCATCCCCCTCGAGAAATATTTGATTTGAACCGTCCGATTTGTTGTAATATATGGTTGTGTTTTGAAACTAACGCCATGAATAATAGAGCAGTGTCGTGAGCCAACAGCTTGAATTATTATTTTCACGAAGGTCGTTATTCTGAAAAATATCACAAATAAGCACTGTGTTAGAATTTCAACCCTTAACGGACTTGAGAAATGTCGTTAGAATAATATTTTATTCGGGTGCTGTGATTGTTCTATATAAAAATTGTTCGATCACTAAATTATTTCATAGATTATCCCGGTAACTATAATGATATAAATATATATATAAACAGGGTGTTAAGGGCTTGAAGAAACTTGACTTACTCACCGGTGATTCCTGACGAAATTTTGAGTAAAAAATATTGATGAAATTTTGGTCTCAGTTTTTTAAATTTTCTACAAAATGTAAAAAATAGTAGGTGTTGGACAGTTGGGGGCGGGGTAAGAGTTTGGGCGGTTACTCGGCTCAGTGACTAGTGGCGACATGTGGAAGATTTTTTTTGATAGATTTTGACGAAAGAAAATTGAAACTGGCAACTGAATTGATTAGTACTAGTTAATATCTAACTACTACACTTTTTTAAATTTATTTTTTCGTCCATTTTAAGCGTGTCCCGGTTTTGTAAATATTTTCCCTTATATTTCACACAAACAAGGGACCAGATGACGTCACACACTATCTCGTACCGTGCTGGGCGTTCTCGCGGGCTTAATCAAATTCAAATTTGTAGAATTAATTTAATTATGATTTTTTAATTAAAAATACTAGTATTTAAGTTTGCATGTGAACATTGATATAAAAAATAAATTAAAAAAAGGACACAACTTCCTTGTACATAGTATTTAATTTATTATTATTGTTTTATGTTAAATTTCAAGATTCGTGCGGTGGTCAAATTTATAAGATATTTTTCTTTACTCTATATATTTTAACTTTCTTATTGGTTATTTTGTGCGCTTCTAAAGGATACCTCGCTGTCTTCCCCACCTTATTGGACTTTTCCATACAAATAATATTGCTGTTTAATCCTTAACTTTATCTTCTATGTTGGAGTAGGGGAAGTGAACTTACCAGGAACCAGGACCGCAACTCTGTACTGCTTATGGAAATGTCATCCAAGCCAAACTCCTCGGCTTTGGTCCATTTAAACTTAATAATCTAATTTCAAAGTGTACTTTATGCATGGCCTCAAGACACTTCTTAAAGGGACACGTGTGTATCTTCTGTAGATGTTGATTTCAACGAGATTAAGCCATAAATAGAGTATTATATTGGTGTATTCAGTACAAAAAATATATTATTTTTTAAGTTTGAAGAAAGTTTAATTATTTTCAAATGTGTCTTAAGACCCCGGTTTCCGAATTTTATTTCATTACCGAAATATTACACTTTTCCCCTGAACACTTTTTAAACCCTATATTTATATTCTTTTTTAAGACAATCTCTATTCATTAGCTAATGAAAAAAAAATATAGATCACTCAGCCGCGTAATTGCCCAACCCCTCAAGGGGACATACATTAATTACGTTAGCTGTTTTAAAAAAAATTAGAAACCTGGTGAGATTAAGTGAAATTTAGTGGGACCCCCCCCTCCTCACGTGAGATTTTTTTCTTACTCTAGAAATAAATGTTTTTCATAATAGCCATTTTTTCAGCGGGCAAAATGGGACACTTTAGAAGAAGTTAACCGCTTGGGCACATAAGCTTGTTTTCACGACAATTTAACGTAGGTAGACATAGGAATGACGTATGCCCCGGACCTGACTTATTTACGTTAGCTGTTTAAAAAAAAAATTAGACCCCTCCCCCTCTTGGTGAGATAAAGTGAGATTTAGTGGGACCCGCCCCCCTCACGTGAGATTTTTTTCTAATTCTCGAATTAATTTTTTTTTATTAAAACAGTTTTGTTCAGCGGGCAAAATGGGACACTTTAAAAAAAGTTTTTTTTATTATCTCTGTAATAATATATACTCTTTTAAAGTTGATGTGAGATTTTTATTGACCCCCCTCGGTATAATTAGATTTGGTGAGATTTTACTGCCCCCCCCCCCCATTTTTTGCTCACTTAATTAATGTATGCCGTATGCCCCCTAACTGTACAATACCTACTGATTTTTAATATCTCTAGTTGAAAAAAAACATCGTATCGCCACCTGAGACCAAATTTTCATACTTTTTTACTCCAAATAATGTCTTGAATCACTCGTTAAAGTGAGTCACGTTCCTACCTCTGTAAATAACACAGCATTCCCAAATATGACACCAGGGCCTCCTGTGTTGAATTAATGTAAAAAAAGCAAATACACATTTTAAATTGATTGTGTTCGGTTAAAACCGTGGATAAATAAATGTACACAATTTTTGTGTTACGTGTTTTACGGTTTACGTTTGATTTGGTTTTCCGACGTCATGCATATTTAATAGCCGCCGAAAATCATTTATAGCCGTTTATCAATAGAGAATATTCATAAAGGTGCACAATTCATTATGCCAACGGATCAATAAATAATCCGCTTGAAACAATACTTAACAAACAACCATATTATGTGTCTATGTGGGTAGGTATGAGGGGTCTAATTTCAGAGTTTATCACTGGAAAATACGTATTATTTTCTAGGGGAAGATTTTTTTTTACAATTTTTTTTTGGTTTTTGGATGCTGTGTGGAGGGTCTTTTAAAGGAAAAAAGAAGAGGGAGTTATGGGAAGGAAAAGGGTATGAGAAGTAGGTAGGAATCTAGTGGTCAACGTGTCCAGGATTGATGGACATATGAATCCATCCCTCCAACTGCGGTGTAAGGCGATAGGTCGAGATATTTCGGCTGAAGAAGTCAAAAGGTCTCACTCTACCAGCCTCTCCCGATCCACCCTACCACATGGTAGGCGGGCAAATGCATCCGCCGCCAAGACTTAGACAAACCTCACCCCTTAAACCCGGGAACCTCTGCTAACTCACCAAACGCTGAGTACCACTTGGGGTGATCTATGGCACGGGTGTTGGTTATCGAATAAATGGTTGAGTCCGAAAAACAACAAATTTAATAGTTAACTTTATATACCTACACGATAAAATAAATATAGTTTTCGCAGTCAACCATCTATTTGATAACTAACACCCCTATCGACTCTTGCCAAGTGATTCTCTGCGTTTGGTGAGTTAGTAGGGGTGCCCGGGTTTACCGGTGAGGTTTGTTTTTGCTTTGACGGCGAATGCCGGACTCTCTCGACCCATCGCCTTACACCGTAGTTAGAGTGATGGATTCATACCCTTTTCCTTCCCAGAAAGGGATCAATCAATCACTGATTAAAGTAAGTCTGGTACGTTCCTTAACACTCTGTATCAATTTATAAAATCGTGATTTACGTCTGCGTCGACGTCCGTTCTAATACAATAGGGTATTTCCACGTTTTTTTTATTGCTTAAAATAAATTACAATTTTTATGGCATTTTTATTTTATTTTTATGTTGACGAATAAATTTCTCATTTTTGTAATACCGCCAAAACGATATTTTTGACGTGTGACGTCATAGTGTTGCCCGCCTTGGAAAATTTTCTGACAGTAGTATTTTGTTTGTTGACGTGCGTATTTGGCGTCGTTGCCAACCACGGGCCGTTTTGTTTTTGTCTGTTTTTGATAGTTTTTAAAATGAATAAATTTGAATGTACACACATAAAAAACAAAAATTTTTTTTAGTAGGATGATTAAAATCAGAAAAATGATCTTTAAATATTTCATACATTTGAACAGAACCCCTCGTTTGTTAAAATATACTATTGATATTATAGTAAAGAATAGCGTAATATTTTAATTAATGAAGACAATATTCGACATCTGCCCCCCGGCGAGGCGAAGGTCCTGGGTTCGAGTCCCAGGTGAGACCATATCTTTTTCTGATTTTTCTGTTTCCGATTTTCGATTAAGTTTCGCCGATATTGTCTTCATTAATGAAAATATTGCAATTTGAGGTGTTACTCATTAAGTTAAGTTGTAGCATTTTGTAATTTTTAACTATGCAGAGGGGGACCCAAAAGTAAAGATACTTTCCTTATAATTTTTTTATTTTTCAATATTTTTACACCAAAATTTGGTTGCCCTCAAAGTATTGACCATTAGAGTGTATGTACTTGCCCAACCTTTTTTCCACCGTCCAAAACAATTTTGAAGCTCATTGATTGGAATGTCTTTTATGGCCTCCAGCGATTTTTGTTTCACCTCTTCTACTAGGGAACAGAAAGAAGTCACGGGGAGACTGGTCGGGTGAATAGGGCCGGTGAAGAATCGGGGTCATTCCATTCTTCCTCAAATACTGCTTCACAGACTTCACTACTTCGGACGAGGAGAGAGAGAACTCTTCCATTGCGTGACTCTTGCTTGGTTTCGGAATCTGACCCATAACGCCATGGCTCATCACCAGTAATAACCTTTAAAAAAAATCTGGTACCTCTTCCAGCTGATTTTTCAATTCATAGCTGGCTTGAAGGTGACGGCTCTCTTTGATCTTTGATCCTCTCTTTTTAAGGCACAAGTTTGGTTGAAACTCTTGTCATGTGCAAATCCCGCGACAGAATCTGCTGAATTGAACTACATGTTATTCTAGTCATGTCTCACAGTTGATCAATTGTTCGGCGACGATCTTCATGGACAAGAGTGTTGATTTTATTAACATTTTTATCGGTGCTTGAGGTTGAGTGGCGCCCAGAAGAAGATTGGTCTTCAACCGATATTTCCCCACTTTTGAAACGCGAAAACCGCGTTTTCGCCGAAAGAAAGTATCCTGATTCACTTCAGATGAAAATTTGGCTAAATGCGTGGTCTCACAGCGACGCGGCTTTGCACTCCGATCTAGAAAGAGTTTCCGTACAACAGTGGAATACACAAAACCCGTTCACCCTCCACAACTCTCCTCTACCGCCCGAGTCTCGTTACTTTTGGGTCCCCCCTCGTTTAGATACATACCACTGTCATCATACCTTTGTTATCAAATTATGTAACGTCTATTATTGATATCTTACTCCACAATCGGTAGTACACATTACCATGTGCATGTAGTACCTAATTTTAAAGTGATTAATCTAATGGTTTACGTTTGTTTGAATGTAAAACAACAAACGGAAGTTAATGAGTCAAGACTTGCAATTATTGACTAGTGCTTTCGTAGGTTAATTATGCAGTAGGATGTATAATTAGTAATGGAACATTTTAATCAATTATACATTCACCGTCGTAGTATTTGATTAAATGTCGTAGTGCTTACGTAAATCGTTAAACTTGTCTACGTCGTTTTTTTTTAATTAAAAAAATAATATGATAATTGATTTAATTTCAAATATATTATTTTCACTGTTTTTCTACTGAAAAAGTATACGATAACTATGGCATTTTAATTTTAAGTTTATTTTGGCGTATAAAATTTTAAACGCCTTACACACGATCTTACATATAGAACTGCCTGCAAAACTGCAAGCAGGACTGCAAACAGGATTACATGCGGAACCCCCGACCGAATTATTATTATTCCGACAAAGGCATAGGCTACCCGTTCAATATTTATGATGATCCATATCACGATCCATTTTGATGAATCATCCATCAATATTGATCAGAGCGCTACCCTATTTTTGATTGTGATCGGTCAATTTTTATCAAATATCGTGATATTTATTGAACGTGTAGGCTAGAGTATTGACATGGATCAATGGATATGGATCACAGAATTTCTAGATTCAAATATCTATTCATTTGAATTCGGAATTAGGGATCGTGACATGGATCGTGTTAAATATTGAACGTACATTTTTATTTTTAACTTAACCGGTTGGGCACATAAGCTTGTTTTCACGACAATTTAACGTAGGTAGACATAGGAATGACGTATGCCCCGGACCTGTGTTATTTATAAGTAAAAAAAAATAAATTATATATATAATTTAACATACAGCCATACATATTAATATTTATCAAGATCTGTGGCTTCACCATACGGAATTCAGAAATCTAGGCATCTGCGATAAATATTGTGATCCGTCAGTACGCTAGCCTAAACGTCAATAAATATAACGTTAAATAATTAACGTATGGGGTTCGCCAATAGGAATAATAATTATTCGGTCGGTGATTGTGCCTAATAACGACCCGATGTGCCTACATACACACGATCCGATATTTGCCTCGTGTGTACAACGTTTTAAAATGTGACATTTCTTATTTTCCGCTGAAAGGACACGTTTCTTTTTTTGTTCGTATATATGGCGCTGTGACGTCACGCCGGTCAAAATCGGTGTCAGCTGTCTTACCAGCCATTAGCTTTTTGAAGTTGAAAGTTGAAACCATTCTGAATATGGGGTTTCAGACTATTTTTAAAATGAATAATTACGAATGAAAATATCAAAAATACAAAGTTTTGATACGATGATCAGAATCAGAAAAATAAACTTGATATTCCACCAATAAACCATATTCTGCACATTTCAATGCTAAATTTGGATTTTGTATTTGAAGATTTACTTTATATTACATATAATGATGCTTTTGACTTGTCCGCTAATATCTTATAAAATGACATTAATAATCCGCGGAATTTCTTTCCAATATACCTCCCAATCCTTACTGATTTATTAAACGCGCTAATCACCATCCGATTTAATATACTGCTTGCAGGACTACATGTAGGGTTTCTGCAAATCGTATCGTTTGTATGTAAAACCGCCATCGGAATTATTATAATTTACCTTTGTCGGGATGTCGTAATAATAATAATTCGGTCGGGTAATAATAATGCATTGCTTTAAATCGGGCAGTGAGTAGAATGGATATGTTTTATTATAGGATTTACAAGCCTTCCCAGTCGTTTTGACTTCTTTGTCATCCGTGTTCCGGAAATACTTAAATTCCAACCTTCCATCGAAATTCCAAATTTCTGACAGTTGAGATTGGATTCCGTATTTTCCTTATCGTCTTTTACTGACGAATGCACACGCGATTTGTCCGTATAAAATATTGGTATTTCCATTTCGTTTCAAAGTTTCAATGACTTGACGTATCGCTTGATTCGATCCCGTCTTGACCCACATGAATTCATGCAATATTCAAATGTTCATCAACTTGTACCTTGTTAGCATTAATTGAACTCGACCTCTCTTATGGTGTAAAGATAGGTCGATTGCTGATCGATATTGCATGCCCAGCGAATGGCGGATGCCTGCCATTTGTATCGATTGACCAGCATTCATTATTAATTCGTTACTAACCCCTTGCCCCATTTGGTCATCTTCTTCGATCGCATGTGCTTTGCACCGTAAACCTTGAAATTTCCTTTGGTGAACGAAATTAGCAATCTAGATGCAGTAATGAAACACTCGAACTAATTTCCTGTCAAGTCTTGAAACTAATGAAATGAGTGACACAAGTAGTTTGGGCAATCATGTGCACAGTGGTCGGCAAACTCATTAATTAAAAGAGACAACGGCTTAGATTTCTTTTTTTCGGAGCCAAAATTCTTTATAAGAATTCTATTTTTAGAAGTCGCTTTAAAACCAAATATGCTGAATAAAACTACATATTTACCTATCATATCATATTTTAAAATAATCTCATTTTATTGATAGAAATTACATATTTATTTTTAAAAAAAATATTGTAAAAATGTGACACTCGCTAATATAAAAAAAAATAGAGAAAAACAATTATTAATTGTTTACAAATAGACGAGAACAGTAGGTAGTAGGTACCGTTATCACAGGAATGATTTGACTTGTTTTATGTAGTACCTGCATACTTTAATTTTATGTTGAATAATATTTTGTGTTTTTATGAAATATTTTTAATAATTAGTAAAATGATATTAAAAAATGAAATTAAATTAAACACGCTATTCGTCAAATACTCCAGCAGCCAAAGAACGGCATGCGGCTCGCGAGCCGCAGTTTGCGACCACAGCCCTAGTACAGTACACAAATATAGCATACCGTTTATGAATTTTATTTATTTATTTTGAATCTATATATTTTTCTTTAGCTATTAATTAATTTTAACATCGTATGACTTAGACTGGCTTACGGAATATAAAAAAAATTGTCCTTGCATTTTACGCTGTAGCAGAAATCGAATACCTTACATATCCTCCCAAAGTCAAATGCGCCAAACATATCGTTCGATAGGTTATTTTTGCCATCTTTGTTATGTTGTGTTACGACGCCAATTGATTACGTCTTGTGATGAAAATTTAAATTGACGGCATTGACACCACTTTTCGTAAGAGGCTTTGGTATGCAATGCGGGTACCCTTGAATGCTGTCTGCGTCCATAATTGTAAGATATTAGATTTCATCTCGCTAGTCTGGCTAGCTGTGTAAAGGTAGAATTCACACACGGATATGCTCGGCTAGCGTATCTGTCCCCGAGCAAACCGCCGACAGCAACCCACTCGCATTCGGACATACGAAAGGTTAGCTTTTCACACAGTGAAGTGAATTGTCTATGGAAATTTACCTATATCTAGGGAAAGAGCACAAAACCTGGGGAATTTTTTCAATTTTAGTTTCGTAGTCAAAATTTTTAAGGCAATCTGGGGATATTTCAAAATATTCTGGGAAAATTACGGAATCTTCGAAATTTTATAGAACCTAAAACTCCCGCGAGTTAAAAGAATAGGAGATTAACTAAAAAGATTAAACTACTTAGTCCTTCAAAATTCAAATCAACTATGGTCACCCTACTTTGTTTACATTGTAATGTGCTAAGGGCCTTTAGCTTGTCCATTATATATGTAACAATTGTTCTTTGAAGTATCATTTTTATTTTACCTATATTATTTTGTGTTTTTTGAAGTATTATTTTTGTTTTTCCTTTTGTGTTATTTTGTTACTTTAAGTAAATAATTGTTAACCTCAACACAGGCTTGTCCTAGTGAGGTTAAAAATTGTATTGTAAACTGTTATACGTAAAATGTGAAGAAGAAACAATAAACAATAAACAAAAAAACAATAAAAGGAGATCAGTAAATAATGCAAGACTGATGTAAGCATTACGCTTAAGTATGATTACGAAATGGAGGTTCGGATGATTTGGGCATGGGAGTATAAGGATAATATATGACGCGAATGTGAATGGTAGAACAAGTAGGGGACGCCCGAGAAAACTTGTCACGATCAAGTAAACTAGATACTTGAGTCGGGCCAAGATGTACAAGATAAATACATATTCAGGGGGGTTCAGTATTGAGTACCTCGTACAAACTCATTCTGAATTTTCGGATTTTTTTAAAAACACAATCATTCTGCAGGATAACCGACTGCAAATTGCTCAGCGAGAATATCGTAAACATATACATATATTTACACACGGATCGTCTTGTGACGTACAAACGGACAGATCTGTCCTTAGAACGAATTCACAGGCTGATCTGTCCGCCCGGCATATTCGAATGTGAATGTTGGATTAAGATTTTAGCTTTCCCTTTTGTATGTGCAATGGCAGCCACCAAAGATTATCTCTCATACGATGCTCATATTCCTAAGCTTGTATATTTAATAATATTATATTACGTAAAAGCTGTTGCTACTCTTCCTGTTCAAATTAAATGGTGACCTGACAGTTGATCCCCCCACAGTTGACCTCGCGAAATTATAATAATTTTTTTTACATTATTTACCAATTCAAACCTAAAATTCCTTTAATAAGAAATTGTTTTCGGTAACAATCGAATTTATTTACATGTCGATTTTTTGCACTTATTCGCTGAAATATACAATATATGGACCAGTTTTACCATTAATGCACTTGAATGAAAATATGTTTTACACTTTTATTATTCGGCGGTACATCTTCTCTGCACACCCCTTCGGCGACACTTGGTTATAATTTGTGTAAGTGGGTATACCGTATTTTCCCTAAACCGATTGCATGTTGTATATAGTATGCCGGGGGGCAACTGTCGGGGGATCAGCTGTCATAGAACCGTAAATCGCGCGTGCCTTTTTTTTACTAAGGAAATCAATGTACACACTGCATTTTTGCCAGCTTCTTCTTACATTTGCTCCGCTCAGGAGGCCCCAAGGAAAATAATTTGGGAATGCTGTGTGAAGGGGTTTTCTAAAGAAAGGAAGGAGAAGAAGATATGTGAAAATGGTATACCTGTCAATAATAATTGAAAATAATAAAAATAAATAAATAATGCTGAAAAAATAAACAATTATCAACATGTCAAATAAAATCTGATACGGAAATTAACTGATGTTTTAGTAACTCAGGTTCCGCGCATACGTCATTCCTATGTCTACCTACGTTAGATTTTCTTAGATATGAGATAATGTATTTTAATTCTGCCAAATACTTCAAATAATGCAATCAGATGTTTAAAAATCTTAAAATACTTCTTAGAAGTTCTTTTTTTTTTTTTGTAATTTAATTTAAATTAAATTTAATAATGTTTATTATTAAGTTCTGCAAGTGATATAGTTTTTATTTTTGTGACAGCTGTTTCGGCTTACAAGGCCATTTTCAAACTGAGGTGTTTCATAATTAGACGACGATATTTATAAACATTATTAAATTTAATTTAAATTAAATTTTAAAAAAATAAATTAAATGGAGTTCTACGAATTAAACAGAAAAACAATAAATAAAATATCTTCGAAGTTCATTCAGATACTTCACTCATGAATACTTACGAAGTGATTCCTTCTTCTTATTATGCTCTTAAAGTGCATTTCAAGTCGTTGTTCCGAGTTCCGAGCTAAGCAGCCAAGTAACCGTTTTGTGAAACGTTTAGTGCTGTAATTGAATACTAATTTTATTGTCTCAGACCGGCTCCAGATATGGGCTGCGCCGGACGTGGTTAGATCTATGCAAATTATAATATTCATTTTATATTATATTGACTGCAATTGAGACGTACACACATTTGACGATTGGTCGATTAATTTTGATCGTGGTATATGCAGCATCACAGAGGACTGGGCAGTGATCATAATTACAACATATTTTGCTATACACGGAGTCTAAACTGGTGAATATTAGGGTGGTCCAGGCCCATATAGTAAAACAAAAAAAAATCAAATATAAGTGTCGCCACCCCCTTGATTTGTTACACCTACCATTCCTATTATGAGTAAAAAATTTCATCCCCCTACCTTATATACAAGGGGGTGCTCATCGAATTAGAAGTTTCTGACAAAAAGTTAAGGACTTTAAGTAAAACACGTAATTTAAGGTTTATTAATATTACAAGTATTTAAATCAGATTAGTATACAAAGTATTTAAATGTGAACAAAATTTGGAAACAAAGCAATAATTAACATAATATTAGTTGCAATCTTTCAAAACTTTGTTAACTCCTTTTTGGATGTTACTGTAGAAACGATTTTTCTGTTTTGTTCAACGATGTGAAGTAAAAATTGCCTTTCTTCCTCATTCTTAGTGAGTATCGTGTAGTAATCATCAAATAGTTTAATACCTCTCTCCGTTGTATCATTAACAACATGCATATTTTTGACGCAGCTTTTGCCTTGCAAGTAATCAACATTGTCATTCCAAGTCATTCCAAGTAAAGGAGGTAATTGCAAGAAAGAGTCCTTGATATCAAGAACTAAGAGCGTTTTCAACGTTCTTTGTGTTGCAAAAGCTTTTAATGTAACCTCTGAGGCAAGCATAGCAGAATCACCTCGTACGATGAACGATTACCGCCATCAGAATTTATTTTTTGTACAATAGTCGGTTTCTTAGCATCAGACAGCTTGTCAGAAAACAAGGCAAATGCAACTAGTTCATCTGACAAATACCATAAGTGACGCTCTTAGACACCCCTAGCTGCTATACTCATTCCGGAATCAATGGCTTCGTACAATTTCAAGCTCTTCCAAAGTAGTAAGTCATTTACTGGTGCATCTACTGCCAAAGGCGCTTCGATCCAAACTTTGATGTAGATGAGCACACCAAAACTAACAAATCGAAACATTTGTTTTACGTAGATGAGCACACCAAAACTAACAAATCGAAACATTTGTTTTTTTATCTCTCTTGGTTAGTTTAAATGCTTGTATATTATTTCGAAAGAGGAAAATCTTCAAAGCATACAGCAATTTCGCTATCCAACGAGCATGATGAATCGGACCTGGAGCGCGCCAATTCATTATATTATAATATCTGGCGTGTGAAGATCTTATTTGCGTAATTTTAGTTTTTTTGCATTTATTACGAGGCCTGCGTTATGAGACCATTTCAGCAGGGCAATAAAATCTAAATCATAAATGTTTTTTTTTTTATTTAGTTCGCAATATGTGATTTGTGATTTGAAAATTCCTGAAGAAGAATTTCCATACTTTTTTCTTTTGAAATCCATACTGGTTAGAATCTAAAAAAGAGAGAGATTCTAAATATGTTTTAAGTTTTATAGAAATGTATTGTATTGTTTTTATTTTTAACCTAATGAGTTACACATATTTTAATTAATGAAGATAATTCGCCGTTTCAGATTTTCGATTGAGTTTCTCTAATATTATCTTCATTAACTAAAAGTATTTTATTGTATCATTGAAGAAGAAGATAACAATAATAATTTTTTTTTTTAAATATGAAAATGAACAAAACACAGAAAAATAATAAAAGATAATGGTCGCAACTGGGACTCGAACCCATAACCTTACGTCTTACCGGGACATAAGACGTAAGGTTCTGGGTTGTGTCCCAGTTGCGACCATTATCTTTTATTATTTTTCTGTCTTGTTCATTTTCATATTAAAAAAAAAAAAGATTTTTATTATTATCTTCTTCTTTAATGATATATTACATCGATGGAAATAACCTTTAAAAGTTAAAAAGAGAGTTTTTTTTATAAAAAAAGAAATATTTTATTGTATTTTGTGGCTTATATGTATATTTATCTGTTTGTTTCCCATCTTTGTAAAATGGTGTAATGACCATGAATGATATCAAATCATCCATAATATATCAAAATAACCTTTCATCAATTTGAAAACTTTGCAAACATCTGCAGATCTTACTTCCTAAACAAGGCATGTTCCTTCATTGATTAACCACATACAAATAAACTAGTAGCTAGTTAACCTGATATAATGTATTTTAAACACGCATATGTATTATACATTTGACTGTTCTGAAAACAATTACTGATTCAAGTGGCATTTTAGTTCCCACAGATCTATTATTATTGCTCAATGTCAGCAATTCAAACTGAATCAATATTAGTAGCACTGTCATTGTGATAAGTTCATTTAATAAATTATGTAAAAAAATAACAACACAACTATTGTTGGTGTTGTACAAATCAACTTTGCAATACAAATTGTTGGTATTATACATTGAAGCACGCACGTAGGTATGCTGCACACCTGCCGTTATTCAGATATTGATGTTTTATTCGTGAAATGTGTTATTATCGACATTATCCATATTTTCTATCAAAACAAAAACAATGCCACTATTATTTCAACATGGTATTGTCTGAATAAATTATTGAGAACAAACAAATAGCTGACAGTGGGGCACGATACACATGACGGGGAACGATAAGCAACTGGCAAACGTGTGCACTCTTTCTGTTATCCTTTGATGAAATTCAGATAGCAAAATAGTATGTATAGGTACTATTTTTTTAACTTTTCTCACGGTTAAAAGTATAGTTTTTTTAATCTCTCTACATGTTTTGTGTGTCTTAGACGAGGGAGACTATGGCATCTCCATTTTTTAGATTCATCCCCACTTTTGTAATGGAGTTTTGTAATGTTTGGCTTTAAGTTATATTAGTTTTCCAATAATGTCCCCAAGATGTAATTCCATATGGTATAGTGGATTCAGCCATATGTTTGAAGGGGTATGTTGTGAGGCTGAAGGTAGTGGGAAGAGGAAGGGTACGAGGTAGAGTGATGCGGGTTAGTGCCTGGCTATTCAGATCTGGTAAACCAACACGGTTAAAGCTATTTCAAGCAAAGTTTCGATTTTGAATGATAGTCTTTCGGTAGGCCAATATTAAAAGTATCTACCACTCTGGAGCATGCCTCGGTGTAGGTTTGTATATTATTTTTAAATAACAAATTGTGAAACAACACAAATTAATCTAATAAAATTTATTTACGCACATAACTGCATTGTACTTTCCTCTAACACTAACCTACCTATGCGCAATTTGTTAGTTTTCTTTAGTTAAATGGATGATTTTCCAACGCGTCTGGAAAACTGAAATAAAACAATAATTGAAATCCTTACGTCGCCCAAATGGGGTTAATGTAGTCATCACCCATTTTCCCTTTATTCTTAGAATTAAACCGTAAAAATAAAGATGGCCGGCTGCCAAAATTAAAATGTCTTCTTGCAAATTTAACGTCTGCATTTTATTGATCGCAAAATTATTTTTAAAAATCTCTAAAACATCCATCAGCTTTAAAAGCTTTTATGATTATTGCTTTAGGCGCGTTTTAAAAATTATTTCATTTCTTTGCTTGATTTTTGTGGCGCTGATATTTTGTCCTTGGCCCCGAAAAATAAAACTTACTTTCAGAATGAAATGTCTTTTAGCATGTTTGTTTACATAATGTTTAGGTAAAAGTCAGCGACCTTTTGGTAATGCATCTATCATTCATCGAATCCGCTGCCGAGTTCAAGTTCAGTAATCAGCTGAATTGTCCGACGTGGTTCGTGTTTGTTTTTTTTTCAACAAGTTGTCCGGCGCGATCCGACGAGCGACGTCGGCGTCGCGCCGCCAAACTCAATACCGCATTCCGTATTCTTCCTTCTGTTCCCAGTTCCCCGACTATCGTCAATCAAAACATTACATGTATTAGTATTTCAGTAGATCAAGTGTTATTTATGTTAGGCGAGTGCTGTAGGTGAGTCTGGGTATTGTGATGTGATGTGTATGACGTTTGTGTGAAGTAAGATGTGCTAGGTTAGTACCGCGCGTGAAACAACCGGTTGACAGGCAGATCGTTTCACATGAGAATTATTAACGTAGTGGAAGAGAGCGCATGCGCTCCCGTGACCCTCTCCGTGCGGTAACCCTTGTGTCAATTGGCTCGCGATGTTTGTGTCGCTATCTCCGCGTCTCGTGAACAGTTCTCCATTCTAGTGCATCGAGTGATGCTTCCATCAGCTCTTGCTGCAAATCCATCATCCATTATTCTTGTTATTTAGTGGTGTTCGCTGAGGAAATGTGTTCGATTCGATGTTTGACAGGTCGCTAGTTGGGCGGGCGCTGGGTGTAGGGGGTGGGCGGGGAAGTGTGCGCCCCGAGAAGCGCAGTGTACCCCTTGTATGACGTGCCCGCTCTACCCACTTTCCACGGAGAATAATATTGCATCGACTCATCATTCCGCTTTATTGACAGCAAGAGGTTTAAGTGTGTTATTGTGTCGCGTTGTGTGCATTCCTGGGTAGTTTCTTATTTACGATTAAAGTTCTCTCGTCAGTTTTGCCCGATAGTGATTCCATCTGTTATCTTCAGAGAACCTCCTGAAGATTCTGTGGAGCACCAGAAAGGTCTGATCATGTCGATCGGCTCTCTCTACCGATCCCTGAGGCTGAGGGTCTCTAGACGTAAGTGTTTCAGTCATACTCCCCCTTTGACGACCTTCGTTTATCTCACAAAGTCCTTCCATATGTTTATATCGCAAAGTCTTTCCATATGTATTTTAAAAACATCTCTAATTTTGTCGTTACAATTAAAAATTGTTGTGCTAAAGCGTACATATAGAACGGAATATTTGAGAAATTTCAGTACTCTTTCTACTTCCGTAGATAGGTACTAGAGTTTTTTTCTGAAATGCAAATAAGACTTTTTAATAACCATTTAAATGAAGAAAAATGGTTTTACATTTCTTGTTAAAGGTCTCTATTTGGCTCAATTACGTAGAAGTGTTATTTAACTAACTTAAATTTTACTTCGAATAATATTATAACTTCTGCCCAACCTTATATTTAGGTACATAACTTCGTAGGAAGAGAGCATACGGTACAATGTATACAAGGATATACAACCTTTAATCATTTCATAATTAATTTATGAAATTACTGGAATATGTAATATACATATAACCCTCGAAAAGGATTAAAAAAAACTAAACTTTAAAAATAGTTTTTTACTTCTGTATTGTAATGTCTAATGCCATAAATAATACTAAACAGACGCAATTGTCACCACTCAATTGAATTGTTTTCGATGTAGTCGTATTCATACAAGTATTCATCTCGTTAATAACAGTAAGTTCGGTTTTGCATACACACACCGACCATATTTGAATCATGCCAAACTATGAAGTACCTAGTATGTTGTTGGTCGCGATCCTTTTGTTGGAGGGATTGAGTGTTTCTTTTGTTTAGATCGGTCTTATACATCTGTACCAACTCTCTGGTGGGTATACCGACGTGCAGCAAAGCCAGGGGCGTGACGTGATTTATCGGACTTTCTCGAGATTTTCCAGAACATAAAGTTTTTTGTTAACTATGCATATTACCACAATACTTATTTATTTAATATTATGCATGTAATTTGTTAAGAACAGTATTTTCATCACTTTACTTTTTTACAGAAAACTTGATGTAAAGCACCCCAAGAACATATCGACCCTTTGGAATAACAAGGTTATTTATCTGTCGCGGTAACGTCATCCGATAATGAACTCTAAAGTAACTAACTATAGATCCTATTATCGTACGACGTTACCGCAACAGATGTTAACCTTGTTATTCCAAAGTGTCGATATTATTTGATATGTTTGAATAAAATATAAAAAAAATAATATAATTCAACGTAATGCATTTGCAATAATGAATGTTCTATAACCCATACAAATATAAATTATTTATTGTGAAAACAATTAAATTTCTTACCATTATTTTTTCAACTAACTTGTTATTTTTTTATTATATTAGTGATAGTAACAACGTACACTTACCGTTACATACTTTAAAAAATATATAAATGGCGGTGCTATGTTACATTATATTTGGTAATTGTTCATAAAAAAAATCTCTCTTCTCATAATATATTATTTTCACTTACTTTTATACCTACCCTTTTTATAATGTTGATTTCTATAAGTTTATCTTACTTATTTAAAGATTGTATTATATAATACCGTATTATACACTTATCATGTAAATGCCTATCAAGGCGTTGACAATTAATAAATTTAAAAAAATATAATAATAATTGCTTTATTTATATGTATATTTTTTTCGTCGCCTTTAAATGATGTTTTATAAAAGTGAACATTGCTTTCGGGTCTTTAGAACGAATGCTGTCATCTTATTAAAACTTTTTTTCACTAATTTCATGAAAGTTATAATCGCATCCCTGAAAGAGCAGAAAATAGTCTCGATTTATATTAGAAAAAAATCTTTTTGACTGTAAACTACACGAAAAACACAATATTTGTGAAAATTATCGAAAAGTCACAGCACAACACACTAATTGTGGTTTTGAGTAAAATTCCTGAAAAGTTGATTCCTGTAACCGCTGTATTGAAAAATTTATAAAAATATTTTTCACATCAATTTCCGATCGTTTTCTGTTAATTATGGTTTGAAATATTTAAACTTATGTTTAGTAACCAGATCTGAACAGCAAACTTTTCCCATCCTTCATATTTAAATTATTATTTCTCTTTCATTTCACCCCTCTCAATGTTGCCATTGTCCGACTATCTTCATGAGTTGGTTATCCTGTTTTTGAAGCGATGCATATTTACCTGCTATTTGATAAACCAACATGGGTTGGTTAATGTCGAATCGGGATTCAGAGTTGAGATTACATTTTGTTTATAATTCACAAAACAGGGGGGAAATGGTATAGATAAAAAATGTTTATTTTATGGTATCGATAAAATAGCATGGTATGGCTGGATAAGGATTATTCTATAAAGGGATGAAATATTATAATGCGCTGCCGGAAACCATAGTTTAACATACCTTGGGCCTATACTTTTTAATTTATTTATAAACGATGCAACAAACATATTCACCCATGTTCTCATTTTATTGTTTGCAGATGATATGAAGATATATAGAATTATTAATAATATCGAAGATTGTTTGTCCCTACAATCTAATCTTAATTGCTTTTTCGATTGGTGTATTAAAAACACATTAAGTCTTAATGTAAAAAATGTCAAGTTGTGAGATTCCACAGGAAAAAAAACCATTGTTGTTCACTTACTTTCTCAATAATCACACCTTATTATCTATTGTTGAAATAAGAGACCATAACAATAATAATAGGAATAACCTTTGACACTAAATTAACATTCATTAAACATATTAATACTATAACCAGTAAAGCAATGTAAGTGTTGGGATTTGTCTTACGGTGATTTTGATAGATTTAAAAAAAATTAAAACCTGAAAATTAAGTAGTATACAGTTGTCCTAGAGAACGATGAGAAGTTATCCTATCAATCCTTATCGATCGAGTGTGCTAAGGGGTCTGGTGTGCTAGCATGGTCGTTCTATAGGACAACTGCAGTTGGCTTACGTACAAACGATAGTTAATATCGAATATATTAAGGACACTTAGTCATTGTGAACTATCACCTATTCGTTTGCGATCTGCAGTTGTCTTAGGGAACGATGAGAAGTTACCGACAATCGGTCGGTAACTTCATATCGATCGACCATGCTAGCCCCCTGGAAGGGATGTCACAGCTGTGATGACTGATAAAAGGTCATGTTTTAGCCCAGAGAGAAATTTGCTTCACGATGCCTAACGTGCTACTTCAAGTGAACCCCTGGCAGGACAGACCCAAGAGACGCTTCGTAAAACGCCAGCTTAAGAGTTCAGCTAACCCAGAGGGGAAAATACTCGTTTAAACCCTTTTGGTAAGACGAAGGGTTAATAGAACAATTAGGTTTCCTTTGGAAAGACCGACACAGGTGTAACCTGTTTCTCAGTGAGCCCATAAAGTTATTATTAAAGTTGAATATACTGTCTTGAACTGGTTGATTGTTATAAATGAGTGTCATACTTGTAAATTGATTGTACCCAAAATAAAGACTAATTGTCCCTATTAAAATTGTACGTAATTATATTTAACAGTGTCGATACAACACCAATTAATAATTTTTAAATAGATTGCAAGAACCACGTTAAGCAAGACAAAATGTAACAGGATATAAGTTATAATTAGTAATTTTGTAAACGTAATATAGAAATAACTGTAATAAAATTAACCTTTTTTTTGCTACAAAATCTATATCTACACTATCTACTCACATGTGTAGTAAATAGTTTTTTGCTACAAATGATTTAAAGTTGATAGAAAGCATTGTCACCGACAACGTGTCTATTTGCCGAGTTTCAGCTCGATCGATTTTTAATCGAGGGTTAATTTCCACTTTCAAGATTCCGCGTCAAGCAAAACAAAAGTGAAATTCAAATAAGTATTAAAACCGTGCACTGTTACGAAAAACTATGTTGGAATGGTGAGGCTATCGCAATGAGATAAGTATCCTACATCATGTATCATAAAAAAATATTTATGAATCATGAATCATAATGAAAATAATAATAATAAATTATACAAGATATCCGGGGGTAAAGTACTCGTACATACATTAACGTTGGGAGGCGATTCTTCATGACGGTTGACGTAAACAAAGATAAATAACTATTTTAGAAATTTCATTGTTTTTTCCATACACAAATATTTTTACATGGATGTAGTGCCCTTGAATGATACGTAGTTTCAGTTGTTTTTGATAGATGTCGGTAACCTTAAACCTTATGTCAGGTTCCGACAGATGCAGTTAGAGTAGATTCACCGGGCGAGTACCTACTCCCAGTCAACGAGAGCTGCGAGAGTCTGCCTGTGGATAAGGCAAACATTACAATAGATGAATATTTTCTTTTCGTACAAACAATTAAACTTTTCTTTACCTGAAAACTGCCGTTGAAATTTCGAACAAGTTAATTATATTTTTTTACTTGTACAGGGTGGCGCAAAAGTGGTCACTCGATGTTCTTTGGTTGTAATTTTTTTTATGAATAAAATTTTTTAGTTCTACTCTTGGATTATGTTTATTTGATGTCTTAATTTTTTTCCATTAAGTCGAAAAAATAATACCGGCCAAGTGGTTGCCGCCAGAATTGTGACCATACGGGCCCGATTTATGGCATTTTCCATCACCCTTCCGGCGATAGGTTCTAGCGTTCTTGACGGATATTCTCTTTGAGGGCTTCAAGAGTCTGAGGCTTATTTATAGACTCGTGATTTTAATAAACCCCACAAATAGAAGTCTGGAACGGTTAAATCAGGCGATATTGCCGGCAACTTGTGCAACTCACCAAATGAGAGTTTTGATGATTTGCACTGGCCGGAAAACAATAAAAAAACACATTTTTTCTGCATTCTTGAGGGGTATAGCAATTCATGTCTTATTGACATGTATTTTGTATCTGTTTAGTTCAAAAATGTCAAAGTGGAATTGACTTTTGCCGCCATTTGCAAAAATTAGGGCATCTTCCGATAGGGTGATGACTTTTGCGCCACCCTGTACAATTGTGTAGATTTGCCTCTCAATGTTATTGTACTTATTCTCGGTCACCTCGTATATTATAATGAATTCAAGTCAATAACCATTTCTTCTTATATCTCAGTCTTATTGTTTTCAATGCGTTTATTGTTATTCTTGATACCATACGTCAACGTATGGTTAAGGCGCAGGTTTTACGGTAACATTTTGGAAATTTATTCAGTAATGAGTGGACATTTGAGGGGAGAGGTCGCGCGCTCGCACTGCAGTTCCGTCAAGCAATGAATGAGGAAATGGGTGTTATACAAGCAAAGTAGAAATTAAATAATTAATTATTTTATCGTATATAAATGAATGTTTCTTTGTTTGTTCCTCGTGCGGAACCTAAAGCATTTATCCGATAGCGATTTGTCGTGTATGAAATTATTTCCTATCTAGCGTTATGAAATTATTTCCTATACCATTTATCCGATTGTGATGAAACTCTGGTGAGTTGTTATGTGCACACCCGCCAATGTTTCTATAAATAATAGTGAGCTCTGGCGTCATGAAATTTGTAAAAAAAATACATAAAAAATTAATGTTTCTTTGTTTGTCCCTTATTCGGTACCTAAAGCATTCATCTGAGTGCGATGAAACTTTGGCGGATTTTTCGTGTACGTGTACATGCCCTTGAAAGTTTCTATATATATTATAGTGCAAGTGAGCTCTAGCGTTATGAATTTATTTCCTGTACTGTTTATCCGATTGTGATGAAACTTTTGTAAGTTGTTAAATGCACACCTTCGTAATTCCTTATACGGTACCTAAAGCATTACTCCAATTGCAAAGAAACTTTGGTAATTTGTTGTGCACATACCTGTAATGGTTTCTATATGTAGTGCTGAGCTCTGGCGTTATAAAATATTTCTTATACCATTCATTCGATTGCGCTGAAACAATAGGTGATTTGTTGTGCACACGCCCGCGAAGGATTCTATATACATATAGTGGTGAGCTCTGACGTCATGAGATTTGTAGAAATAATTACAATATTTCCTTCTCATCCCCATTCACCTTCAGCCACACAACATACCCCAATTGGGGATGCCATAGTCTCACTGACTCCAGACGGGAGCAGGTGGGACTTTTGTAAGGTATTCATATAAAAAAAGGAGTGGCGGACGTATGAATCCATCTCTCCCACAGCGGGGCAAGGCGATGAGTCGAGAGAGTCAAATAAATTTTGGGTAATTTGTACACGAGCTGCCAATAAGAAGGAATAGCCTCAGGAGCACACGTGCTTCAAGAATTATTCAGGGTCGTCTACCGCGATGGAATCCTTGTTCTACCGTTATTTCAGACATGGAAGATGCTTCAGAGAGGAACTAGCGTCATTGATCCCTTCAGCACCGGTGCAAAGCCGGGAAACACGCCAAACGCGCGCCCAACATATATACACGGTCGAAATTTCTCACATGAGAACGGGTCGCTTCTACCACTCGTTCTTGAGTTCAACAGCTCAGCTGTGAAACGATTTGCCGGCCTCTGTGTTTCCTTCTTCATACAATATGGGTCTCTTAAAGACAATTTTTCTCCGGGCCTCCTGTGCGAAGTTATATATAAAAATAAAAAAAAGATTCTACTATTATTGTTGAGAGGTTTAAAAATTCCGTACGACTGACACTGTTTAACACAAGTACTAAAGATAAAATTAATATCATTCAAAAATCCACAAGGCTTGGCAATTTTTGTAGGATATTATGCTGAATATTTGCATACATCAATTTGTATTAAATTTTGTGCTTTTTCGTTTATGTGCGTCATTCTACTTTTTGTTTATCTGATCTAATATTTTGAAATATATTCTTTCTTGAGTACGAAAAAATTTGTCGAAATAAACTTTCAAAAACAAAACCACCTTTTGTCATTTCTATTGCAAGTACTTAAAAATATTTGTCCCAACTTTATTTTATGATCTCCCTTTATTCACACCCATTATTTTCCGGTAATATTATAAATACAGTTATTACCATTTTATAAACCATACAATCTACGTCAAAACACCATTAGATTCAAAGTCTCATTGAGTAAAAAACGGAGACGTCAAAAAAGGTTCAGGGCGTAAAAGATGTTTCTATCTATCCATTCCATTGCTAATATGATTTTTTGTCTGTCTAGCTGTATCCATTATCTAGTAAACAAATTTAAATTTTATAGAGCAAGTGTATTTTTTATTTCGTACTTTATCAAAATGCTAAATGGTTAACCAATTTGGTGTCAATCTTACCCGAGTCTGCCCCATAGACGGCAAAAATTGTGGTTCGCTAGCGGGCTGTACAAGTACCAAAAATACCTAACTGCAGTGAAGCCGAGTTTTGATATCCCCCCCTTAAAACATATTGTAACGTAAGGTTACATATTGTATTAATAAAATTATCTTTTTTTATTAAAGTGTCTCAAATTCAAAAACACATAGGCACCTAATATGCCTTTTGTTTGTTTTCATAATAGTCTATTTATTACAATGTGCGGCGTATTGAATACATTTTCGTGGTTTTATTTTACATGGTAATTTTTGGACACCGATGGACCACATGGAAACTATTCCATGACAACTCAAAAAAGTGGCATCTCAACACAACTTTGAAAAGTCATTAAATAGGTTTTCAATTTTTTCTTTCATAGCTTTTAATTACTTTTCAAAGTGTGTTGAAAAGCCACTTTGTTGAGTTGTCGTTGAACCAATATACATATATATTTTAATAATACTCTAAGAAAAACTCCTTCATTTATCGTGCATCACATATTTTCAATACTTACTATTCACAATTTGACATCTTTAACTCTACACCACACTCCTTAAAGTTACACAGGCGATCTCACAATTCTTAACAACTATACATACTCATCTAATACTACAACCATCGTATGAACTTCTCATTCTTTTATTTTTATTTCTTGTAATCCGTATTTTTATTAGTATACTACTGTACCTCCCCAATCCCTTTCAATCAACTTGTTTACTTTGTAATTTTTCATACCATCTTTAAAATCATTTCACTTATATACAATACTTATGTGGAAACCTGTAAATGGTACAATTAATGTAACTTAGGTAATTAATTTTGTGTTGGTCTCCCAAATAAAATAAAATAAAATAATATGTAAATAATGCGATAGATAATGGAAACGATATTAAATGGAAAAAATTACTTTCTAATAAGCAAATAATTCTCTTTTTCTCATAATGTTCTTAAATTAAGTGACTCTATTATGGGTATTCCTAGAGGTCAGTTAATCTAATATGGGTATTATTTTTTCCTTTTTCCAATTTGCCGGGTAAGTACCAGTTACCTGGGTTGGATATTTTTAGCAATAAATTTCCATTTAACAATCAATACGAGGTATCTATTTCCATATAATTCTGTATCACGTTGTTTAGGGCCATAGCATCGGCTTACATTAAACGCTGCCTAACAGATACACGAGCGTTTCAATGAAATTATTGAGCGGTTTCAGGAAAATTGGATAGCAGCCATGCGAATATGTTATTCTCGTAATATAATTTATATCGGTGATTTAATTGTGTGAATTCAACTATGCCGATACCTGTTTAATTCGCTGAGAGATTAACCGAATTATTGCATGCGTACGTGTTAGTTGCGGGAAATAGTGATGGAGGTTTTTTAGATATGAAATTTGGCATAAATAATAATAATAAAGCGAAAGATGCCACATCTACTGACTGCAGCTTGGAAATAACGTGTTTATGGTTGTGCAGACCCGTGAATAATCACGGCTATTATAAAACACAAATATAAAAAAAGCCACAAAATGAAAACTTTACCGGAGACGATAAAAACAAATATTTAAAAATATGTGAAATTGATTAAAAATTTTGAAGTTTACACGAAGTCGGTTATTTTTTTCAACATTTGATATAAAATATTGCAATTCTATTTATAATTATGAAATATTTGAGATTTGGGTAATCTCATCTATATCTTTTTTTGAAATAATCTAAAAAAAAAAATTGCACAAATTTAGTTTTCAGTATTAAAAATGCCTAATGGGGCCAACAAACCTAGCTATAAAAGCTCAAGCGTTATTTGGCTTGGCCTACTTCAGCATATCGCTCGTCATACATTCCCATTGTGAATGTACGGCAACCGATATGCAGAAATACCCCAAACCAAATAGCGCTTGAGCTTTTATAGCTAGGTCTGTTGGCCCCATAAATCAGCAAAAATCATTTTACCATGTAGTTCGAAGACTATTTATTTACTCTACATGAAACTACTGAAATGTAACATTCCAAAAATGTGGCTTGAAGGGTTTTACAAAAACAGTATTGATAAAGCCAGGGACATACACAGCGTTAAAAGCGCCGGCGTTATTTGGCTTGGCCTACTTCACCACATCGCCATACATTTGCGATTGGAATGCATGGCGAGGAATATGCTGAAATAGGCCAAGCCAAATAACGCTAGCGCTTATAACGCCGTGTGTGTCCCTGGCTTAACAGTGTAAAATCAAGATGCTCAACTTGGGTGTAAATAACTTAATGTATTTAAAATCCGTGCACAAAAAATATTATATTCCACGGCTATACACATATTAAAAAAATGTTACATTCGTAAGTAGTACGGATTTCCCGCGTCAAATCTCTTGAGTTCAACAGCTCGGTTGTGGAACGATTTGCCGGCTTCTGTGTTTCCTCCTTCCTACAACATGGGTCTCTTCAAGACCCGGGCCTCTTGTGTGGAGTTAATATAAAAAATAAAAATAAATTGACCGAGATTCTCGACCGAGAATGATTAGGTACCGCCGTTGACTGATATATCGATTTAAAAAAATGTCGTAGCCATCAGGACTACGAACTTAAAAAGTATTTTATTACCAAATAATATATTTTCTATGCGTTAACGTGTGTAACTTACGCAGTGAAGTAAATAATTGACTTACGACTGAATATCACTGTAACCCAAATATATATTTTTTTTTCCTGAAAACAGCTATACAATCATTTAGGTCCATCAATGTTTAGAACACTCATACTGGCAGGGTCCATAACTTGTCTGACATAAATTAATACGTCCATTTGTTAATGTTTTTGCTCCGACTAACTCAATATGCTTGCCACGGTGTTAATTACCTGAAGGTGTCACATTAACTGGTTTAGATCTAAATATCCTACAGGAATTCAAAGTGCCTTCTACGTGCATGCAACTGTAACTGTAAATTTGAGTCTCTTCATCTATTTGTGTTTACCACTCCTAACAGCCTACACGGAGAAAAATGTTATTCTAAAATACGATCATTTTATTCATTAAAACGGTTAAAAACGGGACTGAAGTTCTTACGAAAAAATTAACAGTGTTTCAATGTTTATTGGCGGGAAAATGTAAAAATAAACATTGAAACCCTGTTAATTTGTTCGTAAGAACATCAGTCCCGTTTTTAATCGTTTTTACGAATAAAATGATCGTATTTTAGAATAAATTTTTTCTCCGTGTGCATTCAGATGTTCAGGTGTCCTGTTAGTAGTCCTTCCCGTTCCCTCAATAATTTTCTGTCCATAGTGTCTGGTTCAGTAGTTTTTTGGTTTAGGTCTAGGGTACTAAGGGTAACCTACATTACCTTTTATATAAGTTTCTGTACCTGCCTATTTTAAATTGCGCTTTTTTTTTGTTAAATAACTCATCGAGGAACTTATTAAGGAACTCATCGAGAAACTCACTAACCAGCGGCCGAGAATTCAAAATTCAACTTGCGATCCTGCCCTTGCAACTGTACAGAGCGGTTCCGATGAGAAAGATTGACTATTCTCCGAACCAAAATTATCAACTAATAAATCAATATCCGCTTTATTTCACTCAAAATATATACCTGTATTCAAGTAAACAATAAAAATTCTCAAACGCGTGATGATTAATTTCTTACTATCGTGTACCTATTTCTTGTAGGTTTTTTTTAATGATAATTATTTATGATTTTTTTAATAATGTCTTAGCAAAATAAGGGTGTAAAAAAATCTCAAATATTTTAGTACGTAAGACCGTAAATAAATAGACAAATTGAGGTATTTTCGTCACAAAACACATATCTACTCGGATTTTTTTAAATGATTTTATTTGAACTAATATTAAAATTCTGAAAACTGGCTTTACTAAATAATGTATTGATTTATTTTACTGTATGATTATATGATTTGACATGTGTGTTGTATAATATAATATTTCGTTTGAAAATTTAACAAATCTGACAATGACCAACGTTAGGTACTATATTAAAAATTAACTCGGTTTTTCAAAATTTAAAAACTCACTTTACCAGATAAAATAATAATATTTCGAACACAAATTATGTTATGTAAAAAACAGTCAATAAGTCTAGAATTTGATTTAAAAATGACTAATTTCCGGTATTCTCTGGTTTATACCATTTTAATATAAATCAATATTTACATTATAAATACAAAACAATATGCTTTGAATAAATTGAATCTTTTTATACCGTTTGCATTGAGTAGAATTATAATAAAATTGAAAATTACTATACAAAAAAATATACGCGTAAACTACTAAAATTAGTATTTTTTCACTAGAAATGTATGAACGCATATCAGAAACAACATGGCTAAAGTTTCCACTGTTTTTTTTTATTTCTTATAAAATTATTCACAAATTAAATAAAAACCACTTTCCGCTTAAAATCATAACCTCTAGACTCCGTTTGCTAAGCAATTTTTATGCCCACTACCTATTTTCGTAGCGATATAATGCACACTAACAATACGTACACGTTTGGCTTGTACCTTCCTTAACCAACTAACCTATAAATAAAATTAATTTCGAAGTAAATATCTACCGTAGATTTTGTAATTAAATCTAAAACTAATTTGACAGTTTGATGAAACGTTGGGTATGCGACGAAAAGATCTGTTGTGTTTTGTATTGTACGTCACTCAGTTTTAATGAAGGCCGTACTACAGAATGTTTGCTAGTTAAGATTCCCCGCCACGTGTACAACTTTGCCTATTGAGAATTCTATACCACCTTAGAAATTACAAATCGCACCCTCAACCCCTAAAGAATTATTTTTTAATGCGAGAAGTACGTTACGTTTTCATATTATTATCACCTTTGAACATGCGAGGTTTCAAACAAAAAATACACAATTTTATAGGAACGTAAGTAGATAATTTCTTTCCACAATGCGACCATGCGTGTTTTGTGACGTTGTGTATTGTATGTAACGTACTATGTACAGGGTGTATCAGTGTAACCTGCAATATACCCGTAACACTTTAATCAGCGATCCCTGAGCATATTTGGAGTAAAGCCCGGTTTTTTCAATTAAAAACAAAAACAAAAATATTTTTTCGTCAACGTCGCCACTGTGTACAACCAAGGGCATCACGTGATACACACTCCGCCTCGTTCCAGCAGCACCATGCAGACGTGACAGAGCGCGTATCACTTGATATATTGCGAAGTGTAGCCGTGTGATCAATGGCGATATGTTATTAAAAAAAAAAGTTTTTTTTTTTTTTTTAAATATCATCGGAGAACAAAATGATATCTACATTTTTTACTCCAAATACAGACATACATATATGCTCGGGAAAAGCTGGTTATAGTATTTCGGGTTCGTGCTGATATACCCTGTATTTCTTTAATACATTCCACTCATTTTGAAAGTATACTAAAGCGACCATTTAATTGCTCAAAAATAATTATAACGAGCTGATTCCCGGCATGCGTTGCAATGCCACTTAAATAAAGAAATTGCTGAAATCCCTGCGTGTCCTTTCCCATTCGTCCCCGTTCCCCTTCCGCCAACTCTTTCCCACCCTCGTCCCCTTCCTCTCCCGCTTTCCCTTTTCACCTAATTTTTCTTTCCGTAAGAACCGTCTACAAATTATTAAAAAACTTTAAAAAAAAGATGAATGAAATAGGTAAAGTCGTTTTGAAGATATGGCGTGACTAAGGGAAACAGGGATTCATTTTTATATTTATAGATAATAAAAGTACAATTTTATTTATTTATTTTGAATACATTTTTTTAATAGAAGGGAGATCAATTACTTTTGATTCCAAATGAACTTTGGTAGAGGTTATGATGTGATATGAATTACTTTTATCATATTGTTTCATAGTGCTTTCACACAAACAACTGAATTCAGAAGGTCTATGTCAAATGTAACAATGTCATCAATAGCCTTTCAGCGCCATTTTGTTTTTTGACATTTGAAAGGTCCCTGTTCAGTCTGTTTCAGCTTTTGAACCTGTATGATCAGCAGAAGAGGATAACTATCATGTTTTTAAGCTTGTCAGCCTATTACAATTTGACAAAAAACTGAAACGTACCGAGAATCGGCGTTTAACGGAACCTTTCAAATGTCAAAAAACAAAATGGCGCTTAATGATTCTTTGATAACAATGTCACAATTGATTTTCTGTAAAATAACTGCCTAATAATCTTTCTAGATGGAAAGGAAGGGGAAAAATGGTTTTAAAGTGATCAATGCGTGTTCTTGTTGATAAATTTTATCAATGTGCTTATGTAATTTGATGTTTTTGTTAATAAATCTGTCGCGTAAGCTAAATATATTCGAAATGATTCAATAATAATGTTGGTGATTGTTTTTATCAAAAAGTAATTTGTTGTGATTGTAATCATTGAAGACATTACACATAATTTGAATACATGAAGATTGACAATCGTACGAATGTTTATCCAATGATTAATTTATTAAATCATCAATATTATTAGGATAAAAAATAAATTATAAAATTACTTAATGCACTAATATTAACATTCTCGTGCACGAAAAAAACAGGTTTTGTGCAATGAAAAATAGAATCATATATATAAATCATCTCAAAGTGGCCTAACCACAGTTTTAAAATGGCCTTGTAAGCCGAAGCAGCTGTCACAATATTTTTTTTAAATACTGCATAACTTAATAATAACGTTATTAAATTTTATATAAATTTTATTTTTAAAAAGCATTTGATTCGTTTTTCTGTTGTTTTACAATACAACACGAAAATATCTCTTCAATGTGCAAATATTGTGAATTCGTTTTTAAAGCCCAACACGAAATCAGAACGTGTTTAAAATGTTTCAAACAGTTGTTTATTATATTATTTTTCTTTCAATGCTGTTATTTTTATGAAACTTTAAACTTTACTCTGTACAAATGTTAATAAAAGGTTTTCTTATTGGTTTTCTTGATATTATTTTTCATAGACCCATCAAAAATCAATTTGCGACCCATTATTGGGTCGCGACTCGTAGATTAAGAACTTATGGTCTTGTAGGAAAATATATTATTCATACCAGTTAGTATGTATTCTCGCGGTTTACTGTACTTCCAATCCTGTAAACCGGGGCTCCATTATTGCTGTGGATGTTGCGAATAAAAACTTTCGATTTACTGATGTTAAATTTATTTACACGAAGATAATTTTTACATCGAATTCACAAAGTACTAAGGCGTAATGACGGAAGGAAGGTAACACCCTCGGGGATCAACGCTAGAACTATAAAGATTGCCCCGTCGTGATGAGAGGCAGTAGGTTATTATCCAGTGATACCAGTATTATAACTGGTATGAAATTTTGCCTGGATGAAAAGATATATTCGCAATGCGAACTTAAAGTAGTCTTTTAATGGTCTATTTTAAATCTAGTAGGTCTAATTAATGCCTTGCGATTCGTTGGGCTTCCAATATTCGTATGAAAATTAATCAGCTATAATTATTTTAAGCACCAAGGACCCGGAAAAAATTATTGCAATCTTTGATCTTGATACGTACATTAAAAAACTACCCCATTCGCGATAACTTTCTTTTATAATCCACAGAAAGAAGTAGGCACCTGAACTATAAATATATGTTTTCCTTTCACACATTATTACGGGCGCTGTTGGTGTTGTGCTTTTCATTTTCAAGCCTTATGGAAATCAAATGACCTTACAACTTTACTGTCGTACGTCATAAGATAAATGATTTAGTAATGTGTGTATGAACAGCCTCAGCCTAGTGAAGTGGTTTATACGAAGAAAGAAAAGTATTTGTATGGAGGGTGAAACAGCACGCAGCCGAAGGATTTTTAACCAGTGATTCCTAAGCATATTTGGATTCGGAAGGAAGATGTAATTTTTCTGACCGATGATATATTTTTTAAAAATTTAAAACAATAAAAATATTTTTTCTCCACACGCCCCAACGGAGTAGTCGGCTATAGACTAACGGGTCACGTGATAAGCACTCCGTCTCGTTCCAGCAGCGCGGTAAAACACGAGACAGCGCGCGTATCACTTGATCCCGTCGCGATGTGTAGGAGTGTGATCAGTGGCGACGTGTGATTGAAATATATCTTTTTTTATAGAATTGATCATCAGACAGCAAAATGTCATCTACTTTTTGTATTCCAAATATGCGCGCTGCTTAAAATCCTTCGGGTACGAACCATTATATCCTGTACAAACAATAATAAATGTAGTTCAAAGTCTACACTTTTAGCAAAGGTCAGATGAAAATTGGAATTTGGTTTACTTTAAGAGATGCTCAATTAATGCTGTGAAAACGGAATCCCGAGTGTGATGAGCAACTCTTGTATGTTAATTTACCAATGGCCTCATTTTAATGGTATTATAAAATACTGATAAATAAATAAAACACTCGTTTTACGTATATGCAATTCAATAAAAAAGTGTTTTTTTTTCTCCAAAACTTGAATAAAGTCAAATTGTTTTCTCGTAACTAACGCCAGTTACATTCACAACGTTTCATTCACTCGTGGCGTAATAAAGTATTGATTATTCAGTGAAAATATGCGAATCCAGGTAATAGTTCTAGTTCTAGGTGAAACGTAAACAAATAAATAACAATAGTAATGACCACGCCAAACGGCGTTTAGCACGTCAAGGCCGCCGCAGGGCGAGCTGCGAGCTGGCTGGCCCGAATTTAACCATGGAATTCTTAATTGTTCTACGTTTTTATCACCACTATACCACCAGGATGTTTTCTTCTACTGACGATATTATGTAAAGCATTCACTAATACTTGATGCATTATAACACCCCAGGCTTCGGGAATGTTTTATTAGAAGGTCAAAATATTTGCGCTTTGCAATAAAATGCAAACAAATATATAATAAATTAAATTAAAACAAATAACTTTGTTTAAACCACTAATATAATCACAATTACCTACATGTTTCAAAACCGATGGTTTCTTCGTCAGGGTAGTAATGACATTAACCAAATAATTAATGTCATTACTACCCTGACGAAGAAACCATCGGTTTTGAAACATGTAGGTAATTGTGATTATATTAGTGGTTTAAACAAAGTTATTTGTTTTAATTTAATTCAAAATGACGCCACAAAGTGATTTTGCGAAGTTTGAAGAAATAAATATATAATATTTCTGAACCCATCTGAAAACCAAAAACTGGTTTTGAAAGGTGGTGAAATACGCTTTAAAATTTTATAATTCAAACATATTATAATTATGAAATCAAAATTTTTTATGCACTCATAAAAAAGTTTTAAAAATGGCTCACCTTACGTTTTTTCTAACTAAAATTACTGACACCGAAAAAAAATACAAAGTTTGAATATAAAGCGTGGTGATTTCTATTTCTAACACCGTTTAGATCATATTACGATAGTAAGGGAGACAGTGATTTCTATGAGACCCATACAAATTGTTCCGAAAAGCGAACATATTAGCATCAAGGGTGAAGTAGTCATTGTCAAGCAAATAATATGAACATCGTATCGCGTACCAGTCTTAAAATAAGAAAATATCTCAAAATATGCAGATGGAATATCTCTGAAAGGTATTATAAACAGAATAGAACCGTCGAAAGGGTTATGAAGACGCATTTGGTGTTCCTGACTATCAATTGATTTATCTTTCTCATAAACCACGCATGTAAGGGACAAAAGAGCTCTCAGCGGTAGGACTATGAAAATCCCAGTTCCTTTGATGCCATAAATATATGTACAGTTGTTACCATATACAGTAGATAGCGTGTTTGTGTTTATTTCACTTCATTTATTTATTTTTAAATTTAATACAAATCAAATTTAATAATGTATTATTAAGTTCTGCAAGTATTTTAGTTTTGTATTATTGTGACAGCTTTTTCGTCGTTCAATGCCATTTCCAAACTGTCGACAGTTGTAGTAGACAGTATAACACAAAACTAAAATACTTACAGAATTTAATAAATAACATCATTTAAATCTACAGTAGACCTTTTGCTTTTAATGGATAAATAAATTTAAAAAAAACATCTCGAATATTTGGCTAAGTAATAGTCACCCTGTAATCGACGTGGTTCATTCATTTAATTTTTTTCCTTTCAACCCACATACAAGTTAAATAAATAAAATATTTCATGCAAATATGCGGGTTTATGGGTGGGTCCTTGGCATTCAACCTTGTCCTTGACTTGAAAGCTTTGCGGATTTATTTAGTCAAGGACACTACTCGGACAGGAAGTGGTAGATTGGTAGATATGATTTTCATTGAAACATCAACCTTACATTTATTGATATGACTTTTTTGTGCATAAAATAATACCGATCTAAATATACCGATCATAATACTGTTAACCTAAAATTATGATTTTTTTATTATAAAATAACATTAATTTGATCATTCAGAATACTTTACACTTTTTTGTAAATTTCTTTAGTAATAAATTGATATTAATAAAATACTTAGTTTTTACCATTTTTATTGTTCATAAAAACCAACTTGTTTCGTGAGCAACGCTCACTTCTTCAGGGTTTTAAAAAATACTCTTTATTTTTTACTTAGTATGTTTTTAAACCCTGAAGAAGTGAGCGTTTCTCACGAAACATGTTGGTTTTTATAAACAATAAAAGTGGTAAAAACTAAAGGTGCCACAAAATAAGTTTGCTGTATTTGAATAATAGAATTTAATTTAGGTATTTTTAAATTTTTCATAAAAAAATCCTATTAAAATGCACTTTTAAAGTACCTACACACTTATTTTCTTAGAAATATTTCTACGACGCAGATCGGAAGAGAAAGAAAAACGGAGAAAAATTACATATTTAACTCATTTTTGGATTTTTGTCCTTTAGAGCAAATTTCCAATAATTTCAAATTTCCATGATCGATTCGTTATTTCTAGCTGGGGTGTAAAATGTTTCATAAACCAACTTTATTTTTTTATGTTAGAAACTTTTAATATTTTTTGTATTTTAAGGGTGTACTTAAAATAATTTATAATCTGCTCTTTCATCGATGGCGCTAGTTTAATTATTATAGGAAAAAACACTTTTTGGATGTTATACTTTAAAATATTAAGATAAATTATATATTTGCGATCTTATACATACAATATGAATATGAATAAATACACATACCAGCAACAGTGGATTCTCTGCTTCATTCCGTATCCACAAAGCTAGAAGAAGTTTGATATTCGCGCATGCGCATTGAGTCCTGTGTGCCTAAGCTTGCTTGAAGCCGGATACGTTTTCGATAAGAGCATCCAATGCACAGAAAACGACTGTACAGAATAGCATAACTGTTTGCGCAATCATTTTTGACTGTTTGTCTTGAATAACTGAAACCGATTGATGTGTTGAATATCTTTCGAATACTTATTTAATTAAAATTACATATTACAATAAATATACATACTCAATTCTTCCAAGAAAGTCATACAAATACCTTATT
Organism: Limnephilus auricula; assembly: GCA_951813805.1. Lineage (NCBI taxonomy): Eukaryota > Metazoa > Arthropoda > Insecta > Trichoptera > Limnephilidae > Limnephilus > Limnephilus auricula. The sequence goes on from OX638393.1 coordinate 37,564,156, forward strand.
GCATCGGTGATTCAATCCAATATTCTAATTGTACGCCTTTCTGGAAAGAATTGAGTATGTATACGGACAAAACACGTTATCCATATTCATATTGCGTATATACGGGCGCGAAAAATAATTCATCTTAATATTTTAAATTATAACTTGTAAAAGCTTGGTTTTTCCTAAAATATTTAAATTGGCGCTATACATGAACGCGTAGATTATAACGTATGTTCGTTTAACCCTAATAACATGTTTTAAATATATCTTTGTATGACGTTTGTTAGGATATTTTCTCGTACTAACTCTTTTTTTAAGTGCCAAGTGAGTTTAAGTTTTTCGTAGTGCCAAGACCGAGTTGTTTGGCGGTCCGTCCTCTTTGCCTACCCCTGCGCGGGAACGGTTAGTTAGTTATTTTAGTTAACTCTTTTTTAAATTTATTTCTATTCTCGAACATACATTTTACAAATTGTTACAGTAGTTTACGTAGATAATACTCGTAAGTTCCAATAATACAAAACAATTTTAATAATCACTAACTGTAAATGTATAGGTTAGTAATAGTGATTTGTGAACACCTCACTAAGAGTAGATACGTGTGCTGAGGTGTTCGCATGTTTTATAATCATTGTTAGCTAATCTGATTACTACAGCTGAAAAATGCCCCCATTACTCTTTCTACTTTTCTAGAATTTTAGACAACACAATTTAGTTAACCACCTCAGCTCGCTTTGTGGAAATAATGGTTTGTAATTATACCTTTAATTTTGTTTTACCCATTGCTTGATTATACGTCCTTCCAACGTTTTATATTCCGGGCCAGGGTCAGCCATTTTATTATCCGCTCCATCTCTGCTGTGTTATTCCTTGCTTTATTTTCGCGGTCTTCGGTATTTTAAGGCATTACGATTATTTATATTTTGGTAAACCATTACTAACTATCCCGTTACCCTTTGAATAAACTAGCCGAAGTTCCCGGCGTTGCACGGGATTTACGCAGAATGTTACGAAATCAGTTGGTAGACAATAATTTTCCTATTATTTAGAACGTCTTTTGTGCAAAATTTCATCAAGAAGTATCAAAATTCTGCCAAGGGGTGGAAACAAGGGGGTGGGAAAGGGGGATGGAGGTGGTTTTTCGTTTTCTTCTGGTTTTAAAGGTCAAAATTGCAAAATTTCGATAGTCTCGGAAGAAAACTATAGATTTATTTTAAAAACAAAGTAACGCCGCAACAGACACTCTTCTGTATTGACTGAGCGCAGCGAAGTTCTGATTTAACTCAAACATTTTGCATTTCGTTTGTCTGTAAATTTGTTTGTTCAAAATGGTGGCCGCTTTAAATGTTCAGAAATTATTATTTTTTAAAATATAAAATCGCTGTGTTAATTTGGACTTACCTCCTTCGATTTTTTATTTTTATATTATGGTACCTACCTGCCCGAAGAAAGTTTGGAAAAAGTATTGTCATTGAGACAGTGACGCTTCTTTGGACAAATCGCACAATTCATTATTCTAAACATTAAAAAAATACTTAAAATATATGGTAGGAACCTATATAATTGAGCCGGTGGATTTTTAAATACACTTAAAAATGATTTTAAAAGAAATGTTGGTTTAATTTAAAACATACCTACTTTCTAGACAGAACTTCTAGAATTTTCAGTTTCAGTGCCGGCAACCCGGCGTTTATTTTAATTTTATTTAATTACATTTATCGGTCTCAATAGAGACAAAGTCTATTCCGGGCGGGTAAATAACGTAGAATATGATATGCATTAAAAGATATGTTTGTAAAAATATACGTACATAAAAGATAAAAAAAGTAATATTATATGTTGTTATGTTAAAAATTAACTTTTTTTTTGTCTTTACCAGATTTACAGGAACGGGTTTAGTTTTTCCCATAGGAAAAACTAAACCCTTTCATACACTTTTCCATATAAATGATCATCTAGTAAATCTACGTTATGCAAGTGTATTATATAAGTATAATTAATACAAAACAATACAAGAACAACACGTTAATCTACCAAACTATTAAATGGGAATATAATTCACCGTCTCCAGATATTTTCATATCAGAGGGTTCGGCTCTGTGGAATTCCTAATTTGACCGATAAATCCTACTGATCCCTCAATATAAATATTTAAAAAATCTTTCGTAATTCTACATGTATTTAAAATGACTGATTTTTGCATTTTTATATACAAATTCTTTGACTATACAAATTCTTTGACATTATATATTATACATTATATATTCTTATACATTCTGTTTTTATTATTTGTTATATTTCCATTAAAAGATTGCATACGAAGTGAAAAAGAGTTTACACTTGGAAATAACAGAATATAGATACATGATAATTAATAAAGTTAAGAATACACAGTTTTATTTATTTATTTATAAAATACATGATTATACACATTGAAACATATACATATAATATGTGATACGTTAGATCACCATACTAGACCAATGGTATATAGTTATATAGTTGTTTTGTGATGTCTAGTGTAAACATGAGAACTAAATAAATAAAGATTTTGAAAATAGGAAAAGTTTTTGAAGAAAAATTATAACCTCATTAGAAAATATAAAATAGAAAACAGGAAAACGAAGAAGTAATAAAAAAAATATAATAAGACATGCTATTAAACATATGGATTAAGTATATACATGTTTAAAATAGGAAAAATTATGATGGAAATAGAAAATTGAAAACAGTAAAATGAAAATTAGAAAGAATAAAAAGAATAAGACATGCTATCACGCAGGATTAGATCATACATATAACTCTTTTTTCTAGTTGTATATGTGTACATGTATGCATAAGCGCGTAAATACGCGCATGCACACATACATCTACACACACATATTCATATACATACACGCATGCATATTTATACACACATATATACATATACCTTCATATACATACTTTATATATTTAGATAGTTAGATTGATTAATGCTCCCGCAAGAAGTGCAGGGTTTGATCATATCCCAAAAATACGAATCTAAACATTTTTTTTAAATACAATTTTGAAGTGTTGCAAAAAGATTACATATTTATAGTTTGATATAAGAGTATTTGGTTCAGTGTTTATTTGCAATTCCATCGAGCTGCACTCACTATCGTTTACTTTTATCGCCAGAGCACTTTTACCTACTTAGTAACGAAATGAATATAAAACGGATAGTTTCCTGTTTATCGCTCGCCGCTCCGGACAATGTAATTCTTTTATTGCGCGAGTGTCCCCATTACGATCTGACGTGGAGATCTTTTAACTTTTCATAAGGAAAACTGGAACGTGCTTTGTAAAATCGGATTATTTCTGTGAAGTGTTTAGGAACTGTTATTATTTATGATCGCGATGATATAAACGGTGTAATAGAAAATTCAGTGCTACATCGGCCTATTTTCGCAGTATAGTACCCACAAAAGCGGCTTATTTCTATTTATGTTTTTTAAATACATTATGTATTACATATTCCAATGATCTTTGGCAGTCCAATTGGGAAATTTACCTGTTTTGGGACAGTCAAAATGAACAGATTTATTGAATGTACCTAATTATTGTTTTATCTATTATATTGTAATGTATTGACTTTTACTTAGATTACACTTTATAAAAAAATATGGTTGAGACAAGAAGTTGCTTTTGAATGTCAATAAATATTTTTAAAATAATATAAATGTAGAGAAGAGAAAAAAAAAAATATATATTTGCTTTTCAACCATTCCATGAAATTTTACTTTTGATTTTGATGAATTATAACTAAAGAATCAAAAATAGCTAGAAGAGAAAAATAAAGTATAGACATAAAATATTAATTCAAAAATTATAAACATGTATAATTTCAATCATTCCATGAAATTTTGTTTTGTTTTTTGAATTAATGAACTAAAGAATCAAAAATAGATTAAAAAAGAAAAGTGAATAGAGAATACCTAGATGCAATGCAAAGAAAAATTTAAGCAGTTTTTGAACTTACATTGGTATAAAAATAAAATTAATGTAAAACAAATATAATATAATATGTAGGAAAGATCAACTAAAAATAAATTAATGACTGTTAATTAGCATATTTTGCATCGCTACTTATATTAGCAATGGGCACAATCGATGAATCGTCGATGATTTACTCGATCTTTTTTTATCAAATGTTCGATTCATTGTCATGGATAAATCGATGTTAAGTCGAAAACACAGTCCGAGATAGTCATTTTGAAACGTCATCGAAAGTGGAATCGAGACAATCGTTGTGAAAAGTCAGAAATTCATTTGGAAATGCGAATCGATTCTCAAATTCAATTCTGCGTAATATATTAGTTTTTACATAAAATAGGAATTCCTACCTCCTGACTAAGCTACTGCAAGTAGCTTGTTAGCAGAATCTTAGTTAGGCAGTATTATATAAATAACAATAAATTAAAAAGCAGCATAATAATAATATATTTATTTAAATGCCATAAAAAGGCTGTTACATATAACTAAAATAAAACCATTGATATTTAATGTAGTCATTTTATTAAATATGATTGTTTTGATTTATGTAGGCACACAGATTAAAACATTAAATTTTGATAACTGGTTTATTCGGAATATTAATATTATGTTGTCAGTAAAGAAATCATTGACGTTTCTTTTGAAGTGTCGATTAAAATATTTCGATTATCTAAATGTCTGGATATCACTAGAAATTGCTTTTAGAGTTATTATTATGTTTGCTTTGTGGATCTATTGAAGATTCTTTGTATCCGGTTTTGCCAACTCGTTCATTCTTCTCTCGTTCGTTCTCTTTATGAAGTACGCTCTACCAGCTGTACTAGCATATAGTTTAGTAGTATTACAACTGTTTAAGATTCCCGTGCAATCTGTAAAACTATTTATCAATAATTAATTCAAACAATATAACTTTGTTTAAACCTCTATATATGTTGTTTATTAATCTACTGGAAAATATATACTAACATTAATAATATTAAAAAATTATGGGTGAACATATATAGTAGGTGTCGAATTAGGGATGGAGGAGTGATTAGAGATTAGTGAAGAGTGGGAGGAGGAGATAGACCGGGCGGTGAATGGGAACATAAAATATGGTGGTTGAAACAAAGTTATTTTGTTTCATCTAATTAAAATGGATTGCCACAAAGTGATAGTTACATTCAATAGTAGATAATATAAATGATTTTTTTTTAAATATGTAATTATGGCTAAGTTCGAGGCGATTATGATTTATTGACACAAAAAATCACAAATAAATCGAAATATTCCAGTTTACGTTTTACATTAGAAGGATACATAAAAAATATTAATTGACAATTATGTAAAAGCAAATCATATCCAGTACATGACTTCACAAGCAAGGGTCACTTTAAAATGATTTTCCTTTTCTGCCAGATATTATATTAAAAAAATTAACAGATGTCTGTATTTTATACTTTAGAAATAGTGTCAACCAAAAAATTAGGCAATTTAGAACGTAACAAAGATATTAATAAGAAATATAAAACGGTAATGAATTTATAACGTATAGTTTGTCAATTTAGAGTAGAAAATATTAAAAACGGAAGCACAAAATTTGTAGGCTGGCAACTCCAATTTAATTGTCAAATGTATATCGTATGAGGCATTTTGTTTAGCGTTGGTACACGAGTTTTCAAGTGATATTGATATTGAAGTGATTTAAATATAAATTAAAACAAATAAATATTATTATAAATAAATATTTATTATAAATTACAAATAAATACTATTTAAATTATAACAAATAAATTTCAGAAACGAAATGAAAACTTATAGATTACTTTACAAGCAAGGGACCCTTTAAAATGATTTACTTTTTCTGCCAGGTACCTATATTATGTTATTTTTTTAACAGATGTCTGTTTCTTGTACTTTAGAAATACGTCATCCGAAAAATTAGGCAATTTACAAATGAAATGAAAACTTGTAGTTCTTAGTATATTAGAACACTCTCCCACAACATTTGAGAGTAACCGAGAGATTTGTGACACTGTGACTTTTGTCAGCACTGACAAAATGACATGTGTTCAACTCGGCCATCTAATAATAGTACCTGCATTACACTCAATGCGTAATTGTGATTATTTACGTTTTTGCCGAATCACTCTTTCTATTTAGCCTCGACGGGAATCCACCTCGCGTCATAATCTCTCATTATCTTACTTTTATCAATTTCAATTACCTACAACACTGTTTTAGTAGTAATAAACCTGATTGTGTTATTAATATCACAATATGTTACAGTGCGATTACAAAATACACTGAAAAAATCATTAACATTTTGCATACATTCCGCCTTATGCATAAGATCCTAAAGCGTAAAGAAATGTTTGCCACGAATACATTTTAAAAGCTGATAGTAATTCAGCCGAAAAAATTTCAGAACTTCTGTCAACTGATGCTGCTAATGAAAAAATAGCGTGAAAATATATGGACCGTTTTGTAGCGGTTTTATAAAGGCCGAAAATAGATCGGTATTTTCAGTTTCGCGTTAGGTATTTCCAGACTAGAGTTTCTTAAATGTTCGTGTAGCAACAGCGTCACGGAGAAACATCAGTAAAGTTAGAGTGTCTGGCCGCCAGCTTGTTGGTGTAATAGATGTGGCTTTGAGATGAGTTCGCTTCACAGAATTGAGTGTCAAAACCAACGCAATCTTGATAAACTACCCATCCGTAGAGACAAGTGACAAGTATTCAAGTTCAAGATAAATCGGATGCGTAAAAACATAGTCAGTTAACCTCGTTAACTTTTCCGACAACGCTTTTATTACCTGGGCTAACCATATGCAGGGTTTAGACGGTGTTTAAACTATTTTAACACCTTATATCGTAGAAGATATGAGGTAGGTATTAAAATAGTATTACGATTCAAACTCTTTCGAGCTTAAGGTCCGTTTAGATGCAGCGACTTGCATGCACGATCAGTTTGTGCAAAAGTATGCGCAAAAACACGTGCGGCGTTCATATTATGACAGCGACACGCGCGAACAGTTTGTGCAAAAGTCGCAATCATTTGAAGTGTATGCAAGGCACTTGCGCATTGTTTTGCCGTCTTAACGCACATGATTACTTATGCAAATTAGATCAAATTTAGTTTGCGCAAATTAACGTTTGTGTAAGCCGTTTACGCGGTATACCGTTTAGCCGCCTTAACGCACATACTCGTGCAAATTAGAGTTTGCGCAAGTAAGATTGAGCATGTAGACGGAGTGTGTTGAGAGGTAGGTACAACATGTAGTATGTAGATTTTACGATTCATAAAGCACCGCGTTAATAAAACTGCAGGGATTCTAAGAATTCTTTCGAGTTTTTGAAGTTGTGTCGGAACATTTTCACCATTTGGAAAACCCTTTGAAGAGTTATTGGAACACTTTGGCACGGGATAGCGTTGCGATTTGGAAAACTGAAACCGCTGCCATTGCCAAGTTGGTACAAGCTTTTGCGGGAACTGGTTCGTTCTGCCACATTTAGGACAGCTGATCATAATAACGGCCATTCCACGATTGTGTTTGTGTAACACCGCAGACTGTGTTTTATGCAGGCCGATAAGATAAGCCGTCACAAACTCGAGCCTTATCGTGGTTCGATAATCCAGTGTGTACTTGTTATCGGGCCCGCCCATTCTGTGTACCTTGTACAAAATATAAGGTAATTGATGGGCTTTGCTTTTGGCCAGTGGCTGCGATGGATTTGTCGCTCGACCACACGTCTTCCTCTTCGTCTGCGAGGATCCCTGCGCCCTCGCCGCTGGTTTGGGTGCAAACACGCCAACTGCTGTCCCTGCTGGACCGGTGATAACAATATGGAAATGAAAGATGTCAAGTCAGGTGTGTTATCTTCACTGCTCACTATTCGGCCTTTTTAAGTGACGTGTTATTTGTTTGGTGGTTTTCCAGGTGCGTCGTTGGATTTTGGATAATTTCGTCAAATCTGTGCAAAGTTTTTGGAGTTACAAACTGTCCTTCTGTTGAAAATATTTTTATTTTATTTTGTTGGGAAAACCAACAGTTACAAAATTTTGTAAGCATGGTAGTGTTTTCACTGGCGTTTCTTAATTATTAGTAAATTTGAAAGAACAAATAGTTTCATTAGCCTATAAGGATGGGATGGTGGGAGGGAAGGAAAAGGGAATGGATCTAGATTCTAGAGAATGGGAATGGATCTCTGTGTATATAAGGTGCTGAGTTAAATAAGTGAAATTCACCGTAAGAAATGTTAGATATCTGCCCGCTCGTTAGTATCGTTTATTTATATTTATCGATATAGTATCTACTTCTATAAATATGCAATGACTTATATTATAATATCATCTGAAAACGTGGAATGCCGGAAGGACCTGCGTTAATTATCAGAATGTAATTAATATCATGTTAATCGCTTTCTTAAATCAAAACGTTGCTTGGAATGGCTTAAGTCGTGTTTTTTACCAGATTTAAGTAGCCAGGTACTTCCATACCTTCCTCTCTCACATCTCCTTCCCTTCTTACACAACATAGCCCATTTAAGGAGGCCATTATTTATTTATTTTTGGGGTATTACGCCGTGTTGCGCTACCTCCTTCTTTAACCAACGTTTCGGACAGCGTTAGAGTGTCATCAGGCACATTGTCAGCCCTTAACGGACACAGTAACGCTGTCCGAAACGTTTGCTAAGGAAGGAGTTAACACGGCATATACCTACCCCAAAAATAAATCACTATAACATTTTGTTATGGTTTTTTTCTGAAATCACACTTGGATATCTATCGTGTGCAGTTGTTTTGTAAGTAGTATTAACCGAAGGAATTATTTTTTTTGTATTGCGCATTTATATTTTTCTTCGTGTGTAATCCAAAACATGATGTGTTGTGTTTTCGTGCAACTTCGGCGTCATTTTATGTCACGAATTGACAATAGAGCGTCAAACTAGTTTAATCCAAGGAGATAAACTTACTAATTCCTAGTTGTTATCATTTTAGTACGAACGGAAAATTCTTTAATGTTTATTAGCTATCTTTCATAGGTATCTGGTATCATCATGGCTAGAATCCAAGATAAGGTATGTTTTTCTAGAAAAAAATGCAGATTCCGTCATCGATATTCAAAAACACCTCAACTAGTACTAATTAAACTACAAAATTTTATATGCTTTTCTGTTGATTTCCAAGTCCTAAAATAACATTAAACTCGACACCTTTAACCATTAATTAGGCGCATTAAGAAAATCACACCATTAGTCGCGTGTGGTGACCCCAAAGAAATAAATGAAAATGGAGTGGAAGAAATAAATAAAACGAAGTATGTATTATCAAAAATATATAAAAATACTTTATTATAATTAACATCAAGAAACAAAAGCATAACTTTGCCATTAAACATTTAAAAAATAAAACAGCATCTAATCTCTCTTAAAACTACTAACTTTTCGTATAGCCGAAATCAACTTTAAAAATAAATAAAAAATTATTCAGACTCATCAGCAGATTCATTAATTCTGCATCCGATGCAGTAAGCCCTGAAGTGTGGACTGACAAATAAATTTACCAAACTCTTGGCATTTCGTTTGGTTATTTGGTACTTTATTAATTGTTACGTAATTGGTCGGGAAGGTAGGAAGCTAGAAAGAGCGCTGTCCCAATTTGAAATGGTCTTGACCCCATGCGCCTAATTAAGGGTTAACATTGAAATTGGTTTTATTATTTTTTTTCGTCCTGGCTTTGTGTAGAATCCGACAGGAATAGGTACCAGAAAAGGTTTATTTCATGACGATACCAATAAATGGTTATTATAAAATTATTAAAAAATCAAGACACATTGTTAAGGTAATCATTATCTAACAATGTGTCTTGATTTTTTTTTTATATATGAAAATTAAACACGAACTCACCAGTGGCGCTAGATTTTTCACCCGAACAAAACTCGCAGAAATCGCTCGGCTACTCCCAATAGGGTAGTTTCACAAACGAGGGATTCTGTTGAAAATATATCGAATATTTATAGATGATTTTTCTGATTTTAATTGTCCTACTGAAAATGTTTGTTTTTTAATGTTTTCATTCAAATTTATTGGTTTTAAAAACGTCCATAAGCTGACAAAACCAAAACGGCCCATGGTTGGCAACGACGCTAAAAACGCTCGTCAACAAACAAGAAAGCACTACTGTCAGATTTTTTCAAAGCCGGTCAACGCTTACGTCACACGTCCAAAATGTCGTTTTGGCGGTATTACAAAAATGAGAAACTTTGACTCGCTGTAGAAAATTTATTCGTCAACATAAAAATAAAATAAAAATGCCGTAATAATCGTAATTTTTTTGAACAATAAAAAAACGTTGAATTACCCTATTCTATAGAAAGTAAGGATGGCGAAATTGCATGAAAACTCCTTTTGTAAATATATAGCTCTGCTTTGACGTTTGACCTGACTGTTTCACTACTTCACCAGTATGCATAAATTATGACTCGTCTCTTACGTTCGTAGATCATCGATACGCAATTATAAATAATGGGGAAAAGCCGTGGACTGGCTAATAAAATTTATATTGTTCCTGGAAAGTTACTGCCGTCCTTATGGCAATACCCATAAAAGCCCGCGCAAACCTCATTTGTTTTGTAATAAAAAGAGCTCCAACCGAGTTAACTGGGCGACACCGTGTCGCTATTCGCTATACGCCGACATATGTACATGTATCGAATGTATCATTTTCAAGCAATGCAATTTTTATTTAATATTAATTATCTACTTTAACATTTTTTAACATAAGACGTTATGGCCTAGAGAAACGTTATTAATTAAATTTCTGGGTGGTAATTTATTTATGAAAATAATAAACTCTGTTAGATGAATTATTTTAATAAAAAATTATCTACATGTTTCAAATAATTTTTATGAAAACAATGGCATAAATTTTATTAATTTCATTTTCAATTTAAATGACGCAACAAAGAGAATTTACAATTATTGAATATGGCAATTTATTTAGTCATGTTTTAAGAAATAATTATGCATTTTTTATTGGTAATCTCGTATACAATAAATAATAATGTTTGATATTTAGATAGGTATCAACTTATACTTTTTGGAGAATAAACCATTTTTTATGTAAGTTTTAACATTAAATTTTATTGTACCTAGAATTTTTTATATTAGGTAAGTACCTTCTCAAGAAATATGAATTAGATTGAAAATAGGAATTCGAAATTTGAACGCCCATATGACTTTTGCTTTCTATTGTTTATAGAAATGTCAAATAACAAGAAAGATGTAACATGGATGTTACTCTTCATTTATACATACGTTTATGAACATTGAAAATAATATGATAATAATAATTATTGAAAACCCAAGTAGCCCAATATTCCAATGTTTTTAAAGCTACAATTTTTTTGGTATGTTATTAGTTATTATTGTTTTTCTCAATTAGGTTTTCTGATGTAGGCATTTTTGTAGCAATGCTAGTTGTATTTCTATTTGAAATGTTATCCATGTCGATAATAAGGATGTATTTGACTTTTCATTTGTTTTTCCTTCTTTATGAAAGTAGTAGTAGTTTCAAGAAAGTTGAAATTTTATAGTTTTGATCATTTCCTCTTATTATTTATTATTATTCCAGACCCCAAGGATGTGGAAAATCTTCATATTTATTTTACAAGACAGTTATTATCCCTTCCGAATTCAAGATACATATTATTTGAAAACGGTGATGGGGGAACTATCCAAAACAAATTTGAAGAAAACGGAGAGTTATGACAGTTTTGGTATTACTGTTGGAATTACTATCTTGCTAAAAGAAAATAAAGTTTACCTTTATAATTATTGCTCATACTTTTAACATTTTTAAACTCTTTTAAGCTCAAGTTCTACTGTTTCTAAGACCTTAAAAAAGGCTTTAAATAAATTAAAAATATTATAAAACTTTGTTCTCATTTTTTTTTTTCATTAGCTCCATATAAGAGGCCCTGAGGAAAATAATTCCCCTCAGGGTCTATGTCATATTTGGGGATGCTGTGTGGAGGGTATTTTGAGGCAAGGAAGGAGAGGAAGTTCTATGAAAAAGGGAAGGAAAGAGTTCTGAGGGGTGGGTAGGAATCTGGGGGTCGGTGTCTCTAGGAATGACAAACATATGAATCCATCCCTCCCACTGCGGTGCAAGGCGATGTTCCGGGAGAGTCCGGCTGGAGAGATCAAAAGATTTCCCTCAACCAGTCTCTCCCGATCCGGACTGCCACGCAAGCTGGCGGACCGATGCACACACCGCCAAGACCCGGACAAACCTCACCTCAAAGAACCCGGGCACCCCTGCTAAGTCACCAAACGTAGCGAACCACTTGGGGTGACCTATGGCATAGGTGTTGGTTATCCAATAAATGGTTCTCATAAGCTTAAATTAAGTGTAAATTGCAAGTCTCGTGCAAACTTTAGCACATGTAATGGTTTTATGGTTTTGGTTCTTCATTTATTAATTTGGCTGACTTTCGTTGACATTGTGTGTAATGTTACATTTGGTAAAATTTCCCATCTCCGAATACTTCTGAATATGCCGAAATTAATATTCATTCATATAATTATTCATCCCAGACTTGCAGAAAAGTCAATAGATCTGATGTCGCCTATTAAATAAAAATGGATGAATTTATCCAAGACATTATCTAGAGAGCATTTAGTCCAGTTTGAATCTTGCAATCGTATGCCTATATTTTTATTTTTTTTTTAATTATTATCATATTTTATTGCTCATTAAAAACATTATATTTTCAGTATGACATTATCCCCTTAGTTACCTGAATTAGTGACTTACAGATTTTTTCTTCCAGATGAGGATGATGCCACAACCTCAGCTGCGACAGATGGAGTGGGTGGAGTCAGCGAACACAGAATCATCTTCGTCAATGGACCACAACCCACCAAATTCTGCAACAATCACATCACCACGGCTAAATACAGGTAACAATCTTATTAGATAGATAACTTTGTTTTATTTCCACTTTATTACACATATCTTTAACCAACCGGTTTCAGTTCGACATGAACCTATATTTTTTTTATTTTTTTTTTTATAGAGAATACCTTACAAGAGTCCCAACTGCTCCCGTCTGGAGCCAGTGAGACTATGGCATCCCCAATTGGGGTATGGTGTGAGGCTGAAGGAAAGTGGGGAAGGGAAGGAGATGGGGAAGAGGAAGGTAGGAAAGTACCTGGCTATTCAGATCTAGTCACTAAACACGGCTAAAGCCATTATTAAGCAACGTCTCAATTCTGAATGGTGGTCTTACACCAGGGCGATACTGACAGTATCTTCCACTCTGGAACGTGCCGCAAATGTAGTATATATTATTTTCATTAATTAATTGTGAAATAACACAAATTAATCAAATAAAATTTATTTGCGCACGCCGGGTTCGAACCCGCGACCTTCCGATTAATCAAATCAACTGTTAAGAAATATATTGGCGCAAGCAATTTGGACATTATAATTCATACAGTTTCTTTATACACATGGGTTAAAATCGCAATAAAAAAATTCTTATTCAAAAAATAATTATTCCACATTTATTGCCATATAATAAATATACTTTCAATAAAAAAAAAATCATTGGATATCTCACACACAACTAGTTATATTTACATTTTAAAATCGAGCGTCCTTATTAAAAGACTCTGTACTTAGTAATGGCATGATTTATTCTTTTGATTTTTTTTTCAATTGATTTCTCTTCGTATTTCCCTTATTATTCCACTTGTTGATTATATTATTTAATATGTAATATTAAAATATTGGTTTTGTTATTTCAGCACCTTGAGCTTCGTGCCATGCTTCTTGTTTGAGCAGTTCCGGCGCTACTCAAACTGCTTCTTCCTCCTCATCGCCTTGCTGCAACAGATCCCCGACGTGTCTCCCACAGGGCGCTGGACCACCCTCACCCCCCTGGTTTTCATCCTTACCGTCAGTGCCGTCAAGGAGATTGCAGAGGACTGGGTAACTACCACCTCACTTCTATTATCTTGTTAAATAGGATTATGAATTCCTTCCTGGTAACATTCTGTTGTCGATATACTTCCTAAAATTTATATATACTGCCCACTTTGTTTTATAATTGTATCGTGGAAGACTAGGCCATACAGACAGGTTACTTGGAATTGGAGATCAGAACTTAAGCTTCATAATGTTAGTCTTGGCACCTCATGTGTTGGAAACCGTGTATACAAAACAAAATTTTTGTAAAAGTGTAAAACCAATCATCTAAATTGGAGTCTCATTACAGAAATTTAAAAAAATATATATCATGACTTGCAATGAAATTCTTTACAAACATATTTTTTTCTCAATTCAGCGGTTGACTTGAGAGGTTTCTCATTAATTGCTGTTCAATACTGATCATATTTTCTGTATCAGAAAATAATGAGAATATATTACAAATTCTCAATCTGATTTATGCTCAAATATTTTTATCATTTTACAGAAACGGCACAGGGCAGATGATGAAATAAACCACCGAGACATAGAAGTCCTTCGAGACGGGCAGTGGCAGAAGATCCAGTGGAGGCACCTCCAGGTGGGGGACATCTGCAAGGTGCAGAAGGATGACTTCTTCCCCGCTGATCTGGTTCTCCTGTCTTCCAGGTTAACATTTAACATTAAGCCTTACTAATAAACGTGGTTTAAATTTTATACACAATCGTGTATGTAAAGAAATTACTAATTAACTAAAATTGAACAAAACAGCTGCAAAAAGTTATACTCTTTGTTTATACAGTGGAAGAGGGTATTATATTTCTTATACAGTGGTGCCTCACACAACGAACTTAATTCGTTGCAGGAGCAAGTTCGTTATGCGAAAAGTTCGTTATGTGAAACGCGTTTTCCCATAACAATACATGTTAAAAAAAATAATTCGTTCTGTAGCATAAAATATGGTAAGATGACATAAAAAAAAGATAAATTTTTTGTTATTATTTTTATTTAGATACATCTAAAAACATAATGAAAAAAACACACATTTTTTAATTTTAAGAAATAATCGAATCTTGCACATCTTCATCCATTTTCCGCTTTTTGGCCGATGGTGCAGTGAAAAACCTGTCCAAAGTCGTTTGTTTCTCTCTTTTCTTCAACATCTGCCGGAAATAACGGACAAGAGTATCGGAGTACAGGTCGTTGATCCTGTTTGCTTCAGCGGAATCCGGATAGTGGGCATTGGTAAACTCCTGAACTGCTTTCCATTTGACCAGGATGTTCTTGATGTCAGCAGTTGGAATTGGTTGATTGTTTGATTGTTGCTCCTCGTTATCAGATGACGCTTCCCTTTGAGCATTGTCCTGTTGTTGGGCCAGAAGTGTTTGGAGCTCTTCAGTTGTCGTGACTAACGAGTATAACGACTGCCTGCGCGGGAGGATGCAATTAATCGGCAGTGATCGTAGAAGATCGGGCGACTTCGTTGTAATGATGAACGATTGCTGCGACACGTGCGTAAGTTAAGCGCACTGCTCAGTGACTAACGACTGCCTGCGCGGAAGGATGCAATAAATCGGCAGTGATCGTGTGCAGTGGGCGACTTCGTTGTGTGAAGCGAAGTTCGTTGTGTGAAGCGAAGTTCGTTGTATGAATCGTGAAATGAACGAAAAGGAAGTTCGTTGTGTGCAGCGTTCGCTGTGCGAGGCGTTCGTTATGCGAGGCACCACTGTACTTGAAATTACTTGGACTAATTTCGGAATATTTCCATGGTATTTTAAATGCGCTATATATTTCTTTTTTTTTAAAGATGTTGCGAAACAAATACCGTTTTTGAAACTAGATTAAATTAACTTTTAGTTTTTTGTTTTTGAAAGTAATTGTTATATTTATGTTTAAAATATTAAAAAAAAAAACAAATATATTTTTTCTCCAAACTCAAAAAATTGTAGAGAAAACGAAATTTAGAAAACACATTGTTGGCGCAATATAATTTTTTTTTTTTATTGGATTTATATTTACTTGCAGATGCATAAGGCATTCGTGTTATTAACCACACATCTGTCCCTCGGACGCCGGCGTCCGGGTGACAGATGAGAGGTTGAAAAATAAAATTGCGATTTTAACCCTTATGTATAAAGAAACTGTACAAGGACAAGGTCAGAATCGCTTGCGCCAATATCAATCCAGACGCTGCTTTTTATTTCAAAACTCTAGCCTCTCTACAAAAACAAACAAACAAACAAACTACAAAACGATATTATCAGAAGTGAGTATGAGAAGTGTGCAGAGATGAGACTGAATGAGAAGGAAATGGACGGTCTTAGCATAGATGAAACGTGGAACCACATAAAAGTAAGTCTTTGTGAATCTGCTAGAGACGTGTGTGGATTAAGTACGCAAGGTAGGAAAAAAGGTGATGCATGGTGGGATGACGAGATCAAGGCACTGGTCTCAGAGAAGAAGAAAGCATGGTTATATCTGATAGCGTCTGGCAGTGCATCTAGTGAAGAGAGAGATCGAGCGAAAGAAGTATATAAGGAATGCAAGAAAAGAGTAAGTGTCGGAGTGAAAGAACGAAAGAAACGCCTGAAAGAGGAAGAGGGAATTAAAATGACCAAACACTTCCAAGAAAACATTAAACTGTTTTGGAAGGAGGTCAAAAGATCCCGGAGTGGTACAGATAACGGAAGTATGAAAGTGATAAAATCAAAAGATGGGAAAATGTTGACGAATGAGGAAGAAATAAAAGATAGATGGATGAAATATTTTGAGGAGGTCTTTGAAAGCAATCTGGGTGACAGTGATTCCAGCGGCGAATCAGGGATGAGCGACGACGGAGTGAATGTTACCAGAATCAGCATGGATGAAATAAAAAGATCAATTAAATGTATGAAGAATGGTAAGGCTGTTGGGTTCGACAATATCGCTGCCGAATACTTTAAAGGTGATAGCCGTATAATTCTCACATGGTTGTGCAAACTTTTTAACCAATGTTTAGAGGAGGGTTACACGCCATTAGATTGGAGAAGGGCTGTGATCATGCCGTTATACAAAGGTAAAGGGTCACGCATGGATTGTGGGAATCATAGGGCTATTAGTTTGCTAAGTTCAGTCGGCAAGCTGTATGGTAGAATATTGATTGAAAGGGTAAGAATGGAAACAAAAGATAAAATATGGGATGTGCAAGGTGCTTTTATGAGTGGACGGGGGTGCATGGATCAGATTTTCTCTTTGCGTATGCTCACTGAGAAGTTTCTGGCAAAAAACCAGAAACTTTTCTGTGCCTTTGTAGATCTACAAAAAGCATACGACCGCGTCGACAGGAAAAAGCTATGGAAGGTATTGTCCAAGTATGGAGTGAATACAAATCTTGTACAGGCAATCGCGTCTCTATACGAGGGAAGCGTTGCTTGCATAAGGGTAAACGGTGGTTTTACGGGGTGGTTTGACATCATAAAAGGTGTTAAGCAAGGTTGCGTAATGTCACCGTGGTTATTCAATCTATACATGGACAATTGTATGCAAGAATTGAAAGAGGCGGGATTGGGCGCGAAATTGCATAATCTGATAGTATGTTGCCTGTTGTATGCTGATGATGCGGTGCTGATTGCCAACAGTATAGAAGATCTGCAGTCTCTCGTGTCTAGCATGAACGAAGTATGTATGAAGAATGAATTAATGATGAATGTAAGTAAGTCTAAAGTCATGGTGTTTGAAAAAGAGAGTCAGAAAACGGTGTGCAATATAGTTGTGAATGATGAATACTTGGAGCAGGTGGATGAGTTTGTATATTTGGGAAGTATGTTTACGAGAGATGGGAAGGCTGATAGGGATATCGAAAGAAGGGTGAATGCAGGTAACTCCATTAATGGAGGATTGAACGCCGTTGGAGCCAACAAAAAGTTGTCCACAGAAGCGAAGTTAGCAGTCCACAATGGAGTACTGGTACCTACCCTGATGTATGGAAGTGAAGCGTGGAAATGGCAGAGAAAGGATGAAAGTAGACTGAATGCTGTAGAAATGAGATCCCTGAGGCGTATGTGTGGTAAAACCATGTATGATCGTGTGAGGAATGTGGAGATCCGAAAAGAATGCAAGGCTGATGTGAGCGTAGTAAGTAAGATTAAGAAAGGGACGCTTAGATGGTTTGGGCATGTTGAGCGAATGAATGAAGAAAGGAGTGTAAAGAGAATTTATGACGCGAATGTGGACGGTAGAAGAAGCCGAGGACGCCCAAGGAAGACGTGGCACGATCAAGTAAATCAGATACTTGAGTCGGGCCATGTCAAGAGTCAGAATAATAGAAGAGTATGTATGAGAAGATGTATGAATGTGAATGAGGCAAGGAGCGTGTGCCAAGACCGAGTTGTTTGGCGGTCCGTCCTCTCTGCCTACCCCTGCGGGGAAACGGCGTGATGGTTAGTTAGTTAGTTAGTTAGCCTCTCGGAATGCTCTGATATTAATTTTTCATGGAATATGGCCGTATGTGGGCAAATGTCATCCGACATTCAAGAGGTTAAACAACATTACTTTCACGCTATAAAAGTCAATTAAAAAGTAACAAATTTTCAAATGAAACAAATTTTCAAATGAAACAAATTTTGTGAAACCACTGTAATCAATGTTAAAATATCTACATGTTTCAAAATCGATGGTTTCTTCACCAGGATAATAACATGAATAAAAATAACAAAAGAAAGCAACAAATATAGACAAAAAGAACAACAGACAAAAATATTACTGAGAGGTAATTAATTATTTTAAAAAAATAAAAAAATTAAATAATATGTCTGAAATAACCCTGCTTTTTCAAGATGGGAATCTCATTCGTCAGTCTGCCAAAATGCAACATTGCCAGCTCTTTCGCAGCACAGTTAAAGATGTTTTTTATTAGTAAGAATTCAAAACATAGCTTTTACAGTCTTTATTCAATGTGTCACATCTACCTATTAATTATTAGAATGTGTGACTTTACATTTAATTTGCAGTGAGCCCCAGGCCATATCCTTCATCGAGACGTCCAACCTGGACGGTGAGACCAACCTGAAGATCCGTCAGGCCCACCCGGAGACTGCACGACTGCTGGAGACGGGTGACCTGTCCCGCTTCTCCGCCACCGTCATGTGCGAACAACCCAACCGCCATCTCTACGAGTTCACCGGGAACTTCAAGGAGACCAACAAGAAGTTAGTAGACCTTTTATATTGGATTATTTAGTGCATTACATATTGGATAATTAACCTTTACAGCGCTAGGCTTATCCATGCTTTCTTTCCCTCCATTCAGGCTAATTTAACCTCTTGTTTGTCTTAAGCCCGCCGGCGGGCACGACAAAATTTTTTGCTTTTTTTTATTTTTATTTTGCGATTTTAACCCATACATATGAAGAAACTGTATGAATTACAAAGTCAAAATCGCTTGCGCCAATATTGCTCTTGATGTAACAGTTCAGTTGATTATTCTAGCTCCTCTGAATATTTTTAAAGTAATTATCTGTAACATTCGAAAATCAAGCTTTTTCCCGCTTTACCAGCTGTCAACTTTTTAAATGTCAATAATTCTTTGAAAACACCTTTGAATTGTTGGTTTTCATGTAGGGTGTAATTCAGGTTTGTGTAGAATCAATTCATATTCATATAAATATATATTTTTTTGATATTCGTTTGCCGAATGGGAGAATTTTTTGTTTTTTTGCTAAAGTTAGCAATTCTGGGATAACTTGTAACGATATTAGCATGTAATATATATGAATAATAAGATGCATTATCTGGTAAACAGAAAACAATCGCAAAAAAAAACAATCCCTTTGTTTTTATGTGGATATTTGACCAGAAGTCATCAAGGTAATTTCCGCGCGGTTTTTCGAAATATCATCTGACATTCAACAGGTTAACACAATGTTGGTAGTTTGATGACGATGTACAGGTAATGTATAGCATTTATATTATGTGATACGACTACAGAAATGTTTTCAATTTCTTTAAAAATATCAATAATAATTTTGTAGTTATCCACTGGAGTGTTTTTGGCCAATTTGCAAACACCTGCTTGCGCCTGCTGGCCAAAATGTGGTCAATATGAAGAGATATTTTAACATATTATCCAGATTTTTTTTAAAGTTCCCGCAACAATGTGTGAATGAAAAGTATATATTTTTTTAATGGAAAAAATATCATCAGACAGCAAAATGACATCTAGTTTTTTTTACTCCTAATGTACTCACATGTGATTTACATGATTTATGTGGAGATTCCTAGAAAGTAGAAAATCTACAATCAGGCCCAAATATTTTGTGCTCGTTTTCTTTTAGCTGTTAGCTCTATATAGCTTCTAGCTCTTTCTGTCACGCTGCGTCTTGACTCTCATAATTTATCAGCTAAAGAAAAGTGATTGCGTATTACAAATGGTAGTTTGTGTGAAACTCATTAAAAATGATTTCCATTATAGTATGTATCACTAGGCCCCAGCATCACTAAGCCTCCATTGTATTGTATTATGAAATGTTATAAGATATTTTCTATTTAAATGAAAAAACACACTTTGTAAAACACCACTTTTATTTTTTATAAAGTGGTGTTTTACAATGTGTGTTTTTTCATTTAAATATATAATGTCACACCCCAAAGTATTTGCTTTCGTCGATAAGATATTTTCATTTGTCCCTTTTAATTCCAGAACTTTACCCCTGGGTCCCGATCAGATGCTGCTGAGGGGCGCCATGCTGAGGAACACCTCCTGGATCTTCGGGCTGGTCATCTATACGGGCCATGACTCCAAACTGATGCGGAACTCCACAAAGGCCCCGCTGAAGAGGTCCACCGTGGATAGGCTGACCAACACGCAGATCCTAATGCTGTTCTTCATACTCATTGTTCTCTGCTTAGCGAGCGCCATCCTCAACGAGATATGGACTAAAGATAGGACGGATACTGATTGGTACATCGGCCTAAATGGTATGTTCAAATGTTCATTTGGGAACTTATTTTTCTTATTTACTACTTATGTGAACTTAATTATATTGATTTTATTTAAATGTGATGATAATTTTTTTGTTTTTTTTTTACAGCAACAGTGAACAAAAACTTTGGCTTCAATCTTCTAACATTTATAATTTTATACAATAACTTGATTCCTATATCTCTTCAAGTGACTGCGGAAATAGTTAGATTTATGCAGGTAATTAATTATCTATTGTTATATTATTTTGAATTAGATTGGAATTATTTCATTAGTTAATTTTATTTACAATGTGATCTGTATCCCTTTCATACCGGTGCATAGTCGGGAAACACACCAAACGCATGCCTAACTTTTGAACACGCTTGACATTTGTCACACAGGATGGGTAGTTTCTACGACTCGTTCTTGAGTTTAACATCTCGGCTATTTTGTGTTTCCTTCCTCTTACAACATGGGTCTGTTCAAAGACACTCATGTTCACCCCTTTTTCTTCTCACAAAACCCTCCATACGGCATCCCCAAAGATGACATAGGCCCTGAAGGAAATTATTTTCCTAGGGTAATGTAAAATTAATGTAAAAAACGGTGTACAGTGAAACCCTCGTAAGAAGTTTTCCGAGGGAACGGAAAAAACTTCGTAGGCCGGAAAACCTTATAAGTGCCAAAAATTTGTCCATTCAGTCTTCAAGGGACCGAAAAAACCAAACTTTTTAACCAGGAAAAATTCTTAAGAGGGTTTCACTGTATTGTCATGTTTTATTTCTATATTTCACTATGTATTGTTTTTTTTTTTTTTTTTATTTATTTATTTGGCTTTCACCCATCAAGGGTGATCTTGGCCATATCTTAAAATTAGTTACATTACATTAGTTACAAATAAAATGAGAGAAGACAAGGAAGTTGTACAGGTTCCCAAAAATATGAACCCGTACAACTGTACACAATAACATAACAAGAACAAATGCATACAGATTTGACAAATATAGAAAAATAGTGAAGACAGTTATATAAGTAGTCAGAAGGTTATACAGGATGCCGTATAATACAGAGTTGGTATTAAGAGTGATCATAACATTGTAGAGATGGAAGTTGTACAGGTTCCCAAAAATAGGAACCTGTACAACTGTACACAACAACATAACAAGGACAGATGCATACAGATTTGGAAAATATAGAAAAATAGTGAAGACGGATAAGTAGTCAGATGGATGGATAGGTTGTCGAAAAATACAGAGTTGGCATTAAGAGAGATCATAACATTGCAGAGACGGAAGTTGTACAGGTTCCCAAAAATAGGAACTTATACAACTGTACACAAAAACATAACAAGAACAGATACATACAGATTTAACAAATATAGAAAAGAAGAGAAGACGATTATACTAGCAGTCTGATGGTTTATACAAGTTGTCGTAAAATACAGAGTGAGTTTTAATAGTGACAAAATTGTAGAGGAGAAAGTTGTAAAGGTTCCAAAAAATAGGAACCTGCACAACTGTACACAATAACACTATAAGAACACAGGCATACAAATTGAATTGAATGTAATGTGATTGATGGTTAAATGTTAAGGCCATTTTTATAAATAAATTTTGCTAACAAATAGTGAATTTCAGGAGTGTTAAGACTAAGAAGGCAGGGCACACTGGTAGGGAATTCAATTTTAAGTTTTACCAATTCATGTATGAAGTTTGGAAATTGATCATTGATAGGACACTCAAAAAAATGATGATCTAGAGTATCCTCTGACCCACAATCACAGTAAGGAGAACTGACTATGTGGAACCTGGCGAGATGGCTAAGACAACAAGTGTGACCTAGACGCATTCGGGTTATGGAGGAAATATATTTTTTAGGCATGGAAGTATATTTGTGAAACCAGAGCTTGATAGGAATAGAAGGTTGAATTAATGAGTACTGGTGACCTTTTATTAGAGAGGATGTTTTCCAGTCAGAGGACCATTGTCGATGGTACTTAGTTTTTAAAATAGGGAAATAGTCTCTAATCGGAATAGGGATACAACTTAATGGACCATCTACAGTGGATTTCTTAGCAATAGAATCTGCCATGTCATTTCCAACAATACCAAGGTGTCCCGGAATCCAGGCTAAGACCACTGACACATGAGCCAGCGATAGGGAATGCAGGAGGTCTCTGATAGAGCAGATTAGAGAGTCGCTACTGGAAATGAGAGGGGATGCGCTTATTTTTTGAAGGGAGCTAAGTGAGTCTGAAAGTATGAGGGCATTTCTAATATTGAGAGATTTGACGAGTTGTAAAGCTTCTATGATAGCTATGCATTCAGCAGAAAAAATGGAGCACTCTTTAGGAAGTTTGTGTGGGAAACACAATTTCCTGTGAGGTACGTAGACACTGGCCCCGCAATGGGAGTCCAGACTGAGTTTGGAACCGTCCGTGAAAATTTTTATATAATTTGGCCAGTTATTTTCAATAATTTTGTTGAATTCTGCATTATTTGATTGAGCTGAGTCTTTTACATTTTTTTTACTTATTCCAATAAATTGGTGGACCTTTGGATAGAAAGTAAGGCTTTCATAGGGACATGAGTATAAGGGGAGATAATCATTACGATAGGAGTTTTTGGATATATCTAGGAAAGAGTTGAAGCAATCATAGAGAAGGGGAGGAGAATGTTTTTTCCAAAAAGGATTCAAGTTAACTTCATACTTTAAAGACTGAAGTTTGGGAATCAAGGGATGAGATGTTATTGAGCATGTTTTGAAAATATATTTATCTGCTAAGCATCGTCTTCTAATATTTAACGGAGGTTCGCAGCATTCAACTTGCATTGCATTGATTGGGGAAGATTTCATGGCTCCTAAGATTAGGCGAAGAGATTTTGACTGAATTTTATCTAATTTATGAGAGTTTGAAGATGACATTGGATCAAACAGACAAGATCCATAATCGAGATGGCTTCGGATGAGAGCATTGTAAAGAAGTTTTAAAGAAGTTGGGTGTGATCCCCACCACACTCCAGACAGAAATCTGAGGGGATTGATGTTGCTTTCGCATTTCGTGATGACATGATTTATGTGAGAGTTCCAAGTAAGCTTTGAGTCCAAAAACATCCCCAGAAACTTAACTTCCTTAGTAATAGGGATGAATTCATCGCCAAATTTCACCTGGATATCTGGGAGCTTTCGACGACGAGTGAAGATGACAACTTTGCTTTTGGAAGGGGAAAGTTCAAGTCCATTGCTATTTAAAAACGCCAAGAGTTTTCTGAGGGCATTGTTGATTGCTGATGCAGCAGAAAAAAGATTTGGAGATATTTTGTAGAATGTTAAGTCGTCAGCATATTGGAGAATATTGCACAAGAATTGAATAGATTTCTCTAGATCATATGTATAAATATTGTATAGGATCGGACTTAAGACTGACCCTTGAGGGAGACCTTTGAATATGTGTCTAATGTGGGGAGGGGATTCGGACCCATCTACAAAAATTGTTCTCTGAGAGAGCAAATTGATAATGAATTGGACCAATTTAGGAGGGATGCCAATCGCAAGTAACTTTTCTTTCAGGATGGGAATATTAACATTGTCATATGCACCACAGATGTCTAAAAACACTGCAATACAATATTCGTTTTTAGATAAAGCCAATTTGACATCTGTAACAAGAGAGGAAAGGTTGTCAAGGGTGCTTTTACCCTTTCTAAATCCAAACTGAGAAGGAGAAAGAATTTGATTTTTCTCTACGAACCAGTCTAATCTATTCTTAATCATTCTTTCAGCTACTTTACAGAGTGTTGAAGAGAGAGCGATCGGTCTGTAGCTTGAACCTAGACTTGGATCTTTGCCACTTTTGCAAATGGGAATGATATTTTGAATTTTCCAGTCTGGGGGAATAATACCGGAATCTAGAAAGATATTGATTAGAGAGAGAAAGTAGGAAAGGGAATTGTCATCAGTGTGGCGGATGAATATATTCAGGATTTCATCCTTGCCCGGAGCTGAGTCTTTGAGGTTTTCAGTGGCTCTTTTTAACTCATCTAAAGAAAATGGAGCATCTAACCATGAAGAATGGTTTAGAGAGTAAGTTAAAGCAGGAACTTCATCAATATTAGGAACATAAGGGGGAGCTATTTTGTTTATAAAGTCAGAAATCCAAATAGCAGAATTATGAGATGACTTTGGAAGGGAAAGGGAAGATCTAAACCTGCGAATCATGGACCAAACCTCTCCAGCTGGAGTAGCTGGGGATATATTGGTACAGAAATTACGCCAGCTGTTTTTTTTTTTGAAACGAAATGTGCGTTTAGCAACAGCTTGGGCATTCTTGGCTTTTAAGTAGTTTTCCGATGTCATCTGTTGACAGTAAGACTTATTGGCCGCTTTCCTCTCCTTCAGCACTCTAAGGCATTCCTCATCCCACCAAGGGGGAGAGCGAGCCTTCGTGACTACAAGGGAAGATTTGGGGATGGAAGAGTCAGCTGATTTAAGAATCGAATCAGTCCAAGATTTATAAGAGGAGGTGCAGTTATCAGAAGTAGGGGAAGGCAGAGAGAGGGTATGACACTGGATAGAGTCTCTGAAATGGGACCAATCAGCTTTTTTTGTAATAAATTTAGGTTTATTTTTGAGGTGGTTAGAATGAAACCGCTGAGCCAGATTCAAAATAATGGGATAATGGTCACTGCCGCAGGGGTCTGATGAAGTTTTCCAGGAAGATAGTGGATAGATACTTGGAGAACAGAGAGTTATATCTACTGCACTAGGACTCTGTCCAGGGAGACTTACCCTTGTTGGGGATCCATCGTTTAAAATACAGATGTTTAAGGAATCCATAAGGTCAATTAATTTGTAGCCTGAGGGATCAGAGGATGAAGAACCCCAGAGTGGGGAGTGGGCATTGAAGTCGCCCAGAATGACCAAGGGAGTAGATATTTTGCTGAGCATCTGGACCCATAGTGGAAGGTCAAATGGGGTAGAAGGGGGAATGTAAATGGATACAAATGTAATATTAGAGACAGTAGCTGCCACCATTTGGAAGGGTGAATTTGGGGGTTTAATGAAAACAGGGGAGAAAGGGAGAGAGTTTTTGATAAGAAGGGCTGCACCACCCTTCCCATCAATGCGGTCGTCCCGCAGACATTGGTAGCCTTTCACCTTGAAGAGTTGAGAAGGCTTAAACCATGTCTCAGAGACGGCAGCAATCGATATTGAGTGTAAATGTAGAAGGCGGATGAGGTCATCCTTATTAGATGTGGCGCTTCTACAATTCCACTGTAGAATTGCTGCTATTGGGGCAGCCATTGGGAAGAAGAGAGTATAATGAGGAGAGTAAAGTGGCAGCGTTGGACGGTAGAGAATTATTGTTGTTAATTATAGAGATTAGTAACATGAGAAGAGTTTGAATAAAAGAAGAATTGTCATTAGAAATGTTGTTGTTTAAGGAATTGACATTTGGATCAGGGTTGAAAGCACTGCAGTTAGATGAATTGTTGTTAGAAAAAACGGTATTTTGGGGAAAAGGAGAGCTTTTGTTACCATTTGGGAACAAGAGCTGAGAGTTGTGGCCAAATTGGTCATATCCGGGAGTTGTAATCGGACGAGAAGCGGATTTTGTCATTACAGTCTTCCTGTAAGACAAGTTTGAAGGAGTACTAATTTGGGATAACATTGGTTGAGAGGCAACTTCAGCAAAAGATTTTTTAGAGGGAGCTATTATTTTGGAAGCATGGAAGTATGAAACGCTATTGGAGGCCATATAACTTTTTATGTTTTTTTGGCGAGAAAGTTCGGGGCAGGATGGATTTATGGCTGTGTGCGAGCCTGAGCAGTTGACGCAAGTGGGAGGGTTGGAAGGGGAGGGGCATAGATCTGTTAAATGGCTTTCTGCACATTTAAAGCAGCGAGGAGAAGAGCGACACGATTGCTTAGAATGGCCGAACCGACAACAGTTAAAGCACTGAATTGTCGGGTATGAATAAATTTCCACCGGGAGAGAGTTGTGGAATAAATACACATGTGAGGGAAGCGTTTGGCCTTCAAATGTAAGAACTACAGTCTGGGAGGGTTTCCAAACTATAGACTCAGAAGTTCTATCTTTAAAATTAAGCCTTCTAGTCTTTATAACTTTCCCCGATGATGCAGGGATAATCAGTTCCGCAATGAGTTCTTCCTCGGTTAGGTCTGTGGGAATACCCCTCACTAGACCCATGCGAGAGACATTAAAAGACGGGATATAAGCTTTAAACTTTTTCGCAGAGAGGAAGTCAATGGAATTAATGAATTTATTGGCATTAAGTGCAGTTGTAAATTCTACACAGATGCGAAATCTGCCTTCGGATCTAATACCACCTGGGGAAATACCAAGTGGTTTTTTTCCAATGAATTTTCCAAAATCAAGAGGATGCAGAGAATGGCCTGGAGTGTTGTTTTGCACATATACGATGAAGGGGGCTTTTGCTGAAGTTGGATATACATTGATTAGTGGAGGAACTACTGTCTCTACGGGAATTGAGAACTGAGAAGAAGAAGAAGACTCGTTTTTGGGAAGGTCACTAGCTTTCCGTTTTTTGGGAGTAGAGGATGGCAGAGGAAGATTTGAAATAGAGATTACCTCTACTTCACTGCCAATGTCAGATTCAAAAGCAGGGTCAGGGGGAGCGGGATCAGGCGGCTTCTTCCCCATGGTAAAGGCCTTGGGCAAGGGGAAATTAAATGAAAATGACTTACTGGACGTGGTCAGCAATATGTGAACTCAAAGAGAACAAAAAACTATAACTTTAACTATTGAAAAGCTACAAAATAAGATTTTTCGTATCGAAACGAAAAAAAACGCAACAGTGCTATGTATTGTTGACAAACTTGCTGTGTATAAATCATCTTATAACTTTTCTATTTTAGAATTACATATACAGTAAATACTCTTAAGAAGTTCTCGCTTAAGATGTTTTCCTGCTTAAAAAGTTTGGTTTTTTCGGTCCCTTGAAGACCAAATGGCCCAATTTATCCCACTTATAAGGTTTTTCCGCCTAAAAAGTTTTTTTTTCCGGTCCCTTGGAAAACTTCTTAAGAGGGTTTCACTGTAGTTACATTTTTGTAATTAATTTAACGATTTTGTAATATTTTTTATATTTATAATTATATTATTTTATAATTTTGTATAATGGGAGTAATCACTAATTAATTAAGTATTCCTTTTATTATAGCCAATACTATTTTGTTTTCATTCTCAATACAATTCATAATTTGCTTTTACTTTTTCCAGGCTATATTTATTTCGATGGACGTGGAAATGTACCACGCCGAAACCAACACCCCAGCGGCTGCGAGAACTTCCAACCTGAACGAAGAACTCGGCATGGTGAAGTACATCTTCAGCGATAAGACGGGCACCCTCACCCGTAACGTGATGGAGTTCAAGCGATGCTCCATAGCCGAGATCCTGTACATCCCGCCCAGCACTCCCGAGGAGCTGGAGCAGTGCCTGTTCTACCAGAACCTGACGCAGAACCACCCCACTGCTCCTTTTATTAAAGAGTTCATGGTACTGCTGGCTGTTTGCCACACAGTTATTCCGGAGAAGGATGAGAATGCGGAGATTCATTATCATGCTGCTTCTCCTGGTAAATATAGCTATTCGAATTATAAAAAGATACTGATCGTACAAGTACATGTGTACATCATATTTATAATAATATAAAATATGTGTCTGATTAGGACACGAATTTAGAACCTCTTGCTATCCAATTGACTACTAAAATATCTCTTAAGGCTTGTTAGAACTAGGCTAGTAGTTTAGTCGAGTAGCGAGTATTTTAGTAACTTAAGGTGTCCGAATACCATAAATTCAGTAGAGTAGTATTATTCAGTGGTTTAATAGAGTCAATCCATTATTTTCCATTTTTTCAAGCGAGTAGCGCCCCCCACCATGTGTCACTCCTCACTTGCTCAAACACTAAACAAGTCCGAACCCATTGTTTTAGCAGAGTTAATTAGTAGCTGCAGAAATATTGTCTCGTAGGATCAAAGATGCTACTTTAAAATTCTTTTATTTTTCTTCTATTGATCCATTTTCGTATCCATAGTTTCTATATTTTCATCTCACTATTTCTTCTTCCACCTCTTCTAAAATATCTACTACAATCAGCTTAATTAGCCTAATTATTTTGTTGCGTTGCAGCCCATCTTCCAATGCGCCACTCACTAATATACTCTACTCGACCATAATGCAAACACTTTTTGGTCCGTCAAGTGGCGAGTTACTCGCCACTCGACTAAACTACTAGCCTAGTCCGAACAAGCCTTAATTTCTATTTTCATACCATTTGGCAGGCAGTCAATTGTTAATATTAATATGTAATCTAATAACAGTCTCAATTCATTGATATTTTGTGTTACCATGCCAAGTGATCATATGTACAGGGGCTTGCCATCCATACAGATACATAAGTACTGCTTACCCCACTCATTTGCAGAATATACAAATAATAATATATTATTGCAAGTAATCAATCTACACTATCAAATATATGCGCGATATAACTGCGCTGCAAGGACCGCTCTATTATAAGGCATTAACCACTGGAGCGGTTTTTAGCTTATATATGCACCATTTTAAATGTCTCCGATTGCTTTTGGATAAAAACAGCCAATTATCTCTTGATTCAGCAAAATTAAAAAATATGTATATTTGTAGCTCCCACGTTTGTTATTTTGATCTTAAAACGAAGCTATTAAAATGTCTCATCTATTATAATCATAGATGTCGCAAATCCGAACTTCGTGGACTATTTTAGAACAATGTTAAAAATATTTTTTTTTAATATTTTTTCACGCAGAATTTCTGATCAGCTGTCACGGTTAAAATTAAGTAATTTTTCTATGGATAATGTACCTTTCAAGTATACCACAGACAACATACAAAAATCGAAAATTTCTATGTTGACTCGAATAAGTATTTCTGACAGCAATTTCAAAGTATCAAACACGCAGGATCCCTGCGGTTATTATTTTTTTATAAATCCTACAAATATGAGATAAACGGTAAAATATTGGTTAATTCATTGGCTGTATAGCATTTCAATAAGTTTTTATGTCTCCATGTTAAAATTCAAAGATATGATTTTTTTAATGTTGGCGAAAAATTTTTGTGATGATCACCTGGAAATCTCGAGCAATCGAGGAAAATTTATTTATTTCGCGTGGTTGCTCCAGTGGTTAAAAGAAGGAACTAAGCATTCAAAATGACGCACGTGTCGTATTCAAATATTGTCTTCAATCAACCCAAAAATGCACAAGTGACGCGATGCTTATTCAAATTTTATGGAATGATCCGTTTGTGATAGTGTCGATAAGGCCATGCCTTTCGTGAATTCATATCAATTGAGCACCATAATATAAGCATATACTTAGTTTGTTTTTGGTTAATTAAGATCCTCTGGATAAATAATATCTCTTTGATTGAAAGAAGTATATTTATAGTTAACTATTATATTTTTTCTTTACAGATGAGCGAGCTCTGGTGTACGGTGCTGCTAAATTTGGATTTATCTTTGATACGAGAACGCCTCAGTTTGTTGAGATCGTTATAATGGGAGTCCGGGAACAGTATGAGATATTGAACGTGCTCGAGTTCACGTCCACAAGGAAGAGGATGTCTGTGATTGTGAGAACACCAACAGGTGAGTTCTTCATCTTAACCTGATCACAAAATTGGATGGATTCCATTCTATTCTATTTAAAAAAATGTGTATTGTTTCCAGGTGAGATAAAGCTGTTATGTAAGGGCGCCGACACTGTGATCTACGAACGACTGAGCACGCATGGGCAGAAGTATGGAGAGATCACTCTCAGCCACCTCGAGCACTTTGCCACGGAGGGCTTGCGCACGTTGTGTTGTGCCGTGGCTGACGTGCCACTGCAGTTCTATGAGGTACTTCACATAATTATAAAACAATATTACAACTAAGCCCAGCGCTATCTCTTATGTTTCGGACGGCAAACCCGATACGATAACAACACTAATAAGGCCAATATACGAGGGTCGGTCAAAAACTAATGCTTCCTATTTTTTTCTACTTAAATAAAGTTAAGTGAAAATTTTGAATTTGGCGCTATTCCTCAAACCTTCTACAATCTACTGCAGTAGTAACTTTCTGCGTCAACAGGTGGTAGCACTGCAGTCGCTTGCAAAATGGCCGATATCGATGTTCGTATTAGACAGCGTTCTGTGATTGAATTCATCAATGCAGAAAGTGAAACGCCCATTCGCCCTTATGAAAGATTGAAAAATGTGTACAGTGATGCAACAGTGGATGTCAGCACTGTTAGACGATTGGTTCGTCGCTCGGATACATGCCCTTGTTAAAAGATGGACGGAGATAGTGTGGTTTTCAATCTTTGTAATTGCATTTTAATTTCTTGACATTTAAAATGAGTAAAAAATAGGGAGGCGTCAATTTTTCACTGACCCCCTTTTAAACATTGGGATTTTAACCAGAGATAAATAAGAAATTGCTATTAGAGCTGCTGTCATCTTCAAGTTACCTCAACCTTCTCATTATTACCTAACCTAACCTAGCCATTTGTTATCTATTTTACATGTTGATGTGTTGTTTTGCATTGCAGGAATGGAAGCATACTTACCATAAAGCCAGAACGTCGATGAATTACCGAGAACAAAAGATAGAGGAAGCTGCTAAGTTAATTGAAAATAATTTAAGGCTCTTAGGAGCAACTGCAATAGAGGATAAATTGCAGGTAAGAATGAACACTTGTACCCGGTGTGTACATAATAATATTATGTATATACGTAACGTCGTTGCATATAGAATATGAATCATATGAGACAGAACATTCTGGGAAAATCGATAAAAACTGTTTAAAAAAATAATGAAACGGAAAATAAAAATTCTATTTATGGACAAAGTAGGAAAAATACAGCGCGTTCATTATAAGAATATATTTATGGCAAATATTAATTATTTTATGTCAGAAAAATGATTTTTAACGCGTGTTTCTCACATGCTTCATATTTTATACATAGTTTTTATCACATGGTTCATATTCTATGCACAGTTTTCGTCATAATTTTAAATACCATAATAATGTCAAAATATTTCATTTAAATTTATTCAAATTTGACAGCTACATAGGCATCACAGAACGATGTTAATTTATGTACATATCAAGGCAATTGAATTGTGAAGCGGTATGCGGAGGATATTACTTTTTTATTATTTTTATTATGTACTATTTTGATTGTCCTCGCATAGTTTATATTCTATCTATCGCCTTAAATATTTGATATTTTTACATGGAACATATTGTTGAAGATGGAGAAAAAAAGAAGAAAAATAACCGTATATTTAACTCATTTTCGTCAAAATCATCACATTGTTCATATTATATATGCAAGACGATATGTAACTAATTACATGTATTACGCGTTTCTGTTTAGGACGGCGTACCTGAAACGATAGCAGCACTGATAAAGGCTGATATAAACGTTTGGATCTTAACTGGAGACAAACAAGAGACTGCTATCAATATTGGTTATTCCGCAAAGCTGATCACTCAAGGAATGCCCCTTTTAATATTGAACGAAGATAGTTTAGATGTAAGTGCTTCACTCCTTTTTTACATCTTATTTTATTAATACACACTCATCATAAGAATGTATGAATGTTTTCTTTGTTTCCAGAATACTAGAGAGACTATACTTAGGCACAACGCCGACTTAGGCGATAACCTGAAGAAGGCGAATGATATTGCACTGATTATAGATGGAAAGACTTTGAAATATGCACTTAGCTGTGACCTGAGGACGGAGTTCCTGGACCTCTGCATCTCCTGCAAGGTGGCCATTTGCTGCCGAGTGTCCCCCATACAGAAAGCAGAAGTAACTTATTGTTTTATTATTATTATTTTATTTTTCCAGTGTTTTGTACCTATTTTCCCCCCTTTTCACATTAAGGTCAGGAACCAATAGCATTGATCATTTTCCTTCACAGATTCCTGACTATTTATTACGGTTTTTTTTTTCTCACAAGTATCACACTAGGTATCTAAATATAATTTGTAAGAACACTATCCTCGATATCGCAAAACAGTTATAAAATTAAATTCCAGAATTATAGCTACCCAAATTTAAATTACATTGCTCTACTTCTTGAGCGACGACTGTCTACATTTAGGTAGATGATTTTTGTTAGTTATGTAAATTGAATTTTGAAAATATTAAATTCCCGCAAACAATTAAAATGCTAAGTCGCTGGCCTGATTCAGTTTCTATCGAGTTCAAAGAGTGATGTATGTTATTATTATTATTATTATTATTATTATTCAAATGTTCCTGTCTGGAATTATTCAGAATTTTTAACTATCTACAGGCTATCTGATATTATTATGACTGTACGGTTGAAATTTAAGAACCCCACTTCGAATACATCTCTGATGCAAAACTTATGACTTATGCAAAACCATCTTCGTACGTGAAGTTTGTTACCAAACTACTGCCGCGTCGCCTGCCGCCCGCAGGGCCTACCAACAAATAAGCAGGTTTTTAACCCTAGTAAAAAAAAAAAAAATTGTGCCCGTTGTTAAAAATGCCATGGATGTTTAATTTACTCAATTTCTTCTACATATCATAAATGTGTTGTTTATTGAATTCTCTATTTAATTAAAGTTATTTTAAAGTCCTGAGATTAAAAATAAAGTCAGTAGCTGTTAGATGCATCTTCTGTTTTTCAGAGCGCTGTTTGTTGTATTTTTATAATCCTAGCTGTAATTATCTCACCTGTGCGGTTTTACATATTAATTCAGTTAGAGCAATTTATTACAAAGAAATGGATTCCATTTTTATTTTTCTGGGATAATTATTATTAGTCTGTTGTTTACAATTAAAAAATGAAGTGTCAATGTGAATAAACCCCACATTAAATTTTTTTTTTATAAACCTACAAACGTGGGATAAATGGTAAAAGTCAGGTGGATTTATTGGCTTTAACCCCTAGGAGCCGGAACCCTGCAATAGCAATGTTGAAGAATTATGCCAATACACGTTGCGAAGCACTGCGTTTGCAGTGTCGACCTTATATTTCATTTTGTCTTCAAATATTACTTATAGTGGCTTAGTTGAAGATGAAAATAAAAGTGTCACTTTATCAAGTATGGTATTGTCTACGGGTTGGCTTTAAGAAATAAATAAATTTATTTATTGAAATTTTTTGCCATCCCCTACGGGTTAAACCACAGTAAAGTTTTTATATGTTTTCGTATTAATTTCCATAAAAACCGAACACTCAGAAATCTACGTCATCGCTTGAGTTGTTAATGTGCCATGTAATAATGTTTAATTGTTTACAGGTAGTAGAGCTAGTATCTGCACACACCAAGTCTGTGTCTCTTGCTATTGGAGATGGCGCCAACGACGTGGCCATGATCCAGCGCGCCTCCGTGGGGGTGGGTATATCCGGCATGGAAGGGCTGCAGGCTGTCTGCGCCTCAGACTACAGCATAGCGCAGGTGTGTACTGTACATGTCCTTGCTTATGATGTCATCTGAATATTTTTATTAATTATATTTTTTGTTATTTTCCAGTTTCGGTTTCTGTTGCGTCTTCTCTTGGTACACGGGGCTTGGAACTACAGTAGAATGTGCAAACTTATTTTATACAGTTTTTACAAAAACATCTGCCTTTATGTTATCGAATTGTGGTTCGCTATTTATTCCGGATGGTTAGTATATACACTCTTATTATAAACAGAATGAAATTTGTCAAGAGATTAAATACATCAAAGCATATTTCATACTTTATTTAAATTTGTATAAGTCCGGGGTGCGTAAATAGCCCCGAAATATGAAGGCATTGAAAGGAAAATAATTCGCAGCTTAAATATCTCAAAAATTGTAATGTATATTGCCTAAATGCATATAAAAACAGGACTAGAGATTTCTTCTTGCAAGAGAAAGGCTCTTAAGCTTCCAGTTGGCTCAATGTTCCAATAAAAAATTAGAAGTTTAAATTTATGTCCAAAATGGACATTAGAATTCCATCTATGATCATTTCAACAAGCCCTAAACATTAAGTACATCTTCAAATACATGAAGAGGCAGGAAAAACATCTTTAAGATATGAAAATAATATTGAATTACATATTTATAATTAATTTGAGACAAAATAACTAAAAATAAGTACATATTATCGTACTAAATCAATATTTGACAGTGATAAAGGTCCTACATAGGTATACCTATGTTATTAAAAAATAATCCCTTGTTCTTGTGTGAAATTGCTGGTTTGGTGGCTTTCCTGGAAAGTAGCTGATGATTTATGACTATAATAATGGGTTCAGATTACAATTTGTAAATTATTTGATTAATGTATGTATGTACATATTTATGAACGGTTTGTAGGTCTGGCCAAATTCTTTTCGAGAGATGGACCATCGGTCTCTACAATGTGGCATTTACGGCTATGCCTCCATTTGCAATGGGCATATTCGATAAAGTCTGTTCAGCGGAGACAATGCTAAAGGTTTGTAGAAATATGACATCTAATACCTACCGTCTCTTAAATGAGTTTTTTCATATATTTTCCTGATTGTTATCTTAGATTTACAAAAATAGTCTTGCTGTCTATTGAATTTCATATTATGTTTGACTTTCATAATATGTAAATATACGTACATTTCAGTTCCACATTTTCTACAGCATTGCAGCATTTTGTCAATCTAGATACAACTGGAGATGATAAAATCGTATTTGTTTAATTTTAGTTTTGAAAGACTGCAATGCCAAATATTTACCTACAATATAAAATAATTAAAACAAGTATTATTTGATAGTCATATTCAAACAACTTGTTACTATGATACCAATGAGAATGTGGCGAACTAATGTATTATGTATTGGACGGTTGGGAATTACCTCTCTTCTTAAATGGAGGTCTTTTTCCAAGATTTTGAAAATATCTTCCATTTTTTATTGGTTTAGTTCTAGAACCAAATTATTTTTTTTATTGCATTAGAAAGAGCTAGAGAAGGAAAAAAATATATAAAAAAGTAAAAAAACATCAAAAAGTAAATACAATGGTAGGTATATTATACCTACTTCTAGAATTAGTCATTAAAGGTACCTAATTCTCTAAAAAAGAAAACAAGTCCTTAGGACATATAGTTCTTTCATTGACTGATTATTATTTGTCAGTAAGGTTGCAGAGTGGATAACGTTAGGTCATACGGTTGCCACAGTAATAGTAATACAAGAAGAATGATGTAATGCTTGTCTGTGTTTACTTCAGCACCCAGGGCTGTACGCTCCATCACAGCGCGGAGTGTTGTTCAACGTGAAGGTGTTCTGGATATGGGTAATCAACGCGCTCATCCACTCGGTGTTTCTGTTCTGGCTGCCCATGTACCTGGCGGAGAACCATATTCTGTGGGGGCACGGCAAGGACGGCGGCTACCTCGTCATGGGAAATTTCGTTTATACGGTACACAGATTTTATTATTATAATTAATCCAAATTAAATATATTTACTCGCTGGTCAGAAATCATGTGCATCACCGTTACACTTGAGGAAGGTGATTGCTTAAAGAATGACCATTTAACCTTTTCACTGCTTTCCCAGTTTGTATAGTGTAACACGCGTGGGTGGCAATCATTGGCCAATCTACGAGGGTCAGTCATAAACTATTTTTTAATGAATGAACAGTTTTTTGTTGTTGATAAATGTGTACTATTTATTATGTGTGTATGTTTCCAGTATGTGGTGATGACAGTGTGCTTCAAGGCCGGCCTAGTAACCAACTCCTGGACGTGGATGACCCATATAGCTATCTGGGGCTCAGTCCTCATGTGGTTTATCTTCGTTGCAATCTACAGGTGGGTCTTCTTTTAAATTCGTAAACAATTAGATACAATGACCGTAGATAATAAATATGGCTATGTTCTTGTTTGAGGCTAACAACGAATGAATATTTTGTAGCCATTTCTGGCCGGCTCTGGGTCTTGGTGCCGTGTTCCTGGGGATGGACGTGATGGTGTTCTCGTCTCCCGCCTTCTGGATGGGCCTCATCCTCATCCCGCTGGCCTGTCTCATCCCCGATGTCGCCTTCAAAGTGTAACTACATTACATATAATCTTTATTTCTAACCAGCTCAAGTCCCCGACTTTCCTCTTGTTTTGAAGATCAAGCGTGTAAAATTTCAGTAATCTCTGAATAAAACTAAATTTGTATAATAATCAGATGTCCACCATGCGGCCGCCCTCCACAGACACTCTTCTTTATATAAATAAATGCAGCTTGCACATCTTAAACATGATCAAGTCTACAGATACATATTTCCCTTCCTTTAGTGCTCCCTCCTTGAATCTCTATTCTTGTGGTATATAACTAACTGAAGTAATTCAGGATATATTCAAAAACAATTATGTACAATTGTACATACATAATTTTTACTTAAATATTCTGAATTTGGCTGAATTAATTAGATGCATAATGGTCATGCCGTTGAAAGCTCCTTTGTAAGCACTCTGTTTCATTTATGAAAAAAAGGGAGAGGTTACATTTGAGCTGTTAGTGTGGTGCTCTTATACGAGGGTGATCTGAAAAGTATCCGACCTAACAATGAAACAAGGATTTTTTTCTTAAGTTTTTTTTATTTATTTTTCTACATAGTCTCCTTGTAAAACTCTACACACTTCTCCCAGTGATGCTCCCATCTCTCTAACCCGTCCAAATAGTACTCGGCGTTTTTCTCTGCAAAATAACTGTTCACAAAGGTGATTGCCTCCTCATTTGACAAAAATCTCTGTCCTCCGAGCGCAGTTTTTAGATGAGCGAACAAAAAGAAGTCGCTTGGGGCTAGATCTGGTGAGTAAGGCGGATGGTCAAGCTGTTTAAACTGTAATTCGTGGATTTTTGCCATGGCAACCGCTGAGGTGTGAGACGACGCGTTGTCTTGGTGAAACAGGATTTTCTTTTTCTGCAAATGTGGCCGTTTTTCCGCAATTTCTGCCTTCAGCTTGTCAAGTAATGATGCGTAGTATGCTACTGTAATGGTTTTTCCTTTTTGAAGATAACTCCATGACTATCCCAAAAAACAGTCGCCATTACTTTCCCAGCCGAGAAAACAGTTATTGCTTTTGTTGGAGCCGGTTCCTCCTTGTCCACTGTTTTGACTATATTTTTATTTCGGGCGTATAAGGATGTATCCAAGTTTCATCTACAGTAATTAATCGGTTCCAAAACTCGGATTTATTGGCGCCTAAGCTGCGCCAACAGAGCGTTGGAAATGTTCATTTGAACACATTTTTGGTCTAACGTGAGCAAACGCGGCACCCAACGCCCGGACAGCTTTCTCGTGTCTAAATCTTGATTTAATATGTGACAGACACGTTCTTTGGACATTTTCATAACCTCTGCTATCTCTCTCACTTTAATTTGGCGGTCGTCTAACACTATTTGGTGAAGTTTAGCAATGTTATCATCAGTAGTTGCAGTTTTTGGACGTCCCAAACATTCATCGTCTCCCAAGCTCTTATGGCTACGTTTAAATTCAGCTTCCCAAAATTTCACTGTGGTAAATGATGGTGCAGAGTCCTCATACACAGAGTCCAACTCATCTTTGATTTGCGTAGGCGTATTGCCTTTCAAAAACAAAAATTTAAAAACAGCTCGATACTCAATTTTTTCCATTTTCACAAAAACACACATCGACTCACTCAAACGACTGTAAACTTAAAAATGTGCATCCAAAATTTTTATTGACGAGTGCTGCCATCTTTGCGTCGAGGTGGGAAACTTTTCACACCACCCTCGTATATTCCTAAAAAACCTTTACTAGTTACTTGATGCATATTTACCCATCCTTAATGAATACCTTCCCTCTTATCCCTTCCAGTTTCTGTCCCTTTGGCTTTATATTAATGTGGACGCCCCACTTCTTGAGGACATACTGGCCCATAATGATGGGCTGCGTACGTACGAAGGAACAGCAGCGGGAGATTTACCTGGGCACTCCCCTCGACAAGATGCGTTCTCCCGAACCCAGCACCCGCACCCTGGTGCTCAAGAGGGACATGTTTGTGGCAGCGGTGGACGCTCCCAGCACCATCCGTCTTATCCAGTATGAAGCAGCTCGAACCCACCACAGTCAAATGAAGCTGGACTATGATGAAGTTACCTCCGTCTCAAAAACACACTTTATGAAGTTTGACCCAGATGAAATTATCCCAGATTCTGAGAGATCCAGCAGCGCCATGTTTGATGCTGATAATGATCCTCAAGTTGCTACCACTTCTAAACTGAAAACTAAAAAAAAATAACAAGTCTGGCCACTATTAAGATTTATCAACTCTCTCATTACATTATGTCAAGTTCCATACATCTGTAATAATAATGTAATTGAATTTTTAATCTACTAAGTAGGTAGTATTTTTGCCAATCATGAAATAATCATATTTATGTATTATTTTCTTTATGCGGGATGTTAAGGGATGTACTCAATTTATTTAACTAGTGATTTCTGACATTATATGGAATAAAAAATGTTAATGAAATTTGGGCCTTGTAGTTTTCTATGTTCAACTTAAAATATTAAAAAATCAGTAGGTAGGTAGACAGGAAGGGTCGGGGTGACAGGTTGGGGGTTACTCGGCCAAGTGAGCAGTGATGACATGAATGTGGAAGTATTTTGTTTTGAACATAAAAAAATTCTTTAAAAAAAAAACATGTAAAAAGTTACCAGAGACCAAAATTTCATTCACAATTTTTACTTCAAATAATGTCTGAAATCACTGGTTAAAGTAATTCAAGTACACCCTGCATTTTAAATATTCTGTCCCCTTTGTATCAATCTAGCTTTGTAGTTATTGATTTGTTATTTTAGTTATTTTTCTGTTTTACTTTTCATCTTTATTATGTTAAATTTATTTATGTATTATTGTGTACATAGCACTATATCAGATAATGCAGGTAAGGGTATTACACCCTCCACTTGTCCCGCTGATACATTTATTTATTATTTGCTCTATAACCACTCGAGTGATAGCTACCCAAATTTAGGTAGTTGATTTTTATGAATTACAAATTTAACGATTCAATTTTCTTTTTTATGAAATCTTATAATATTTGATAAACTGAGAAAGCTAGGTGGATTCATTGGCTTTAAACCACAGTAGGTAAGCAGTTCATGTGTTTGTTTCCTTATCAATATTTGGAGGTATGATATTAATTAAATTGAATGGGAAAATCAAAACACCTGGAAATCTCTACTATCACTCGAGTGGAAGTTAATTTTTGTAAGACTATAATTGTTGGAAATGTAATGTTTGTTTTTTTGGTTTAGAATCCACAATTCGGCTTTCAAGAGTTTGACAGAGGCTGTCAGAGAAAGCGAGATCCGCAAAGCCGATCCTGAGGAGATCCTGAGCAATCAGCACCGCCATTCGTGAGTTTTCTCTCTTTTTCCACAACTTTGTCAACTCTCTGATAATTGAACCCAATATACACTTTTTAATCTTCTCAAAAATTAAGTATAAGAAAGACAATTTTACAAAAGCAATTTTCCATATTTGCAAATGCATAATCAAATCTTAAATTGTGTTATATAAGGGTAATTCTACGATAAGAGGTTTGAGGTCCATAGAGGATACGCCCAAGGAAAAAAGTTGGAATTTTTGTATTACGATTTTTGTCCCGTTTATGAACCTTCTCATGTAAGGGAAAGTCACTTTATATATATTATGTTACTTTCTCGAAGGCCTTATTTTTATTTTTAGGGTAAACACATCAACAATATGGCAGTTATCTTGCCAGGGGAAATACGGCAAGGGAGAGACGTTTACGTGACAAATTCAATTGTTTTAATTGACGTAAGAAATTTTTGGGTTAATTATATATTACAGTATTATTAAATTAGGGCAGTAAAGACAAAATAAATAAAATTAATATTATAACTTTTATAACTTACTAGTGGAGAGACACAATCATCTTACGAAACCACTACACCGCACTGTCGCGTCGCAACAACTAACAAATGGCGGCGCTCGTATTGCTAACTTCACGCCTTTAAATGTGCTTGAGAGCTATTTGGAATATGGCCATCTTATATTTATATTTGTAGTAGCAGAACGAAATTTGCTGGGGTAGAAAAAAGCGGGACAAAAAATAAGTTAAAAAATTATTGAAAACCAACAAACATTGTTGAATTTTTCCTTAATAATACTTAAGTATAGTTATTTAAATTCGTGCTAAACATACTTTAGTTTAGCAACTGATACAAAAAAAGTATGTACTGGTCTGCAAGTTGAAACTGAAACCGACAAGGGGACAGGCCAGGGTAGAGACTTTTTTAGACTTTATAAGGAATTTCAGAATAAATGTCCTTTAATTGGACGTTTAATCGTGATGTATTTTATAAAGTACATTAAGATGATGTGATTCATTGCAAAAATAACAACATATAGAGTAAAAAAATATATATTTTAAACTGATTGCCGCACAAGTTCCTCTTATCGTATAATTACCCATATGATACTTAATCCAAACAAAAAAATGATAATTAATACAAATATAATATATGTGCATAATTCATATTGTGTTTTAAAATTGTCTTTTTCTTATTTTTCAGTGATATTATTAAATCCTTAAGAAATCTTTTTAGTACTCATTGACTTTAAAATACGGGGTTTTAAGGAACGTGCTTGACTTACCAGTAATTCCTGACATTATTTGGGTTTACTCCAAATAATGTCAGGAATCACTGGTTAAAGTGAATCAATTACATCCCAACACTGTATAGATGTTATGATTTACTATAAATAGTATACTGAATATTTCCAGTAACAGAAACAAATAGTTTTTGATTATTTACTGAAGAAAAATAATCTGTTTCGAATACAGCTTTTTTTTTAACCAAATACATTGTTCCATCTTTTTAAATTTCTGCCCAAGTTGGTTCACCATAAAAAATAATAATATAGTAAAATGTCTCTAATGATATTATTATGGTGGTTGTACTGACAAATAAATCCTAATGTATACCCCCTCCAATAGCCTATTGCAAAATGCTTTCTGCCAAGTATTGTTTATTATCGATATTTAAACAATACTACATAT
Source organism: Limnephilus auricula (assembly GCA_951813805.1). Lineage (NCBI taxonomy): Eukaryota > Metazoa > Arthropoda > Insecta > Trichoptera > Limnephilidae > Limnephilus > Limnephilus auricula. The sequence goes on from OX638393.1 coordinate 37,606,169, forward strand.
ATCCCTCTTTCACACATCCCTATAATCTAGCTACAATAACGGGCTTCTGTTTATGAAGCTAACTCATTAATACAATAGATTTGTTTTATGAACTTGTTGAATAATCATTTTTATAAATCCATACACCTTTCTGGGATACATCATTGTACATAATATTATAATGTAATGCTTTCTTGTAAAATTACATTTTTTTGTATTATTCTCCTGCAAATAATATCAATTAACAATACTATCATTTTCAACTACAGCGACTTGTTCTATGCACAGTACTCTTATTTGCAAAACCGTTAACCGTTAAAATTAATCCCTGGGTTCTTCAATAATTTAAAAGATATTTTTGATAAAGCCAACACATACCTAGACAATGTCATATTTGATAAAGTGACATTTTTATTTTTGTCTTTAACTAACCCATTAGAGATTATATCCGAAAGCAAAATAAATGCATAAGGTCGACACTGCAATTGCAGTGGCACGATTCTTCAACACTGCTAATGCAGGGTCCCGGCCCCTAAGAGTTAATTTCGCAATACTAGTTTTAAATACTTTAATTTCTGAAGTTTCTTGTAACAGCTCTAAAGCCATTATGTATTCATTCTATTGAAGTGTGTTATTTTTGCAATGCAACAAAAAATAACATCAAACAACTTCCTGTTTAAAAGTCATAAACGTTGACCACTACTGTACCAAAAAGGCCTTAGCGTGATGTATCGTACCGTAACGTTGTGTATCTAAGTTCTCTCCTATAAAGTAACATTTTGCTGATAAGGTAGGTACTGCAAGGAAAACGTCGATGTAATGAAAAACACACATTGTCTGTACAAATTACAACAGCAAAAAAACTTATGTTTCACCAATGTGCTTTTATTATATTTTGTAAAAATTACATGATATTATGTTCAATGTGTATCATTAGAATTGAAGTTTTTGCATGCTATTGTGATATTAAAATGCCTATAATATATCCGTAGCTCATATTGTAGTATTTCCTCGGTGTTTCAGTAATATTTCCTATATTTCCCTTTTATTTTGCATGCTCTGTTGTGCACTTTCCATCATAGGTGTTTAGTTAACCTTCATCTTTTTGTTGAGTGTGATATTTTTGCTTTTACCAAAAAAAGGGATTGGGAATTTAACGAGAATTATTATTGTTACCACGGTATTATGTTTTCTTCCTGTTCATCACGCTAGGTTTTATAATACACCCTTAGAATAAGTGATTTACGAGAAAGAGGACATTATTACGTACCTATACTAAAAATTATTTTTAAGAAAATCATTTGAAGCTGGAAAATACTGATCAATGCATTGCTTGGCTAAATACTAAGTTTCAGTAATACATAGTATGTATAATATTATGTATTATCTATATTTTATTTCAATTCTTGATGTCTTGTGGTGACTGTTAGTATTTTTTTTCATGAAAGATATCGATTGACCAGTCGATTAGAGTCAGACATCTCCAATTACTAAGTTTTGAGATAATGAGGAAAGCAATATTCAAATACTCACCATAATTCAAATATTATTTATATGTGTCTGTGTTTTGTATTAACCTGTCAACCTGTGGCTTGACACGATTAAATGCGATTTTAACCCTTATGTGTAGAGAAACTGTACAGAGACAAGGTCAGAATCGCTTGCGTCAATATCATTCCAGACGATGCTTTTAATTTCAGTAATGTAGCTTCTCGGAATGCTTTGAGAATGGCTAACATGTGGCCAAATGTCATCCCACATTCAAGATGTTAAATATGCTATAAAATAACACCAAGGGGCCTAGTCTCTATCTTTCGGTTTCACAAACAAGCACGTTTGCCGTTTAACCTTTCTTGACGGTGCTGTCAACTAAGCGGTCACGGTTTGTATTTACTGAAATATCTTTGTAAATATACTAAACATAGAGTTAACATTTTAGGTATTCCTCCACAATACATTTATGTATAGGATTAAATAAATACATTACACTAATATTTACTGAGTGTACAGCATCGGAGCGCGAGAAAGTTTTTAGCACGGTCAGAGGAGGGTTAATACGGATTCGTGACGTAGCTAAACCCGCGTTACGGGCGCTGTGAGAGATATAGACTACGCCCCTAGGAGGCTTAACTGTCGGGCACATTAGTATGATATTTTGAAATATCCTACTAGTGACCCAGAAAACATCAAAATTTTGTTTAATTCACTACAAGTTTTTCTGCATTTTAATTGATTTGGGTAATCTGAGTAATCCTGAGTATTGTACCAGATAGAGGGTACACTTTTACATATAACTACATACTCAATTCAATTTTTGATTATTTGGAGATGTCTCACTAATTAACTAGACCATCAATATCAGAGATGCAACCTAATTTTGTTAGATTTAAAAAAAATGTATATCGTAGTTTTTTTTTCCGGTATTAGGAGCACCACTCTCAGATCTTTGAAAATCTTTATAAAATGTATAGATTTTCTTAAAAATAAAAATAAATTAATTTTTAGCATTGATGATTATTTTCCATTTTGTCAATGATAATGAATTAATTATGGGCATTGTGCACCACACTGCCGTGCATGTAATGTGGAGTGAGCATTGTGGTTTGGTTGTACCAATAGCGGCCCTACCGCGTGGCGACGCTGGAAGAGGCGCAAGAGCTCCGTGGCTCCCGTGGCGCCCACCAGCTACCGCAGCACCCTGTTCGAGGCCCGCCAGCCCCCCGTCTCCTTCTCTAGGCCCCACGCCGCCATACACAGGGAACCAAACGGGGCACTTTACTGATTTAACATCTGGACGTATTTAATTATTGACATAGTTTCGATCTAGCCCGGTGGGTGGGAAACTCTGATGGCTTGGACGCTACTACCTGAACAACAAAAGTTATTCTTCGTGAAAAATAATCATTACCCCAAATCTTTAAGTTGTATTAGAAAGTATAAAAATAGGTACTATCACCATTGATTGATCTAGTCAGTGATAATGTGAGGCGTGTTAAAACAAAGACGGCAATCTCCATCATTCAACTAAAATGAGTTAGATTTGGCAATGGATAGAAAAACAAAAATACTTTTGACAGCTACAAAACGTTTGGAATATAAATGATAGTTACCCCTGCATTTTTGAATAAATGCATTTAGTTCTGCAACAAAAACGGCAATCTCCATTAAAAACTGCAGGGTACGGAACAAAAACGGAAGTATCCCTCAAGGCCAATCAGAGAGAGAACAAAAGTGGCAATTTCTATTAATTGAAGATAACAAAATAATTTACTATTTAATCGCAATAAAATATACGCAGAGCGTAACTAATGGAAACAATAACAAAAATTATGCTTTATTGTTCATAGAAAAGCAGAAGATCTAAAAAGACATTTTTTGCATATTTACTCAAAATGAAAATAATTGGAGATTGCCGTCTTTGTTTCATCACGCCTCATGTATTGGTAACATTAATTGAACAGGGCTCTAGTTGTGCACAATCAAACAATCAATATTCTAACAATTATTGTTACAAATTCTTTTAAAGAAATATGATGATTAATAAATCATACTTTTGACTGAACGTTTATTGTGTTTATGAAATGTTAGAATAATAAAATTATTCTTAGACTAAATGGTCTCTTGCAAATTGACTATTAAACTAAATTTGTGATAGTAATATAAAATTTTATGTGTGCTAATTTTGTAAACACATTTGAATTATTCCTATACATACATAGTAATAATAATATGTACATTATATTTAAAAATTCTATTGTGTCTTTTAATAACATTGATTTATTCCAGCAGTACATAGTACTGTAGTTACATACATAATTTTATGAAAGTCTTCAAAATAACGAACCGTCCGAATTGATGATAACTAAATGTATATTATATAAATCTACCGTCCTATTCAAATTAGTGTGTTCCATAAATATTTCCACATATGTACGTAGGTACATTAGGTATTTATATAAATAATATATCTTTCGTGGAAGTGAATAGAATTCACATGGGCATTTATTTTAACGTGCCTTAGTCTTATGAACATTTATTTATTTAAATATATTAATTTTAGTTTTTTATAAGAACTACAGCGACACAGTCGTTTGAAATGCTTAGTCATGTTTATTTTTTGGTTAACAATAACCTAATGTAAAAAAAATACTGATTCAGATAGCCGGTTTCACTGGAATACTGAATGCTAGGTAATGTGTTACATTACATTATGATGTATGAAACTAGGACTATTGATAAATAAATCATTCCAATAGATGACTTCCGTAGTGAACAAATATAATTCTTATTAGTTTGCTCAGCTTAAATCACTTGCAATGATATAAAACATAGGTATGTACTTCCTTATAAAATTCCATGGATTTCCGCAATACGGGTAATACACTTGCGGTTGCCTTTCCTACACAACTTGTAGAATAATACATTATCTGCGTTTCCAAATGCAATTGAATGTGGGACCAGGTTTTAAGAGTTTTTAAGTTCATAGAATTCCAAATATAATATAATTCATAATATATAGAAATGTATTCCTAATATACTGGGTGTTACGGAATATACTTGACTTACTTTAACTAGTGATTCCTGACATTATTTTGAGTAAAAAATGTAAAAAAAAATTTGGTTTCCGGCAATTTTTTTTTCTTCTTCAAAACCAAACAAAAAAAATTCTATCACATCATTAGTCACTCAGCCAAGTAATTGCCCAACCCCCCACCCAGTCCCTACCTATACTGTTTTTTGTGTTTTAAGTTGAAAAAAAAAGTCAAAAATCTCACCGTAGACCTAAATTTTATTTAAATTTTTTACTTTAAATAATGTCAGGAATCACTGGTCAAATAAGTCAAGTACGTCCCTTTTCGGCCCTTATAGAAATATATTCCTCATAGATATAAAAACAGGGAAAATTTGAACGGAGGGACCAAATGTATAATAATATATAATTTTAAATAAATCTTATTGGGTAGAAAGAGGTGTCAGTATTTTATTTAAATATATGTTTGTTGGGGTTGTATTTGTTAAATCATTAACTTAGATATTTAAAAAAACCTTTAAATTATTTAAAATGTTAAAAGAGACAAAATAATATTATGATGTTCTGTAAATTCACATCAATAATAAATTTTAACAAAGATGACACTGACTGAAAATTTAATTTTACTTCAATTTTGTGTGGGTATTATTTTGAATTAGTTTTGAAAATGTTTATTTCCAATACTAAAAACTCTCTATTTTATTTTACAATCATTATCATTTGCATTTATCAAAAGTCTAGGTGATAAATGTTAACACAACCCTGATGTAACTTTAAATGCATTATAATAATACAAGGTGGGGCAAAAGTAATGTCGTAATGTGAATTGGCTTCCATTTTGTTAGAAATTTAAAAAATTGGGCTCTGTTTTCACTGAAAAGTTTATTTGAAGGTGTAAAATAGATGACATTAAGTTGAAAAAATGATATCGGTCAAATGACCACCTTCCTGAGTTGGTGCACATTTGTACTCCTTTTACGACATTTTGAATTGTTGCTCACAAAACATCTGGCTCTAAATTGGTGATTTCTTCCTTATTATTGGCTTTCAAAGGCTTTCAAGTTTGTGGTTTGTTGTGGTACAGTTTGTTGAGATTTCAAAAAGCCCCAAAGGAAGAAGCGTCAGATCTGGCAATCTGGCCGGCCAGTTCAATCGCCAAACCGGAAAACGCACGGCCCGGAAATTGATGTTTCAAAATCTTCTTCGTTGCCCGAGCTGTGTGAGTGGTTGTGCTTGATGTCAACTAATTCCCTATCTGTCTACAACATAAATGTCAAAGTACAATGACATTTGACGCCATTTGCAAAAATTATGGCACATTTACATTATGACATTATTTATGTCCCACCTTGTGTTATCCCTCTTGGAACATTTTATTAGTATGTACATAATTTATGCTTCCATAAAAATATAATAATATAACATGTAGGTACCTATTTATATTTGATTGTAAAATGATTTATTAATGTATTTGAGAACATGTTGACTGTTTGAAAATATTTACTCACTCAGTATATATTAAAATTACATACCTAATATTTTAATAAATGTTATTTTTTTTCTTTTTTAAACTATTGATAAGTTATTATTGTTTTAAATTCAAGATCAGTGTTTTAAACGTAAAACTGATTATATTATATTATTATATTAAGTTTCCCTAATATCAGCATCAGTATTAATACACAACATCACCATAATACACGGTGTCCGGAAACTTGTGATACAAACGGTGAATCTACATAAGAGAATTCGAAAAAACTTTTTCCTTTTTTATTTCCGACCCAAGCCTTTTTTTTATCCTTTTTTTTCGGCAACTAAAGAGTTAAAACAGCTTTACAATAAACAGCAGATTGTAAATCCGTGGTGGTTTTTTTTTTCAAATTTTACCTAAAAAATTTCAAATTCAGAATTAGATTTACTTGAAAACGAAAACATAGATCAAAAAAGTTATACCTACCACAAAATCGACTCTAAATGTGATTAAGATTCCCTGCTTGTACCACTAATTTTCGGACCATGTATATAATGTAATATTTATTTATTAATAAGAAATTAACTTAAAATTTTAATTTTATTTTCATCTTAATTATTTTTTCCAAACTCCTATTAGGAAATTCAATAGGTGGTAATATATTTTTAAGGAACTGAACGAATCTGTAAAATATTATTTGTATATTTTGTAAAATAAAGTAAATTACGAATTAAGTACTTACTTGATTTATAATATAGTTTTTTTTCTTCTGAAATGAATATGTAATAATATTAAAAATGATTTTTTAAAATTGCCAATCTCTTTTTATTATTTTTGTACATTTTTTCTACCTCCAGCATGGTATATATTATTATTATTACCCAAGAAAGAGGTTTTGGCCTTGATAATACTTTTTCCCAATATATTAATATGCCGAACCATTATCGTTCCATTTAATGAAAAAAATCATAAAATATATAATTTAAAAACAATACATGTATAATACATAAAGTCGGCCATTTTAGTTCATCAACTTTTAAGCCATGTATTCATCGAGAAACAATTGTTATAAACACTGTTTCAGAAACAAAATCTATGTGTTTCTGAAAACAATATGTTTCGAAAATTGTTGCGGTAAACACTATGTGTTACATTAATATTCAAAACAACAACTGAAGTGGACGGCACGATCTCCAAAACACTGTTTCTGTAAATATATATGTAATGTTTCAAAAACTGTGTATCCGAAACATTGTTTTTCAGTGATTACATGGCCTTTACCTCTAATCGAAGACTCAAACTGTCATACAAGAACAGTATCAAACTGTTAATTTTTCATAATTATCTATCATCGACATTATCTAGGCTCCAATAGAAAAGTTTTTTATTTTATACACATGACATGTGGATTAAACTCATTATTTGTTTTATTCTGGGATGAATTCACCCTTCAGTACAAACACAGCTATTGATTCGTATGTACATTTCGCAGGAATATATAATTTTGTAATAATTAGAGTAAAATATCTTAGTTTGAATACCACTTTATTGTATACATATCACGCATCCCATAGAAAAGCGTTGTAATTCAAAATGTTCTGTTTTATAAAATTTTATTTTTTATTTTTTATTGAATAGTAATTGTCTAAGCCCAATTGTGATTATCTAAGCACCACGAAAATCGTATTTAATTTAGATCACTCCATCTCCGCGATATGTCGCTAGTGTCTCTTCAACGGGACCACTTGTTTCACCAATCATCATCCTGTAAAAGTAACTATTTTGACTTACTACCCTTTTCTACGGGATGTGCAATATATCTTTAATATATAAAACTTTCCGGTTTTACTTTTTTAATAAGTCTTCAAGGTTATAAGTGCTGCATAGAAGTGGGATAGGTCTACGTCTTAATAATCTAGACGCTTTTGGAATTTAAAAAATCCTTAAAAAATAAACAATTAGATTTATCAGATACGTTTAAAAAAAAAAAAAATTAAATAAATAAAAAAAAAATTTGATTTATCGTATATCCCCGTTTTAAACATTTTCCCCTTCCCTACACCTACCTCCCCCTCGCTTCCCACCAAAGTTGATGTTCTCTATCCCTCTTCTTAGTTATTTATAAATACATTGTATGACCGGTCAGTGGTTGAGTGGATATCGCGTTTGGTTCCCACCCAGGCGTTCCGTGTTCGATTCCTCGGCTGGCTAAGTCCTCCATCACAACACAAGCAACATCTTCCGCTTAGTGTGGTGGTAGTAGGAGATTTTCAAATGTTGTTGGGTTATTCGTAATCCGGGAATGTTTGTCTTTCTTTTAAAAAAAGAAAAAAAAAAGAAAAAAAGAAAAAAAAGAAAAAAAAAAAATTTAATATCTTTTTATATAACCCTGATGCAGGTTCAGGTTGAATCGGAACCGGTTGGTTTTGTATATTAAAGATATATACAATAAAGTGGTATTCACATTGAGTTATTTTATTCTAATTATTATATTTATGTATACCCACAAAGTGTTACATGTGAAAATATAATATTTTATGTAACATACAGGAAAAATGTACATATATACAACCATAACCAATGGTAAAAGTCGCTGCACCACATTTATTATCAAACAACTCTGATACTTCTATACTTCTGTAAAAACTACACAAATTCTGTGGATAAAAATTCACCCATGTAAATACCATATTAGTTTTTCAACATGTCTGTCTTCACACACAATATGTATTTATGTTTGAACATAAATATATCTATTTAATCATCTATATTCCTACAATTTCTATGTGTCAGTATGTATGTCTTTTTATGTATTTTAAAACTTTACAATATACCTATTTGCATATACTATACACTACACAAAAATGTCTACACAGGTTTTTGGAAGCAGTATAATTCGTATACATAAAATAAGAATGATTCGTACGCCACTTCACTCCTATAGCCGCATTGATTCTTGCAATGAAAAAAAGTATGTTTAATTAAGACTTTATAAATTTATATTAATGACTTATGTATTTGTTTTTTATCACTATATTTATATTATTTTATATATAATGTATGTATTTATATTATTTTAATGATATTTTGCGTTGATTTCCAGTAAAAAGTATGACAATTCATACTACAATTTATATCGAAACGTGAAACCAAAAATAAATATTATTATTTATTTTTTTATTATTTAGTCTACATAGAGTATAATTACATGTGATTTTTTCAATGCCTGTCTCACTAGGATATTGGTACCTGTGTTGAGATACATGAAAACTATGATCTTAGCATACATATCTGTATCACGGTGAAGAATTATGCATATCATTTTAAAGTAAATTCATTTTCTTATTACATAATACATTTTACCTCATTTATTCAATCTATGGATGTATTTTGTTCAATGTACATATCAGTTATTTAAATTCTGTTATATCAATTATTTAAATGAATAATAATTACTTATTTAATTTTTATTCAAATGAGATCCTTTTATATTTCTTTTTTTAACTTTCGGTGCAGGAAGGTAGGTCCCTTTATGTTTTTTTTTATATCTAGGAGAAGATAATTTTATTGTTATCAATTAGGAGGTAATCTGAATTTCATGCGATAAATTAGAATTTGAAGGGAATTCCAAGAAGCCTGCTTTTCTACTCATTTGGTAATGTGTCGTCAAATGTTAATTGTGTCTTCTCTTTTGCGTTTCATAATATATGTTGTTGAATTAATTGACCTGATTATGTTTCACTATTGTGGCTCGTGACGACAGGCCCGTGCATGCTTTGGAACGACTATCTCGGTGTAAGTACAGTACAGTTGTCGCCAGAGTTCTCTAGGACCGCCCTGGCTGCACTCCATTCTTTTTCACTTTTAACCTGTAACCAAGCTACCAAGCAACCAGCCTGTCTAACCTTGCGCTCGTTTTGCATGAATGTGTTTTCTGGCCTTCTTTCTCACGCATGTATTAATAATAACTTCAACCAATTCCACAAACACTTTTGCCTTATTTAAAGAACAAAATAGAATTCCAATCCTGTCTTTATAAAGTAGTTTACATGTACTTAAGTGTTCTTCACGCTTTGGCTAGCGATTATTTACACGCCAATGGTAATCTTTAATTATTACCGATTGTAAAATTGTGAAGTCATGTCGAACATCAATGATTGTTTCGAAATTAATAGATTACTTAGTTTTAACAACGTTTATTATTTAAAAAACCAACATGTTTCGTAAGCAATGCTTACTTCACCAGTTTTAAGTAAGTGATGAAATAAGCATTGCTTACGAAATATGTTGGTTTTTTAAACAATAAACGTGGTTAAAACTAAGTTATCTATTAATTTAGAAATATAATGATGCCACAAAATAAGTTTGTGTGTTTGAAGAAATGATTGTTTCTTTGTTTATGTCAAAAATGTGGAATTGGTTTATACGGTTGTATTGTGACGCACCTCACTTTAGGTTTAACGCTTTCCTGTCACCTTTTAACGCATCCTTAGTCCCAAGCAACACCAAGAGATGTTAAACCAATAGAGAGACGGTGATACAGTGGTATGAGCGCATGTGCTAAGTATTCTGTGACGCCTGCGGGCGTTATTGCCTGTGTTACCAGGTTAACTGAGACGGCTCGGCTGCTCAAGAATGTGCGCAGCGTCTTCAGCCGCAGGTCCAACACTCGGGTAAATATGGAGGTGGAGCTATCCCGTAAGTACAGACACTTGTTCATATCTTGTTTACTCCTGACTTGTTAATAATACATAGCATGCTATGGAGATTACTAACCCAATGTAAAAACTTATGCCATTCTTACAATCGAAACATCCCATCATTGTGATCAGCCTATTCATTAGTTTCAAATATGTTTGGGTGACTTAAAAAATTTCTATTAATTTTGTTCATCTGTAAAATACAAGCCCTTAAAATCTTCTCAACCTGATGAAAATCATCAACTGATTATTGTACGATTTCTTACTGATTGATGTGAAAAAATAAATTGGTTTAGTAGCCAATGTTATTTCAGTGTTCTTAGCTTTCTATGTTTGTGGATACACCTAGCCAAAATAGATTACACATTTTCCACTCCTTGTTATGTTTTACACCTCATTGTCAATGAAAATAATAAATGATTTGATTTAATAAAAGGTTGCTTGTTATTCTCGGCATTATGTTTTTAACACCGCCATTATTTTGTGTGTGTTCATACACTTTAACTAACACCACTAATCAACATTCCCATAGTAGCAATGTGTTTATTTTATTGATAATACAGCGATTTGTACAGCGCCCTTGAAGTGATTTTTCACAAAATCTGCATTATACAAATTTTTCAAGTATTATTATAATTTTTTTTGATTTTTTTTCAATAGTACCTTAGTCACATTATCTACGTTCGTTTGGTTCATTCGCACTCATTCTGAGTGCGTTCATTATACATAATATACTAGTCCCAGAGAGTTTATATGCGCATCATTGACGATAGACCTAAAAGCCGCTCATAAAAATCTTTCTTCTCACACGTCTTGTATGAAAGCGAAAAACACAGAATGTCGAATGTCTTTTATCATATTCCTGTAGACATTTCGCGAATGTGTGTTTCTTTCGAATTGTAGAATTATTATGGCATTGCAAGTTATAAAAACAAGCAAAAGAATTAACCTCTTGAATGTCGGATGACAGTTAGAGGTTAAGGTCGTATTTCTTAGAAAAGTAATATCAGAGCATTCCGAGGAGCTAGAGTGCTCTAATAAAAAGCAAAGTCTGGAATGATTTTGGCGCAAGCGATTCTGATCTTGTCCTTGTACAGTTTCTGTATACATAAGGGTTAAAATCGACGGCGGGCTTACGATCATATGACTCGTTAAATGCTTTATTTCATGAAACGCGCACTATGTTAATAAAAGTAGCACAGGATGAGGTAGACATTTAACAAATTACATAATTATTCATTAATAATTTTACCATTAAAAATAATATGATATTATCGTTATAAAGTATTCAAGTTAGTCGGGGTTGCCTTATTTTTAGATTTGAAATACTTTGAATCCAATTGTCACATAATGAAATGGTAAGTGACTACGATTTTGAATACTGGAATTTTCAGACCATTTAAAAAATATATTAATTCATTTTATTTTGATTCAATTTTATGTTTTTATATGCTCATAATTATTTCTTCAGACCTACAATTTCGACATAACAAGTAAATATTTTGTGCTAATAAATTAAATTTATTTATTAAATTAAATTTATTTATTTAAACGCCATAAAAGGCTTTTACAATAAAGTGATGCATGAGATTTTAGTTTACAGTGGTACACAGCGGGGAAACAGTATTATATTGAATAAAATAAGTACTGAGAAATAATATCGAAATATCATCAAAAATAACAAGTATATAATATACATTCGCATTTTTATTTGCAATTCGTAGAGTAATTTAGTATTGAGATTATTGATACAGGGAATCAGATCTATTAAATCAGGGCTGTCAGTTACATATTTAATAATAATTTTGGAAAAATAATAATTTTGAATAAGATTATACATTTATTAGCTAACGCTCTTCTGTCTGATAGTTAAGATATCTGACTTAATAATAATAATAATAATAATTGGATAATTTGTATAGCGCCGTTTTTGTGAGAAATCACCTCAAGGGCGTTAACATTGATTATTGTGATTGAGGTATGTTATTATAGCCTTCTTGTTCCGTGCAGTTGAATACATATCCTACTTCAGAGAAAGCAATTATTGTACTAACTCGCATTTTTTTGTTTCGATTCCACAAATCTATTAATATATGCATACAAATAAAACATCTGAATCATCAATGTAGGTACCTAAGAGTATGGATATTAGAGAGACGGCATGTGAAGTGTGCCCGCGCGCTCCAAGTGTGCCTTTTCGAGAATTCTATCCACATGGCTGACATTGGCTGTCACCATGTAAAATGGCTGCTGTCGGAACGTATTAAACGTCCAAAAACCAGCAGCCAATGTAAGCCGTTTGGGTAAAATTCTCGAAAAGGCACACTTGGAGTGCGCGGGCACACTTCACATGCCGTCTCTCTAATATCCATACTCTTAGGTAGGTACTTATTGATACTACGTTATCAATATAAATATATAATTTGGTAAAGGACCCGTCAATTAAAGAAGAACGGTAATCGTCACCCATCAATATTATAAGAAGCAAGTTGATGTCGTGGATACGACCTTTGTCTGGTTTTACTTTAGACTTTATATGTTACAATTTCTGACCCATTTTTGAAAGACCATAAATTTAGTACTGCAAATTCTTCAAGTTTCTGAAATTTTAAATTAGTGACACAGGTACTCTGAATTTTTTTTGTTGTTTTTAAATGTGCAGTGAATATTGTGTTTGGATTTCATAGTGTTTTCTGTCCAACTAGATGGCTTCGCGTTCTCGCAAGAAGAGGGAGGTTCGGTGACACAGACCGATGTGATCCGAGCGTACGACACCAACATACCGAAGCCGGGTGGCATGTAGGAGCTTATTGCGGTAGACTGTTGACTTAACCCTTTGAGACCAGCCAATTCTACACTACTGAATGCACAAGTCGCTAGTACCACTGATATTATCCTTTAGTTAGAGAGACTACAACATATTTTTATAGTCATTATATAGGTTACAATTTCTTGTTTACTCGTAGACATAATATTATTATGAAAGTGATCTGAAAGAGTTCTGAATAATTTACCATGGATTTGATGTTGCGCTATATTTCATATTATTAAAAAATAACTTAATGTGTTAATTAAATAATATTATTTTGTTTTTTTGTTGTAATTTAACTGTATTATTTATTTTACTGTAAAGTTCCTACGAGTACATAATTTTCATTTATTTCCAGTTTAATGCAATTTGTTCCGTTTATTAATTACGGTTGCTTAAAAAGTATAGTTTAGGATCCTTAATAAAATTGGTGAATATGCTAAAGAACGGGAAGAGACCAACACATGTTAACTTATTTCAGACAGTTTGTATTGGGAACATTCTACCGCAGGCGTGATAAATAATTCTGACTTAATTTTCGATGTAATTTGTCCAAGTCATAGATTTTTTAATCCATACATAAAAAAAATTAACAAGCATTGTTACCTTATGAAAATGTCTTTAAATTCATTGTATTTCTAGTGTAAACTGTTTGGAGTTGATATGAACATGGTTTGTATGACCATTGATACAATTGTGCATTAAAAAATATAACATTTTAAACTTTTTTACTACAATCTGCACTGATTATTTACTTAATAATTCCTTAATCCTTTATTTCTCAATACTATACCTTTTTCAATGTTGTCAAAAAAATTAAATATATCCTCTTTGTAATAACTTTTAGGTTAAGTTTTATTTCCTTGTCTTTTCTTCGAAGTCTCATGTCGGAACCAAAATTTAATATGTCTCAAACATTATAATAATATAAGAACCTGAAAGTCTATCTTATTAAATAATAATAATAACCTTCTTGGTCACAATTTTTAGACTGAATTTTTTTTTTCTTAATACATAATACATTATATAAAACGTGTCTAGATAAATAAAAACTAACTCTTTTCGTTTTATTTTACAGTAAGAATTTAACAAAATATGCATTCATTTGTTTTGAAATGAGAGATTGTGATTTTTTTTCATGACTATCATCAAAATTCATTTTGAATGAATGATTTATTTATATTTATGTATTTCATTCTATAATCACACCATAGTGAAATAAATAAAAACCATCAGTCTATATAGAAATGCATATCTTCCAGTTGATTAGGCAGACATCTCTGTAAAATCTAAATTTGAATTGAGTGTGTAGTTATATGTAAAAGTGTACCCTCTGCCTGGTACAATTCTCAGATTATTCATAAACACCACCAAATCAATTATAATGCAGAAAAACTTGTAGTTAATAAATAAATAAAAATTATGTTTTCTGGGAAATTTCAAAATGTCATTCTAATGTATCGGACCGTTTTGCTTCCCGGTGTTATTTTATATCATATTTAATATGTAAAACACAGACATGTATAAATAATATTTGATTTATGGTGAGCATTTGAATATTGCTTTCCTCATTATCTCAAAACATAGTATTTGGAGATGTCTGACTAATCAACTGGATGATTTAAATCTATTTTAAAGTATTTGATCTCCTGTCACATAAGTTGAAGAGCATAATATTATGTAAGATTATGAACAAATAATTTATAGTTTTGTGATTATACACTAAAATCATTGTTTTGTGCAACATAAATTATTGTTATGTCTGTAAATAATATTTATTTTTCAGATTTTCAATTGACATTTATTTTTCTAAAGCTTTACTAAACAAATGTTATACTATGTATTTGAGTATCCATATATGGTAATGCTGAGATGGTACTTATACTATATATATATAAAAGTTAGGTTACATACAATGTTAGTACTGTATTAATCATTCTTGGAAGTTTTGTTGATAGAGGTTATGCAATAAAAATATTTGTTTCCGATGTTCAGGTATCCCATAACTATAAGGTCTTTCAATAAAGACGCTCGATTTAAAAATGTTAATAAAACAAGTTGTGTGTGAGATATCCACTCAATTTGTTTTTTATTTGAAAGTATATTTTATTGCAATAAGTGTGAAATATAACATTGTTCAAATGTGAGCCGCGGCTTTGCTTGGTGGCACGTATTCGGGAGGTCCAATTTTCAATTACTTAAATTTTCGATAACCTGGCCGAATTTGCTGGATGGCGTTTGTTATTTTGACTTTGAGGGAGTCAATAAATTATTTGCGGTTTATTTGCATGAACCTGCGATTGAAGATAGCCCTAAAGGCAGAACTAAAGGTGTTAAATCGCACGATCTCAGTGGCCTTTCAAGCTTCAGGAGACATTTGGCCGACGTTTTATTCCACACTTTTTGTCATAAAATATTCTTTCAAATAAAAAAAAATTGTGTAGATATCTCGCATACAACTTGTTTTATTTACATTTTAAAATAGAGCGTCCTTATTGATAGACCAGATTATGTATGATAAATAAAGAAAACATTGTTTTTGTTTGATTTTATTTTTGAATTAATTGGAGGCAGTTGGTAAGAGGCTGTCTGTAAATAATGATTACTTTGCAAACCAGGCAGATAATTTTTCATGTAACTTGATAACCCCTAGTGGATACCTGTAAATTATTTTTTGTATGTTAATATAGTTTAAAGACATTACCGGTCGCTTTCACTGATCAAAACTGAGTGAATGCTGTTTAAAGTAAATATTTACTCTTAGGATTATTGTATTCCATTCAAACAACATTTTTGACTGATTGTTCACTTAATGCCGGTTAACAGGTCAATGAAATGAAGTAGTAGTGTACGTATTGAAAAGCGTGATTAATCCTTAAACACTACTGATGTTGATTATTTCAATTTGGCATGGATTATGTTGAAGTCACTTTGAGAGATCAATGCTTAGTAGTGGAGGTTGATTCGTCAAATAGAATGCAAAACTTTAATTTTGGAACTAGGAAAAATAGCCTTTTCCTCGATTTGGCAACACATTGTGCGTTTTAGCCAAATTTTATCTTAATGGTCGCTCAGTTTGAAAGGTGAATGTGGCCCTTAATAATTGATATTCAAATAACGTGTTAAAATACTATAAGTACGTCTAATATTAAAAAAATATATATCTAAAAAGTTTTCACAAATGTCAACAAAAAAATATTAATACAAAATATGTATATGGGATTTAATATTTCATAAATACTAATGTTACGAGACATAATTTTGATCTAAATTCTGTCTTTTATCATCAATGTTGTCTGTCTATTATAACCAAAAGCCTTAAATGTAAAATTGTCTAGTTTAAAATAATCTTTCAACTTTATCAGTTATCTATGATTGCAATGTTTTGCTGCTTGATAAAATGACAATGTAATCGAAAGAGACACCGTGTTCTGTAAATAAACAATGTTTAAGGGGCGTATTCTAGTCTAGAATTTCGAAAAAAAAATTAAAAAATTTGTTACGTATTTTTAATATTTCAATTCAATCTTTAAAAATATGTCCTTAAAAGGATTTTTCGACTTTCGAAGTTATGTATAGCTCTTTTTGTGGCGCGCCAACTAAACCAGTCTGGCCGGAAGAAATTGAACAATACATGATAGACGCTGCCCGACTACCTGGAAATGGATTACCCCATAAAACCGTTCTTACATTATATACCTATATAATGTATATATAATGCAAATATATGTATTTTTAACTGAGAGTCCTAGTAACGTAACGTAAGAACACCGTACCGATTACATGAATAAAGCTGCCTGAAATTTTATTCAAAACATTAAACGCGTTTTTCTCTTAAGTACTTTTTTAAGCTGGTGTAGATGATATCTAGAGTTCTACTGAACCGATTTATTTGAAATTTGGTACGAACCTTCTCCACACATCCCTTTATGGCTCCAAGCAGAATCAAAGAAAACAATACATTTTTACCATTAAAAAAAAATTTTAAACTGTTCAAAAAAACATGTTTTTTTTCAAAAGGCTGCCATTTGGTGAAAAAAATTTTTTTTCCTCCTCCGAGGTCCCGGCGATAGCGACATTCTTACTGATTAGAATCCGTTCGATTTTTTTTTTCAGATGACCAGACGGGTTGCAATTATGTACGCCAGGGCGTCCCTTTTTTTGGATCACCCATTTTACCAGCCGATTACTTTTCAAGTTTTGAATATTTTCTTTTTTTGTTTAATTTTTTTTTTATTTAATCTTAAAATATAAATAAACATAAAAAGAAAGATACTAAAAATAGTTTATTTTTAACAGAGCTCGAAAAAACGCCTGAAATTTGTGCCTCTACACTAGAATACCCCCTTAAATCTGCAAATAAAGAAACGAGAAAGATTTATATTTTGTAAGTTGATGGGTAGTTGTTGTGTATGGCTTCAGTTAATTTGTTAATGATAGAGCCAAAAGTTTGACAGGGTAAAAGATAGTATTCAAACTATTTCACTTTTGCTGAGAATTTCAATTTCTTATATTGAGAATTATATAATATATTGAGAATTGGCTTTTTTGGCTTGGTAACTTAACAACTTTAGTATGAAGGAATGAAGGCAATGTATTTTTATTACCGAAAAGTTGCATAACGCACCCTTGTTTAGAAATATTATGTTTCATTACAAATTTATAGATATTTTTAGCCAATCTGAAAGTTTTACAAGAATTAGAACTTAATGTTTTCAGGGATTAATTAAAATCACTCTTTGTAGTTTTTTGTAAGAGCATTTAAAATATGTAGTTCAGTTATATGTTATTTTATACAAAGTGTCATATGTACCTAAGTATCTGTATATAAGTGATCAAAATTGTAAGTCTTAAGAGTTTGGAGTTAAGAAATGGCATTCTTGTTCAATTGAATAATGATTCATTTGATGATTGTGCTGTGATAATTCTGTAAAATATATTTTTTAAATAATATGTTACAGTCAAATCATTTTAAAGAGTGCTTGGTTGACTGTATTTGTGCACACAGTATTGTGTGAAGGGTTTCTTACAGTTTATTCCCTAATTTACACTTCACAGATCTTTCCAATTCTCGTGAACAAATCCATTATTTGATCTTTGAACAGTATGAAGAAATTAAACATAAGATGAAGATCATGTTTTACGTAACGTAAGCGCTGGGGCGGCGCGCGGATCACGGGCTACTAATCCCGCCATTTCTGCGGCGTGATTTAGTATCACACTACACCGCATCGACGAATTAACACACATGTAAAAAGTATCAAACATCAAAGAAAGGCACACAACATTAGCTAGTGGCTGAGATATCCTTTGTGAATGTGCCTTTATTTTACTTACCATTATTTTATAACACTTGAGTTGAGTATTTCAAACCTTTGCCAATACCGGATCATTAATAATTTTTAGTTTATAATATGAAAAGTAATAATAACTAACAGTTTTGCTTCTAAGCCACGGACATGGCAGGAGCATGGTAAGAAGTACGTACGAAGATGGTTTTGCATAAGGTGTGGCTTCAGAGATGTACTCGAAGTGGGGTTTTTAAATTTCAACCATACAGTCACTAGCATATTAATAATATCAGATATAAATGATCGCGAAAATGTGACATTTTGGTTGTTCTGTAGGCATTTACTTGTTTTTTTATTGTTATATTGTTAGAAGATTGTTTGAAAACGTTATAATAAGAAAAACAAAAATACTTAAGTTAGATAATTTATATATTATCATTTTTGTGGAATAGCACCGTAGGCAGAGGCGGCTCTAGGGATATGTAAGTGGAAGATCATTTAAAAAATATATATATTTGTGACTAATCTTTAATTGATATTCCAATAAATTTGTAGGTACCTACTGAACATGTTACTGAACTTATTGTTGAATTTACATATTGAATCTGTATTTTTGTTAGGTATAATACAAATAAGTAGAGAAAAACAAAGAAAAAACGTTTTAAATTGAGCTATTTTTATTACGATCGTGATCACTGACCGAATGTTTGTTAAAAAAATATAATGAATCATCACAAATTACAGACCACATCAAAAGAAAATTCAACCTCTCCAAATAATTCAAAACAACATTTATTTTTGCGCGACGTTTATTTTAGACAGATTTGGTCTGCGTAATATTAGGCAATACGGTTATAGTGTTGGCTCGTTTATTGTATGGCGTATATAGAGACAGAAGTTGGGTCATGCAAAATAGGTAGAGCTTCTAACTGAAATGTTAGATGTTGCTACTCGCCAGACGCCAATGTCACTGCTTGCTGTAATCGATTAAGGTCAGTGTTATTTTGATCTGTATAATAATATATTTTATAAATATAAACTATACTTTTTTTTAATTTTTGGGGGTCATTGTCCAATTGACCTGTTGGGTCAGTCGCCCGTGACC
The DNA here is from genome assembly GCA_951813805.1 of Limnephilus auricula. Classification (NCBI taxonomy): domain Eukaryota; kingdom Metazoa; phylum Arthropoda; class Insecta; order Trichoptera; family Limnephilidae; genus Limnephilus; species Limnephilus auricula. The sequence continues at coordinate 37,626,055 of OX638393.1, forward strand.
GCAAGTATTTATCTATGAATGTTTGAATGTGGATGAAGCAAGGAATAAGTTCCTACACTTGTAGCTTTGCCCATTACACCCAACGGAGATGATTGATTTTTGAATTATTTTGAAGATGGATTTTTTGGAGAATTTAATAAATTGCAAATTTTAAATTTGAAATTTTTGATGTAACCTTCCTGTAGGTAATAATAATATCCTTTCGCAACTCGCTACTCGTGATGTTACCGTGATTCGGCCGCCCTAGCTGTTAGTAAAGAATAGGTTTCGTGTGAACGAGTCCGAGACTCGTGAATCGTGTGTAAAAGGTTGAATGATTTACCTTCGCTAGTGCACACCGATAGTAGGTATTCAAACTGTAGACCACTACTTAAGCAAGAAACTCTTTATTCTGATTTGTCCTGTACATTTGTTATAAATTCAAAACCGAGTATGCCTGATTAATTAAATTATTTCATTGTTATGTGATGGCCTAAGTTGAATAGATGAAATCATTAAATTTTATTTATTTTAACATAATTAAGGATTTTTAACTTTGTCTGAGTGATTGCAAATCATTTTATACAATATGAAACTGTTTTTTTTCTGTCAAAGGCGCCTGCTTTTGTTTTTTTTTTTATTATTACATAATAATATATATACAATATTATTTATAAATTTTATGTAACTAGAACAAAATTAAGTATTTTTATTCTACATTGAAAATTCGCTTGGCATTATGTAGCTTGTAAAAATGATGTGTAAAACAGATGTTATATATAAAAGATTTTTTGATTATTATTAAATTGTCATAACTTTATTGTATTTTAAGTAGCTAATCACTTTTGCAATCCGCAACAACCACTTATTTTTCGTATTTAATGTCTTATTCTTTTTGATACTTATGAAGAGCTATCGATGTATATAGCACGAACCATGTGCGAGTATAAATTGTGAAAAATTAGATATATATTATTACACTATCAGAGTAAATAGGTAGGTATGTACTTTATTTGTTATGAGTTATGATATATTGGTGTATGTTTATCTCGACATTCTATATTGTTATTAACCTACTAATATATCCATGATACATTTTTGTGTACTATTTATAATAATGTGTACTTCATTTATCATGTTTATGAATGCATTTAAAATATATAGTTGTACGCAATCTGATATTTATTTTATTATACTTTAATTTAGACTAGGTGCATAAATGTGTCCGTTTTGGAAGAGTTAGGCATCCGCAAAAGGCTCTCGACGTATTTTAAAATACTTTGGACACGTTGCTCGCCAAATTGAGGACTCCAACTTGGAGAAACTCATGGTCTCTGGTAGAGTTTTCGGCAGGAGAAGCAGAGAAAAGTCATTAATGCGCTGGAGTGATAAAGTATCAATGTGTCTGGTACGTTGGTGTCCGCAGCTCTCCACGCAGCGCAGAACCTCGAGGAGTGGAGGAGCTTCCATCATGGAAATTGAGGTAGGGGTCACAATCCTCAGCAAAAATTAATCGACTTAAGAAGAAGAGTACTTTCATTTAACTTCCAAATGCATTTCTGAATAACTCCTTCTCCACAATTTGAAAGTACTTCAAACTAGTGTAGTATCTTATAAATAAATAGCACATATAGACAGATGCACACGGGTATAATGCAAAGTTTAATTTAACGTGCAATGCAATATTCTACGCGTCTGTGCAAAAATCAGTGTAACTTTACAGTAATCAGTGGCGGCTCTTCGTTGATAGTCAATTGGTCAATGACCTCCTAAAAATTAAGTAATTAAGTAACAATTTGGATTTTAAAAGCTACGCAACAATATTATCAATTAATTTTAATATTCGTGTCGTAATTGCGAATTCCAATGCCATCTAGCGTCCAAAGTTTGAAGCAATGTTTTTTTGCAGATTCGTGAACCATAATAACATTAATAACGCTACTAGTGCCATCTTGTATCCAAATCAAAATCACTTGCATGTACCTACCGTGCGGTCATTCCAAATTTTGTCCAAGATGGATCTTCCGTCTCATTCTTTGCTATGCAGACAAAGGAGGTAAACACAATCGTGTCTGACGCTTGCTTAGAATCATACAAACTATTTTTTCAAGCCAGTTTAGGTGTTGACCGCGGTGAGACAGAAATATTTACAATCTAAATTTATTAAGATGTTAGAAAGAGATATCAACAAAATCAAACGAAAGTTTTTTGTGCGATAAATCGCATTGTTTTACAAGGACAAGGCCATCTTGGATTAATATTAGTCACCAAAAGTTCTCCATTGTTGACGTGTTGATTGAATAAATTAAAATGTCGAATTCTGTAAATGCCATACTTAGAGATATCACAAACAATTCATTAAACCATGAAAAACGTATGCAAATATTGCAAATAAAGTGTCTCGGACGATTTCAATCCGAATTAAAATTAGTTTCTATTACAAAACATAAAAATAAGGATACAAAACGGTATTTTAATTTTAAAAGATACATTTTGCGATTGGATTTGTGAATGTGAATTCAAAAACGTTTATTTTTTTTCACTGTTTACTCTTTAATTCAACTGATAAGCAATGGACTGAGATAGGGGTAAGTGATTTGAAACATTTAAAAAAATAAAATTATATATTATATTATATAAAGGTCTTCCAGTTTTAAAGGTTTGTCTAAGACATAATTAGATATAATATAATTAGATATATTAATCATAAGAAGATATAATTAGCAATAAAATAAATAACATAAAACTATATTGTGCTACCGTCCTCGGAATAGGTGAGTACCGGCAAATTAATTATATGTAGGTATTGGCTTTTCATAATATTCCCTACGCATTAACAATATTAACTCTACAGGTAAGTAACTACATACCGGGTCGACGTACGTACACTATGCTACGTATAACGATATCTGGAGTGCTTAGCAAACATACATTTTATATGGAAATAGATGCTTCAGAGGGTATGTACCTAACTTAGGTACATACCCAGTATGTACCTACCTTTATTCGTTTTTTCCGATTGACCTTCCACTTCTGAACCCCTAGAGCCGCCTCTGACAGTAATGTGATTGTCGCCTTTATCTATCAAATATTGAGTACCTCATTGGCGGCAAAGAACTGTATTCTATCTGCAAATTAAATGTGCAAAGTTTACACGGCACAAGTACAGAAAATTTTGCACAGGATGAAAAGAAGAAAACATGTGTCAACAAAAATATTAATCTGTCAACTGTGTTTGGGAACCTTTGTCCTACTAAAATCCATGTTTTTTTATGCTATTTTAACCCGTATGAATAAAGGAACTGTATGTAGGACAAGATCAGAATCGCTTGTACAAAATGTCTGTTTAGAAACGTCTTTTTATTTGATGTATGTAGCTTCTCTGATGATTTTAAATAAATTATCTATGATTTTTCTGCGAGTGTTTTTTTCTCAAGGTCGCACAGTCAATTAAAATAGCACATGGAACAGGAGATGGGGGATTGGTTTATTTATGGGAGACGGATTAGAATCAATTAATTTTTGTACCGCAATCAATAATTGAAATTTAAGACAACTAATGGTTAGTCTCTTTTCATCTTTTAGAAGAATAAAGCCAAAATTAGGAAAAGGTGAACTTGAATTGGAAGGTGAGGATTTTCAGAGCTCTATTCTGACTGGACCCATTTGCCAAAAAATTCAATACCACAATTTCGGGCAAATAAATCATAGCCTCAGTATTTTGGAACCAAAAAGGCGTAATTTTGGTCGATTTTCTGCCTCAGGGGGAGATCCTTAAAAACACAAAAGAAGCATTCAAAACAAAAAGAGGGATGCTGACGAGAGGAGTGTGCTTGTTGCATGACAACGCCCGTCCTCACACAGTCTTAGCCACCAAGGCGCTTTTGGATGCATTTGGTTGGGATGTTTTGAACCACCCCCCCGTACTCCCCTGACTTTCAGATTGTAATTTTTTCACCTCCCTGAAGACGCACATGGGTGGAATAAAATTTTCAACTGACGAGCAGGTGCAGAAAGAGGTTTTGAAGTGGGAGAAGGAGCTGGCGGGAGAGTTCTTCAAGGAGGGCATAAAGAAACTTGTGCCACGGCTCACCACATGCATTGAACGAGATGGTGATTGTGTGGAAAAATAGTCAACAAGTCTATCAACAATATCCTGTAATTTTTTCAAATACACTTTTTCTAAAAAAATATAAAAATCTAGTACACTTTGTTAACATGCATCGTATAAATATTAGGTACATAAAGTTTTGAAAGGTTTGAATTAATACAAGTGGTTAAAACATTTTCTAATTTATTATAATATAAACAAATAATGTTCATCTGAAATGGTTTACAATTTTAATTACTTTAACATTTCCAATTGGCACTTAAATTATGACCATACTTACTAAGTATAAACTACAAAAATTAAAATAAATAAAATATATCTTTTATAACGTTATTAAAATTACACATTAGAATCAAGCGCCAAACACTTACAGAAAAAAAAATGATTCATTCCCTTTTTGCTGAAAATACACAATTTTACTTACAATAAATATATTAAAATATTCATACAAAATATAAAAACTTTTATTTGGAAAGTAGAACACATAGTCACAATTCAAATTGCATTTTATTCATGCTTTTCTATTATTTAGTACTGATAAATCACCGGATATTATAATTGTAGGATTTGTAAAGCTGATAGTATTAATAAAAAAATATTTGCCTCGAAAGAAGAAATTTACCTTTCGTATGTTAGTAACTTGAAAAATTACGATATCTATCCAATGACATTTATCTGTCAAAACATACAAAATAAATATACATTATTAAAGAATTATTAATCAATAAAAATAATTTTGGTACCTACTTTATCGCTTGTCTGATGTAATTTGTCTGTTCCAATTTTAAATATTGTTCATTGAATTCGAATAATTTTATGCATTATACAGGAATACAATTTCAAATCAAAGTGGTTTGGTTGTATTGAGGATTCCAGAACCATAATTATTATAAGATACAGGGTACATTTTATACAAATAATATTAATTAGTTGTTCATTGAATTATTGGTAACCTTTCAATATTAAAAAAATAAACAAAAAGTACTCGCTTCTTTCGTACACTGGTTTTAGTTTTTTTTATTGGAGGGCCAATTTAAATAATTTTGTTAATCCTAAAAATCAAGTTATTCATATTATAACCTACATAAATTCTTGCTGTGAGAGGGTTCTAATGAAACTGTTAGCTTATAAAACCAAAATATTAAAAAAATTCTTGTCTTGTCGTCGCCTTAGTTCTTAATTGTCCAAAAGATCATTTTAATTTTTCTCAATCTCCATTTTAAAACTAAAAATAAAGTATCAAAAGCAGTAATTAATCACTTTAGTAAGAATTATTTAAACTAATCAGACCTTTACCTTTACGGAAACAGCTTCATCTTAAACACCTATCATATGTTTCATTGAAATAATGAAAGAAAAATTACTCTTCCTGTAAAATTTGCTAATAGTCTTTTGGACAATTAAGAACCAAGGCGACGTTTTGTCTTTTATCAATTTCTTGTCTGCACAGCAAATGGAAACTTTTTCGTAGTATGCTCACTTCCAATAAAATTTACAAAACTTTAATAAAAAAAATCTTTCAACGTCAAAAAAAGGATTTGTTAATAATTAAAAAATTAAAATTATTTAAAAAAATAAAAAAATTACAACAGGTTAAGTACACAATACATTTTTTTGATGAAATTAATGGAATATTTAAATGAAGATTTTTACATTTTTCGAAAATAGATAGATGATTACAAGAAATTAAAGATTTGATATAATAATTATTAGGTATTTCTTACGTTTAATATGAATAATTTTGGTTTAGCATAAATTATAAAGGGAGCTATCGCGCTTTGTTTGGTCCTCTCCTGGCCTTAATCCTTTGCTGCAGTGTGGTCAATAAAGCTCCCAACACGTCGTGTCCGGGCAACCTCTTCCCAAACAGTAATCTCTTCACCGAGTCATCGTAAGTCAGGAGAGCCACCATGTTCTGCAGCAGAAAGCCTTGGCAGTACTCCAACAGTTGGACTGCGTTATAAACCTGGAGGAAATTATAAAATCTATTAAATTAGGTCCGATTAATGCGTTTAATCTATTGAGTCATTTGCTTTAGCTGATTTCTTTTAGATTTCTATTAACAATAAAAGCTACTCTTACAATACAAGTTCTTTTATGAAGGAGGCAATTAAGTATGTTAAAAAGTAGAGGTCCGAGCTTTTAAATAAAAATTAAATAAATTTTTATTGGAAGGACTCTTGAAGGTTTTCCTCCAGCGTAATATTAACTATAGAAGAATACAAATAAATCTAAATAAATCATGAAACAGAACAAAACACAAAAAATAAAAAGATAACGGTCTCAACTGGGAATCGAACCCATGACCGTCTACCGGGACAACGCCTCAAACCACTCGGCCTAATTTTTTTAAAACCATTTTTGTCAATCTCGTTTTTCAAATAATATTTGAGATTTTATTTTATAAATTTGATTTCAAATGGTTAGCCAATCGGGGGGCTGTAAAAGTTAGGCTGTTGAATTCACGTTATGGTAATTACTGGGTAGATACCCATGAATGTACTTTATTCTTCAAAAATTTCATCATGCTGTCTTAATATCAAATCGGTACTTACTTAAAAATAACACCCCTCGTATTATTAGCTTCTTAAGATCTATTTTGTAGGTTCTATTCCCATTATATAGCCTAACCCTAAAAGATACCTTGCTCATTCACTGCGTGGCTTTTTGTTTTATTAATTCCAACAACATTACAATTTATATTATTCTTTACAATCACTTTTACTAATACTACATTTACATAAATTTAATATCCTTTTTATCTAGAGTAAGGAATTATGAGGAATTAGAGTAAGAATTTTTCTTAGTTAACGTTTATTAAAATTTCAAATCTAAAAATTACAAATATGTACGTTTTTCAGCTCTTTACACTCGTTGAACAAACAACCGACTGTACTCAGGTCAGACGTTCTAATTTTCAAAAGTATTCAATTAAGAGTTATCGGCGGGTAGGTATCTCTTTTCCCGATACTACATAAATGAAATGTAAACTCTTCTTCCATCCACAAGCATTAGCTTTTATTGGAAGACCAGTATGAATTAACATATACCATTCTTAAGTTAAATAAATAAATCAATTTAAAAATATATATATTGATTGCCAGTACGGCGGGTATATGTTGCCGTGATTATAGTTAAAGAAGAACAAGTTTTGTTCTTTTGATTTAAGAAGTTAAGTATTTACCTTGGCGTGAATATACATATTGACAACATTGTGTAGGTCCAGTGCCTGGGCGCATCGGGCCTCACAGTATCTCTGCAAAGGTAACAGCTGGAAGAAACTGGCCGCAGCCAGCAGTTCCAACACGTCGCTCGGTGGAACATCCAGTCCACTGCATCCCCCGGAGTATAGGAATTGCATAACCAGCTGGAAATAAATAATAATTAAATTCATCATTGTAACAAGCTACATATTTCGAGCGAAAATGAGAATTATTCATTCTCGAATACTCTCCCATTTCCGCATTGCGTCAGAGCATCCGCATCGAGGGATGCTATTGGTTAGATGTTGCACCCCGCCACTCAGGGTTACAGATGGTCTGACCGATATAAGCTCATGTTTAACTCTATTAAGTTAAGTTCAGACCTCCGGTTCCACCCGTGCAGGAAAAAACTCAGGCAGGACTGAGTTAAAGAGGCATGCGGGTTAGTAAAGCCGTCTGCTTGTGAGTTCAGCTAATCCAGAGTAAATAGGACTCGTAACTCTTTTGTTAACAGGTTTAACGGGCCGTTGAGGGAACAATTAGGTTTCCTTTGAATCATTGTTTAAGTACTCATAAAGGTATTGTTGAAGTTTTGTACTGTTTAATATTATTGAACCACTTGCAAATTGATTGTCCCTACTCCAAATAAAGACTAATAATTGTGTTTACTATAAAATAATTGTTGATTTTATTTAAATATCCCGCTACCTCGTCACATTCTATGACATCGTTGAGAATTGAGACGTTGCTTAATAATGGCTTTAGCCGTGTTTAGTGACTAGATCTGAATAGCCAGGTACTTTCCTACCTTCCTCTTCACTTTCTCCTTCCCTTCCCCACTTTCCTTCAGCCTCACAACATACCCCAATTGGGGATGCCATAGTCTCACTGGCTCCAGACGGGAGCAGTTGGGACTCTTGTGAAGTATTCTCTATAAAAAAAAAAAAAAAAAAAAAAAACATCAGTTTGGCTGTTATAAGCAAAAAGACATCTAGGAATTTGTAAAAGTCACATATAACTTACACAAAACGTAAAAATGAACTTTAAATATTTGATGAATTGTTCAAAATTTTTGAAACAACCCATCCTAAGATAATACAAAATAAATACCTCCAAAAATTAAAAAAAAAACTTTGACGCACTTTGCCAAATTTGATGGCATGAAACATGGTGGGTGCTTCTGCTGATATGCCAGTTTGTAGATTCACATTGATCTAATAGAGACATGTGTTAAGATTTCGGTGAAATATTTACATGCGTTAGTGAGAAAAGGACAATCAAAGTGAGGAAAGTGGGCAATGACTAGTTGCGGGCAATCATAGTCTAGTTAAGCCTACTTGAGCAAAATATTACATAATTTGTGTTTGAAAGACTAACCTGGAATATGTGATATCTGATGTCGTTTATCTGAACTGTGGGCGACTGTCCCACCTGACTGTTGGTGGCCGAGGAGGTCCCTTGGGCGGGTGTCGGGGGGCCCTGCGCTGAGGCCTGACCGGGGGCCCTAGGGGGCGCCAGCATGGCTCGCAGGCGGGGGGAAGCAGTCACCAGGACGATCTTGTGCCCGTAGAACAGCCGGCCTTCCACTCTGAAATATATGCACACATTTACTACTAATGAGTTTCGATTCTACCTTTTTTCATACTTTATCGTGCATCGGCGCTCCAACTGTTTCAGTCACATTGACAAGTTAGTTTAGTTATCACATTGTTGACAGCACAGTGCTTCTTATCTTATTAATTTAATTTGGGAGGAGGGTACCGCCGCCCCGGGAACCATTTAGAGTTTTCGAGATCAAGAAATGTAGTGTTGTTTTATATTTTGCATTTCATTAAAAATTTCGAATATACAGTCTTTTAGCATATCCCACATTGTTCTTCGGGACTGTCAATACAGTATGATGTATATTACATGTGTGATTATGTATACATGATGGGATTATGTATACTACTCAACAAATGCAAAATAATTATGTATACAAAGGGATAACTTACTTCAATAGCCTTCCCGAAGAAGTAATAAAAATAAGAGATTTAGCATTATTCCAGAAAAAGATCAAACTATTCTTAAAAAACTGTATGCAATAAAACCATGTAACCTTAATCCTGTAAATCAAACCATCAAATATTGTATAATGTCTTCCTTAATCTAGTCCTTAAGATATTATATTAATTATGGACTAAAAATTGTACATATATTCTTACATAACACCTACACCAAGCTCAAGAGCCAGTTCTCTTAATTGGTGTAGAAACCAAAAAAATGATGTTTTCACCTTTTTGTTATACCTTTTTATTATATTTTTGTTTTTATTTAGTTATTCTATTGTTAAACAATGATTAAAATGTAAAATTGTTGTGTGTAAGAGGTGAAATAAATTGAAATAAATAAATAAAAAAAAATAAAATAAAAAATATTACATGTTATACGTTTAAAGTATTTACCTGAAAGTAACATCCGACAGCTCAGGGTTGTTTACATATTTGGGATCAATCCGAGAAGCCGTGTTGGGAACTGGGGCTGGTTCTCTGATAGCCTTGATGGCTTCCCAGCCGTAGCAGGTACAGAATATATCAGCTAGAAGCAGAGTTGTTCCTTCTTTCTGCAAACGATTAATAAACTAATTAATAATATAATCTTCATTTGAATTTAAACAATTTCCAAGAAAAGTTCGCAACACGGCTTACTTTGCTGTATCGGAAGATGTTGAACAATAACGGCAGGCACTCATGCGCGAATGTCCTGCTGTACTCGTCAGGACAGACTTGCAGGAAGTCCTGGAGCAGTTGGTCGATGACGGCGTCCATTCTTCTGTCGGCAGCGGCTGCGAGGGAGAGCATCCAGGAGTGTAGGGACCAGCTGACTCCCAGCGCTCTTAGCTCCAGGGTTATGTCTGCATAAATTCAACAAAAACATTATTTTAGATGTGTTTTAGAATTATGCAGATGAAAATTTTAATGGTTGGTTGATGCGGTTCTACTTTTGATTTGATGGTAAACACCGTCACTGACATCATGTTATTGTTTTATCTCCCAGCCTGCAGAACTAACGTGCCAATGGTCATGCCGGTGGGGAGGAATCTTGCTGTTGTACGATAAGGATAGTGACATATTTAGCACCAACGAGGCTGCTAGTACAGTAGATATCATAAGAGGTTTTTAAAGTTTATTATATACTGATTTATACTTGTGCATTATATAATTTACATTTATGCTTTATAACATGGTTATTTAAACTTTGTATTTGCCAAATCATTACTCTGAATATAACTAGCTATGGTGACCCATTGATTTTTTTTAAAAATAAATATACACATACACACAAATCTGGCGGGACAGTAAAATTTACAAAAATATAAATTTGCAAAAAATAAGTTATTACAAAAATAGAATCAGCTGGCGCATGGTGACAATTTTGCATCGGCGATCAAGAAAAAAAACAACACCTTTAAATGGACATTTTGTAATGTTTATAATTTAAAAAATTAATTGAATTGAATAAAGGAATAAAAAGAAATTTTCAACATGGCAATGAAATGGTCAGATAAATAAATTATAGTCTTCCGCTGAGAGCCTTATAGTAACCTCTTTTTCTGTTACATACATTTTTTATGTGAAAGAAGTGAAGCTACCAGCACAAAATGACCTTACTTCAGGTAAACAGACACAACACACTTTTATCTTTAGTACATAGATTATCCAAACATAAAAGTTAATGACTTCAGATGTTTGCATAGAATCATAAATTCAATAACTGACAGCTCTGAACTATTAAACTTATTTCTTTTCGGATATATCGCAAACCAACATCGAGGCAATATCTACCGTTTTATTGTGACAACTCCAACATGGAATCACAATTGTATACTTCCGTTCGCCATATACAGAATTTGGGTAATGATTATCTACCGTTTTATTGTGACAACTCCAACATGGAATCACAATTGTATACTTCCGTTCGCCGTATATAGAATTTGGGTAATGATTATCTATCGTTTTATTATGACAACTCCAACATGGAATCACAATTGTATAATCCTGTTCTCCGTATACAGAATTTGGGTAATAATCATAAGGATGTTGTTGACGTATTTAACGTATCAATCACTAAATATAAACAGGTTTAGTAGAGTTTATATCGGAAAGCAGAACAACAAAGGTAATTAAACAAACTGCCTAGAGCTCTTCTTCGACTCTTTCATTTATTTATTGTACTATTCCTAATCTACTATTTTTCTATCTTGCATGGTGGAGTATTTTGTTTTTGTGATGTTATGCTCATTTAGATGTTTTTTTGTATTAAAAAAAAATAACTAACTAACCACCACGCCGTTTTCTCCGCAGGGGTAGGCAGAGAGGACGGACCGCCAAACAACTCGTTCTTGGCATACACTCCTCGCCTTATTCACATTCTAAATCGTCTCATACATACTCTTCTATTATTCTGACTCTTGACATGACCTGACTAAAGTATCTGATTCAGTTGATTGTGCCATGTCTTCTTCGGGCGTCCTCGACTTTTTCTACCATTCACATTTGCGTCATATATTCTCTTTACACTCCTTTCTTCATTAATTTGGTCTAACATGCCCAAACCATCTAAGAGTCTCTTTCTTAATCTTATTTATTACGCTCACATTAGCCTTGCATTCTTTTCGGATCTCCACATTTCTCACACGATCATACATGGTTTTACCACACATACGCCTCAGGGATCTCATTTCTACAGCATTCAGTCTATTTTCATCCTTTCTCTGCTAGTTCCATGCTTCACTGCCATACATCAGGGTAGTTACTAACACTGACCATTGTGGACTGCTAGCTTTGCTTCTTTGGACAGCTTTTTGTTGGCCCAAAGGCGTTCAGTCCTCCATTAATGGAATTACCTGCATTTACCCTCCTTTCAATATCCCTATCGGCCTTCCCATCTTTCATTAAAAAAATAATGAACATGTAAAAGCTCAGCTGGGCGTGAAATTCAAAAAAATAATAATTTATTTTTTATTGTTAAACAATACAGTGATGGCAATCACATCACTCACCCAGATTATTAGTCTCGGCACTGTGGTACATGGCCTCTTGCAGTGCCCGCAGTTGTGACTTGGTGAAGTTGGTGGCGGGGCTGGGCTGGCTGTTTGCCGAAGGGCAGGAGGTGGGGGGCGGGGGGCTGTGGGGCGCTCCCTCAGCTAACATCTCTTCCAGCGATAGCACGTCACCCTGCGTGGCCAGCGGGTGTGACAGCAGCAGTCGGAGGGAGGCTCGCTGACCATGGACGCAGCTCACTGACAGGGCACTGGAATTATTACAGTTACATAAATAGATAGAACCGATTTTTATTCATTTACTAGCTGAGGTACTCGGCTTCGCTCAGGGAGTTGATATGAGATTGTGTGGCAGCCCTCTATCCCCCACCTATACAAAAAAGGCTTTGAATGGTCCACAATGTTCCAAAACATTCCACAACAACATTTACCATCTTCTAGACGGGTGACTATAATGACCTCTTAACCGCTTGGACACATAAGCTTGTTTTCACGATAATTTAACGCAGGTAGACATAGGAATGACGTATGGCCCGTACCTGAGTTATTAATGCTCTATAAAATTGTGAATAACCGAGTAGATAGTAATATGATAGTCAATCAAATCAAGTTATATGCCACGCCAAAATCTACCAGAAACTTTAACATATTTTGGACAGCAATTTTTACCAATAATACTGGATATTTTAATCCTATGTCTAGAATGTCTCGATCATACAACGATCTTGCTAAAACATAGACTATTGTAATGTGCACTTTGACTCAGGTTATAAGGAAATAACAAGTAACAACAGACTACACCGATATCGGCTCGCAACCAGCGTTAACGCGTCTCCCGTCGCCGCGGTCTCTCGGCCAGTGCCGTTTCCCGCCCGAGACTCCGCGCGCGCGCTGCTCGAGACGACAGAGTTATTTGCAACAATAAATGTCTATACACTACAACTATCATAGATATTTTTGTAAATAATATAACTTGTTTAAAGAAATATCTCCACGATTTGTGTACCTGAAAAATAAAAATAAAAATTTGTTGGTTATTTTATTATTTTTTAATAAATACTTCAAATTTTGTACTTCAGTTTTTAAATTATGTATAAAAATACTCTAAATTGTGTAATTAAGTTTTTAATTTAGTTTTAAAAATTAATTTGTAATACATTTTTATTTTAATTTGTTTTATATTACCCACAAGAATGTTCTATAAATATCCTGTTTGTGTCTCAAATAAATAAATAAATAAAACATTCAACAGTATTCTGGAATGTTCCACATTGATCTGGGATGTTCACCAACGTTCCAGACTATTCCCGAACAATCAACAACATTCCAGAATGTTTCAGGGTGTTCTGGAATGTGTGGAATGCTCACGACTACTTTAGAATGTTCTGGACTGTTCTATAAATTTCTAGAGGGCGAAACTTCCATCCCTTATATCTTCAAAAGCATGCCCTTCAGGTAAAAATGGAAACCTTAATCATAGATGGGGGATAGAGGGCTACCACACCATATAACTCCCATGATCGTACCGGGACTCGTTTCTGAGTTATAGCGCCACGCACATTGTACACTTACTTTTATAATATATGAATTGATTTATAATGGGTTTTTACAGTTGTTCTCACTCACATGAGAACAATCCAGTTATAAAAACTCAGTTTTTACATAAATATGTATGTAGTTATGTGTAAATTCAAACAATTACATAAATCTAATCAGACAAATTATGCCATACATTTAAAAAAAGATTAAAAAACAAAACAAATAAAATTATATAAATCCATAAAAGTTCACTCAAATGACAAATAAAACAAAGAGACGCAAGATACACAAGAGACACGAGAGACACAGTTAATGACACAAATGAAACATACTATAATTAGCACAACATATTTTTTACCAAAGGCAGAACATTTTTTCTAAATCCATAAATACTTCAAATTTTGTACTTCAGTTTTTAAATTATGTACAAAACAAATAAAATTATATAAATCCATAAAAGTTCACTCAAATGACAAATAAAACAAAGAGACGCAAGATACACAAGAGACACGAGAGACACAGTTAATGACACAAATGAAACATACTATAATTAGCACAACATATTTTTTACCAAAGGCAGAACATTTTTTCTAAATCCATGTGGTTATCGACGAGAATATCTACTTCAGCACACTCTATCTTGTTATAAAATCGACACATTTGGGTCAGAGGGCTAAAATAGGCAATATTATTTTTAAATGTATTCAGGTGAAACATGTTATGGCGTCTTAAATAATGGTAATTGGGAAAATTTATTTCAATATGTACTGCTAAGACATAATGTAATATCAAGATGGCAGTGAATTATTTTATGTAAACATATTAGACCAGTCCTTCCAATTTTTAATATATTTTTG